>OY992509.1:12546850-13169507 GCA_963921215.1 Scoparia ambigualis
TAGATTTTTGCACAAAGAAATAACAGTAACCTGTTTACAAACATTCGTCATCGAATTTGGCTGAAGTATCTCTTATTTATGGAATGAAATTTATTGTTTCTTTTTCATCATCTTTCATCATCGCAATTTAAACAATTTAAGTTTGTGATAAAGTTTTACCTGGACGACTGTTATCAGTGGCATTCTTGTAAACAACAGCAAACTGGAATGTAGATATCCAGTATACGGCGAGAGCTTCAACGGGCGAGCTCTCAAAGAGGTTAGGCGCTGGAACCGTTTTGGCCGGTGTAAGATCTGGCTTGTATTGAGTGAGTGTGCCATCATTGTTGCCTGTCACAAACTGTTTGCCTTTAGGACTCCAGCAGAGGCATCTGAAATAATAAATTAGTCAGTTTAAAAATGATATTAATATACTGAATAATAGTTAGGTGCCATATGTTAGAAAGGATTTCACTTTTAATTATTATGATTTTTTTCGTTCTTTTTAGAATGCAATGGTAGCTATATTGCCACTCAAAAATTAATCAAAGTGTATAATATCAATAAGACATAATAATATGAGTTATAAATGATGTAAAGTAAATATTAAACAATTTGATCAATATTAAGTCCCATAAAACTTATTGAATTTTTTGTAAAATAAAAACTTGATTAACAATATACCTAAATAATCAATCATTTTCAGCTTACCTGCATTTAGATTGTACTTTTTTAATTTGAGATGTGCTCACTTGACATGCTAACAATGTCCCATCATAGAAAGCAATAACTATGGAGTCAGGAATGCATGGATTCCACTGAAGTGACGAAACAAATGTTCCTGGATTCACATCTGACTTCAGTGTTACGGATGGTGTAAAATTCTGTAATAATTTTTCAAACAAAAAATTGCATTAGAATGAAGAATCTTAGGGCCGATTTTTCAATTGACAGATAAAACTTATTTGTCTGTTAAAGTATTACGGGTACGAATCGTTAGTCATCACACCTAAATCTGGTGTTCCTCAGGGTTCGAACCTGGGCCCTCTATTGTTTGTCTTGTTCATAAACGATTTAATTAACTCCATATCAAGCAACTGCCTTGATTACGCAGACGACATAAAGATTTACAGTCAAATCAAATGCATTGATGACTGCGTAGCGTTACAAAGTGATATTAGTCGTTTGTATCAATGGTGTTTCAACAACAATATGTCACTAAATATTTCCAAGTGCTCTCTTGTGTCATTCACCAAAAATAAACATCCAATACGCAACTTTTATGTTATAAACGGTGAACCATTGAAGCGACAGGATATTATTAAGGATTTTGGGGTACAGCTAGATAGTAAATTGTCTTTTGTCGATCATTACGACTATATAGTGCCAAAAGCCAATAAAATAATGGGATTCATATTTAGAATTACTAAACCTTTTAGGAAACCCTCAAGCATTTTGACACTATTTTTCGCTTTAGTCAGTAGCTTACTTGAATACTGCTCAGTGGTGTGGTCACCATTTTATAAATCCCACATAGACAGAATAGAGGGTATTCAAAAGCGTTTTCTTCGACACCTGAGCACCAAATTCGGCCTGAGGCGTAAATTGGGCACGTATGAGGACAGACTAACACATTTCCAGGTGAGCACCCTTCAGTCGCGACGTGACACTGCTAATTTATCAACGTTATACAAAATTGTTAATTCTGTGTGGGACACTGGCGAACTGTTGAGCCATTTTTCACTAAAAATAGGTGGTAGTAAGCGAACGCAAAAACTTTTCGCATTGCCGATTCGTAACAGTAACACAACATTTAATGGCCCTATTTTTCGAATGTGCAGGGCCTATAACGATGTCTGTAAGGATTCGGATATCTTCTGTCTGTCTCATGCATCTTACTTAAAGACTATAGAAAAGCTGTAAGTGCCTCTTTTTGTTTTTGTTTCGGTTTTTGTGTAGTTTCAATTGTTATAAACTTTTTTGTTGTCATAAAAACTTTTCTTTTTAAATTTTTGTTAGTAGGTAATATGTTTAATTTTTTGTTTATTTTTGTATCTTAATTGGTTTTCTTTTGTAACAAACTGTAGTTTACTAAGAAAATGCCGTGGTCAGCTATAATCAGACTGCAAATTTAGCCTATGTATTTGATATTGTTTTTATGTGTTTGTTTTAATTTGTATTCTGTTGCTGTACTTAAGTAAATAAATAAATAATAAATTACACAACCATTTAAAAAGGTATAGTCATATCATGCCTGTTGTCTCTTTACAGGTGACATTTTAAGTAGGTCGCGTTATACTTTATCAGACGGATAAGTTTTATCCGAGGATGGAAAAATCAGCGTTTAATGGCATAAAAATATTATGTTTGATTCTATATATAAAATAAATTGACATTTGTCAACTAATTCAAATTGTTTAGAGATTGTTAATAAAAGTGCTTTACTTAATAGTGTTTAAAGTTAACCACTCAATCTAAATGTTGCATCTCATTCTTAGTCTATTGGCAAAAAAGTGCGAGCATCTGCTTTTGACTTAATGTCTAACTTTAGATTTGGTTTTGTGGCGTGGCAGTATAAGCTTGAGAATACAAATTTTTTTTTATAAAAGAAGGAGGCAAACAAGCAGGCGGGTCACCAGAGAGGAATTGCAGGCGCGTTGCCATCCTTTAAGGAAGGAATAGGAATTATGAGATGTGAGAGGGGGGGGGGGGAGATGGACCTCCGGAACCCTCACTGGCCGGACGAAACACAACAGCACCAAGTGCCATTATTTCACGCCGGATATTCGTGAGAGGGTGGTATTACGCCGGCGAGCCGGCCTAATGCGTGCCGCAAGGCAGCGTGGCTCTACCACTCAGTCAGTGTCACTCATTTAGCACCACCCAGGGGTCACGTGTAGGGTCTCAAGAGTAAACCTACGGACGCGAGTACCTCCAAACCCACATTTGGCGAGCAGGTTGAGTTAAAGCATGAGACGAAAATTCTAAGAGGTATTTTCTTCAAAGGACAATGGACACGTAGTAAGAAATTTAAACCCAGGCCGGCGCAAAAGAAATGTACAATGGCGTACTCCGTCGCTTTACCTGTCTAAAGGTCACAATCCCTTGCACACCGCGTCGTTTATTTGGTATGGGCACGTACCCGGGCTGTCGGTGCGCTTAATACGAAAATCGCTGTAAAGCGGTAAAGCGACGGTGACCCCGACTGTCCTCAAAATACTGGTAATTGAGTAATTACTAATTAATTACTTACTGCATAAGGGACACCGCCGAAAATGTATAAAATTGCTATTGATAGTTTGACAGAGGTCATATTAATGTATCAGTAAAAAGATCATTAAATTGCTAAAATGGGTGTTTAGCAGTGAGTAATAGGGGGTATAATCCAAATATTTTTCTACAGTATAAATAATACCACCACCACTACTATTATTAAATTAGTAGCAGAAGTCATCAATGATAAAGAAAACACAATTGTAAAAAAATAAAAAAATGTTTTTTTTAAATAAGTATACCTACATAAATATAGGTACTTACCAGTAATAATCACATCACACTTAGGTTATATTCTAAATGTAAAAATAACGATGTTTTGATATTTAAATGTTTGGATGTTTTTTCTGCTTTTATGCCTCAATGACTAACCTGATTTGAATGAAACTAGGTAGAGGTACAGACTAACTAGATAGATAAGGACCAGGATTAACACCGCTGACTGAAACAAAGGCGGCAGCTAGTACCATATACCCGATCATTATGTAATACAACCTCTGCAAAACTGAAAAGCACTTTCACACTTTTAGAAAAATATTTCAGTGATTTAAACTATGCAGTATTTAATTACACATTTTTAGTAATAACCTGAGATACATTTTGTTTCCGCGGGGGCTGGGTTTTTTTGTTCATTATACTTTGGCCCATCCAAAAAAATAGTATTTACCTGATTTTGGACATCAGTCACTCTATAAATGCACAACAGCTGTCCACCAGTCACTGCCAGCAGCTCTTGGTCACAGCTGACTGCGATAAATGTTGGTTTTTCCTGCAGTTTGACAAGTACATGGGGAGCTTCTGATTCTTTGTCGACCAGCTGCTTTAGGTAATATGCTAGAAATGAAGAATTTATTTAAAAAGTAAAACGGTATTTTGCCCAGAGAGGCAAATACATGAAGAATAAAAAACGCAAATGTTTTAGTACAAAAAAGAAAGAAGTATAGAAAAAGAAAAAAAGTAGTTAATAAGCAATAAAACTTAGAAATTAAGACAATGTGATTAAAGTCTGTATTTAACAGAGCAGGCATTTGAAGGATTAAATAAGTTGTTGTTAGGTAAATAGGGTATAAAAGACAGGAGCTCAGCTGCTGTAAAACCAGACACATTAGAAAGTCAATTGTTAGTAATTTCTAAGTCTTCGTGACAGACAAGCGGGTATAAAGTCATTGGTAAGAGACAAACAATAAAGTAGTTTTTTTATGGATGAACGGGTTATGATTATGACAGACAAGGGGTTAACTTACCAGACAATGTCCCAATAGGTGAAGCTATGAACACTACTCCATATTTGATACTACTTGCTATTAAATTATAGCCACGATTGGGTAAAGGGTTTGCAGTGTTAAATACTTTTAGTTTCCTTTGTAATTTGTAAAGCAAATTCTGAAAAAAGAGGTGATGTTAAGTGTCTTCTCACATTACCATAAGATAATGTCTAGGTTACATTATTGTGCAGTTCTCCAATTGTAACTTAATACAATTTCACTACAAAAACAACCTCGATAGCGGAAAGGTTAAGGTGTTTGGTTTGTGATTGTCTTGCAACTTTCGGAATGCCAAGTCACTAGATGAGTGACTAAATTAAAAACATCTCGAGCTCATCTGTGTTTCGGAAGGTCGGAAGGCAGGTAAAGCCGTTGGTTTGGGTTGTTGTCGTAAGATGTTGGTTGGTTATGAACCCGCATTGGGCCACTGTGGTGGGTTATGGCGCCATCTTTTTATGTGCTGTTGTCCATGTGGGACGGCCTGTGCCCAGCAGCAGGACAATTATAGGCTCATGATGATGATGATAAAAACAATAAGAATAAACTAAAAGTAAAGGACGTACCGGTTCGTCCACAGAATTAGGAGCGAATTGCACCTCCATTGTGACTTCACTGTGTTATATCGCATGCAGTTGCGTATGGACTGGAAGTATATGATTAAAATTTTCTTTCTATCTAAGCTCGAATTTCAGGAACAATCAAGAAATTATTATTTTTAAACCAAACCCAGTCCAACCAAATCCTAAAGTAAAGACGACTGACGTAAAAAATCTTTACGGTTGACATTTGACATTGACACTGCGTTTTCTTATTATCTTTGGTCAGGCTGCAGGATGTAGCCCATGCAGTCTTGTTATTTTTGATAATTCTTCCATAATTGTTATAATATTTTAAAGCTCTTAGTTAATAATAACAATCATCATACATAATCTTCATATATATATAATCGAGTAGGTATCGGCTTATGACGAGTAAAGAGAGACAAATAGATACAAAAACTCTCTTTCTCTCTTACACACACGCCAGTTGTATAATAAAAATTCAAACTCTTACAAAGCATACCTAATTCATAAAAGTCAAAGTTTTAGCTAATAATTGTACTCGTAAATGTCCATAAATTTATTTTCTATTATTACTATGATGCATACTTACAAGTAAAGCAGTAAGGTTGTGCTTAAAAAGTCAGTGACAGAACTCCACGTAGTCTTGTCTGCCCTACGCTAGAGTCACAATATTATTATACATGTGTGTTGTGCTAGAGTGTAATTCAAGCCCGCGTAGGCGCGAAGGGGCGAGGCGGCCCGCGAGCTGAGGAGCGCTCGCCGCGGTGGTGAGCCAAAGACATTAATCTCTTTGTGGTGAGCAAAAACCATCTGCGACGATAAGCTCGCGTGGGACCGCCCGCCGGAGCCTCGCACTGCCGGAGCCGTGACAGATGCATGCCTGCACACTGCATGCTTGCCTGCATGCTGCATTTTTGCTTGCATTCTGCATGTTTCCTGCATGCTGCACGCTTGTTTGCTCATTATATCGATAAGTTTCTTAACATTAGATTATTATAATTATCAACATTTTATATTAAATCAAATGTACAAAACGTATTGTTTTTAAAATTGTGGTAAGTGAGTAAATAAAATAAGTGTTATCCTGTAAGAGTTTAGGTATTCTGTCAGTTATTCTTATTGCATATACCTATGCTTATGCATAAGGCAAATAAAAAATATGCCTTGTTACTTAAATTTATCGAAATTGTCTTTCTATGGTTATGCCTTTTATATTTTGGCCATTTATGTTATGCGTTAAGAAGTAATGCTATAAAGACTTATGGCAAGTGACGATTATGGCTAATAACATGATGAAAAATTGCCAGTTTATGGCGAAAAACGTCATGCGTTTCATTAGGTAACCGTCTAAGTGCGTCACTTTAGAACGGCTGCACCTATTTGGCTAATTCTTTTTTGTTGTGTTTGTCAGGATGAGATTTGTTAATCGGATTTATTTTAGAAAAATTGGCACGGAATACTGGGCGTTGTTCATGCGGACGAAGTATTACTAGTAACCATCTAGTAACTTCATGTTCATGGCAATATAATATGCAGGTATGTCTGTTCGGGTCAAATCATGCAAGGAAAATTTGAACCACTTTTCGAGGACCAATCAAGCTAAACAAATGTTAAAGGTTTATGCCTATAACTACGTAACTTCGATGACAATACAATAATATGGCACCATGGAGCCATGGAGTCTGACGAGTTGACTTGTAAACTCCAAACACTGTATAAAATGTAAAACAACCTTTAAAAAACTCAGTCCCTAATGGGTTATAAAGTCATTTGTTTTCTTCGTCTGCGTGAACATTACAATTAATATAGTAAGTTTTTACTCTTTCGTATACCTATCTATATAATTTAAATAAGGATTTACACAATTAAGTGAGACAATTGAGTAGGTACTTAATTGCTAGATAGGTATTCTTCATTTATTAATCTTCAGGAAAATTTATGAATCTCTTAATCAACCAATGGCGTATGCTTTCTGGTAAGGGCAATTTCAACAGACCATAATAAAAGAAGTATCTCCAAGGTTCGACTTTGTACATCTCGTTAGGGTTCTCGTTAGTCAAAGCTTTCACAAACGTTTCTATGATTGTTTTATCCTTTAATAAGTTGAAGCTTGTGTTACTTGTGACAGCCGCTAATAACTTGGTCATGTTAGTGATTCTCTTCCCATAGAAAGCTTTCTGCTCCTCATCTAAGTGATTCAGCATGGTAGTACTGTGAGCAGCTTGGCTGGACATAATGTTACTGGCGCCAACAAATCCCCCTGAAATAAAAAAAATACAATACATCACAAATATATGGTCACAGAGCGGAAAACCATAATGCAATGGCTTAGAAGAATCGCGAAGGTCAAGCAAATCGCAATTAAGTAGGTATGTTAATCCGTTAAATTTAGTTGATCACTTAAATCAAGTTTCGAAAGAAACTCATCAACACGGCTTCTCTCGGTATGTGGTGCGGGTGCCGCCATCCATTGCGTGGGGAAATCTATATGGTGAAGGTGCTTTTGGTCCAGACGTGATACTAATTAAAATATCCGTACAACAAGTTGCATTTTTACCTGGCACAAAAGCGACGGCTGTGTAGCCATACCGTCTGCCTTCCAGCCGCAGTGCCTTCGTCCACCCTAGTAAGCCAGCCTTGCTCGCGCTGTACGCGGCGAAGCCAGGCAGAGGCTGCAAGCCGCAGTGGCTCGCTACGTTGATGACTCGCGGCTTAGTGACACCCTGTAGATTTAATACATACTTGAATGTTAGCCCAAATAGAACGAACTGAAAGAGTTGAGGCCTACACTAAATTGGTGGTTCTTCGAGGCTAGAGATAATGATGGCGAGCCGTGTCGAGCTGATTAGCAAGGAAGTTGAAATGGTCGCGAAAACGAAACCGGTTGGACGGATTGTCATAGTCATAATAATCACTGATTTCATTGAACTAGGTACCTAGGTATTAAATACCCAAAGACAGACCGACCGATGAATTGGAAAAAGTGGAAAAGGAAAGCGTAGGGCTAGTTACATGCGGTATTTTGTGGAGGCCTATCCATAGATTATTTTAATCAGATCCTATACCTGACATAGATGCAGCCGGAATAGAGACAGAAAGTAGATTTTTAACCGAGTCGCTTTTTTTATTTTTTTTTTTATAATGGCTCGTCATAGTGACTGCATCCGCAACTGCGGCCGGCAACTTTGAAAGAAGGGAACGATGCCACACTCTATCGAAAGCTTTGGCGATATCAAGGCTAACTTCCAGGGATTCGCCATGCTTGTCCATCGCTTTACCCCACGCGTGAGAAACGTACGCTAGAAGATCACCCGTTGATCGCTTTGGTCTGAACCCATACTGGCGATCATGGAGCAGCGAGTGATCCTATAGGTAGTGAATGAGCTGGGAATTAATTATCCCCTCAAACACCTTGCACAGCACAGAAGTTACAGCGATGGGTCGATAGTTGGCCGGATCCGAGCGATCCCCTTTTTTGGGGATGGGTTGTATGTTCGCCTCCTTCCAAGACACCGGCACAATACCAGTATCGTAAGACTCCCAAAACAATCGTGTCAATACAGGAGATAACTCAGAAGCGCATCTGAGCAGCACAATCGCCGGAACACCATCCGGCCCGCTAGCCTTCCGCACGTCGAGCGACCGCAGCACGGCACGTACGTCACACTGCCTGATACAAATATCAGGCATGGTAGCCCCTTAATGTGCAATAATAGGTGGAGCGGCGCCACAATCGTCGACGCGCGAATTGGCCGCGAAAAGTTCAGCCAACAAGTTCGCCTTCTTCGTTCGCTGATAAGCCAACGAGCCATCTGGATGTTTCAACGGGGGCAGCGAGGGAGAGCAGAGATTGGCCTGCACGGCCTTAGCGAGCCGCCAATAGCTACGGCTACCCACAGGGTGCGAGATCAACTCCCGCCCTACCCTTGCCACTCTTTGTGCATCCGCTCCTGCGAGAGCCCTCTTGTTAGACTTAGAGGCCTTGTTGTAGGCCGCCTTCAAGGAGCTGGTACTAGGGTCATTCAGAGCGCAAGCCCACGTCCAAGCACGATACGCCGCCTGCTTGCATTCAGCAGCCTTGGCGCATTCGCGATTGAACCGAGGCCGCTGTCTGCCAACGCTGGCAAGATCTGTGAATGAAATTATAATATTCCATACCCAACAAGATCTCATCAGCGATGGCAGAAGCGCACTCCGATGGGTCCTTTCCAAGAAAGCAGCTCTGGCCCCATGAGACGGATGCAAAGTAATCACGCAATCCGTCCCAATCCGCCGACGAGTAGTGCCACAGACGACGCTTGGTCTCCACCGTTTTCGGTGGACCAACGCTGTGCGGTGCTGTGGCAATGACCAAGCAGTGGTCTGACGAGCCTAGAGGTGCAAGCACCGACACTCTATACCCTGCAGGGCGACTCGTCAACAATAAGTCCAACAAGGAGGGCGCGTGACCTACGATATCTGGCATCCTGGTGGGCTGGTCTACCAGTTGCGTCAGGTCTTGCGTCAGAGCGAAGGCATGAGCGACTCTACCAGCGAGATCAGTTTTGGAGGAGCCCAACCATGTTTCATGGTGGGCGTTGAAGTCCCCCAAAACCACCAACTCGTCGTTTGGGAATCGCTCCTGCGCGACATCAGTCACTTGGCCGAGGTGGTCAAAAAGGCTGCTTGTGTTAGCATCTCCTGTGTAGGGCCGATAGAGGCACGCAAAGACACGGCAACAGGAGCCGAATTCAATGCGCACCCAAAGGATGGGAAAGGAGGGGTCTTCAAAACAGTGCAGACGACGACAACAAATGTCAGCCCTCACTTACAGACATACTCCGGCTTTCGAGCGGAATTGCTCCTCAAGCTGATAGCCAGGGTACCTTAAATAAGACGTGTCAGCAGGGCGATGAATTTAAGTCTCCGTCAGAAAAAGCAATGCAGGCTGCGCCGTCTCGAGGTGTTGGTGGACGGCGTTGAGGTTAGAATGGAGCCCACGGATGTTAGTGATCTCCACCTCAAACAGCGAATTGGTGGTGGCAGAGGAGGAAGCCGCTGTATTACCTGCATTCTTTTTAGGCACTGTCATTGGAAAAGGGGAAGGAAGGGACGTGAACAAGGAGCCACTACTGTTGCAAAGAAATGAACAAAGCGAGAGTTTACCGCTTCACCATTGGAAGAGCGTTGCAACCACAGCCGACACGCCGGACGGAAGGGCCCCCATACCCTCCCGGAAGTGGTCGCCGGGTCCCACCATTTTCGGTCACCAACCGGCACGACGATCCACTCCGAGATTATGCGCGACCTGGTGAGGCAGCCTCCCGAGGTGGTTAGCCCCGGTCGGGCCCCTGTACTATGCCGCGGGCGGCCAGCGGCACCACCGTTTCTACGGGTCTCCCTGGCCGGCGTGTCGAGTTTCGTCTCCCGCTCAATGGTTCCACGGCAGAACTCTCTGGTTCACAGTTTGCAACATTATCCGCTCCCCTGGCTCCGGTAGTGCGGCGCTGTTCCCGGAACGCGACCTGCGACGAGCACAGACCACTTGGCGGGCGTACACTACCGCACGGTGGTCGATTACCGGGCGAGCTAGGCTCTACCACCAAATGCTCAATAAGCACCACCCAGGGGTCACATGTAAGGTCTCAAGGGTACACACCTACGGATGTGAGCATTGTTAACCCCCAAAAATTGTCTCGAACACCACATAGGTCCACAAATAGGTATGTTTAACCATTAATATGATAACGATGAAGTAATTCACTCACTTCTGTTAAAAAATAAGACAAGATTTTAATTAACTACAACATGTTTCTGATAAGATATTAATCAAATATAATTAGTACTTTTCCTATAAAATTATCAACACAAACATTATCAACATTACTTCTTTTCACCTACTTTCAACTAAAATGTAACATTTTAAACGGATTCCACCATTCTGGTTCCGTTGAGTTCCTTCAAATTGTATTGTTTTAGGAAATCGTTGGCCAAAACACAAGGAAGTTTCAGTTCCTCAACGGAAACTTTTCAATCAGTGGTCCAGCGAACTGATTTTGTTTCGCTGTTTTCATTTTGCGGAAAGTTTAGTGTTTTTCCCGTTGGCCGAAGTTACTGCGGAGGCTTATGATCTGCTCCGGAAAAAATGTTTATCTAGTCAATTTATTTTTTTGCTCGTAGTTCTGCGAAGCTTCTATTCGTTATTTACCGAATTTCCTGATTTCAGCCCAAGGACGTTTACAGCTTGGGCAAAGGCATTCTTCAAGGATTTCCACAAATACTGCTTTTATCACTAGAAGATCACTGCGGTTTTCTACGATCTTTACGAGATCATCAGTCTAGTTCGTTGAAAGCCTTTCTAAGTTGCGTCCTTCTCTACGCAATAACAGGGATTTATTGGTGATTATTGGCCTGAGGGTTTGGTTACCAGTATCAATTGGCTACGCATCTTGTACTTTGTTATTATTCAGACAAAAAGGAGCTATTGTTAGGTAATGTGAAAACGTCAGAACGTTAAGGTCGTTCATTTAAAGAGGATCATTTATTGGCTTCTGTGCCCTACAAGATGGCCTTCATTACTAAAATCTGATCATGTTGGTACCAAATGTAGGTGTCTTGGTGATCCCAAACTCGAATAATCTGAAACACCTCCTATTTACCTGTAAAGCTACCCTCCTTAGGTCTGGCAAAAACGCGGACACCACCCTCATGGCTCCTAAGAGGTTAACATTCACAGTATTCTCTATGATACTGGCGGTTTGCCATTCGTAGTCACCCACTGTCATCACACCAGCGTTGTTTACTACGGCGTATAAAGCTGAAAACAATGGCAATAAAAGAGGTTAAAAAGATTGTTTTAATTGTTTCTGTTATATTTTTTTATGAATTAAATGTGAGAAAAATAAATCTAACATTACTTACTACTAACCCATCTCTTTCCTTCGGTATCGTTATAGGCAATTAACGGACTAAAGACACAGAATACATAATAGTACAAGCTAAAGACTGCACATACATCCAACAAAAAAGGAAACGGCGATGGGCTTACCTTACAACCTATCACGCTGAGACGTGGACTTTGTCAGAGGACTGCTTTTGCGGTCCTCATTGCCTAGTCTCTGACTAACCCTCCGAGGATAATAGCCGTGAGTATATTATGTACTATGTATATAAGGTGACTGCTAGAAACCGCAAGAAACTTCAAGGGCTGGTCAGGTCAAGTGTTTTAAACATGACAAAAATTACAAAAAGGAATTCGTGTTTTTTTCAATATCATATCATATTCAATAGCAATATCTTAAGAAAAATAAAATGAAAACATTTTAAAATAACGATTATTTACTCAAAGACGATCCAATTAAAATACACAAAATGAATTATTTAATAAAAAATGAAAAAAAAACAAATTTCATTATTTGACACTTTTGCCATGTTTAAAATACTTGACCTGACCAGCCCTTGAAGTTTCTTGCGGTTTCTAGCAGTCATCTTATATAAAAATAGAACAGTGAGCGAATCTTAAGAGTTGAACATGCTGTTCCTTTACAAGTCATAAGTATATTAAAACTTACTATAATTCGGATTTTCCTTCAACAGCGTATTCACATACTCCTTGAAAGCGGCCACGCTTTTCGGATCTGTAACGTCCAAGGCATGGGGACGTACGTTCAGTTCCTCGAGTGCCTTAGCTGCCTTGGTATCAGCTCCATGGTACATTCCGGCTACTGTGACGTGGCCTTCGCGAGCTGATCGGGCCGCTATGGCCCAGCCTAGCCCACTGTCGCATCCGGTGATAGCCACAACTCGCTTCAGTGACATTGCTTTGCTGTACATGGGGGTGATAGGTCATTTTAATTGACTTTAGGTGAAGGTTCCCCTAAGTCGGTATAAATAGGTATATTTAAGGGTATTTGGTAATGGGTTTATAATCCCGTAACAGCATTTTACAGAATGGCCCCATTAAGTATTAAGTGTAAAGAACAACTATTTGTAGTGGGATGAACTCCGAAATTGCAAAAAAAAAATCTTAACTCACGCGCAGTTAGGTTTCGTACATAAATACATTCAATAAAATTATACAAAAGCGTATAAAAACTAACTTTTTAATTATAGCCTAGAGCGGCGATGGGCTCATCAAAATAATACTACCAACCCCTTTCTTCCCTTGGGTGTCGTAAAGGGCGACTAACGGACTAAAGACTGCACATACATCCAACAGCATAGAGCGGCGATGAAGTCATCAAAATATTACTATCAACCCCTCTCTTCCCTTTGGTGTCGTAAAAGGCGACTAACGGACTACAGACTGCTCATACATTCAACAGCATAGAACGGCTATGGGCTCTTCAAAATAATAATACCAACCACTCATTTCCCTTGGGTGTCGTAAAAGCGACTAACGGGCTAAAGGCTCACCATTTAAGCACTTGTGCAGACTGTGCAGTAGTTTCTTGCTGAAGCGTTGACTGTGTGGGCGTGGTCTGTGTGGGCGTGGTCTGTGTTGTCCATAGATTCAAATTATAAATTAGTCGAGTCTTTATTCATGATTATTCTACCTAAAACTAAAGACTTTTTCGTTTCTGTAGGCTCATTGTCATTTGACAGGCAAAAAAAAACTGTTTTCCATAGTGGAAGAAATGCTATTAGACTTCTTGGCGGGAAAGTGAAGTGTCATGTCTGCAGTTTTGTTATATTTTATATAATTTGTGTTTTGTCGAATATTAATGTGAAATAATGGTGGATTGTTTACTGTTAAGTGTTCGTGAACGTGTATGAGTGTTAGCAAATAAAACAGAACAGTGCAACATCACTTTTTAAATTCTCTCAAGAAGTCCGTGTGAGACCTCAATAAAGTCCCACAGCTTTATTGAGTCTCGACTCTCGAGGGGTAAGGGGAAAAATCATTAACCATTAAACGTTCATTTCACTCACTCACTTAAATCGCTACAAACAATCCACCTTTCACCGAGCTGGCAGTAGTCTTAGCGACAGATAGATTGATTAAATCATCTACTTATTGTGAAGAAAATAATAATTACTATTAAAAACTTGACACTGGCTAAATGTGCAGATCGCACAAAGCCATTATTTAAGAGAGAGAGAAATGCTATTATTTCTTCGCTCTAGTCGACATTCTATTTTTTAAACTACATTCCCGCACTAGTGTGTAATAAGCTACATTACGATGCTGAAATCGGTGTAATAAGAGCTACTTTACGAGCAAATGTGTTATAAAAAGTATAATGTAGTGAGAAACAGTTTAATAATGTTTTTTATAACACATTTGCTCGTAAAGTGGCTCTTATTACACCGATTTCAGCATCGTAATGTAGCTTATTACACACTAGTGCGGTAATGTAAAATGAGTAATAACACACTAGTGCGGTAACGTAAAATTAGTAATAATTTGAATCTATTAACAACACAGACCACGCCCACACAGTCCACGCTTTAAAAAAAAACAACTGCACAGTCTGCACAAGTGCTTAGATGGAGAGACTTTAGCCCGTTAGTCGCTTTTACGACACTCAAGAAAAGAGAAAGGTTGGTACCTATTATTATTTTGAAGAGCCCATCGCCGTTCTATGCTGTTGAATGAATGTGTAGTCTTTAGTCCGTTAGTCGCCTTTTACGACACCGAAGGGAAAAGAGGGGTTGGTAGTATTATTTTGATGAGCCCAATGCCGCTCTATGCTGTTAAATGTATGTGCAGTATTTAGTCCATTAGTCGCCTTTTACGACACCGAAGAGAAGAGAGGGGTTGGTAGTAGGTATTATTTTGATGAGCTCATCGTTGTTCTATGCTGTTGAATGTATGTGCAGTCTTTAGTCCGTTAGTCGCCTTTTACGACACCGAAGGGAAGAAAGGGGTTGGTAGTATTATTTTGATGAGCCCATCGCAGTTCTATGCTGTTGAATGAAACTGCAGTCTTTAGTCCGTTAGTCGCCTTTTACGACACCGAAGGGACGAGAGGGGTTGGTACTATTATTTTGATGAGCCCATCGCCGCTCTATGCTGTTGAATGTATGCGCAGTCTTTAGTCCGTTAGTCGCCTTTTACAGCACCCAAGGGAAGAAAGGGGTTGGTAGTGTTATTTTGATGAGCCCATCGCCGCTCTATGCTGTTGAATGTATGTGCAGTCTTTAGTCCGTTAGTCGCCATTTACGACACCCAAGGGACTGGATGGGAAGACTTTCTACCTTTCACATACCTACTCGTATATTTTGTCGATTCAAACAGCAGCTTCTTGTTCAATAATTACTTTGAAAGTCTAAAAATAAATATGTCTAGTTTTAGTAATGAAGAACTAAACTTACAGTCTACACCACCGGAAATAATAAGTGAAGCACAAAATGTTATTGACAGCCTATTACCATCTAAGTCCAAAGAAAAATACATGTTGGCCTACCAAAAATTTATACACTAGAAAAGCAACAAAAACACGCAGTCATTTTCAGAAAATGTGTTTTCCTCGCAAATATGTTATAAAACGTCGTATGACATACGTGCGCTTTGATAATTACAGCCTCTGCTTTCTTGAAGCCCTCGCCTACGGCTCGGGCTAGCAATATCGCCTCTGCTGTAATTTTCAACTTACCGCACTTATATCATAAAGTACTATAACAGTATAGTTGGCAACCCTAGCTCAGCGTGACAGGTGGTGAGCCCATCGCCTCTATGCTGTTGGATGCATGTGCAGTCTTTAGTCCGTGTGTCGCCTTTTACGACACCCAAGGGAAGAGAGGGGGTGGTAGTATTCTTTCACCGCCACAGCGACACGGTTTTACCTACTATTGCCTAAAAAATGCATAGGTAGATACAGCTACATCTGTTTTTGACATTGTCTAACTTTAAGACATATAATATGGGATTGTGTATCTTGTGTTTATGATCGAAGACAACAGCTATCATAATAGTTTACAGTTTAACAGAAATATCACATAGGTCAATAATTATTATAGTGACAACTTTGTTTTACTACCAATTAGAATTAACAATGTATATCTTTTGTGCATAACATAAATTAAAAACGAAATGTTACCTGTTGTGGATGAAACTCGTACCGATATCACGTTTGTAGACCGAGCACAAAAAAGATAATGCAAACTAATTTAAATCCTATGACTAGTTACTACAAGGTACTTTTTGCAAAGACGCGACGTCACTAGGTGGTCTCAGGTAAAAATAGCCTCAATAATCATGGAGCCCATTTAAATGATTTAATTTCAAAGACAAAGTTGTCGTCCAAATGTTGCTGTCGCTAACAACGGTCGCTTGAGATAAGACTATCATGAATACAAAGTCATACATTTTAATAAGGAGCTCGATGACCTAGCGCGTTCACGTTAAACAATTTTCGCAATGAAAGGTCGCCGAATGGGTGACCAAATTAAAATATTTTGAGTTCCTACGTGCTTCGGAAATAAGAAGGCAAGCAAAAAGGAGAAACCTGCATGGAAAATAATCACCTCCGCCCATATCTCTATGCTCTATTCCCGCAGAACCAGAGGAATCACAGATGCATTGCCGGCCTTGAAGAAAAGTGGACCTTTGAGGAAGGAGCAGAAATTGTGAAGGGGGAGGGGGGAGAGATGAGAATCATATTTATTTTGGATAGGCTGATCGGCAGGCGTGTGTACTACAACTAGGGTTGTCAACTTAAAAAAAAGTATTTTAAGGTAAGATAAGAAAAAAAAACAGTATTTTAGAAAAATTCACTTACAGTATTTTATTTTTTCAAAGATTTAAATATGGCTGCGCTGCACCGCGCAGACAACGTTCGCAACTTTTTTTACTTTTTAAACAGGGTATGGTTACCAGTGTACAGTGTTACTATTTAAAACAGTATTTTGGATACTTACTTTATTTTTGTTTAACAGTAAAAAGTATAATGTAGTGAAAAACAGTATAGTTGGCAACCCTAACTACAACTCGACTCGCATGACAACAACAACTTGGTGTGTGAGGCCCATAAACCCTTAACTGTAGTTGTGAGTGCAGTGGACCCATGATCAATCTTTAAACGCGTGTAAAAAACACGGCGAATGCCCCAGCTCCTCCCGCTCCTAGATCCTTCCGACAGTAAAGTAAGCCGAAGTGCGCAGAGGAGAAAAGACGAGTTTCGCTCGTTACTACTAAGGTGAGTATTAGCGTGCGCGCGGGTCCGTGGGACCCACGACTATAGTTACGTCACTTTTTTAGTTTTGGACATGAGTGCACCTGAATGCTTATATCATCCAGAAAAGTTATGAAAGGTCTTCGAAGATGACGAGGAGTATGTTTTTGAAAGGACTTTCCAAAATGTTGTGTGAATCCTACATATAAAAAGATGTTACAATCAAAGACTTCCTACACAACTCAGGACAAGCATTGCTTCAGTTCTGAAACTACAACTAAAATCAGCATCATCATTTGCAAACGATGAAAGTCTGAAATTGGAGAGGAATAAAAGAAAGTGATGCTCTTTCTGTCCGCCAAAGAAGAGAGTGAAGCTGTTCACTTATATTCTAACTGTTGACTACCTATTTGCATTACATGTGCGAAAGTGATATGCAATTATTATTCATGGTTATAATTTGGTTATCAGTGTATGATGTTTTTTCGTTTTTGTTTTAACTCTTAAAAAGTGTTATTTTTCGTGCATAAAACGAGTTGCATTAAGTTTTTATTGTGTTTTTCTATTTAATATGATTTTGTTTTGGAAACCATCATTCATGTTTTTATGACAAGTAAATTACGACTGATTAAAAAAAGAACTATTATAGATAAGAATAAAAGTTTCTATTGTTGATTTTGATTAATAGTACGTTTGATAATGTTTTAATGTAAGGTTTAGTAAAAAAAAATGTGTAAAATTCATACTTATTTATGTTTTATTATGAATCGAAAATGGGCGGGTCCCGGGGACCCACGACTATGGAAGTGTGACTATTTTTCACCACTACAGTTAAGGGTTAAAAAAAAAACAAATTATGACACGCTTACCTCATAGTAGCAAAGGAAGATGCGATCAACTTGCGTGCTCCAAGAGCGTCAGTGATACACTGAGCGGTGCGAATGGGCCTGTTGTTCCCTGACGTGTTGCATATGAAACGGGTTTCGTATTTCGTTGCATATTTACAACGAATTTCATGTTTATTTTTTATCAATGTTTAGGTTTAAGTCACTCGCCTCCGTAGGCTTACCATAGAGATACTTACACGTGACCTCTTGGTGGTGCTACATGACTAAATGAGTGACACTGTCTGAATGTTAGAGCCACGCTGCGTTGCAGCACGACTTGGGCCAGCTCGCCCGGCGTAATACCATCCTCTCACGGAATATAAGCGTGAAACTATGGAACTCGTTGCTGTTGTGTTTCATCCGGTGAGGGAAAGTACCGGAGGTCCCCCCCCCCTTACAATTCCTACTTTTTCCTCAAAGATCCTACCTCAAGGTCGTCAACGTGACTCTTCTGGTTATGCGGGCGGCGGTGATTACTTTTCATACAGGTGAACGGCTATACGATTCTCTAAGTGACACATAGACGCTGCGCGTATGGCTGTGGATCGGCTGTCTCTCAATTCTATGAATTTAAAAGAGACAGAGTTAATTCTCAGCGCTGCGGCAGCCGTTGCCACCAAGGCTTTAACTTTGAGAATCGCACTGCTGCCGGCTCGTTTGATTTCTTGTTCACATTAAAAAAAGGTACGGGGGGGGGGGGGGGAAGGTTCAATTTTGAACCGGCAGCATTATAGTTCTCACACTATATAATATCGATAGCAACTAAGGGGAGCTCAAAGGTGCAGCGGCTAAGGCGATGAGGTTTGCGATCTTGCCAGTTAAGCAATTATCTCAAGGGCCGGTCCGGTCACTCACTTTTGAAAGTAATTTGACATTTTTAAATGAAAGATCACTGAGTGGTGGGTGAGATTCAATAGTCGCTCGATAGCTTTTTTTGCTGGTTAACGAATAAACAGCAAAAAAAGCCATTGGATTTAAGAAACAGATTTCTAAGAAATGTTATCTCATTTTTTTACAAGACATCCGTCTCAAGAATAGGTAAGTATAACTTTCTAACTTATTATATTTTGAAACTTCTCTTACTAGATATTCTGTCTGTTTTTTTGAAATTAGCATATATAGTGAATGTCTTCTAAAAAGTGATTTAAACTTCACATCACAACATTTCATTGTATTACATACCTTCATACCTTCCAAAAAAGTGTATTCTATGCCAAACAGCACCTATGATGTAAAGCAGTAACATAAGAAATTAGAGATGAATAAAAAATCAGAAAAAGTCAAATAAAAAACAAGAATGGGATCCTAATCCGCATCTTTAGAAATTTCGGCTTATACTAGGCTATACTTTCAGGCTTATACTATCGTGACAACGAGTTATATTAAAATACTATACGACAGATATAAATTTAATTGCTACACTTATTGAAGGGTAATAACCAATAACCATAACCACGTCACCACATTCGACCTAAAAAAATACAATTTGTCAATTGTTAAGACAAACACTACGTGGAAGTTACATGCAAAATTCTCATACAAAACACAGATCTAAAACAGAAAAACGATGTTTCGTATTCCCCTGTTTCCTCCTTTAGAAACTGAATTAATTTTTTTGTTTTTTTCAGCATCGGTTAAAGAAAGAGATTTTATATGTCTGTATTTATGTTTAATTTTTTTGCATTAAGTCATTTATTTAACAACCAGGAGCCTTCAAAGTTTTAGCGAAATCGTATGTCGTAAAAGGGGACTAACGTACTAAAGACTGCACATACATCCAACAGCTTAGAGCGGCGATGGGCTCATCAAAATAATACTACCAACTCCTCTCTTCCATTGGGTCTCGTAAAAGGCGACTAATGGACTAAAGACTGCACATACATACAAAAGCATAGAGCGGCGATGGGCTCATCAAAATAATACTACCAACCCCTCACTTTTCTTCGATGTCGTAAAAGGGGACTAACTGACTAAAGACTGCACATAAATCCAAAAGAATAGAGCGACGATGGGCTCATCAAAAAATAATACTATCAACCCCTCTCTTCTCTTTGGTGACGTAAAAGACGACTAATGGACTAAAGACTGCACATACATCCAACAGCATAGAGCGGCGATGGGCTCATCAAAATAATACTTCCAACCCCTCTCTTCCCTTGGGTGTCGTAAAAGGCGACTAATGGACTAAAGACTGCACGTACATCCAACAGCAAAGAGCGGCGATGGCCTATTTAATGTAATACTACCAACCCCTTTTAAGGGAATAGAGATTCCCTTGGGTAAAAGCGACTAACGGGCTAAAGGTTCACCACCTAAGCACATGTGCAGACTGTGCAGTTGTTTCTTGCTGAAGCGTGGACTGTGTGGGCGTGGTCATTCAAATAATTACTAATTTTACCATAAACTTTAATAATAACTATCTCAAAAAGTTGTTGATCTATATAAGTAAACAGCAATAAGACGAGTCTTTACTCATGATTATTCCACTTAAGACTAAATACTTTTTCGTTTTGTAGGCTCATTGTCATGTGACAGACAAAAATTAAAAAAAAAACTTTATCCCCTAGGGCAAGAAAAGCTATTTTAGCCTCGCTCTAGAACGCTACAATGACGTTCTTTTTGAGCAAGAGGAGTGAAAAAATTATTTCATGAGGTCCCTATAGATAGCCTGGTTCATATTGGGCTAGTATTTTAGTCGGGTAGGTAGCGTAGCCGAATACATTGCTTCGTTATTTTGCCTAATTAAAACTCATTTTAAAATAATCAAACTAGCGAAGCAATGTATTCGCTACACGACTAAATTACACTCTAGTTCAGTAGAGCAGTATAACTCAAAGTTAGGTCGAATATTAAAATTGACCAAGCGTTACGATCGAAATGTCGAATACTTCAACAAAGAGACACCAATAAAAGAGAATCGTTTCGGCACGAATACCCATCTGAGAGATTAGACCTATTGGACGGAAACAATCTTGTATTTCTGGTCGACTTAATTCAGGATCCGACCTATGGGGACCCACAAGTGTTTCGAAACACAACCACAAATAACAAAAATCAATGCTTAAAGCTTGTTTCTGTTTTCAGTAAAGAGTGCTTTCAGAAAGTTTGTTTGGCATTACAACGATTTTCAATTGATTTTCGATTACCAACTGAAAATGTTAAAGCTACAATATTAAGTAAAACTATGGAATCTTATCGATATAATGCTATCTGAAACGTGGAAGGCTATTAAATATGGACAATCCAGTTACCAGGTGGAACTGAACAGAGAATCCATTCATTAAAATAGAATCCAATCATTGGCACGAAAAAGTTTTCCAATTACGCATAAATTGCTCGATGAATATGGTGATAGATTCTTAATGGTGACGCGAATATACAATAGTATAATATTTTTAAAAGACGTCAAAGTGTAACTGGAAATGAAGTTAAAGAGCCTGTAACTAGTAATTTTATATTGAAGATTTTATATGAAAAACCTATGTATTCTGCGTAAGTGCGTAGGTTATTTTGAAGAATTATGTAAAATATTACAAAGGCTTTTGATTTTGCATAATTTAATTATATTATTAATTTGATTAAATCTTTCAACCCGCATTGAACCAGTGCTGTAAGTTTCGGCTCGACCTCCCCATGGTGCTGTTGCAGATGGCTAACGTTAAAAAAACAGGTTTTAAAATATCATGATAACGTTAAAACTCCAGTAAATACATGCTTTTTATCCACTAGTGGTTTTATCGCAGTTACCTGGCTAATTGTGACATGCCCGTATTCAACGGCGCACACTGAGAAAAATGGGGCACTATAAACTATTGTGCATGCACATCTTTTTGACCAATCGTGCAAGCACGTTAAATTACGCTGCCGACGATGCACATAAAATTATGGTTCCACCGTAATTTAGTGACGTCACGATCTTATTTGCAGCTCGCACTATAAAATATAGTGCAAGATATCATAACGTTTAGCCCTAAGAAAGAAAAAATATAGTGCACTGCACCAAAATACCTAGTTGACGGCATTTTATATTATAATGCAATGCGATTACTTATAGTTCCGTATCATTATGCTATTATGTGCGTTTGCACTTTATTTATTGGTGCCTACCAAGTCGTGCACTATAATATTTCGTGCCTGCCCATGATATTATACGATTGCTGGAAGCATGTCTTTACGTGCAAGTGCACTATCTATTATAGTGCTTCTTTACATTGGCATGATCTTTTTATGTGCTCGAGCATTTTTGTCGCACTATTTAATATCGTGATGGCACGGCTATTTTTCAGGATTAGCACTAAATCTATACAGGGTGTTTCTAGACGATGAAATAATATATTCAAATTAGTGTTCGGAGAGGTATCCTGAGTCAGGCAAGATTGATAGGTCAAACGAAAAATTCGGTCGTTTTTTTTGACTTCACATACAAACTAGCGCCCCGTTGGAACTAATAAACGATTTGTATAGGGAGTCGAAAAAATAATCCGTTTTTTTTGTTTGACCTATCAATCCTGGCTGAATCAGGATAAGTACCTTTCCGAACACTAATTTGAAAATATGATTTCACCGTCGGGAAACACCATGTATAGATTTAGTGCTAATCCTAAAAAATATCCACTTACATCACAATACATATAATAAGAACAGAAAAAATGTGCTGAAATTCACGATGCTTACAGTAATAATCACACACAAAGTCTAGGGTATGTAAGTAATTAAAAAAAAGGTTTAAAATTATACAAACATTTATTTTCCATAAAAATTAGAACTTATCAAAAAAAATGTATCATAGATTAAAATAATCTTTATTACTATTAGAAAACCAAGGTTTAAAATTATACAAACATTTATTTTCATAAAAATTAGAACTTATCGAAAAAACAGATGGTATCATAGATTAAAATAATCTTTATTATTATTAGAAAACCAAGGTTTAAAATTATACAAACATTTATTTTTCATAAAAATTAGAACTTATCCAAAAAATAGTTAGTAACATAGATTAAAATAATCTTTATTATAATTACAAAACCAAGGTTTAAAATTATACAAACATTTATTTTCCATAAAAATTAGAACTTATCCAAAAAATAGTTATAACATAGATTAAAATAATCTTTATTATTTTTAGAAAACCAAGGTTTAAAATTATACAAACATTTATTTTCCATAAAAATTAGAACTTATCCAAAAAGTAGTTAGTAACATAGATAAAAATAATCTTTATTATTATTAGAAAACCAAGGTTTAAAATTATACAAACATTTATTTTCCATAAAAATTAGAACTTATCCAAAAATAGTTAGTAACATAGATTAAAATAATCTTTATTATTATTAGAAAACCATCATGTAATCTATAAAAAAGGCGCATAAAGAGTTTACATTGGTAATTATAATCCATTAATTTAAATACACTTGGCAAACTTACAACTATACATATTCAAATAGAAACAGTCTTAAATACTAAAAGCTAATTAAAGGTTTCCACATCTGCACTAAACACACAAAAATACACATTAACATTTATACCAATTCCAAGTTTAAGAGGAAACACTACGTGGAAGGGGCATGCAAAATTCTTATACAAAACACAGAAAAACGACGTTTCGTAGTCCCTTGTTTCCTCCTTTAGAACTTGACCAATTTTTATTACTTTTTCAGCATCGGTTAAAGAAAAAGATTTTTTAACTTTTTTTGCATTAAGTCATTTATTGAATAACCAGGAGCCTTCAAAATTTAGCAAAATCACGCAGTTTTAAGGGGTCTTCAGAAATATTAAGTGGCTGGTTTAAAAAAAAAATCAAACATACAGACAAAGAAAATCTCTTTCTTTAAGCGATTCTGAAAAAGTAATAAAAATTTGTCTAGTTCTGAAGGAGGAAACAGGGAACGAAACGTCGTTTTTCTGTGTTTTGTATGAGAATTTTGCATGCCACTTCGACGTAGTGTTTCCTCTTATGAACCTATGAAGCTGTTATAAACAACTCCATTATGTAAGTGGTACGCATTAAATAAAAAGACCACAACAGTGACAATAACAGTGGTATGCATTTAAATAAATTGACAACATTAGCACTTCAAACTCATAAATTACTCGGCAGGTTTTCGTAACGATTCAGTATCTTTATCTGTAGGCAATTACTGTTCTATATACCATCTGCTAGTAATGTAGTTCATATAATTGTATAGTTTGCTTAGATTATGAGGGAAGGGTGCTAAAGAATCGCTGGCTTTTATACAGTTGTAGTTATTATTTTGTTCGACCTCATAAGCCTGATAATGCTCATTGAATTCAATAGTATCAAATAACCGGCAGTAAAAGTAAACAATATTTGAGGGAGTTACAACTATTGCTTCAATGGCTGCAAAAATGGGCAACTCATGATTTGGTTCATCGAAATCCACAAATACAATGCTGTTGGGTTTCCACTCCACACCTGCTATTTTTACGGATGCAACAAAAGTTATAGGACCCTCCAGGTTAAAACGATCAAGAAAGATGCTCAGCCGAATTTTCTTGCCAAACTGAACGGCATCAGGGACAATCTGATTAAAAAGTAAGTTGTTTAATTTAAGTTGATGTCTGATTGCTACAGTTTTAGTAATATTAACACGTGTGGACGTTGATCGAGCCACTATTTTTGAAGTTCTATGCTTTGCTTCAAAACGCATTGCCCAAATGTTTCGTATTGGGCCGAATTTACGTAACATGGCAGGGTAATGAGTAAGAAAGTGAAATTTAGGCTTTAGTAGTGACCCCGTGAGCTTCATAAATAAAGAGTTAAATTCAGAGACTAAGCAATTCAATTTATCGGCTGTAAAGTCATAAATTCTACAAGCTAACAAAATGTCCAAAATCTTACGTAATAAAATGAACAAATCCCAGTTCTCTTCGCCAGTGGGAATATATCGACCAACGATTAGTCCAAAGTACCTTACCAGAACTATCATTTCGGAAGCTGAGCATCTTAGCCGGACTCTAGCCCCTTCGAACACTAAACAATTGCTAGGTTTTGAACTTGAATCGGGGCCGTAATTGAACGATATCATGGCTTCTTTCAGTATATTAGCCTGAATTATACCATTGCTTACATAAAAGTTTATTATGTAAGTCATAACATAGCGACAAACACCTTCCAAGAAATCGTGCATGGCGTCAACTGCTACATTTTCAAAAATACAAAATCCATCTAATTCCAGCCAACAACATTTTTCCTTTATGCCTGTTAAAGATAAATCATTAATATTTAACTGTTCGTTGTACAGTGTCATGTTCCTAAGCAAATCAGGATTTTCACGAATTGAAGTTTGCAGATCTGCCCTTTCGATGTTGCATATTCTGCAGCATTTGTTTGCAGAAAAGCTCTCAGTAAATCCTAGAATAGAATTAAGACCTAAATTATCACCAGTAATTGCAACAACTTTGAATTTTATAACTCCTTTAAATACATCCGTGTCAATAAAAACTCCTGTACTTTGCAACTTATTTAATTCCATAATGGCAGAACGGAAAATGGCTTTATTACCATATTTCGTCTTGTAGGAAGAATGACAAAGAGCCAACAGAAATACGTGATCTAGCTGGGAACATAAATAAGGAGGTAGTGCTGGCAGTGAAACATAAACACCCCCAAGCTTGTGAACCCCTGCATGTCCGCCCAACGGGTTTCCGACTTCGAAATCATCATAGTAAACTATAAGAGGCAAAATTAGGCTGGCATCTGCTGGCTGGATTAGCATGTGATGCCGCCAAAGGGAACCTTGCATTACATTTTCTATACATAACAATGCACTATCATTGCAAGCGCTCACTCTAACAGCACCCTGCAAGTGATCCAAATAATGGAGAACTGCCTGAAGAATTCCGTTAATAGATAAAAACTTACTAAGAACTCTGCCCAAAGGAATTACTTGCATAGTACATGGTAAAGTTGACATACTCGTTACATTCCTATGAGTCGTCAACCTAGGAAAATAATCAATTGTAATGGTTGTAGGAGGAATATAAGTACCCAAATTTTCAAACTTTTGCAACCTCAGAAATTCCGAACGAAAAGGAGTGAGCACTGATGACATAGACGATGTCCATTTGTTAATACAATCTCGCAGGCTGTTGTTTTCTACTGATTCACCGTTTTCACAATCTATCAAACTTAAAGCAGATTCCGCTAAAAAAGGAGCTATATCGATCAAATAGGATTGTAACGCTGAAACAAAACATTGAACAACCGATCTCGTGACACCAGGATTGCTATACAGATTTATTAAAAATCTACATGTTAATCTGTCAAGATTACTATCCATACTATCATCACTAATGCGCAACTCAGACTCAATCGTTTCCATAACAGCTGGGGGTGGGGAACTAGCACTACTGGTACTAGGCACTGGCTCCGGTAGCATCTCAACAGTTGGATGGAGGCAGTGAAAATCAAGAATATGCTTGCGAAATTGACGGACATCACTAAAGCATCGACTGCAATTTTCTTCCCCACACTTATAAATGTAAGGATCAAAATTTAAAGGACATTCCTTTCTTATATGACGAACTAGTTGAGAGATAAGATCGAAAGTCCTTTTACAATCGCGACACACTACCATTTTTATCAATATTATTACGATTCTCTCAACATTATTTTATTATTACTTATTTTATTATTATTATATTATTATTATTATTATATTATTATTATTGTTTTATTATTATTATTATTTAGATAATTATTTTAGCTCAAGGTATGGCTGCAACGTCGAAGCAAGACCCAAATCTAGAAGTAGCTGTTTTAGTGATCGGCTGTAGTCATCATAATGTGTTTTAACGTGATAGAATGCTATTTGAATGAAGAGCCAGGTTGAATAGCATGACGTTGGATATGGACATGCAACTGCGTGAATTATTTTAAAACCCGCGTCAAGGGCTTCAGGGAAGCTTTTAAACTTCCAAAATGTATTTTCGGTCAAGCAGAAGAAAACACTGGTTATGATGTTGTATGGCTCACCAACTGAAATAAAGACTGGCTGAAAAGAGCCCTGTGTTGCTAAGGCGTGCTCCTGTATCGCCCCAGTGACATCATTTTCGGACGGAACGAAAGATACAAGGCTCTTCAGCACTTCGGGTCGACTTCCAGTACCCCCCTTCCTGCTTGCAGCCGGCGAAATTTTGTAGAGGCAGCCTAGTAATATTATGGTTCCAGTTATAGTGACATCGTCATCATCTGAAAGAAAAATGAATTCAATGAAAACATTGTTTTTCGAATAAATTCGTAAGTGGGGCTGCCGTCGATTGTACTCATTAAGCTGGTAAAAATATTTTACAGAGATTGTTAAATTGAGTTTGGTTTTTAAACTCCCAAATACTCAGACATCTAAAAGTTATTTAGTACTCAAGTTACATGCTGTCACTGTCAGTTCCAAAAATATAATAAAGTATTCAGCAGTAAATTTAAGAGAAACTCACCACTTAACATACACTGCTCCGTAATTGTTTTGATGGTAGCAACAACAAATTTGTCCTTCAGGCTTTTAATTTTATTTTGCGAGTAACTGATAATTTTAGGTACCAGTTCCTTGCACGTAGCAAGCCCGTCAGCTGCGGCTGGGTAAAGAACTTCAAAATCCTTAATAAGGAGTCTCCAGCCTTCAGACCCCTTCAAGACAGGATAGGTGTTCAAATATTCCTGAACCTTTCCCGTTCGTGGTAACAAGTATACAGCCGAGCTCTAACTGTCTCCGACCACAGTTCTTCTATTGTCGGCCAGGGTACGCCCACGATGTCTCCCTTCAGTTGGTCTATGGCACTTTTTACCAAATCAATTTCACCTGAAACAAAATAAATAATGTGAATACAATATAATAAAATAAAGACGTTTTGCCACAACCGACCATTACGTTCTGTACCTCAAGAGGAAAAATAACTACTGTCGAAGACCCTGTTCCAGGGTTATATTCTTGTAACTTAAGACTGAGAGCAAGGCACTTTTTTGGAAATATTTGGAATAAATATTGCACTGGGTTTCAAAACAAAGAAAACTGTATCTGTCATCGGCTATCTAGTAGGAGGTTGCTTTCATTAATATATGTCTGAAACAGCTGACTATTTAATGCATCTTACCCGCTTCCAGGTGACTCAAATCAATTGGATCGTTGTTGGCAGGCTCTGACTGGGGCGCTGGTGACCCGGTGTCCGTAGAACACGAACGAGATCGTTTGGCTGGTGGCTCCACGAATCCTAGGCTCATCAAGGTTTTTCTTCGGTTATATCGGGCATTCACCAGCCACCCGGATGTGTTCTTTCTTGGTGTAAATTTTCCTCTTCCGATGGAAGGGCAGTAGTAAAGCGCCGCACTTTCTGAGTCACAAAGGCGCGCTATATCTTGGCTAATCTGCAGGAGATGGTGGTTTTCCGGCAGCTTTACATTTTTGTCAGCCGGCGTTAGCTGCGTTATTAAATATGTACACAGCTGGTTTCGCAGTTTGGTCTCCAGAGGTCCTGTCTGGCTTGCTCTCTGGCAAGCTTTCAATAAAGCCTGCCCCTGATTCGTCGCCTCACAGAGAGTAACAACCTAAAACAAATTACGTTCATTCATTTCGTTGCATGAAGCTGCACGCTATATCTGACTAGAGCTTAGAAGTAGGTAAGCCTGATTTTACCTGATTTCCCCGACCTTGGGATTTAGGAGTGCTGCTAGCGGCTGGTGTGGGTGCGTCTGACAAATCTTTAAAAAGCAGCAGCGGGCTGTCCCGCTGGTTGTGTGGTTGGTCGGTTGGCTTTCCCTCTGGTAGGTTGTAACTCTGGCGCTCAGTAAGCTCCTCCAAGTCAATTAATGGTCTTTGATTATCGAGGTCAAGGAAGTCCCCCTGTTCCTGACCGCCTATAGCAGACCGCAATAGCGATGAAAGATCGTTGAAGCTAGTACTCGCCTGAAATACCATAATAGATTTAAATCACACAATAAAAAAAAACTTAGGTTCTCGTCTACACCGACCGAATGTTTTCTATACATTTTTTTTAAACTAATATCACACGACCGAAATAAAAAAGATATACCTACAGGAGAAAAAGGAAGAGGTACCTATATAAAGTTATAGGGTCAGAGTGTCATCTTAGGGGCTGTTGGTGTATAGCCTTAGGGACACTATGTAAGGGCAATCTAAAAAACCGAAAAAAAAAATTCTTTGAAATTTTTTTTTTAACAATAATTTAAAAAAAAATGTCCCTCATAACCTCTCTTTTTTATAGGTTTTAAATTTTTTTGACCTAAAGTGTTCCTATTAATGACCTCTATTAGGACCTAAAAAAGGGGGGTTATGGGAGGTAAATTTCAAGTTTTATTAAATTAGTTTCAAAAAATTAAAGTCTTTTCTCCATAGAGCCCCTCTAAGGCTACAGTCCAACCAAGTATAGGTATAGGCAACGTAATTGAGAGTTCGTAGAAAAATAATGGTCTAAAATCGCAAAAATCTGTTGACACTTGGCACTGGCGGCCCGCGGCACAGATCTATATTTTTTTTTTAATCGCACTGTTTATGCGTTTGCCACAAACTTTAATGACCATGGGATATAATATGTCAAATAAAATATTTATTAGATTTTGGCTTGACCACTGACTAACCATTTTTTGCTCTTGTTTATAGAGGCTTAGATTATTTTCAAACCGAGATCGGTCCCCAATTTTGGTAAACAATGCGTCTATATGGCGCGGCGACAATTGCAAGGCCGTTGCAAGGTCAATCCCTTCTCCTAAAACCAAATAAACAAACAATAAATCACAAATTGAATGGCCTACAGGAGCAAGTCAGGACACCGCCGCACAGTGATTCCATTTTGAAAATAAAAACTTGTAAAAAATGAACATAGTGGTCAATGTTGGAATATCGAGCCGATTTCTTTTTTCTGTGCCATATGTCAAATATATACTATCATTTTTTGCCATCAACAAAAATCGGTGGAGTCAATATTATCTAAGAAAGAAAATATTGAAAACAAAATGAAGGTGTATAGATTTTTCATAAAAATAAAGTGCGCAAGGTTGCAGGTTGACCCCACTATTAAAAACGGTTTTGGGTAATGGTCAATGAGTACCGTCAAACGGGGTGAATAGAACTGACGGGGGGAATAGAGAAAAATCTTGGAATAAATTTTAAGGTTTTTTATGGCAAACTCGGTATCCCCAGTAAAAAACCCGCAACTTTAATAATTTGTTGGTGTAATTTTTCTTACTCTGGAAACTTTTTATTTGTGGCAACATCGCTAAAAACGTCAAAACTTAATGTTAAAGTTGACAGCAAAACAAGTTGATAGGTACGAGTGAGTTTGAACCTCCGTATTTCGGTGAATTTTGGTCATAATAGTTTAAGTTAATTTTTAAATTACGGTCAGTGCAGTTATAAATACATTGTGCTATTATAATTAAGGTAAGAATATTCATTATTATATAAAATTGATCTTATTTCGTAAGCCTTGTTTTCTTGAATTTTTCGAGGTGAATAGATACACGAAAGGGGTGAATAGACACGCCTGAAGGGTTAATAGGCACGCAAATATGGTTATTAGACACAGCAAAGAGGTGATTAGTTACGAAAGAGGGGTGATTAGCCATGATTATGTGAGGGTTGCCACAAATTTTGTAGTGGTTATCTACAGTTCAAATTTCACTTTTAGTTACTTTTAGAGTTTAAATTTTCTTGATTATTTTTTAATCCATTCAATATTTTTTTAATTGAATTTATTCTAAAACTAATAAGGTATTTCATTTATTTTTGTTAATATTTACATTGTTTTATTTCTCAGGTATAATAATGCTAATACAATTAAACAAGCTTTGGAAGAGTTTCAAACAACTCCATTTTGAATGATATTGATTATAGTTCCTGATTGACATTTTTTTAGTTTTGTTTTGTGATACACTCTAAATTTATTACATTTTTATTCATTTTTATAATTGATTACTAATAATTAAAGATACCTTCGAGTTTTCTTGCTTTTATCCTAAAAAAATATTTAGGGAAACTACAATGAGGCAGCCCTACGAAATTTTTCTAATCACCCCTCAGGTGTGTCTTTTGGCCCCTGATGGGTGGTAATGAGAAATCACGTATATTTTATGTCTTTTTTTATTAACTACAAACATATCCGAATAGAATCAAATTTATTTCAATAGTTTGGCCTAAGACTCAATAAATACATGCTTAAAAAAATGGGTATCAATTCTGCAACGTTACGAAAATCGTTACCAAAGTTCGAAAACCTATCTATTCACCCCGTTTGACGGTACTTTAAACTACGAAAATTACAAGCTGACCAAATGAAAAACGACTGAGATACTTAGGTAAAATTTTAAACACTGAAAAAAGACGACAACCTCAGGCTGGAATCTAACCAAGCACCTTCCGCATTCCGGGCGGCTGCCTTAACCACTTGGCTACCGAGGTCTGGTTTTCACCCGTCGAAATTTGTCAGTGCTTGATGCTGCCGCCCGGAATGCGGAAGGTGCGTGGTTCGATTCCCGCCTGAGGTTGTCGTCTTTTTTCAGTGTTTAAAATTTTACTTACGTGAGCAAGCGCCTGTAGCCGATCCGTCGAACAAATCCAAACGTTTGTAGAGGTTTCGAGTTTACGGCAAGTGCCAAGCGTGCGGACGCGGCATAACAACAACCGTAGGTCAAGCATCATAAGACCGCCGGCGGTCGCAAAAACAATTGATTTTCAATTGTGTCTGGTTTTACGGTGCTTAGGGGGTTAACCGACGAAACACGATATTTAACGCGTGATACAGCCTTTTATCGGCAATGAACTGTCAAAATCCATTGTCTTTTGACAGTAAACGTGATAAATCACTATATCATATCGCGTTTCAGTGGTCATGTTAGGGGGCTGGAGATAAATGGGGAAATTATTTCAGCAGCGCCCCCTAGCAGCTAAACACCATAACACATATCTAAGAACCAACGCCGATAACCTAGAAACCTATTACAGAAAACCGCATCGAAATCAGTTTAGTAATAGTTTTTGAGAACTTTTCAAGTGACGACTTATCTGGTTGCTGCAGCGGCCCCTGGTGATCTACCACCATGAAACATGTCTAAGCTGCTCTGAAATGATACCTTTTGAATGCAAAAAACCGCATCGAAATCGGCCTAGTAGCTTCCGAGGAAAATGCTAACAGACATCCATACAAACAAACAACCTCTAACCCCAAACGCATATAATAGGTATACCGCCTCCGTTCCGTTCGGTCCGTCGGTCGTGGGTAAAAATAATAGGTAGGTACTTATTGCTATCGCGATAGAATCGCTATCAGAATCCCAAATAATGCTTTTTTAATCCAAATGTTAAACAAAAGTACGTTTACTTGTGTGTTCTTCTGTAGCCGGACCACAGTTAAGTACTCAGATGCTATAGTTCGAAATAATACCTACCTAAAGTCTACTTTCATCGGGATATTGATTTCTTAATAGTTCATTATACTTTATTTAATTTGAGGTGGCGCGGCGAGAGAGCACTGCTTCGCGGCCGGACCACATAAATTGTTAATTAAAAAGTTATCTGTTGAGGTACTAAAAATATATATATTCCGATGAAAGTAGACTTTAGGAAGGTATTATTTCGAACTATAGCATCTGAGTACTGTAACTGTGGTCCGGCCACAGAAGAACACACCGTTTACTTACCTACCTAAATTATATGTTGAAATGAAACACTTTTATAATAGTAATAGTAATAAACTATGTAATTGTAAATTATACGCGAGTAAATCAATGACCTTAAAATATCATTGGAGTAAATCAGTAAAAAAGTGTTTCATTTCAATGTATAGTGAAAACAATAAATTATTAGTGTTTCATGTCGGTATTTACTTACTAGAATTTGGCACTGTTAAATATTTAAAACTTAAGCATGTAGGTACCAGCGATATATACGATGGAAGGTACTTATTCTATTTTTTTCAACACTAACCACGCACGTGTCTGACGAAACGAAAAAATAGGAAACTAGGTAAGTACTTACTGGAGAAGTGCTCAATGATTTCTTCACCAAAGCCCCATTTTCTGAGAAGTTCTCCCATGGGATCCATTATTAGGTTTACTAAAAGCACAGCACGATAGGTACCTACGCAAGAAATCACAGCAAACACGCAACACACGCTCGAGAGGTCACAATGATGAATGAGAGAAAAGATGTCGTCGACTCGCCTATACCCCGTTCCCTGTCCCCCCGCGTTCGATGCATGCACGTAATTTTTAAGTGCATACGCACCATATATTTTAATGCTTACATAATACTTTTTTGTGTTGAGCAATATTTTTTTCAACCTGGCACGATACTTTATCGTGCAATAATATGTATGCGCACTGAATTGTAATGGTATGCATGCACGTAATCTTTATGTGCATACGCACCATATATTTTAAAACTTACATAATACTTTTTTGTGTTGAGCAATATTTTTTTCAACCTGGCACGATACTTTATCGTGCAATAATATGTATGCGCACTGAATTTTAATGTTCCTCGGGATTGTTATACTTATTGTGAAATAATCGAGAATGGCACTATAAAATTTGCTGCATAGTTTGAAATGTATACATGCATTGCATCAAATGTAATGATGCAACTCTTTGAACCATAACTTTCTACGCAAAAAACGATATTTTATGGTGCATTTAAGACGTTGCTAATAATATTGTGCTTTGATCACTATAGATTATGATGATATCCACAATTGTACGATAAAAGATAGGACATGTGCACTTTATATTTTGGTGAGGTTTCTTGCACAATAAAGTTTAATGCCCAGCAGAATAATTATACATTCGTGTCACTATTTAAAGTGTTGCGCACTGTTTTATTAGCGGTAAGCAGGGTATTTTAAAATGTTTGCATAATATTTTACTATGTCGACTTCAATCCATTTTTCTCAGTGCATCGCTCCGCTTTATTTGTTGAATTGATTTCACATAAATCCTCGTCCCGACGGGGCATAGATTATGGCGATATGGGATTTCGGGGATCAGTGGCGAAAGTGCTGAATATGTTGTTTCCTTTTTTTGCGATAGCGGCCAACATTGTTTATGTAGTTGCCAGGAATGGCCGGGATTAAATGGGTTGTAATGTAAGTTATTTATATCTAGTTAAATATCGAGATTGTCTTTGGTTTTATGACAGGGCAGCTTTGACTTTCTCACGGAACAAATATAAAGGGCTTTCTTCTTCTAATGCAAACGCGCTGCAACCGATATTCTTACCTAATAAGAAACTGGTGCATAAAGCAATATGAGATTTCCAGTGGCGAAAGATCATTTGATATTTATTTTCTTATTTTTTGGTATCATTGTTTTTAGACTTGCCAGTATTAAAAGTTGCTTATGGTCGATGTTTTTCTAAAGCCTGCGCTTGTCCCACTACTGATGGTAAGTGAAGTCGAAGAGGAAATCGCTCATTTAAGACTGAGGAATCGGCCATCTGTAAATCACGCAACATAAAAATGCTAACAAGAATATACGGTATTTCGACAGAATTAGATAGCTTCACTTAAGTAGTGGTAGCAAGATAGACAGACTATAATAACAAGCCCTACCACCAACTAAAGCGAGCACAATTAAAAATGTATCCAATTCTGAGAACCAAACCTGGGACCTCTGACTCTAAGACCCGTGGTTTAACCACTATCCCACAGACTCGGTAAAAAATCGTCAAAAGGCTTCTTATTCATCGATGTCTGCTATATCAACGCCAAAGTAACTTATCTACATCTGTGTTGTCACCGTAAACCGTACTATGTGTGCTAAGGTTAAAGTCTTCATTCAAACGTACAGACTTCAAAGGTTAAGAGCATTATCAAGTCAACTGCTAAGCCCTGCGGGGTAAACAGACGTATGTTTATATCAGGCCGTCTCTTCTTCCTGTCACATCTTTTTAAGGAAAAAAACTGTTGGCCCGTGCGGGGAATGGCGGTCATTCGGCCGACACTTTTAAAGAGAAGGGCACTCGGGGGAAATCTGCACACCCTCCCTCTGATAATAGTGTTTGCTCATTTGAGTGTTCTTCTGCCGGATTGTGTAAGGCGGTTAATGGCGAGGGGGAGGCGCGTTCTCACTGCGCAAGTCAGTTGCATGACTATTGTTTAGGTGCTGGGTCGGTGAAGATTTACAAAAAAGTCGCTAAAAATAATAAATTCCCAAGGGCGTCACAGTAAAGATTTGTTTTGGGAAAATCTTGGTTTACGGCCCGTTTCACAATCTTCTAATCTACTTGTAAGTTCCCATTAACCTTGACTTCACAGATTGTTCATGCAGAACTGTTATTTTTACTGATGACTATTTCATAATAGGATATTGTGAATCAGGCATATAGTCTTTATCTTACTTATTGGTCTATGACGATGAGGCTGAAGGTGAACACCACAGAACAGAATGTGGTGAAAACATTCTTTACCTAGAATCCACAATCGATCGTAAGAAGGTGGAAGATCGTATCTAAAATAATATAACATACCTGTACTTACTTATATAAAACACAATGACTACTTTAAATTTTCCCTTTAACCTTCCTTCCTTTACCTTTTCAATTTTTAACTGTTTCTTCTATCCAGTCCAACATGGTTGCCTGGAAGAAATTGCTGTTTAGCGATACGACCGTCAATTGTATATACTACATACAACTTATATGTATGTACTACGTGTTTGTCTTTTTATGTTGTCTGTGGTGTACAATAAAGCATATTTAATCTTTATCTTTATCTTATCTCTGACTGCAGTAATACAACAACTTAACCGTTATTGAGACTTAGCTAAGTTGGGGATAGCTAGCCAGGTGGACATAAAAAAAGCCCAAAAAATCAAACCGAGTACCTACATTATTAAATCCAACACCAACTCGAAATCGGACGTAGGACTTTAGGTCAGAAAAATCCAACCCCAACTCGAAATCGAACCCAGGACTTCACGTCAAATTTATGTTTTAGTTTTATGTTGAAAGTAAAACAAAATTTTCAGAGCTACTAACCAGTTACTTGCTGAACGTGAACGCTCCACAAAGTTGGTGCATCACACAGCCTTACGTGAGTCGTTTAGCCGCTACGGCACCGCAGTAATACGGGTCGCATTACAAGTACAACAGTTGTAATTAAATATCATTCGCTATGCGTAAAGGGATTCCTTGCTGACTTCAGACGTTTAACGTTACCTTTCTGAGGATGTGGAATCTTAAAACAATGTTACTTATAGAGAAATATTATTTTCCTTTTTTGATTAAAATTGATAATGTTTTGGATGAAGATGTTGCTCATTAGATATAATTTCACGTTTAAGTTTTATATTGTAATTGAAAAAGATCTTATAAAATAAAAAAAATCAATCTCCTCATAGGTTGTTGTTCATATGCCAGGCTATGCCCAGCTGTGGGACGTTTATAATATGCGAAGACTCCACATAATATTGAAATCTTTGCATAACAATTTTTACATACATATTGCGTTCCGTTTCATGCAAAATTTGCGTATAATTTAAGCCAAAATAGATATTTCTCTTAAGCTCGATCGTAAACTCGTCTCTCACTTCGATCGTCATGTTCCGATCAAGAGTGACGTTTGTGGATTCAGCATCGAGTTTTGGATCGAGCCTTTACAGAATCGTTATAAAGAACAGCTATACAGATCAGTTATTCAATTTCCTACGATCAATCATAGCGTCAACGATGTCCAAGGCTCGTGATGTAACATTGTTGATCGCGTTAATTGTGTGGGAGTTCATCAATTAATTACAATGTCAGAAGCATGCTATGGCGTGGATTTAGCAGAGGTTCATTATGTACATGCGTTTGATTGTCACTGTTAATTGTTGCGATACAACCCAATGCATAACATCTTCTGCGTGTATACACGGGAAACAAATAAATTAATCCGAAACAATAATATTTTAATATTCTTGTAAACTTTACAAGCGGTATTTTACAAGCCACGGATAGAAGCTCGCTGATTCTTATAAATATTTTTTCACTTCTCTTGCTCAAAAAGACCGTCATTGTAGCGTTCTAGAGCAAGGCTAAAATAGCTTTTCTTGCCCTAGGGGAAAAAGTTTTTTTTTTTAAATTTTTGTCTGTCACATGACAATGAGCCTACAAAAACTAAAAAGTATTTCGTCATAAGTAGAATAATCATGAATAAAGACTCGACTTATTAACTGTTTACTTATATCAACAACTTTTTTTAAATAGTTATTATTAAAGTTTATGGTAAAATTAGTAATCATTTGAATCTATGGACAACACAGACCACGCCCACACAGTCCACGCTTCAGCAAGAAACAACTGCACAGTCTGCACATGTGCTTAGGTGGTGAGCCTTTAGCCCGTTTGTCGCTTTTACGACACCCAAGGGAAGGGAGGGGTTGGTAGTATTATTTTGATGAGCCCATCGCCGCTCTATGCTATTGGATGTATGTGAAGTCTTTAGTCCATTAGTCGCCTTTTACGACACCGAAGAGAAGAGAGGGGTTGGTAGTATTATTTTGATAAGCCTATCGTCGCTCTATGCTGTTGGATGTATGTGCAGTCTTTAGTCCGTTAAAGTGAAGGGTTGGTAATATTACTTTGATGAGCCCATTGTTGCTCTATGCTGTTGGATCTATGTGCAGTCTTTAGTCTGTTAGTCGCCTTTTAGGACACCGAAGGGAAGAGAGAGGTTAGTAGTATTATTTTGATGAGCCCATCGCCGCTCTATGCTGTTGGATGTATGTGCAGTCTTTAGTCCGTTAGTCGCCTTTTACGACACCCAAGGGAAGAAAGGGGTTGGTAGTATTATTTTGATAAGCCCATCGCCGCTCTATGCTATAATAATAATAATAACAAAAAAAATAATTAAAATATTGTAAAAAATTAAACTTAAGAATTATGTTAAATAAAGAGAATAATAATAATAATAATAAAAAAAAGCTCTTGTCACCTGTCACATCATTTTTATCTCAAGTATTTTATTTTATTTTGTAACAAGTCTTTTGACAAATTAAAACAGTTTATGAACATATTTATCGAAAAATCCAGCTGAAATTATTTCACAAACATATAAATATAGCAACCACCAATGATATTATAATAATCTTTTTATTATAACATCATTGGCAACCACAATAGTTTTAAAATGACCAAACAGCAATGAAGAAGTTGAACAATGGTGACGTACAATGTCAACAAAATATGCCATACAAAGATTTATACCTATACAATGGTATTTGGTCATTGTACCTATACATTAAATCTTACAACATAATCTACTAAAAAAAAATGAAAGCATGATATTAAGAAGAGCAAGACGAAGCGCACGCCCTCCACCATCGCCTGCTCCGCCGACATCAAGCTCCTCGTCTGATGATTTCACCAGAGACGAGTCGAGCAGCGCGAGCAGGCGATCGCCGCCGTCTCCGCCGCCACAACGATCTGCGCGACGTGGACGACCACCGCTGCCGGCACGCTTGGGATCAGTGGGGCAATCTGCCCCGCGTACGACCCCCGCTACCGGTGGTGTAGTGCGCCGCATGCGATGGACTCACCAAATAAATGAGAACTGCATGCGCGCCTACTACAGGGCAACAGAGGGAGGAACTAACCTTACTGCGTATCGTGTTAGGCTGCTGTCTTTGTTTCAGACTCTTAAACCGACCATAGACGTGTCTGCCCAACGATTGTCAGACCAAGTGCGGGTGATCCAGCGTTACAACTTGCTGGATCAGTCAGCACTTGATCGGCTACGCCTGGAGTCACTACGTATTTGTGCGGCTTCTTCTTCGGTGCGGGATCGCCCTGCCCTACAATTACCGGCCGTGGCGCCGGTTTTGGTGGCGCGAGTAAATCCGGTACCCGACGATGAAGATTTCATAAATACGAATGTAAGTACACAGGTGAATGAGCAAATGAGGAGCGCTTTGAACGATGCCATTCTACAGTATCGTGACACGCGTAACTCTAGGCCGCGTATACCTTGTTTGCCCACGAATAGACATAATTTGACGTTAATGAGTGCCTTGAACGATTTGCTGGTTCCTTATCTTGGAACCAGTGAAAATTTAATTGATACTCACTCGATCCTTTATTGTGGGGCCATCGCGGTGTGCCGCGTTGCTCGTGTCAAATTCCAGGATTCTGACCGAGTACCGCGGCGAACCGGGACTGCCCCTGCTTGGCAATTGAGGATCGAGGGGCGTATTAATAGGTTCAGGACACTCATTGCAAAGCTAATTTGATTCAGAAATGGCAATAATCGGCTTCGCGTCATGCGATTCGTCACACAAGCCTTTGTTGGGACTGATGTTCGTCCGGAAAACTATATGGCTTGTGTGACGGAACGTATTGATTTTCTGAAGCAAAAAGTCTATGCGTGGGTAAACCGTATACGTCGCTACAGAGTGCGTGTGGACCGATACCAACAAAATCGCCTCTTTCAAAGTGACCAAAGAAAAGTATACAGACGTTAGGAAGGAGCTGATCAACGTGTGAGCGACGGGCAGCTACCGGATGTTGATGCCATGACTAATTTCTGGCGCAACATTTGGTCGGTGCCCGTCGAGCACACGGAAGGTGAATGGATGAGTGTTGTCAGTGAGGCGTGTGAACCTATCGAGACCATGCAGCCTATTATTATTAGTACAGCTGACGTAAGTTGTGCAATCCGTACGGCCCAAAATTGGAAATGCCCAGGACCGGACGGATTGCAAAACTTCTGGATCAAATGGTTTCGATGTTCACACGAGTTACTGGCAACGCAATTCCAAGAAGCCATAGAGCTCGGCTCACTCCCATGTTTGTTGACTACTGGTGTCACTTTTCTGCTCCATAAATCAGGTAGTACCACGGAACCGAAAAATTATAGACCTATCACGTGCTTACCTACTTTATACAAGCTCCTTACATCCATTCTGAGAACAAAAATTAACTCGCACATTGTTGCAAACAATATTTTGGACGTGACTCAGAATGGATGTAGGGTTGGGTCCCGTGGTACTAAGGAGCTTCTCCTCATTGACATGACCATATGCCAGAAGGTTCGGCGTGGCAGAGGGACTCTCTCCTTAGCCTGGATTGACTACAAGAAGGCCTATGATTCGGTGCCGCATACATGGTTGGTGAGGATTTTAGAGTTATATAAAATTGATATAACTTTAAAATCCTTTTTGATGTCATGTATGCGGCAGTGGACCACGGTCTTGCGTCAACCAGGATGTCGAGATAGTGTTTTTGCCACGCAGGATCTTATAAGGATAGAGCATGGCATATTCCAGGGCGACAGTCTGAGTCTTTTATGGTTTTGCCTAGCTTTGAATTCTCTCAGTACTTTATTGAGAAATTCAAGGTTAGGCTGTCGACTGCGGAGAGGGGGTGAAGTTATGTCGCATTTGTTGTACATGGATGACCTCAAATTGTTCGCACCAAACCGCCAAGACTTGGTGAAACTGCTGAAAATTACTGAGACTTTCAGCAGTGCCATCAAGATGGAGTTTGGTGTGGATAAGTGTGCGGTTATGCATGTACAGCGTGGGAGAGTTGTAAATTCAACCAATTTACAACTCTCCGAAACGATAAACTTCAGATCTCTCTCCGAAGTTGAAACATATAAATATCTTGGTCTGTCACAGTCTTTGGGTGTTGAGGATGAGGACATAAAACAGTCATTACGGCAGCGATTTTTATGGCGCCTGAGAAAAGTACATAACAGTCTTTTATCGGGTGGCAATAAGACGCGTGCTTTTAATGGCTGGGTTGTGCCTCTGCTCACATACTCCTTTGGCATACTAAGATGGACTCAGACCGAATTGGACGCCTTGGATAGAAAAGTCCGTCAAATGCTCACGACTTCCAGAATGCTACACCCGCGCTCATCTGTTATGAGGCTGTACATCCCGCGGAGATGTGGGGGTCGCGGCTTTTTAAATGCCAAGGACCTACATAACCGTGAGGTGTGCAGTCTCAGGGATTATTTCCCTTATAGTGAGTGCGGGATGCATTTGGATGTCGTGGCAGTTGATAGACACTTTACGCCGCTCTCCTTGGCAACAGAAAACTGGCGCAAACCAGTGGTGCTAAGCACTCTCGATCGCAAGGACATATGGAAGAGCAAGGTGCTACACGGGCGCTACTATCGGGCTCTAACTGGGCCTGATGTAGATTTGCCTGCCTCGGTGAACTGGCTACGTTTCGGTGACCTCTTTGGGGAAGCCGAAGGTTTTGTCTGTGCCATTGAAGATGAAGTTATCAAGACGAATAACTACCGGAAATATATTATGAAGGACGGTACGGTCGACATCTGTCGGGCATGCCGCCGTCCTGGAGGATCACTCCGACATATTATTTCCGGTTGTTCTCATCTTGCTAACGGAGAGTATTTGCACAGACACAACCAAGTAGCCAGAATAATTCACCAGCAACTTGCTCTTCAATATGGCCTTGTTGAATCAGAGGTGCCGTACTATAAGTACGCACCTGCGCCAGTTCTCGAAAATGGTCATGCAACGCTCTACTGGGATCGCTCTATCATCACGGACAGGACTATTGTCGCCAATAAGCCTGATATCGTGGTGGTCGACCGATCTCAGCGCCGGGCAATATTAGTTGATATCACCGTACTTCATGATGAGAACCTCGTGAAAGCCGAGAAGGACAAGCTCAGTAAGTACCTTGACTTGGCTCACGAGGTTACCGCCATGTGGGATGTGGAATCAACCATTATTGTACCGATAGTCGTTTCGGCAAACGGTCTTTTAGCTAAGAGCCTCGATCAACACCTAGAGAGGCTCTCGCTAAAAGGTTGGGTCAAGGGTCAGATTCAGAGGGCAGTACTCCTTGACACGGCACGTATTGTCAGGAGGTTCCTCACTCTGCAGCCCTAACCACCGGTAGCTTGGGTCTATCCCCGCTGCCGGTGGCAACCTAGGTTAAGTTTTTTATAATATTTTATATTGTAAATATGTTTTTTTATATAAAATATTGAAAAAATTATACTTAAAATAATATTTTAAATAAAGAGCATAATAATAACTCTTTATTTTCAGACATACATCCATAGTGTTAGTAATACAAAATACAATAAAAACTTATATGCTAACGTTAGTGTAATTTAATATAATAACTCACTCTTAGTTTGCAGCCCAAACTCCTGGCATCACGTGCAACGTGACCCAGTGTCTCAGAAGTGGGCTGTCCACCCTCTTCGCTACAGTATTCAGGAGGCTGTTGGCACCGCCGCGCACCCGCCTCATCAGAGATGCAACTCGCTTGCGCATGATGGCATGGAACCCGTCTGTATGCGCCTCAGCAAACATCCCCGATGCGCTGCAGTGTCGCGGCAGCCCCAACAGCGCCCTGAATGCATTATTATATTAGACGCGTAGGGCGCTGTAAGCTTTTTGAGTATAGTTGATCCATCGGCTGCAAGTGTAAAATGATTGGCAATATGCTTTAAACAACGTAATCTTAACATTTTTAGTACACTTAGCAAACCTACGAATCAACATATTACTCCTCACTGCCAGCGCCCTACGTTTCCTCTCTATATCTAAGTCATCGCTCTGCGATGCAGTGACCCAGTGCCCCAGATATTTAAACTCGGACACAATTTTAAGAGGAGTGCCATCCAGTGTGATCGGTGGTACAGAAGAATAATGTTAAGTACCAGCCCTGAAGAGTAGCAACTCACTCTTGCTGGCATTATATTTGAGGCCGTGGGCCCCAGCATATCGCTCGCAGATGTTTACTAGTTTCCTAAGGGCGCCGATTGAAGGACTAAGCAGCACCATATCATCAGCATAACTGATATTATTGACGGCTTCTCCGTCAATGGAATAGCCCACCATGGCACTACTGAGCTCACCAATCAGCCGGTTCATGTACAGGCTGAAGAGCCTGGGTGAGGTTAATCCCCCCTGCCTCACCCCGCACTCCAGCCTGTACGGATCGGATAATGAGCCTGCCCACCTAACCATGTTGTACTGGTTGCCGTACCAGAACTTTAATAACTCGATAAGCTCCCCAGGTAGTGTTGTATCCTCCTGTAGCTTATTCCATAACACGTCGTAAGACACCAGATCGAAGGCCTCTGAGAGATCAAGAAAACACGCATAAATGGGTGTTTTTCTGTCCGTGTAGTATCGGACAGTATGCTTAAGACAAAGTACAGTTGCCTCTTTGGAAAGCCCGGACCTGAAACCAAACTGCGCATCATGAAGGTTGAGGTGTTTGTCTAGCTATTTGTCAAGCATACTGTCTAACACCTTAGCTATAATGGTGGCCAACGAAATGGGTCTGTAATTGTTCACATCAGAGGCATCTCCAGTGCGGTTGTTTACAATCGGCACAACCACAGTCTTCATTAGGCCGTCAGGCAGATAGGCGTGACCGACGCAGAAGGTGTAAAGCATGGCGAGTACTCTTGGCAGATGAACACCTGCATGTTGCAGATGTTCAATACCAAGAGAGTCGTGCCCAGGTGACTTTCCTCTTGTCATGCTTTTCACCACTGCCGCTACTTCTTTAGTAGTAAAACGAATATGCGGCTCACTGGAAGGTTCCTCTGAGGGAGGCAGAACACCTGACGGTCCCAATGGAGACTCCACCCTAAAACGCTCTTTAAATAATTCGGCAATTTTTACAGGCTCACTCACGCCCTCTACGCTCACAGGTAGACTCGACCTAATGTTAAGTTTACTGGTTTCCTTCCAAAAAATACCGAAGTTTTTATTAGAATGGTGACAAGCTATAATGTCCATTTTGATTTGTTCAGCATTGTCTTGACACCATTTGAGCTTCCGTTTAAAGTTTTTTCTCGAAATCAGCATATTCTCGTAGATAGAACCTATTTTTGGCTTGCCATACAAAACCCAGTTCTTAAAACCAAGCCGAGCTTTCGCTATGAGCGTGCCTTATATGCTTGTTCCAACCTATGACATGTTTTTTCCCACTACTACAAGCTACTTCACCCCGACTATCGCTAGCTGCTTCGCATAATATGTTCACAATATCATAGTACTTTTTGTCAATAATTAAACGATGTTCCGGGTTAGAACAACGCCTATCACTACACTCTCTAAAATCAGATAGGATGTATGTGCAGTCATTAGTCCGTTAGTCGCCTTTTACGACACCCAAGGGAAGAGATGGAAAGACTGCACATACCTACTATAAAAAAGCGTAAAGCGGCGATGGGCTCATCAAAATAATACTACTAACCCTTCTATTCCCTTGGGTGTCGTTACTAACTAACGGGTTAATTTTTAATAAAATAAACCAATTCATATTGTATTGGATTGTTTTATTTTCTCGCATTCGTAGTGAAAATCAGAGTGTAACACACGGCGCTAAAAACCCATTAAAACTCGGTTTCTACTGTGTCCATGTCTACAGCTTCCTCATTCGACATAGAGAAATTCTAAGCATGCCATATTTTTGTGCATATTATGTGCAATCAAACGTTTCAGTCCTAATTTTTGTGCCACCACAACTTCGTTACTATGAGTTGTTTTATGTGTGTAAGCTGGAGACACGTGTCACCAGCTCGCACACGCCCGTTAAGACAAACCAGTGAGGTTAGGGTTTTGGACTATAGCTAGAAATTTTGTGCATAATTTGTGCACTAGGAACAAAAAAAACTAACCATCACACTTAAATACTGTTGAAACTACGATCATAAAACTGTGTGCGAGCTGGAGACACGGGTCTCCAGCTCGCACAGCTGTATCTTCGTAATTGTTCAAGCTACGGTTATGAATTATACCTCAAAATTTTGTGCAGAATTTGTGCATAAGGCACAAAAATTGTCAAAACTTTAACTCAAAAGGTTTTTGAGCTACGAACCGATAAGTATGTGTAAGCTGGTGACACGTAACACGGGCTAACACATGGTGAATTATTGTAACTGTATAAGATAGCGCTTCGTTTTAAAGATCAAATAATACGTTATAATTTGTGCACACTCGAGGCAAAATTTCAAATCTCTGGGCCTCTTACTTTATAAATTATAAGCCAAAAACTGTTTTCCCGCCAAAAACTTCAAAATAATGGCTCGGAAGCGGCTAAGCGCGCCGTTGCCGTTCCGTGCGCTACACTATTGCCACTTTTAGACTAGGAGCCGTCTGTTAAAGCGATGCGCGACGCGACTAATTTAGTTTTACTATAGGTAGGTACCTAATAACCCACCCTACTTTTTATTTTAGATATCTCACACACGAATGTCTTAGTTATATTTTGTTGTTGAGATAATTAAATAATTAGATTTGGCATAATGATAAACATTATGGAGGAGTGCAGAACGACAAAATGGTTGAATACTTGAGCCTAATTCGATAAAGAACGGATGCTTTCCAGCAAACTAATCGCTATCGACCGTCACAGTATAAATTTTAACCATTGAAATTTATTTATTTTAATAATAGATTGTATTACTGCCCATGGTTAAATGTAAATAAATAAATAAAAATAAATGTACTCTATGGCGATCGATGACTTTGCGATTAGTCTGCTGGGGCATCCCAATATAATGATAGGGCCACATTATCGAGCTAGCGCGAAGATTTGCGTTTTCGCGACACGTCTGGCCAAACACTTCGCGTTAGCGCGTTGTATCATGGCGTTGACGCGCCGCGCTGTTGGTAAATTGCCGCACATCAAGGATTTTGTCGCGATAAAGTTCGTGCGGCCACATTTCCTTCGCACACTTTAGTTGACTGCTAGACAACTAGAGGTGTGAACGTGTTGCAAATACGACTATCGATATTATTCTGTTTCGATAATTATGGATTGGAGTAACGATAAAGTATTAAAAGTAATACAATATTACGAATTATTAATTAATAAAAATAATAAAGATGCAATAAATAGTAATTATTTGCCGACATGTAATAAAGTGCAATCACCTTTTCCATTTTTTCCGATAAAATTAGGAGTAGGCGATACAAATCGTATAAGGTTACTGAAACGTATTTATTGCATCAATATCGTCAAATCCGATATCGATGCGTTCTGAAACTATACCTATTTTGGAAAACACTATATCGCGTCAGGAATGAGGTGTCCGTTGAGATCACTATATTGTACGTGATCGAATTCAAGAATATTTTACCGTATCCCTGATATTTATTGAATTATCATTAATCTGTAGTTTTTAAAAAACAAATGTGCTTGTAAAAGTTTAATAAAATAAAATAATTATAAACGTTCGATGCGTTCTGAAACTATATAGTGGAAAAAAACACGATATTGCATGAATTTTTAATAGTCCGTAGATATGGTCGATACTGTTAACACCGATATTAAATTTATGTAGCTATAGTTTAACACTTTGCAAGCGGTCATTTTATTACGCGCATCTTCCTGTGCGCCGGCCTTATTCGTCATTATTGTAAATTCTATAGAAAAAGAACTATAATAAAAATTAATTTAATTGTGTTCTATCTAATCGTTCTGCTGCTTACCTATACTAACCTCCAGTTATGGCTTCTTTATGTAGATGTTGTCCATCCGCAGTAGATCACCTAGATTCAATAGTAGGCGTACCTTTGTTATCTTATGAGTAAGTACCTAAAGTTATTTTGAAATGCTAGTAAGTAGGTAGATGTTAAATTTTTTATGTACCTATTTCAAACCCAATCCACAGATAACGAAAAAAAAAAGATATTTTTATTATTTTGAATTTTTATTTTACCAGTAGTAAGTAATTCTTACTTTTTCTATTTACAAGTTAAAAAGTTTGCAAGTTATCAATTCTTCTATGTGTTGATGGCTGACTGACCCCTTGTCAAAATGGTTGATGGTTTAGTTATCGTAGCGTAGTAACTGTTTTTTAGTTAACGTGCCAAAACTAAAAATTCTTTATCTCCTATGGGAGTAGTTGTCAAGACGAATCAAACGAGCGCAAACTCGATGGGGTTGTGTGGTATTATTATAAAGTTCCTGTGTCCTTTTTCCGGCTCCATCATCAGACCCTGAACACTATTTCTCGATAAAGTACTCGTCAAGGCGATTCAAACGACCCCGAACTCGTTGGGGTAGCATGGTTTTATTATAGAGTTCCTGTGGGCTTTTTCCGGCTTCATCATCAAACCCTAAACAATATTTCCCAACAGAGTACTCGTCAAGATGATTCAAACGAGCCCAAACTCAATGGGGTTGCATGGTTTCAATACCGAGTTCCTGTGGCCTTCCTTCGGGTTCATCATAAGACCATGGACCTCGTCTAGTCGTCTCCCGTCAGAGTGCTCATCAAAACTAATTAAATGAGCCTGAATGGGGTTTCATGGTTTTCTTACAGAGATCCTGTGGCCTTCTTCCGGCTGAATCATCAGATCAGCTCAATGACACCATAATATTGCATTGTCATCCTGTTCTGACCTATGTTCAAAGTTGCAAGTCTAGCTCATCGGGAAGCTAGTATAAAATCGTTTGCATTTGTCGACAAATAAATAAACAAATAAACGAGAAAGCTACCTAATAAAAACGTGGTAATAAAAACATACAGGCAAACTAATTTTATCACTACTTATCATATTAATGAGGTTACTGTAAATATATAATGTAAATAAAACTAAGCATAGCGATATTTTATGAACATTCATAAATAAAATAGACTGCTTTTATTTTAAATTAACCAATTTCCTATATCAGCAGTCTCCTAGTCTAAAATTCTCGGTATAGAAACGAAACGATCGAGAGCGCAAATTAAAATAAAACTAAATTAAGCTAGCTCTCAAGTTCAAACTCGATTGCAATAGTGTAGCGCACGGAACGGCAACGGCGCGGTCGGCGCGCGTTTAGCCGCTTATTATTTTGAATTTTTTTGGCGGGAAAACAGTTTTTGGCTTATAATTTATAAAGTAAGAGGCCCAGAGATTTGAAATTTTGCCTCGTGTGTGCACAAATTATAACGTATTATTTGATCTTTAAAACGAAGCGCTATCTTATACAGTTACAATAATTCACCATGTGTTAGCCCGTGTTACGTGTCACCAGCTTACACATACTTATCGGTTCGTAGCTCAAAAACCTTTTGAGTTAAAGTTTTGACAATTTTTGTGCCTTATGCACAAATTCTGCACAAAATTTTGAGGTATAATTCATAACCGTAGCTTGAACAATTACGAAGATACAGCTGTGCGAGCTGGAGACCCGTGTCTCCAGCTCGCACACAGTTTTATGATCGTAGTTTCAACAGTATTTGAGTGTGATGGTTAGTTTTTTTTGTTCCTAGTGCACAAATTATGCACAAAATTTCTAGCTATAGTCCGAAACCCTAACCTCACTGGTTTGTATTAACGGGCGTGTGCGAGCTGGTGACACGTGTCTTCAGCTTACACACATAAAACAACTCATAGTAACGAAGTTGTGGTGGCACAAAAATTAGGACTGAAACGTTTGATTGCACATAATATGCACAAAAATATGGCATGCTTAGCATGTCTCTATATCGAATGAGGAAGCTGTAGACATGGACACGTTTCTACTTACTCCCTCGCTAAGGCTCGGGAGTAAAACTACCTCGTATATAATGGGTCATTTTATCCCCTTGTATAACAATCTACTATTACATAGCCGCCAGAAGTGCGGCTTGCTAATTATTCGACCACGGAGGTAGTGAAAAAAATGTAAAATTGATTACCACAAAATAGTATTTTTTTTCTTTTAATCTCTTTATAAGAAGGAGGCAAACGAGCAGGCGGGTCATCTGATGGAGAGCAATCACTGCCGCCCATGGACACCCGCAAAACCAGAGGAGTCGCAGATGCGTTGCTGACCTTTAAAAAAGGAATAGGGAATTGTGAGAGGGGGGGGGGGGGGGGGAAGGGGCCTGCGAAACTCTCACTGGCCGGACGAAACACAACAGCACCAAGTGCCATTATTTCACACCTCTCTATATTATTTTTTAACATTGTTTGCCTGTCAAGGCAAGACAGGTGGATACCAAGTGATGCAAAAAATAAAAATAAAAACACAAAATATTATACATTATAGGCATGGAATAGATAGATAGGTAGTGCTGATTAAGGTTAAAACTTTTGTAGTGTTACATGAAAGTTAACAGAGAAACAGAGCAATGCCAACACGACTGCAGCACCACACTTGAGAAAAACTATTGCCAGCGTCAAATGTAAAACGTTTAATGTAAACAGTTTACTGCACAATATCTATACAGTCGGCCACTCAAAACTGCGGCTGAATAACTTGCAAAGGCTTTTTAATCTGTGCACCCATTCCGTTTTGCCATGTTACATGGAACTCTCCGTTTCATGTTACCCAATTGTATATTTTGTTGAATTGCTTAAACCGGAACTGAAGTTATTTACATTACGAGCTTTTTGAAATCAAAACTTTTATTAACTCTTATTGTATTACTCTCTACGTTCTAGTGGTTAAACACGGGCTTACACCTAGAGGGGCGGGTTCGATTCTTAAAGGTAGTAGTAGGTACTTGTTTTTGTTTGGTTTGTTGCCAACACAAAAATGTTGAAATCATTATTATCTCGATGGCGCAGCGGTCAGCGCGTTCGGCTTGCGATCTTGCCCGCTAAGCAACTTTCGCAATGCCGGGTCGCCTGATGGGTGACCAATTAAGAACATCTCGAGCTCCCCCGTGCTTCGGAAGGCACGTTGAGCCGTTGGTACCGGTTGTTGTCGTAAGATGGCAGTCGTTAAAACCCACCAACCCACATTGGGCCAGCGTGGTGGGTTATGGCCCAATGTCCCCACGTGCTATTTGTCCACGTGGGAGGCCTGTGCCCAGCAGTGGGACGTTTATGGGGCTGATGATGATGATGATAATGATTATTGCGTTCAACAGTTGATAGAGAAAACATAGAAAACAAACTAGCCTCACCAAAGTTAAGGGTTCCAAGGGTTCTTTTAGTACTCGAGCTAGTCGTAACTTACCATCAGGTGAGAAAAAGGGAATGCGCTTAGGTTATCCTTGGAATTTTAAGGAAAATGTTTTTTTCCCACACTTTTGCAACTTTTGCACTAGAACAAGGCAATCATCATTCACTCCATATAGTTCAACTTTATGGAAGAACCGGAAATCAGACTACCGTCCACTTAAAATGAATTCATTTCGCGGCAAGCTGTTTTCTTTTCTTACTTAAACATTTTACAGGGATTTATTTTTAGTCTCGCTTATACACGCTGCAAAGGGCTGAGAAAGACTAAATAAAATAATTTGTAAAAATTAACACTAGTGCTGTATAAAATACTCCAATACAATGTGTACTCATGTTTGTCAAATTACAAAATAATATTCACACTCTATCTTGTTATTAATACAAGTGGTCAAAAGTTACAGTTAAGTATTAAACTGTCGCTGTTTATATGTGTCTATATGAACCAAAACTATACAGCGTCAGTTAAAACCTAGGTGTAACTTTAGTTCACGTTTAGTCATGACAAGTAAATTTAAAAGAACTTAGATACTGAAAAATATGCAAAACGGTGTAACTATAGAGTTTATTTCAGAATTTTTAACGACAGATTTGACAGCACAAATTGGAAATGCTACAGATAGCACAGAATAATTAATAGTACAAGTCAGATAGTTCAATTACGAGTTTCAATGAAGAAAAATAATATTTTTCTACTCTACTTTACTAGTACCAAGTACGTCTAATCCCTAATGGCGCTACGTATCCACGGTACGTACTCATACACGTTCGTATACAAAGACGGCACGGCGGTTCCGCACGGCGCATCCGACCTCTTCCCGCTGACCACGCCGGAGACATAATACTTTCCGTTGTACGACATCATTAGGGGCCCTCCCGAGTCGCCTTTGCATGTATCTTCGCCATTGTAGCCGGCCGCACACACCTGCCCTCTAGCTAGGTTCGGGTAGGAGTTCCTGCATTCCTCTTGGGGTACTAAGTTGACGACTGTCGATTGTTTGATGTTGGATTTGGCGCGGCCATTGCGACCCCACCCGGCGACGGCGAGACGAAGGTTGGTATGCTCAGGGCTGTCGATGTTGAGCGGCGGAAGACATATAGGGCGGATGTAGTCTGCAAAACACAAAAACCAAAAAATTACCCTTGTTACAAAGGCCTCCATCGTTTTTTTATATGTTAAGTCCGGAAAATTACCCCACTCCACCTGATTTTAAGAGGCCTGTTACATCTCGACAATGATTTTTTCGTAAAATGCCTATTTTCACATTTTGTAGTAATTTTGCAGTTGTATTTATCGTTTTTATCGAAATATGATAATAAATTCATGCCTAATATTACAAATCTCCGTCTGCTGAGTTCGGACGGCCGGCGCATCGCATTTTGTAGTAATTTTGCAGTTATATTATCGTTTTTATCGAAATCGGATAATAAATTCATTAAAAAATCTTTATTTCTCAGGAAGTAACAATAATATTCTGGTATTAATTTTGCTCAATAATATTATCGTAGATAGGATAAATTTACAGTTAACTTAAAGCGATTTTCGAAGTTTTTAGCTTAAAAAAAGTTTTTTTTTCTCTATTTAAATCAATGATATCTAAAAATTTGGGGCCGCTAGAAACTATAGGACTATATAAGAGATAACACTCTATTTTTTATTTCATTTGTTTAGAACAGTAGTTAAATCTAGGAGCTCGAAAAAGTGCCTTTGCGCATTTTATGCAAACCTTCCCTGCAAGTTTGGGTTAAATTAAAAAGTAAAGCAAAATTTACAAAAAGCGAGGCCTCTATGAACTATGCCAATAGCTGTTCTACACTAATTAATAAGTCAAAATTGTTAATATATTTTTGTTTATGAGATCAAGAACGCCAAAATTGGCCATTTTACGCAAAAATCACAGTCGAGATGTAATAGGTGTCTTAAATGGAAGTGGAGTCCAAGGCGCGAGGACAACTGGTGCAACGTAAGGCTGGTTTCACAGTCACGCGTTTGACCAGCGCCGGCCACACGCGCGCGCTACACTACATAGTAGTTGCGCGTTTGAACTGCGTGATGACTATGAAACGCAACCTACAATCTAGTGTAATTGTAAGCGCGCGCGTGTGGCCGGCGCTGGTCAAACGCGTGACTGTGAAACCAGCTTAAGAGACGTAGCATCAGTCACCCTCACCTTGCCGGCCCACAAAGTGTCTCTTCACGCCTCAATTGAGAGACCCAAAAAAATCTTGAAATCCAGTCATAGCTACAATTGATGGATATTGTATACTATGACAGCGCTTGCCAAATGCGGCAGAAAATTTTTGTAGCTTCTTGAATAGTTTACAATTTCCCTGTCCCATGGCTCATGATTCACATTCACATCACATGTGACATTAGAATAATTTGTCACATCCCTATTAAAGCATCCTCGACCCGCGTTAGTGCAGAATGCGTTGGAATTAAAATAAAAGATGTTCTACTGTGTTAAATTATTAAGTGTAGAATTAATTATTTTGTATTCTTCATTCAGAGCAGCAATACATTTTTATACATAACATAAATAGTAGTAACTAGGCACTGAGTACCAACTTAATAATAAAAACGATGCAATAGGAAATTCATTGTAGCACGTATGAATTGAAGATCATTTATAATTCTTAAAAACTTTATTTCTAAGAAACACCTTTACATTTCTACTCACGTTTTTTGTTATAATTACGAGTATTATTGATGTTGTAACGGACAGATTAATCGGTGATCAAATGAAACCTTCACTGGAGACCATGAAGCAGTGGTTCATATCCGACTGTCGGATTCATCACGATCCAGGAACACCGATGGCGTTGAAGAGGAACACCTAGACAATCTCATCAAGGAACACTACGAGATAGAAGCCCTTGGAGTATCTTTGAAGAAGAAGCCAAGGGCTAAAGATGAACGTGCCCTCGAGATAATAAAGAGGACAGCCTGTTACCAGGGCGGTAGGTACGAGGAAGGTTTACCATGGCGTAAGTATCAGACTACCATGCCACCGAGTTATGGCAATGACCAAAGGCGCCTAAAGGAATCGACAAGAAGATGGACAGGGATCCAGTCTTCGCTTTGGACTACAGGGCTCAGATAGAGAATCTGATAGACAAGAAATACGCAGCGCTATCTGACCGCACCGACAGGAGCAGTTCAAAAAGTTGGTACCTACCGCACTCTGCCGTAAGAAATCCGAACAAATCAGGAAAGATACGTCTGGTGTTCGACGCAGCAGCTGTCACGAGCGACGTGAGCCTGAACCAGAAGCTATTGGAAGGACCGGACCTCTTGACATCACTGCCAGGGATACTGTACAGGTTCAGGGAAAAGCCTGTTGCAGTAACCGCCGATATACAAGAAATGTTCCTTCAGGCCAAGATAAGAAAAGAGGATCAACCTTCGCAACTCTTCCTATGGCGAGGACGAGATCGCGTAAGTCTGCCGCCCATTTACAAACTGTGGGCTGAACTACTTCAGGCCTATGAGCGTAACTGTTGGGCGACGGCACGAAAAGCGGTGGTGAGCGTTATTCACCTGCCTCACTACAAGGGCAGTGCATACGGAGCTCGTCACCAGCTTGAGCACCGACTCTGCGATTATGGCCCTGCGTCGCATGGCGCAACGCGGGTGGCCTCATCGTGCTGAACGTCGCCGATGACTGCGCCTCCTCCGGACCAGAGGGGAGGGACCAAGAACCATCCGCGCCTACCCCAGATGCAGAGGGGAGGCTGTGCTGCGGTCCTGAGCATCTGTAGCCAGCGTGCCAGGACCTACCTACCTGCGCCTCCCCCGGACCAGAGGGGAGGGATACGCTGTGCTCCTGAGCGCCGCTACACAGCGAGCTAGGAGCCGCTACACCGCGCCTCCCCGGATGCAGAGGGGAGGCTGTGCTGCGGTCCTGAGCATCTGTAGCCAGCGTGCCTAGACCTGCCTACCGCGCCTCCCCGGATTCAGAGGGGAGGCTGTGCTGCATCCTGAGCATGTGTAGCCAGCGTGCAAGGACCTGCCTACCGCGCCTCCCCGGATGCAGAGGGGAGGCTGTGATGCATCCTGAGCATCTGTAGACAGCGTGCCAGGACCTGCCTACCTGTGCCTCCCCCCGACCCGAGGGGAGGGATACGCTGTGCTCCTGAGCGTCGCTACACCGCGAGCTAGGAGCCGCTACACCGCGAGCTAGGAGCCGCTACACGTCGAGCTAGGAGCCGCTACACCGCGAGCTGGGAGCCGCTACACGTCGAGCTAGGAGCCGCTACGCCGCGAGCCTGAGCACCATTAACCGTCATGCTGTAATACCGGGAAGAAAGGGCTTCGAGAAAATCTTCACCGGGGGGAGAATTGTAACGGACAGATTAATCGGTGATCAAATTAATGGTAAGGTACGTAGAGAACGAACAAGTTAATGTAACTATTAGTTTCGGAATCAATTAGGGATTGGAATTTGTATAATGATTGATTTAATAAACAATAGGGCGATACCGCATTCGCTTGTGTTTGATAGTATACGCATACAATGTGAATAAAAGAAATCTTAGAAAACTTTAGCCGCGGTACTTATGTAACGACTAAAAGATGTTAACATCGCCTTCTAGGAATTTGCATGTTTGCTACAGCTCCCTCTCTTGATGGGTAGATGAAGCTGCTATTTACGTAATTTGAAAGTTTTAATAATTGTCACGAATTTGATTGTTATCGATTGTTATTGATGGGTAGCTTATCAAGTAGCCTCTGTAAATGATAATTAGTAATACAATGTAAGCATAGTACGAAGAGAATAACAATAGGAGATAAAACTAACATGGCGATCGTGGTAAACTTGTAAATGTTGTATGGTCGGACAACGTATTTTATTGTTCCTCCGAAACGGCTAAGCCCACGTGAATGGCGTTTATCTAGAATTATGGTAGACATAACGCCCGACGTGGTGGTGAAGTCAAAATTAGCCGCGCGGAATTATTGTAATCTGCACGTAGCATTGTTTAGGAATAATTCTCGCAAAAACTAGACTAGCGCTCTAAGATATGCAATTGCTTAGATGTGTTATAACGAATCGCATACGCAAATATATTTTAAGATAGGTCTAGACTTATATTTTGTTGTATAACTTAGAATCAGAGCGTTTGGATATAAATGGAATTTTAGTCGATTTTAAAGTGTCAGTTCATAGTGGATCTGAATGTGCATTCAGAATATTTTTGTAATTGAAAAGGGGCGACTACCTCTACTTCTCTGCTCTCTAATTGGCTAGAATAATTCAAATCTTCTAGAAGCTTTTTTTGTATAAAAGGGCCGAGCGGGATTTCGGTCTTCATGTTCACTTCAAGCAGTCTACCGAGCAGCAACTAGCTGGAACCTTTGGAAAATCAGAAAACTAAAGCAGTAATTGAGATATACCTAGAGCAGTTTAGAGCCAGTGTGAAAGTTGAGTATTTAGGGAAACTTTATAAACACTGTATAAATTGTGCTTTGTGTGTGTTCACTTCAAGCAGCAAACCGAGTAGCATATAGTAGCTAATGAACCAGAAACTTATGGAAAATCAGAAAACTGAAGAAGTATTAGATATACCTAGTAAAGTTTAGAGCCAGTGTGGGAAGTTGAGTATTTTGGGAAACTTTATAAACACTGTATAAATTGTGCTTTGTGTATCTGACTGACGTGTAATTACTAACTTGGATTTGTCCATTTATGTACCTGTGTGTGTGTGCGGGTATATAACCTTGTGCGTATAACTTTTGTGCCTGACTTTAATTTGCATGGACCTTACGTGTATTGTGTGTGCATGACCATATGTGTATTACCTACTGTGTGTGTGTGTGTGTATTACCTTATGTGCGTGTAACCTTGTTATATATTGTGTATTGACTATTGTGTACATAGATGTTTTGTGAGTCAAATAAATAAATCTCCGGTCGAGGGGGTATAAGTTGCATTCGTGTTTTGTTCATACTTATTGGCGGAGCACTGACGTCGTGGTTCTGCCAGGAGCCCTACCCTCGACAGATGTTATTTGACCTTGCACCTTCAATAATGTTACATTCTTAACTGGGGTGAAGAATGTTTGATAAAAATATTATTCACAATTATTTGTGCAAATATCTGAAGTCACTTGGACTTTTATTTTTTTTTTAAAGAGATTCAGGAGAAAACCGTTAACAATGGTGTCTTACTTTCAAACCATAGTAAAAATCCGAGTGACACTAGATATTTGCACAAAAAATTGCGAACAATTTGTTTACAAACATTCTTCATCGAATTTGGCCGCACCTAAGCTCTAGCTAAGCTCTCTAACCGCATCCGAAACTTCGTCTGCCTGTAATTCGTCGTACACGGATGTGTGTGCATGTACCGCACCAATCGCTATTAAAAAAAATCTTAGATTTCGCAGTACCCGCAAGATTCGGAGCATTGATAATAAATACAAAAATTTACGTTTTTTATTTATTTTGTTTACTTAGCACAGTACAAGTTGAACAATTAGAATTTTTTGTTGAGATATGCTTCATTAAAATTTCACAAAACTACATTACTTACAAGTCGAATTATACATACAACACAGGAAATAACATCTTCTTTTCTATTACAACCTAAGTCAATTTCGAAAGAGAGATTTAAGATTTTCGAAATTCCAACTCGAATACACTTCTCACCTGCATCCGCATCTTTTAACTGCTCTTAAAAGATGCGGATTACCATGACGCTCGGTCAATAATCATAGAAGCTACATCACTTTTATATACGGAACTACACGTTTTTCTACAATTCCATATCTAAAGAGTCAACCGAAAATTTTTGAAAATCGGTTAATAATTGTGACCTGTACACAATTATAAACCGACTTTCAAAATTTTTTCGACATTTTGTAGCTAAAATACTCTTGGGACTCTTTTTTAATTTTTTTGTTTTTTTTTTCGAAATATTTACATTTTAGTAAACATCTCGATCCTTCCAAAATCCTTGGAGCTATGGCCAAAAATACGTCTCAGGCGATTTGCATCTGATAACTATATTTAATGGTAAAAAAAGCGCGCGCGTGCATTGTACGACGAATTACGGGCCAACGAAGTTTCGGATGCGCTTAGAGAGTAGGCCCTCTGTCCTAAATGTTTACGCTTACGTTCGCTAATTACGTGTTCTGCCCGCACTGCTTACGTTTACTCAACGCTCAGTCGGATTATCGTCACCTATGAGTTAGAAGGAGCAAGGAGCTTCACAAAAGCCCTGGAGCGACCGCAAATCCAGTTAAACACACGCTTTGAGTAAACCGCTTTAAGTAGTACCATAATTGGCTTTTTCTGTGTAAACTTGCTTCAGTGAACTTGCTTTTTCTAAAAGCCATACAACTGGCTGTTATTAACGGGAAGGTAGTAGACATGTTTCTTCGCACGCATATTTAGTTACATCTAATTATTTATTTGCTACCATGTACAAAAATATAAAGATGTTTTCATAGATATCTTAGATAAAGAACATGACCCTGTTAAGATTACTATATTAATTTCTTTTTTATTTTGTCTAAAGTAATTGTGAAATAATTGGCCTATTCTATTAAGAATAACTCGATAAGGCAGCGGCTAAAGCGTTCTGTTTGCGATATTATCAGTAAAGCGACTTTTGCAATGCCAGGGTCACTGAATGGGTGGCCAAATAAAATAAAACATCTCCAGCTCATCTCCGTGTATCAAAAGGCACGTATAGCCGTTCGTACCGGCTGTAACTGTTGTCGTTTGATGGCAGTCGTTTAAACCCACGAGCCCGCATTGGATCATCGTGGCGGGTTATGAACCAATCTCCTCCTGTGCTGTTGTTCATGTCATCATCATCATTAGTTAGAAGACGTCTACTGCTGGACAAAGGCCTACCCCAAGGATCTCCACCACGACCGGTCTTGTGCTGCTAGCATTCAGCGGCTACCCGCGACCTTCACCAGATCGTCGGACCACCTTGTTGGAGGCCTGCCTGCACTGCGTCTTCCGGTGCGCGGTCGCCACTCGAGAACCGTTCTGCCCTAACGGTCATCGGTGCTACGGGCGATGTGCCCTGCCCATTGCCACTTGAGCTTGGCGACTCTTGTGAGGCTCTTGCGAGGTTGTTCATGTGGGAGAGGGCAACCCTAGTGCAGTGTAAGTTAGCCTTCCCATAGGCTAAGATGATGATCATGATGAGTCAATTTATATTTTTTATTTGTTTACCTATTTTAAACACATGAAAAGAAAAATTACAAATAAAAAAACACTTCGAAAACCAATATAAGGTTTATTAGTAAGTGCTTTCAATTAAATTAAAGCCTACGTCGATACAATTTATAAAAAATAACATTTAAACTGTTCCACTGCTGAGCGCAGGCATAACACGATTGAAATCATGTGCTACCTAATATATTTGCAGAATCACAGTTTGGTATCGACATAACGCACTCAATTAGTCGACTCTGCAGTGCTGTAAATTGACCCACATATTGCAGTGTTTAACCTACTCATACGTACTTAATCTTGTTACTTAATAAATGTATATTTAAACACATGTTAAAAGAAGCCTTAAGCTTACCAGTGTAAGGTGCGAATCCCTGAAGCCTCACAAGGGCTATGTCGTTGATGAGCTTGGTGTCCTCGTACTGCGGGTGTAGGGCGTAGTTCTCTGCTTGCATGATAATGTTCTCTACGCACACTTCTCCTGTTCCCAGCACCATCTTGCAGTCTCGTGGAAATGTTCGCTTGTCGTACTCCGCTAGTGTTACTTCGATACTGTAACGGGAAATTGTATGGACATGTATACAGGGTGTCCCAGATATCGACGTCAAGCCTGGTGATAAGCCAAGTTATAACAGTTATCAGAAAAAAAATTTGTAATCTAGCATGTTGATATTTATAGCATACCACCCGATGTTTTATTGTGTTATATTAAACTATTACCTACTTTGTGATGAGAAAATAAAAAAACATTTATTATTATTCTCGTATTTATTTCTTTTCTTAGGTCTAGGTTTTTTATAATATTCCTTATAAAAATAATAAACAAAACTACTATAAAACATTTAACATTATAAAAAACCTAAACCTAGGGTGCCGCCGGCAGCGGGGCAGGGCCCAAGCTAACGGTGGTTAGGGCTGCAGAGAGAGGAACCTCCTGACGATGCGTGCCGTGTCAAGAAGTACCGCCTTCTGTATCTGGCCTTTGATCCAGCCGTCTAGCGAGAGTCTCTTGAGATGTTGGTCGAGACTCTTCGCTATTAGGCCGTTTGCAGATACGACTATCGGGACAATGATAGTCGAGTCAATATCCCACATGGCGGTAACCTCGTAAGCCAAGTCAAGGTACTTGCTCAGCTTGTCCTTCTCAGCCTTCATGAGGTTCTCATCATGTGGGACGGTGATGTCGACAAGCACTGCCCGCCGCTGGGACCGATCACGATGTCAGGCTTATTGGCAACAATAGTCCTGTCCGTGATAACCGATCGGTCCCAATAGAGTAAAGCACGATCATTTTCGAGAACTGGTTCAGGTGCGTACTTATAGTACGGCACCTCGAACTCAACAAGACCGTATTGAAGAGCAAGTTGCTGGTGAATGATCCTGGCTACAAGATTGAGTCTGTGCAAGTACGTACGTATAATATTATTATTATTATTATGTACATACCATGTTGGAATCCTTATTAAATGCGCCATCTTTTGAAGTTACTTGCCAAACTCCCATAGTACATTTTTCAGTACAGTATGTTAAAGCTGGGCAAAATTTTAATTTTGAATATTTGGTTGCGTAAAAAGTGACATTTCCTTCAAAGCTTGAGCAACTGGCTTTAAAGTTTAGGCCAGAGTATACAGAAGCATTATTCAGGATTACAAAACAAAAGAAAACCTTTAAAAATAGTAAAAAATTGAAGCAAAAAAGAAGGTAAAAAACCGTCACGGGATGTAGATTTTTGAATTTTTTAAAAAGTCTATAATATTAAAAATACGTTACTTACAATTTTTTTTCATATTTTTCTGATAACTATTATAACTTGGCTTATCACCCGGTTTCGGCTTGACGTCGATATCTGGGACACCCGATATAATAAGGAGTATAATTATTATTGAAATTTTTTCTTTCACAATGCTATATAGATATAATGATAAAATGTTTACTAGAAAAAAAAGACTGTTTTTTTTCTAGTAAACATTTTATTCCATGTATAAGGAGCTTGACAGCGCAGCGGCTAGCACGTTCGGCTTGCATTGCCGGTTATGCAACTTTCGCAATGCCATGTCACTGGATGGCTGACCAAATTATAAACTTCTCGAGATACTCCGTAGATGTGATGACCCCAGATAAGATTTAAAAGATTATTACTTTCCCATACTGACTCATTTCAATTCCTCTCCTGAATTATAAATGATTTGATTTTTAGCTTTTATTGGTTTTTACAAATAGAAAGAAATGGCTAATAAGAAACAAACAATTGAACAATTCCACAGGGAAACATAGTGCTTCAGTTGCTTAATTGGTTGGGTGAGCAGTCACCCGGATAGCGAAAGGGTGTGGGTTCGAGTTCCACCTGTGACAGTAATTTGTGTTCCTATTGTTTTACAGAATGTGGGTAATTTTTTGTCCTACTTATCACCAAAAAATCTGAGATAATCAAACCGTGCAAAACTTGGAAAAATAAATAAACTTTAAAAACAAAAATTCTACAACTTATTAATAATAATGTAACTATGGAGTTAGTCACTATAAGTTTAGTCAGTAAATAAATTCTTGCTTAATGGAATGATTTATACGCTTTTTCCCCAAGAGACATTCAGAATTATTAGAATTAAAACAATAAAATATTCTGACATCTCCCTGTGGGCCATAAACTTCTTTGTTAAACAAATCAACTTAACCGAGACTTAGAAATGATAAGTTCATTTATGTAAGTTGCCAAGACCAAAATCTTAGTACTTAGGTTCGGAACCTCTGAGGTTTGAACTTTGGACCAAACATTCCGAACTCCTTGAAAGTAGTTTTAAATACTACATGTATCTGCGTGTGGCTTTATATGAGTGTTGATTTAGGCATTAAAAACTAAAAACTGTTACATGACCCTAACCCTTTGGTGCTTCCATTAGCATCGAACACGCAGTGCCCCGCAGTCAATACGTAACGTGAGCTGATGAGGGAGCCGCCACAGGAGAAGGCGGCTTCCTTGGTGGGGTACACGAAAGTGGTCGTCAGCAGTGCGGTCCAAGGGTATTGCTTGAGGTCTGTCTCCTTTCCACCTGTGAAGGCATTAATTGTATCTAAACAAACCTAAAAAGTGCGTGAATGTTATAAGCGTACAAGAATTGCGAAGTCTTTTTTTTAAATGTGCCGAATATAATGTAGCTATGAAACTTTAAATCAGCATAAAAAAATATTTCAATGTTTATTTATAAAGGCTTGTGTGGAATATTCCAAGTTGTGTGCTATAAACCTGGTAAGTACCTAGTCACGAAAAAAGAAAAAGACTCGATATACTATATGGTAAGCTAAAGTTTCACATTTCCGAGACATAAGGATGTGAAAAAACACCATAATTGTTCTCATGTTATGAGAACAATGACGACAATAAAAATTTATAGCTTCTAATATGATTAACAATATAGAGTATATATAAAAAAAATATACAATAATACCTACTTCATATTCAAAGCAATTCAAGGGCTCCAAAACCTAAAAAGTTATGTCTGCATATTTATTAACATGAAAATGGTGTAACGACTAAAGAAAATTGCTTTATCGAGTCAATTCTCTATGGAAAATTGTTATACATTTCTTTAGGTATGGGGAACAGCTATATTCGGTAAAGTAATAAATCGTTTGAAGTGGCAAAACATCTGAACCAATCAAATAAGTACAATCAACTTTTCTTATATCCAATACTAGTATACACACTCTCGAGAAGTCTTTTGATTTTAACGAAATGACTTTCTATATTGACTTCTTTGTGTAAAACACGAGCATGTGTATTGATTCCAAGAAACAATCTACTTTTATGGAATTATACGTTTATATTATTATAAAGAAAATAAATCTATAATATATAAAAATGAATCGCTGAATGTGTTGCTAAGCGCAAATCTCGAGAACAGCTGAACCGATTTCGCTAATTCTTTTTTATAACATTCCTTGAAGTAGGTACGAGGATGGTTCTTACGGACAGAAAAAAAAATTAAAGAATCGACTGTCACGGGGTACAGGGTGTTCACGCGGACGAAGTCGCGAGCGGGCCGCTACTAATATATAATTACTAGCCGCCGCTCGCGGTTTCACCCGCGTGGTTCCCGTTCCCGTGGGAATATCGTGATAAAACGTATTCTATGTGTTAATCCAGGTTATGAACTATCTGTATGCCTAATTTCACCCAAATCCATTCAGTAGTTTTTACGTGAAATAGTAACAAACATCCATCCATACTTACAAACTTTCGCGTTTATAATATTAGTAGGATAAAATAAATATTTACCTACTATAAAGAAATAAGTACCTTCATTATGTTATTATTACTTACGGTTCTTTGGTAATCATAACTTCAGAGCAACAAATGTTGATGTTAAAAAACTATGACTTAAATCAATACAAGAAAAAAGTAGAAGAAATTTTAAATTAAAATTCAGGAAGAAATATTTTCTTCCTGAAATATTTAATTTGAGGTTGACATGTCACTACATACTATCGGTTTATTTAAGGAATTGGTCCCTATTTAAATGAAATGAAAACTGAAACCAATATCACTTTGGCAATGAATTTTTTAACGTTGTTTTTAATTTACATTAAGTAATTAATTAAGAACATGTAACAAGTGATTTAAAAACAGTAAAAGTTTTTCAAACGGGTACACGAACTAATAATTAGTTGAGTAGGATAATTATTATAATTTTTTTTTTTTTTATAAAAGAGGGGGGCAAACGAGCAGGCGGGTCACCTGATGGAGAGTAATCACCGCCGCCCATAGACACCCGCAAAACCAGAGGAATCGCAGAAGCGTTGGCAGCCTTTAAGGGAGGAATAGGAATTGTAAAGAGGGGGGGGGGGGGGTGGGGGAGGGGCCTCCGGAACCCTCACTGGTCGGACGAAACACAACAGCACCAAGTGCCATTATTTTACGCCGAATATTAGTGAGAGGGTGGTATTACGCCGGGCGAGCCGGCCCCATGCGTGCTGCAACACAGCGTGGCTCTACCACTCGTCATCATATTCAAATCTGCTTAATTAGCAGTGACATACATACATACAATCACGACTATTATCCCCGAAGGGTTAGTCAGAGTCTAGGCAATGAGGACAGCAAATCAGTCTTCTACCATAGTCCACTTTTCACCTTATAGCGACTGTACATGTGCTCAGCATGACAGGTGGTGAGTCCAATTAGCAGTGAAAACTAATAATATGCTAATTAATATACTCGTGCTACGCAATTGTTTTTTTGTGTGCATTAATTAATCTAAGTTAAGGTTACATTTACCTGCAATGCGATTGTCAATTGTCACAGTGATATTGCCTTCCCTTTTTTTCCTCTTGTACTCTGGTTGAGACCACCAGTTTGGCCACCGCCCTGGCGTTGGCATGTTCATCTGAGGCATCCAATTACTTCGACGATTATTCTGATACTGCGCATTCGGTGAAACTGGAAGAAATAAAAACTGTAAGGTTAAAATACTGATTTTTTAGTATCTGGGATATAAATCTCACATTGTGTGTTAACATCTTTAGACTATTTTCTTCAAGTAACATCGGCTCTTTATAGGAAGTCGTGATAATACGTTTAAGGCTTATTTATTATCTTTTCTGAGACTAATTACATCGTTGACATTCACAACATGCTGAAACGTAGAAAAAACATAAGTCACAAACTTACAGTTATCTCTGTCGTTGTCAGACGTCTCCAATCCACAACAACCAGTCGATGGGTCCGGGGGAGTGATTGTCGCAGTGCATTGTTGTCTCGAATTAGTCACTTTCAAGGTATTACCATTCTGGTTCTTTCTACCATTCCCATATCCATAATTTCTACCGTTCCCATTCCCGTTAGCGGGTAAGAAATAGGGGTTGCGCGAATTAGGTCGTTGCCGACGGCGTTGTCCGTTCCGATTTCTTGTTCCATCATAATCAGCATTAGCATAAACTTCGTCAGTGCCACTTTCATTTGAGTCACTATTTTCATAACTGTTCCAGTAATTATCGTGGTTGTAGTTTGGACCATTCACTTGATAACCAAAACCGCCTCTATTGTTAAGATTCGGATTCTGATCTTTTTTATCATGCTCGTCTTGTTTCGGAGCCTGGCTGGCGTCTTCTACTCCCCATACGTTTTCTGGACAGCATACCTAAATATTGTGTAAATTCTTTTAAGTTATGAAACGAACAAGGTTTACTATTACAATAAAGTTATCAAAACATAAATGAGCCAAAGTCGTCATTTCTTTGTTCAAATAAGTATTTAAGTTGTCAACTGTAGTTAAAATAAATGAAAGATCTCGAATGGGTTTCAAACCACCACATTACATTGTTCTTGTAGATATTTCGTTTAGTACAAAATCTCCAGTTCACAAACCTCCTAATAGAAACGTTAATAAAGTAAGCGCAATTATGATGGAACTCGTTTATCATGCCGCACACTCAAACGAATGTATAAATGACGTGTTCATTCCATGATAAATCGTCGTATGCCAACGTAATTGCAGTTTTAATAAAAGTGTGTACAATATTAAACAGTGCTAAAGCGCAATTTACATTGCAAACAGAAATTAATGAAACTGTTGACAGTCAAAGTATGTGTTCAATGGTATTTGTTTTACTAAATAGAGCTACATGTTCTCCGTGCTTTGTAAATCACGGTAAGCCGTTGGTCCCGATTGTTGTCGTCATGAAGCAGGCGTCAAAACCAACCTGCATTGGGTATGGTCTTTTGTTATACAATTAGTACGGCCCGGCCCGACTGATTGTGAATTTAACATTCCCTTTTTAAGAGCTTTTGGAAGATACGTTGTATTAATTCTGAGCTTATTATAGCGCATGCATTGTTTTCTTAAACTTCGTCCTATCAGTGTATTTTTTAATAGTGTTTACCTGTTGAAAGTCCTTCTAAAATTAATTGACGCGATGCGAATAAAATTGAACACCATATTAAGATGAAGGTTTTAAACACTTACAATATCTGTTTCAGCATTTGCGTCTTTGCTGGTTGATTGTCCACAAACAAATTTTTCTTGCCACTTAATTTTCTCTTCTTTATTGAGGTGGCCGTAGGTTTTACATCTTTCTGCGGCAATGCAGTTGTCGCATCTTTCTGTAGTATTAAATGAAACACTAATTACTATTAATGTAATATCAATGATACACTATTGAATTGTTTTAAAAAACGTTTGAATCTACCTAGACAACTGGATACCTGTCTTAGAAAATTTGATATTCGTTTTTAAATTATGAGATATCAGAATGCATTAATACTAACTTCATTTTAATTAAATCAATCATTATAAGTACCATCAAGCTATCTTTAAGGTTGCTTTACTCGTTTTGTTTTTCGATTGTTCAAAACAGGTGATCACAATATCCACCCGCAGTAAAGTACAGTGTTTACTGTACCGCCACGTACCGCTGACGAGCATAAGCCTCCGTCATTGTAATCATGTCATCGCTACAATAGATGGATAATATCTTATAACTGGTGGGTAATAACTGGCTTAACCACTCGATCGGAGCACGATGGCGCAGCGGTTAAGACGTTTGGCTTACGATCGTCGCTAAGCAACTTTCGCAATGCCGGGTCACTAGATAGGTGACCAAATTAAAAACATCTCGAGCTCCTCCGTGCTTCGGAAGGCACGTTAAGCCGTTGGTCCCGGTTGTTGTCGTAAGATGGCAGTCGTTAAAACCCACCAACCCGCATTGGGCCAGCGTGGTGGGTTATGGCCCAATATCCCCACTTGCTATGCTACGTGGGAGGCCTGTGTCCAGCAGTGGGACGTTTATAGGCGGATGATGGTGAACCACTAATGCGGGTTGGTGATCATGAACTCGAGTTATGCATCGATATGAGACACATTTACCCGACCTTTCCAGGCCAAGCGCTCCACCATTTGGCCGCCATCCGCAGTAAATTCTAAATTCTTTTTGTTATCTACAACGGGTAAGCTTGGTTATTCTTAGCCTTCATCTCACCTGATGGTAAGTGACGGTAAAGCCGAAGGTGGAAGCACTTCACCCGGAAAGCTCAACCACTGAGGAACTGGTTATCGTAATCTCTAAACTGTCGGAACACAACATTACTATTGACATTTTTGTTATGGCATATGTTAGACCACAGGGCGATAAATATCTATTTAGTATGGTAAAACGTATCGAAAGCAAAGTCGTTAGCAATCTTGGGTAAAACCACAGAAATAGATCAAAACGGTGTTGACAGACTATTACATGACCATTAACTGCACTTCACAAAAAACATGTTTGACCCTATCGGTCAAACATGTTTTTTGTGAAGTGCGTCTTACACTTGAAAACTAAATCCTCTACTCTTTACACGGCCACTAATTAGAATATTCTCTTCCAAAGGTGTGACATTCACGTTTGAAATAAATTGATGTAAAAGCTAAAAAGAGTTTTTCAAATTGCGCCTTCCTAACATTCATTCGCGCTCAGCATTATAATAGGATATATTTTATTTTTTGGCTTAAATTTATAATTACCTGTATTAAACGCATTGGTTGCGAATAAATTATTGTTAAATAAATCTATGCTATGATTTGATATGCTATGCTATGCTTAAATTGTATCGGTTAAATTACTCATAAAAACTGAAAGACACACAATTATATTTCATTCGCTTCATTCTTCAGATATATATACCACATGTAGTTTCTTTTCATCTTACTGGCAACTCGCACTTTAGAGGGTATCCCTATTTTTTTTTTTTAATGGTAACTCGGGCCGAGTCCGTAGCTCATTCTTTTTTCTTGCGCTGCAACGAACGCACAGCTTACAAGTTCCTCCATAATACATCATGTAAATTCTTAATAAGCCATACCTAAGTGTAAAAGTGTTGGGTACTATGAGGAGAAGATAAGAAAATTACAAGAAAAATCCAATAAACGACGACGGTGCATAGTGTGTTCTTCTTCTTCAGATACCGAAGAAAACGAAGGTAAATTATTATTAAGTGCATTTTCTACGTAAAACACTTGCTATCAAATAGCTAATTTCGTTTATTATTTTAAAAAGCAAGTATCTATAAGCTATGATTATTAATTAATAATGATAATTGTTCGAAAATTACCCACGAAAGGGTAGGTAACAATGATACTCGAAAGTTACCTGTAAGTTACACAAAAACTAATCGTGACTGAATCAAGTTCAGAAAATGAAATACCTAGGTACCTACTTACTATTGTAACAAAAAATAAAACAAAGAAACAGAAAATAAAAGAAAAACACGAAACGTAGGTACCTTAGCTACCTACCTACAGAAAAAAAAAAAAAAAGAGAGATCAAATTTAAAAACCTTTTAGAATAAAAACGCCTTTCTGGTGATGTCGGAACCAGCGTCCGAACAAATCATCGTCCCAGTGACTACGGAACCAGTGTCCTAAGAAATCACCGTCCCAGTGACGTCAGTACTAGTGTTCGAACCGGTCACCGGTTCTGAGCATGATCAAGTTCAGGATATGGCCGTCATTGGACCTGATCCCGTTTTGTAGCTTGAACTCGTACCTGAACTCTTGTCACCACTAGGCGAGACGCCGCCTAAGACACTTAACCTGTTGGAAAATATTCACACTAACTCTGCAAGAGGGTGGCTTCCAATTAAAAAAAAAAAAAAAACGAATATCCAATTACTTACATAAAATCGTTAATTGTTTAAAGCGCCTACTTTGAAATTTAAAATATCAGCTGCAGTGGCCGAAGCAGTTCAAAGTTCAACATACGAACAAGACATGACCAGTTAGGTCACAACATTGCCGCCATAGGCAAAGTCATTATATTATTGCCTATGACGACTGACGACAAAGTCAACGCTATTAAAGCACAGAATAATATTAAAGTCCTTTCTGATGGTTGTCGACTATTAACGGTTTTACATTACACGGAAGCTGGACTTAGAATCAAACTTATAACGCCTTATCTTTAAAAACACTTCCTTTCTTTTATTGAAAGTCAAGATAAGGATAAAACAATGTTTGTTGGTAACTTGTCTGAGAAAATAAAATCTTAAACTGTATATAAAAAAAAGAAAGATAAAACAAGGTCATCAACTAAACAAATCAGTTTTGCATAATAAAACACCCACACAGGGATCAACTTCATTCATAATGAAGACCAATACAAGAAGAACTGGCAGAGCCCTCCTTGTTACCGTCTGCCGAGCAGGGGCCGAGGCGGGCCACGCCGAGCTCCGATCATGCAGTAGGTACCTATCGACAGCGGGCGGCAGCCCATGCGGCGCTGGCGCCGCGCCACGCGCCGCCACCATCGGCGACGCCAAACGTGTCCTGCCCAGCGACCCAGGTACACGAAGGCAGGTGGAAATATTCGCAACACACGAGATACCGTGTAAACTGTAATGCATTATTTTCTGCTATAGAACTAAATGACATGTTATGAAGAATTAAAAAGTTATTAGATGTGGGTGCATATTCGGCGTGTCCACCACGGTCTGATTAATTTATATCCAAAATCCTTGGCAGTAAAATCAAATAGCCCCATTTGTATATTGAACTAAAAATCATTTAATAAGTTTTAGTGGAAGACTTCAAAACGGTTTCAAAAGTTATTCAATCTCATTTTTACATATATTATACCTATGTAAAAAATTCACTAAAAATAAAAAAAAAATAAAAAAAGCTTTTACGGTTTAATTTTCAAATTAGATTACCGGAACCGATACCGAAAGTCTTAAAAGGTCTATATGAAAGATCTTGAAAGTTCTCGAATTTTTACAAAAATCATGAAGCATGACATTGACATGTGTTACGAGTATCATGAGTGACTTAAACTATTACTACATTTTATTCGCTCACGTTTATTTATCGCGAAGAAAGTAGCCTATAACCGTCGCCAGGCCCCTTTTATCCCCAAAACAAAATTAAACAGTCGGTTTAGCGGTCTAAGCGTGTAAGCGTAACAAACAAAAAGACTCAATTTGCATTTATAAGTATATTTAGGGCTATTACGATAATATGTTTTGTCCAGGATCACATATCAGGAGTGTATACAGAACGTTGAAGAGACTTAAACATTACTAAAATGTTTAGGGGTCTTGGTTTATTTTGAACAGCTCATTGTTGTTTTAACTCTATCAATATGACAATTCCTTTACCTTTCATAAAACGTATTTATATTAAAATACCTAGCTAAAAAAGTATTAAAAGTTACCGTCCATTATAATACGAGAATTTTGTCGATTCAAAGACGTTTTAACAGCAGCTTAGCCAGCTGTTAGATATGGGTGGTTAAACAGTAAACGCCTTGAATGGAAAAACTATCTAATGCTGAAGAAATGTCATATTTTGTGTGGCTAAATTTACACGATCGAGGTGGATTTTGCCTAATTTAAAATAATAAAATAAAAAAAAAAATAAAAAAAAGAAACTCGGTACCCAGGTACTTACAAATTGGAAAAATGTTGAAAAAAATTTCCACGAGTTGGATTCGAACCCGCACCAAAATTATATAAAGATCTAAATCTATATAATTACGAATCACATTTTTTTATTGACGCATCTAGGTCTGGCTGGTTTGTAGTTTGCAACGACAAACGTGCAATTGGGTTACGGAAGGATATATTAATTATTTGGAACTTCTAGCGGTATTCTTAGGTCTAATTAATTTTTTGTTCGCAATAACTACAAATAGGTAAACGTATTGTTACGAATTGATAACACTACGGGTGTACCTACATAAACCAAATATAAGAAATTCGTCTCATGGTCATGGGAGCCAGTCCCAGATGCATTGAACGTAAACGCATTTACCATTCTTTGGAAAGACTCATTTTGTGCATTTTTACACATAACATCAATTCTAAAAATATCTACGAAAGGTTGCCAGTGATAGAGTCAAAGGCAATTTAGTATTTAAATTTTGACTATTGGAACCATGGTTCCTTCTATTGAAAACCTTGCTTTTAAGAGACTTTTTATTTCTAGATATTCCATAGCCACTAGGAATATGTTCGTATCTCAGTCCAGGAATCGCCAATCGAAAAGGTCAAAAACCTTATCCTGGGAGGCGTTCGCCAAACACAACGTCCCGGTTGCCTCGTTAGATAATTTATAATGTTAGCCTCATTAGCAAAAAATACCCTTGCCAAATATGCATTGCAATAATCGCTCTATTGACCACTAGACAGACCAATTTAATCTTGGTTCGGCTTACGGCAGCTTAAGCAAACTGTTCTGCACTTTGTTTATTTTTAGGAAATTATCAAAAATAAAAAGTTTTTACGTTAAGACCTGTCCCAAAATAGGTGCCCACTTGGGTCCCACAACTTACAAATTGTTACAGAATGAGGATTTTGCACTTCATAAAATAACCAAGTAAATTGTTATTCTTCTCGCTTTGTGTTCCGCCCGCCCATAGGCACAGAATTAGGAATAGGAAAATAGGGCTCAAACGTTATCTTTAATGCGTTTATAATCAAAATAGAGGATGTAATATTCAACGTTAACTGTAGTCATAATGTGATTAAGGCTTTAATAAAAAAATCATATATCAGTCGAAAGCAACCTGCTGTCATGTTGTTGCTACCGTTCTTTAGCCAAAATAAAAATATTTGGCAACGTCCTCGATAGCAGTCTAGTTATTCTATATGACAGAAAATAAAAATAAAAAATATTTTTAAAAAATTTATCTAAGAAATTCTATTGTTTATAAATTTAGCTAATAAATTCTATCATGCAGCGAGTGCACAGATTATTAGATAATTCGGTGGATAAAGGAGCGTGAATGTGGCAGATTTAGGCGTGGGCCACCACGCCACGCCTGCATCTCGCTGGACGTAAGATGGCCAGGGGTCACAAAACTCATTACGCCTTTTGCTAGATTTTCTAATCTGCCAATAGTAAAAGATAATAATAACTTTGCCGCGGCAGTATGTATTCCTAAATAATAGTTAAGTAACTGATTTATGATCTAAACTGCTTTGATAACAAACACAATTGATTTTTAATAATTATCGCGTATTCCCTAAACAATTAATGAAATAAACCTGTTTTATTTATTTTGTCATTCATTTTATCAAAATCAAACCATTAACAAATTTTTTTACTCTAAAGATCTACATGTGGTATATATATCTGAAGAATGAAGCGAATGAAATATAATAGATGATCAAACGAACTTCCAAGTGAAGTTCGATCATTATTATATGAATTCGCTTCATTCGAAGATATAAGGGCCCTCCCTGCCCAAAACCCGATAAAAATTTTGTTATTGTACTCTAAAGAATGAGGACTCGGCCCGAGTTACCATTAAAAAAAAAAATAGGGATACCCTCTAAAGTGCGAGTTGCCAGTAAGATGAAAAGAAACTACATGTGGTATATATATCTTCGAATGAAGCGAATTCATATAATAATGATCGAACTTCACTTGGAAGTTCGTTTGATCATCTATTATATAGTTTTAAATAACTATTACAACAATTCTCTTTCACAGACGTATAATTTACCTACATATTTGAGTGAAGGTTTGGTATTTATAACGTGAATGTTAAAATCTGTCGATAAGTTTAACGTGTTGACAGTAAATAACGATAATAAATCGCTTCATAAGACCAGAATAGATATAGGTCGATGAAAAAATAGTTAACGGTGATTTGAGAAATTACTGCAACTTCTACTGTAGAATCCCGTGTAGGATTTCCAAAATATATTTTTCTTAAAAACCTTGTCCTTACAAACATAACAAAAAAAAAGAATTAGCCAAATACATGCAATCGTTCAGAACAGAAGTGACGCGCGAACATACATCCAGCAGTGTGATTCTCTAAGTTAAAGCCTTGATAGCAGCGGCTGCCGCAGCGCTGAGAAGTGACTCTGTCTCTTTCATATTCATAGAATTGAAAAGAGACAGCAGATCACAGCCATTCGCGCAGCGTCTATGTGTCGCTTATAGAATCGCATAGCAGTGAGATTCTCTAAGTTAAAGCCTTGGTAGCAGCGGCTGCCGCAGCGCTGAGAATTGACTCTGTCTCTTTCATATTTATAGAATTGAAAAGAGACAGCAGATCACAGCCATGCGCGCAGCGTCTATGTGTCGCTTAGATAATCGCATAGCAATGGTCATCATCATCATCATCAGCCTATAAACGTCCCACTGCTGGGCACAGGCCTCCCACGTGGACAATAGCACGTGGGGATATTGGGCCATAACCCACCACGCTCGCCAATGCGGGTTGGTGGGTTATAACGACTGCCATCTTACGACAACAACCGGGACCAACGGCTTAACGTGCCTTCCGAAGCACGGAGGAGCACGAGATGTTTTTTTAAATTTGGTCACCCATCCAGCAACCCGGCATTGCGAAAGTTGCTTAGCGAGCAAGACCGCAAGCCGAACGCGCTAGCCGCTGCGCCATCGAGCTCCATACCATAGCAATGGTAATTAGTTTTTATATTTGTAGCAACATTTCCAGGGCCTCGGGAGTGTTGTGCGGTGCGGGGTCCGCGGTAATTCGAAGCGCCATTCACATTTTTATCAAAAAGGCAATGAAAATTTTTTAGTTTTTTGGAAATCCAAAACGGTCACGAATTCTGGTGGAAAAGGTAAACACCTAAGTATGTGTTTGTGATTTTATAGGTATTATTATTGTAAAACACGATCGTAATGTGCATATATAAAATTTTAGAAAAAGAAAAAAAAAGACAGAAAGATCGTTCTGTAATACATATTGGAAATTTCAACGCGAAATATCTTAAATTTTTTGAATAACAGCTAATAGAAAACAGCCAATTGTGACGTTTTCACTTACTAAGAGCCCTTAACCGTTTAACGCAACTTCCGGCTACTTTAGCTGATGCTCTTTATTCGCGAGAACTACACTAACCCACAGGAACCTGTTACCAAAATATAAATTATCTTAACTCCTAGTCCGGGTCTAAATTTCAAACAAATCCGTCTGCCTTTCTCAAGTGAAACGCTTACCAACTGACAACGTTTCATTTTTAGGGTTCCGTAGCCAAGTGGCAAAAAACGGAACCCTTATGGATTCGTCATGTCTGTCTGTCTGTCCGTCCGTATGTCACAGCCACTTTTTTCCGAAACTATAAGAACTATACTGTTGAAACTTGGTAAGTAGATGTATTCCGTGAACCGCATTAAGATTTACACACAAAAATAAAAAAAAACACTAAATTTTGGGGGTTCCCCATATACTTAGAACTGAAACTCAAATTTTTTTAATCAAACCCATACGTATGAGATATCTATGGATAGGTCTTCAAAAATGATATTGAGGTTTCTAATTTCATTTTTTTTCTAAACTGAATAGTTTGCGCGAAAGACACTTCCAAAGTGGTAAAATGTGTGTCCCCCCCCTGTAACTTCTAAAATAAGACGGTTAAAGACATTTATTTTCTCAAAAGAAATAAAATAAGAGAATGATAAAACTAAAAAAAATATATGATGTACATTACCATGCAAACTTCTACCGAAAATTGGTTTGAACGAGATCTAATAAATAGTTTTTTTTAATACGACATAAATGAATTATTTAATTTAAAAAAAATACACTATTACTAAAACATCGATCAAAGTTACAACGAACGAACGAACAAGAACTTTTATATGATGTTACTTGCTGCTACGGAACCCTTTATGGGCGAGTCCGACTCGCATTGGCCGGTTTTTTATGAATAGAAAAAAAGAAGGTTTTTTTATGTATAGACGCCAGGACCTACTACAAAATGTCAATTTGCCTCAATTAAAATATTTGCATGCTTAATTATAATAAGTAAATTTTGAAGGAAATTGTTTTTGTAAGAACACCATATTAAGCACCCAAAATTGAAGCAAATATATTTATTTCAGTTTAATAAATTTTGAACTTTGACACTATGATATAAGAATTAATATCGATTGAAGAAATTAATTTTTTTTGTATAGATTGATGTTATGTACAGTACGTTAAGTACTAACTTAGCATTCATCCCGCTTGATAGCAATTGACGACAATGCGGAAGGCGGAGGCGCGCTCCACCGTAATCCTTAGCTAATAAGCAACTGTCTGTCTATCTATCTTACCTTAAAACAACACAACAATAACAGAGATGTTGGCATAGACAGCACACCTTACGGCCGTAATTAATAATCAATCATACAGTTGTTTTGTCTGCCACAGATAGAAATTTGACATAATAATTTCAAATTAAGTTGGCAATAAAACAAATTGAGTGTTTATCAGTTTTAACCGTTAGGTTAGCTGAAATAACTATACCACCTCCACGGCTCCACCAGACGCTCATAAATCTCACAAGCAGGGAAAACACACACACAAGCACACAAAACACATATACACACTGGTACACATTAAATTCTTTTCTTTTTACCGTCCTCACAAGCACTCCTTATCAAAATCCGACCTCTCCTCAAACGCGACAGACTGAAAATGGGCGCTGAACCTAGTTCAGCATAATAAACTGAGTCTGTTACCCATTGCCCCCAATAATGTTCATAGTTATAAGTTAGTATTAAGTTTTAGATGGTAATAATTTTTTTTACCTTCTTTGTGATTGAATTGTGGCAATAAATCATTTTTATCTTTTTTATCGAACTAAAAACAAAACAAGAACAGATTTAACAATGTCGCTTTTCAGGAATTCCATAACAACCGCTTACCTTTCGCCGTAACGACTAGAGAACACAAAATCGCAAATCCCAGACACACACAAGATCTGTTCACCATCGTTGAGTGAGAACTAATAAAAAAAATGACAAGTTAACAAGTTCACAGTGCACAATGTCAATAGCTGACCACCGTTTGATAAATAATCGAGACTAAGTGATCGTTGAAATGGAGGAAATCTGTTTGTGGGTATTTGCCACTAATTGCATGCCGTTCTGATGATTGGCCCATTAGTTTCGAGCGATTAGAAATTACAACGTTCTAAGAATGAAAAGTATAGTAGTTGGATGTGAACAATAAGATTGTGTAATTAAATAATATGTTGGAGTCTATACGGAAAATCACCGGAAAATGTTGTTGTTAGTTACTACTGTGCGCGGAAAGAATAGCCTGTTTAAATGAAACACAATTTGGTTTTTAGCAATACTCAACAGTAATGCTTTTAATTAATTATATTTTTTGTGTAAAAGTTATTCAAATTATTTTTTAATTTGTGTTAAATTAAACATTGTACTCAAGCTGTTAATTAATGTTAAAATTATTGTAACAAATCTTTCTTCATTACTAATTTTTTTCTTATATACCGTATTAAAAAAACATAATTACAAACGTATTCGTTACGTCCAATCAAGTTTTTTTTCAATTAAGATAGTAAGTATTTAGAATCTCTTGGAGTAATTCCAAAAATTGCTAATTATAAAGTTCAAAAGTGGGGTCCGAACTAGCACTTCCTTTATCAGCCTGGTGCCTTAGTACCTAAGCTATCGTTGTATACTTAACTTTGTTAGAATTCTGCTCGTGAAAATCTTTTACAGTGATTTTTAATATGAAATGAGTTTATCCAATAAAGGCACTTCGTGCAAACGATAACCGAAGTCGGAAACGGCACCTCTTCATTGCGTTCACACGAAATATGATTCTTATTTTTTTTTATAAAAGAAGGAGGCAAACAGGCGGCTGGCGGGTCACCTGATGGAGTTTTCACCGCCGCCCATGGATACCCACCCGCAAAACCATAGGAATCGCAGGCGCATTGCCGTCCTTTAAGGAAGGGATTGTAATTATACTATCACCTATTTTTAAACTATTTTGTGCTAACTCATGGATCATGCTGTTCAAAAAAGTGTTTGGGTTGACTTTTGAATCGAGTCGCCTGAATTTAAAGAAACTAACACTGTGGGGGGCTCTAAGGGGTTCCTAAATACAGGTTTATTAACATTTAAGCTGCCGCCGTTGCGTTAAAATATAAAAAACCACTTGAAAGTTTTGTCAAAATCGGCTATAATCACGAAAAATTACACGTTTTTAGGTTATAGAGTACCATAGTAACAGAACCGAAGCGGGGGGGGGGGGGGGGGGGGCGAAGCCCCCCGCCATGAAAAAAGTCTCAAGAATTAATTAGGTTAGGTTAGTATGTTGACCAAAAACGCGCGAGCCGAGCGAGCGAGCGAAGCGAGCTAGCCGCGGGAGCGGCCGGCGAAGCGCCAGAAATAAATGACATTTTTGTAAATTTCCATATTTAAAAAAAAATTACATAACTTAAAAATTACTTGTTTGTGGCAGGAGGGGTAAGTGGGGGGCACTCCTTATTCCTCCCCTCCCCTTCCCCCACCAATTATGGCGACTTGATTCAAATTTTTTACTATGATACATAACCTCAAAATACAAAAATTAACATAACTTAAGAGGGTTTACGCCATTCGGTTTCCCATACAAACTTCCAAGTCGAAATTTTTAAAAATCAATGAGTCAATTTTGATGGAACTTTGCATGCTGAAGTAAAACACAGGGATCTAAATTGTTTGTTGAAAACATTTAAAAAAATTGTTTATTTAACTGACTTTTTGCGATTTTTAACTTTCTATAGTGGACTTTAAATCGCAATAACTCAGCTAGAAAAACGTTTTTTTAAAAATGTTCTCAACAAACTATTTAGATCCCTGTGTTTTACTTCAGCATGCAAAGTTACATCAAAATTGTCTTATTGGTTTTTAAAAATTTCGACTTGGAAGTTTGTATGGGAAACCGAATGGCGTAAACCCTCTTAAAAACTACTTGTTGGCAGCAGGGGTGGTAAGTGAGGGAGTACTCCTCCCCCCTCCCCCTACCCCCACCCCACCCACGATTCAGGCGACTCGATTCAAAAGTTTTACCAAGTGTTTTTTCTTTTAATTTTATTTTTAACTTTTTAGTATTATTTCAATAACTTTACATATCAGTCAAAAACGGTTCACCCATTAAGACAAATCGAACTCGACGCGGTTGTGTCGCTTAATTACTGAGTTCCTATGGCCATCTTCCAGCTCATCATCAGACCCTGGTTACCATCTAGCACTAAAGTATTCGTCAAGACAAATCAAACGAGCCGAGACTCGATGGGGTTGCGTCGTTTCTTTACTGAGTTCCTATGACCACCTTCCAGCTCCATCATCAAATCATACCCTGGCAACCCTCTAAAAACAAAGTACTCGTCAAGACGAATGAAATGAGCTGAAACTGGATGAGGTTGTGTCGTTTCACTGTGAAGTTTCCATGGCCACCTTCCAGCTCCGTCATCAGATTAGCACAATGTCATCATAATATTGCATACACATGTATGCAAAATTTCAGCTCAATCGGTAACCGGAAAGTGGATCAAATTTATTTTTGCAAGATTTGATGACAAACGGACAGGTGAAACTAAATAAAAACTTGAAAAATTATACTTACGTGATCAAAACTTGGTAGTCGCTCTATACATACATACACTGCCGCTCGATCGATATTGGCGCGAAGACATTCGACACTTAATTTTTTTTTATAAAAGAAGGAGGCAACCGGGCAGGGGTCTGGCGGGTCACCTGATGGAGTTATCACCGCCGCCCAAGGATAACCCGCAAAACCAGAGGAATCGCAGGCGCATTGCCGTCCTTTAAGGAAGGATTTGTAATTATACTGTCACCTATTTTTAAACAATTTTGTGCTAACTCATGGATCATGCTGTTCAAAATTAAATATAAGGTCACATTTTATCAACTGCAAAAATTGTGACAAAACATCTAATACCAGAGAAAAAAGGCCGTAGCATTTAAAAAAAATCAGGCTCGCTTTTATTTTTACTTTTCCTAACAAAAACCCTCATATCAAATCAAAAAAAGGCTCCTTTGAATGAAACTACGGGCACGTGTAAGCGGTGTAGGCATTGCGGCCTCTGTTTCGGCGCCTTTGAATTTAAACTACCGAAAGTGCGTAAGGGGTGTTTTATTTTACTTGTAATCGATATGTCTTTTGGCGTTTTTTTAAATGTAGCGTATAAAAATTTAAGGTTTTCTCATAAAAATAGTTAATTACTCTTTCACGTAAAAACTACTGAATGAATTTGGATGAAATTCGGCAGACAGATAGTTTATAACCTGGATTAACTCTTAGGATACTTTTTATCCCGATATTCCCACGGGAACGGGAACCACGCGGGTGAAACCGTGAGTGGCGACTAGTATATAATAATATGTACAGAAGCGTAACCTATCAGTATAACCCTGGTTTCTGCTTACTCTGTGAATATATCTGTGCATGTAAATGTGTATGTACGATGTATGTAGAAGTTTTAAAGGATAAACTTTGAATAATGTACGCACCAGAATGCATAATCTTGGGCGTAAATTTTTGAATCTCATTGAAACTTCACCAATTTTGCATAACATAAGACTAAGTAAGTAGCCAAACTGTCGCCTTTAATTATAATAGGGCAGGTATTATTTTAGCTATCATTCATTAAGGGGATCCTGAACTAAATTGTGAAAATTTACGTATTTTTAAGTGACTTGTACTATGCGCTGAATTAGTTAAATACATTTAAAAAAACCTAACGTATGTTAGCCTGATCATTGCACAAGGTCGTGGTCTTGTTGAAATTAGAAACTAATTATTTATAAATTATCAAAAAATACATAAATCTAATGACTCCTAAAAACATATTTTTTCGACAACTTTCTTAATTTTACGCATGAAACAATAATTCTTACATAAAAATATTTGTATTCATATTCCCATCTTAAAAAAGTAAATTTTAATTTTTAAACGAAGCGCGTGCGTGATGGTTTTGTACATTTCGCAGAATAAAAACATTGCTCTAACCAAATTACTAGGTTTGAAACTTAAAGGTAGAATAAAATTGTTCTAATTTTAAATATTAATATGATTGATTTTGCTTTGAAGTTCATTAAGAGACTTATGTCAGTTTTTGCGATAGCGCGGCACCCCCTTAAGTATACCTCGGTGGCAAAGTGATAAGAGTCTTGGCCCAGAATCTGGTGGTCCTGTGTAGTCATTGAGTTATAATGTGTACATTATAACTCAATGTGTGTAGTACGAGTTACGACTTCCATGCAGGTTGGGCAAAGTTGGTTTCGGTTTTTTCGATGCATGCATGCGATTTTTGTGATCACGTAGCAATGACTCGATTTCAATGATGATGGCCATTGCCTAGCATAGCAGTGGCCTAATTACTAATACTCACTAATACTTGTACTACTACTAATATTAATAATTATTATTTTTTCTCTAATAGACAGAGTAAAGGAAATAAAGGAATGGAAAGCAGACTTAAATTCCTGCGCATTGACCGACTAACGTAACGTAACAATATTGCGTATAATGCCATTGCCGAGATGATGTTATTGTGACATTATTTTAACAGACCCACCTCACCATAGAATAATATTATTATTCTGAGCACATCACACTCACATTTTATTTTTTTATTATTATCAGAAACAGTATTATACGTTTATTATTTTACAAAGAAGTACTTACTTACTACTTTAAAGTGGGTCGGGCGCGGATTCCCTAAATCACAATTCGTGGATCACCCAAAACCTAATTTTCTGAATTATATTTGATTCATATTTCGACGTTTTCCAGTAAAATTATGAAATCTCTTTTAAAAATTCAAGTACATTCCCTTTAAACACTTGAAAAAGTCGAAATATGAATCAAATATACTTCATTCAGAAAATTAGGTTTTGGGTGATCTACGCCGACCCGACCGGAAAATATTTCGATAAATTATTTCAAAATTTAGACATTTTTTGACTTAGACTATTTGCGATGTGTTCGAAGTGAGAAACAGGTAATTTAAATAATCAGACGAATAGCGATCTAAGGAATCCGCGCCCGACCCCCTTTAAACTTACTAGTTTGTGTGTGTAGCATACGTAGGTACCTAACCGATCCATACGTACCTAAACACACCGATATACACAGACTTTATAAAATATACCAAAGCCGCATAATAAAGACTGCACATACTTCCAAAAGCAGAGCTCACCGCCTGTCACATTGAGCACATGTGCAGTCGCTATTTGGTGAAAAGAGGACTATGGTACAGGACTGCTTTTGCTGTCCTCGTTGCGTATATGTCTCTGACTAACCCTTCGGAGATAAAAGTCGTAATTATATGTATAAGTATGTACATAATAATTTCTACAACTGCCACTTTTAAACGCAAAAATAATGAAGTCAACTCCCACACCCTTGTCACCCCTAATGCGTTGCGAATACTTAATCATGTAGTCACAAAACAGTAGCAAAGCACCGACGGTCGGCGTCGCTGCAAACGTTTGAGTGATGGCATTCTGCTAATTCACAAAGTAAATTGAATAGCTCTGGTTAACTGGCTAGTCGGACGCGGCAGAGGAGCACACGCACTCTGCTGAAACTGAAACTCAATTAGCTGATACGTCTATATTCTGAACTGGTTAGGGGAACGTCAATCTATTTGATTTTCTTAGATTAGAGCAACGTATGGGTTGAACCTACTTATACATAATCTTAATCTTTGATGCCATTGCCTGTTTCTTAACGGCTCTTCTTAGTACAAGGTCTCCCGCCTTATAGACGAATGATGGCGTAACAACGTTCGTGCTCGATTATTGTATCCTAAATTTAATAAATGATATTGAATCTTGAAGACAGTGTCGCGTAGCGGTGAAAGAATAGCGACTAACGGACTAAAGACTGCACATACACCCGACAGCATAGAGCGGCGATGGGCTCACCGCCTGTCACGATGAGCACATCGCTATTTAGTGAAAAGTGGATTATGGTAGAGGACTGCTTTTGCTGTCCTCATCGCCTGTCTCTGACCTTTCCCCTTCCCTTCGGAGATAATAGTCATGATTATTTATGTTATGTTATGAATCTTGAATCTGGGTGGTGAACTATGTGGTGGCGACTTTTTAATAGAATACTGCCAACCAATCTCTTGGGTGTTGTAAAAGGTGACTAGACTGCGCAAACTTCCAACAGCATAAAGCGGCTATGGGCTCACGACCTATCACGCTGTGCACATGTGCAGTTGATGTTTGTAGTTTTAGGTTGTAGCTATGCTGTTCTCTTTATAAAACAAATAATAAGAACTGAAGCTGTAAGCTTACCCTTAATACCCTTGTTGTCGCAAATGTCCATGCACTGTGGTGGCTATTAGCTGCTACCCATTGGACGGGCTATGTTCTTTTGCCGCATCATCATCATCATCATCATCAGCCTATAAACGTAATACTGCTGGGCACAGGTCTTCCCACATGGAGAATATCAGATGGGGAGGTTGCGCCATAACCCACCACGCTGGCCCAATGCGGATTGAATTTGAACGACTGCCATCTTTCGAGGACAACCGGGACTAACGCGTCACTCGCAATGCCGGGTCGCCGAATGGGTGATCAAATTAAAAACCACGTGCTCCTCCGTGCTTCGGAGGACGTGAAGCCGTTGGTCCTGGGTGCCGACGCAATAGATTTAAAATAAAATATATAACATCACTCCTATAACAACTTATACATCACAGTGCCACCTCCTCCCTCATTACGCGGAGCCCATTGTTCGTAGCGTGTTCCGAAGCCAATTTAATTTACTTTTTAAACGTCTGGCGCGCTTCCAGAATCACTTGTAATATGAAATGTGAACTAATTAAAGGGTTGAGGGGGCGCCGTCTGCTACTCGCGAGCAGAAACTAATAGTGTGTCCTTTGTCACTTGTTTTTAGTCGTATTCATGTCACTGTCATTGTTTTGAAATATCATTTGTGGTGGTTTGGTCTACTTTCGTCACTGAAATTGTCGCACGCTACCATCTTTCTCATTCATTCCCTGCCTCTCTCTCCCTTTCAAGTTATTGTTAGCTATAATAGATTTGGAAGTAATATTTATTAGAAACATTTCATCTATCAACAATGATGTTTTCTATTCAATTGGCCAATCATCTTACACCTTCTGTCTTCTTTACAAATTTTATTAAACTGGTGATTAATTTAAACATAACAATGAAACTTACTTAGTATCTTTTTGATGGTCACCGATGACACCTGTGTTATAAAATCGCACCCTTGTTCATAATACATTCCGTTCCGTTATTGTTTTAAGCAAGCTAATAAACAAATTGTCTTGTCCTGTACATAATTGTGGGGAGAAACATTCCCCTATTGCACTTTCCCCCCAGAATTTTAACGCAATGTATGGTGGCTCTCAAGAAGCGCTCTACGGTTTCATTTTTCTCTCAATTAAATTCAGGTTGCGTTCAATCGACAAGTGGCACTTACTTCTAATGGCTTGCTTCAATAGGGGAGTGTGTTCCGAAGAGAAATTTTAGGGAAAGGGTTGATATAATAAGCCGTGTCGGGCTTGTTCGACGGCCTGTGTTTGTGCTGTCAGAAATCAAGGAGAGCATTGTAAACATAACTCCCGCCTACGCTACTCAATCTTAATGTTATTCTGATTAAGTAGTTGCATTTAGTTGGAGCTAAGTCATAATCTTATCGAATGATGTGAGTCATCTATCAACAATGAAGCTTTCTATTCAATTGGCCAATCATCTTAGACCTTCTGTCTTCTTTACAAATTTTATTAACACTATTGTACACACGCCATCAGATCAACTTATTAAAATCTGTCAAATTTCTACAATCGATATTGATCCCCATCAACAGTACAACTAGATGTCAGGTCGGCGCTAAAAATGTGTTTCGGTAAATAAGAGCGCACTTGAGAAGTGAGCTCTTATTTTTTCGCAAGGCATAACAGAAAAAATTACTTTATTTGTTGCCCCTTAAGGTTGATTTCACCACTAAATGTTAATGATGTCTTTTCTTTTTTAAGTGACCGGAGTAATTTATTGCTTTGAAAAAGTATTTAATTCACGTGGACAGAATTTAGCTTTGATTTTGTACGTGACGCATTATCTAGTTGGTATTGTTGATCGAAGCTCATACCCTAATGACAAAGTTCGAAATGTATTTATTTAAGAAAGGATATATTTTTTTAAATAAGGGGCTTGGTACTAAATTCCAAAGTCTTTTAACTTGACGCCAATGTATAAATACTTGAAGAATACAATATTATTATCGACATATTTATGACCGTATTATTAATTTAAAGACCTTCGTTTTTTATATAAATTAAAAACCAACATTGATTTCTACTCGTAAATGGCAACATTGTAGTAGAATTGTGACACTTTCTGTTAATAAAAATGAAAAAGTGACGCTTGTCTGACATTTTATATGTCAATATATGTCAGACTGTCAGCCGGCAAACGATTCCCGGCCGCGCTTTCGTTGTGTTAGTTGTGTGTATCGTTGCTAAATACTTTAAGTGCGAAAAAGCATAGAATAATAATGCTTTTATTCTTCTGAGGGAAAAAGCATTACCATAGACCTCATAGACTTACCCTCAGAACAATCTTGTTATTGTTCTGAGGACTTACCTACTTAATAACCCTGCGTTAGTTAACATTAAAAAAACCGGAACTTTCATTCAGAAACGCACAAAACTTATCAAAATACAGTATTCTTTAACGGAGGTAATTAAAAATCTAAAAAATATACAGAATGATAGCATTTAGTCTCTTGGACAAGGAAGTATATGAGTTGTTGCAGTTAATTTTTGTTTTATTTTAGTACCAAAAAAAATTATGTCCTTTAACATTTTGTGGTTGGTTGAAGCGCTATGACGTGAGTTTAGAATTGTTTCAGCTTCAGTAACTATACTTTAATGTGTCATAATCATCATTATAATCAGCCCGTGTTAGTCCACTGCTCGACATCGGCCTCTCCCAATGCATGCCACTGAGCCCGATCTTCGGCTCTTCTGATCCAACTGCTACCAGCAACCCTACGTACCTATGTCGTCGCACCACTTATGCCCCCCCTTCACGTCGGCAGACGCATCCGCAGACGTCATCAGCTGATGCGTCTGCCGACGTGAAAAGGGGGCATTAGAGGGCGCCCCACTCTAGAACACGTCTACCCCAGCAGTTGTCGGTCCTTCAGCTAATATGAGAAGCCCATTGCCACTTCAGCTTGCTAAACCACCATTACATAGATCATACAAATTTAATTGTACTTTTTGTTTACAAAAACACACATAAAAGCACCAAAGCAGGTAATGAAGTAGCACGTCTACATCTATATCGTGTGCATCAATAACACATTTTCTGGTAGCAAAAGTTAATAAATGACTTGGAGAAACCCCGGTGCACATGTCGACACATCGATCATAGCGGTAAGGGGAGACTGATGGTTTCGGGCGGCTAATGCAATTGCTACACGACTTACACCGGCAGGAGACTAATCATGTGAAGAAAAAAAGCAATCCGACACTTAATTTATTTATTTCAAATAGGCACTAGATAAACACTCACGTACACATAACAACTGCTTATTAACTATTTGTAATATTTCATTATTTTGCGTTAAAAAAAGTTGAAATAAACTCAAAGATTTCGAAACGTTGATTGAAACGCCCGCCCAGCTAGCAAAATACCCTTAGAAACGAAAGCTTTTAAGAGCTATGTCCTTAAATAAATTTTATATACGTTCTGATTAAGATAGATACTCTAATAATGGCATATTATCATAAGTCTATTTAAGCTATAAGAGCATATATACTTGTAAAAAGTACTTTTAGAATTATATAAGAACACGAGAAATGACATCAATAAGACCAGTAGTGTTATAAACGCACTCCGTAAGCCTAATTCTTAATTAACACTTATACATGCATTAAGTAAGTCCACTTAATCTTAAAAGTGACTTATCAAAGTCTTTTATTAGATATCGGCTGTTACACTTATAACTTATTCTTACAGACGTATATAAGCAAACTTTATATAATGTTTATTAGAGCAATAGTATTATACACGCACTTTATAAGCCTAATTGCCCTTGAGTCTTAATTAACACTTATACATGCACTTTGTAAGTCCACTCGATCTTTGAAGTGACTTTACTAAGTGTTTTGTTAGATATCGCCTGTTACTTATAACTTATTCTTAAAGATGTATATAAGCTTACTTTATATAACATTTGTAAGAACAGTAGTATTATATGCGCACTTTATAAGCCTAATTACCCTTGATTCTTAATAAACTCTTATGAATGCATTTTGTAAGACCACTCGATCTTAGATGTGACTATTGTAAAAGATAGTAAAGAGTACTAGCACGTCAAATGTCTTAGAAACTTAGATAATTGCAATTAGAATTCTAATGCATTGCAAAAAAGTCAAAAGGTGGTCGACCAGGAACTTCCCTGTTTGTCTTTTAGCCTACTTTTACTTAAATAAGGAATCCTAAAGGTTATGAGCAATGGCCGCGTGGATTAAAAAATGTGGTTGAATTTGATTTTAGAAGTGCGGTGTAAACCTTAAACAATGGTAATGCACTTATATTGGTTCTGTTAAAGCCACTATAAGGCATGATTGGTGATAATGGCGACATTTCCATATTTTTCATTTTTAATATAATATTTTTTATTATTAAAGATACATAATTGTTGAAATGGCCCGTAAAAATATTGTGATTGTTATTTCAAAATACTCGATAAAATCGACTTCGCAATTAAATAACAGTTGTAATGCGTAATAAACATGAAATTATATTTACACATTTTGTAGGAAAGTGAATTAAACAGGACAGTACATAGTACTTACGTTTTTAATACTCTTCTTATTATTCAAAAGTTTCACGAGCACTTGGCAATCCTTTCGGCGGACTGTGATTACATCTGATTACATGTCATACTAAAAGCTCGCAAAGAGCACTACAAGTAATATTACACTTAGAACAGCATTAGTAAGTGCATTATAAGGGTAAATGCCCATAAAAAATGCCTTTGTAAATAATTTGTAAGTCTGTTTGGTATTATTAAAGCATCAACAAGAATTTTGTAAGATTGGAAATACACTTCTCGAGACCATTTTAAGATATATATATAAGGGTAAATAGACTTATTAAGTGCGCCCAAATCCACACTTATAGCAGTCTATCGGAGTACCATAAGACTGGTAAAATTATACTCTTGGGATGTGTGTAAGAGGAAATTTTGCTAGTTGGGCGGATTGCGGAGGACGTGGGTTCGATTCCCACCTGAGGTAGACTTTTTGATTTCACTGTTTTGTTATATTTGCCTACTTACCTACTAGTCTTGGATTAAGCGCAACTGATAGAAAGTTACGATAAGGCTAAAGGTGCAAGACACTCCCGTCGTTCATTCGGAACCCTTATCATTACCCTATAAACGTCCCACTGGGCGTCACAAGGACAGCAGTTCTTGAGGAGATTCATAGCCCGCCACGCTGGCCCAATGCAGGTTGACGTGAACCATCAACTATTTTATTTATATTATATTCTGTGTATTTGTTCTTGTGTTTAATTAAAGCATATTTTATTTTTATTTATTATTAACCGAATCGAATACAATCCATACTAATAAAAATCATTTGCCAAAATGTTTGTACACGCATCATTTCAGAACGGCACAACCGATTTGGCTGATTCTTTTTTTTGTTTTGTTCATTTATCAAGACTAGGTTTGTTAACAGTCACAGGATACAGGTTGTCCACGCGGACGAAGTCGCAGGCGGGCTGCTAGTAAAATATATAAGTACACATGGGAAACAAACCTGAAACCTCTGTCGTTGAAACTACAGAGGCTACATTTACCAGAGATAAAAATATATGCTATAAATGTGACGCAATTATCAAAAAGAAAAATAAAACTTATCGTGCCTCTTGAAAATATTATGTCAGTGGAACACTTCGTACGAATAACATGAAAGAAGTTGGTTGGAATTATCACCTGACTCATTTATCAACTCATCATATAGGTTAATCAATCCTAGTCCTAAAGTAAACTATACCGTAAGTTCAATATACAAGAAAAGAAATGCATCCGAAAATATAATAAACCTAATTCGTATGTATTGTACGTATACTATAATTTGTAAGCAAGTAAATATTGTATCAAAATATATTTCCTTCTGAGTGATTTACTAATTCTAAAACCAGTTTTGTAATTACTAATATTTTCCTTATTATTGTTTGAACTGTTATGAAGTAACAAGTGAATTAATGAATGTTTTCATCTTCGCAGACAGATAAATAAAGGAGTCGATATTTGATTTCTTACTAGATTGTACTTCTTATAAGATCGTTCAACGAACAAGTGCCAATAATATCTACGTATTTACGAGATATATCAAGAAAACATTACGAGACGACACTCTTATTTCAGTTGCTATGGTAAAACAGCAAATTGGTAAAACGTAAAATTAGAATTTCCCTGAATAATTGTATAAAGATATCGTATATCGTATCGAATGTACCTACTTGAAAGCTTATGGAGAGCCCTCGTGATGGTACGTTACTACTAAGTAAACTGTTTGATTTCTAACATTTCATTTAATTTTATATTGCTATTTGGCTACAAAAGTGCTACAAAAGAGCTGTAAGAGTAGTTACTGTCATAATATGTAGCAATTAGATATACCTAATGCGTATTTTATTCTCCGTTCAATTACGTTATCATCGAACCTCGTTTGTCACTAGGAAGCGCTGGTTCAATGCCAATAATGCCATACATATTCCTTTTTTAATAACCTGGCTCAATTCATTAGATTACGAAGCAACTGAAAACCTTCTTGCAAAAATAATATAATAATAATAAAAAATACACAATGATAAGTTTAAATAAACATAACAAATTATAGAGGACTTAAATCTATAGACTAACATAAGCACACACACGCGGACTCATACACACACACACACCTTTTTCACACACGCCCCCCCCCCACACACACACACCCCCCTCACACATCACACACACACACACACACCCCCCCCACACAGCACACACAGATATAAAATAGTTTGTAATGTTTACCTTTTGTAATATTAACTACAAATTGTTAGTACCTACTACTCAATATTAATTTATTATCTTGGGAAGAGCGAGTGAACCCCAACACGAGTATTGTATTACTTTCTGGGATGTATCAACATTTTGTAAAATCGATATTGAGTAATAAAGCTATTTTTTTATATTGTCGTTGAGGTAATCGAATGCTCATTAAAATTTGAAACCTGGAGTAGGTGCCTAACGGTTGATATTGAACGTTTGTAAACATGTTGTCTGGTGCTTATGCTAAAAAAATGCCTTGACAGTTTACTCTAGCGGGATGTCTACCCGGCGGGATAATCCAGGCGGGGTGAGCCAATTTGTCTCGATTCGGAAGCAACCCAATATTCATTTCCGAGGTTAACTCTGTTTCTGTGTAAATTTGAGCGATGGTTCGTTTACTTTACTTGATGGATGTTGGTGCTACGCGATTTGTTGCGCTAGCTTGAGGCGATAGTGTTTAGTTATCATTTAATTTATTTTGTGTTCTTAAGGTATATTAGTTTAGTAGTAGAGGTTTAAAAGATACTTTAGCACACATCATCAGCCTATAAACGTCTCACTGCTGGGCACAGGCCTCCCACGTGAACAATAGCACGTGGGGATATTGGGCCATAACCCACCACGCTGGCCCAGTGCGGGTTGGTGGGTTTTAACGGCTGCCATCTTACGACAACAACCGGGACCAACGGCTTAACGTGCCTTCCGAAGCACGGAGGAGCTCGAGATGTTTTTAAAATTGGTCACCCATCCAGCGACCCGGCATTGCGAAAGTTGCTTAGCGAGCAAGATCGCAAGCTACTTTAGCACACAAAAATATAGAAATAGTTATCTTTTCTAAAGTTACTTGAAACCGAACCGAGTGACGAGTGTAGATAGCACGGCTAGGTATAGCTTTCGAAAAATTGGTGAAACCGTAACTGGTTTACTTCTATCTACAGTGAATTTTCGTAATTTCGTTTAAATTTGAAATTATAGTGTCATTTGAAGGGTCTAGTAATATTGATATTTTTTTACTATGGCGACGTTCTTCAAATACGAGGGATTTAGGTTTTAAAAAAGATATTGGTTTTATATATTTTATTTTTTTTCCAACAGAATAAGATTGCAAGAGCAGACAGGCCTCCACAGGCGGCACCCGTTCACGAGTATGACATGTGAATCAGCCGACGCACATAGCACCACCGCAGAGACACTTTGAGAGAGCATGACACACTCGAGTAACTCCAACTAAAGCAAACAATTAGACAACTTCATACGCAACGTTTACATTAAAAATAAATACTTATTTTCCGAAAAGTTTTTTTTTAAATTATGAATAAATCCAATACTTTTTGCAACTAACACAGGTAACTTCTTTGGGTCCCAATGAACAAATTGTACGTACGCACGTATCCCATAACTATTGTAGGATGGGGTTCATACAAAATCCCCCATGGTCCTGGTTATATAAATAATTTTTTGTTAAAGATAACGAAACGTTGAAAAAAAATGTCTACCTCAGGTGGGAAACCGCGTCCTCCGCAATCCTGAGGTAGGTAGACTTTTTTTTCAACGCTTCGCTATCTTTGAGTTTATTTGAGCGTTTTTTAACGCAAATAATCAAATGTTACAATTTTTTTGTCTATTTGTATAATAAATAAATAAATAATAAATAGACTTTCCTACACTCACACCAATTATCTAGCCCAAGAGAAGCTTCGTTATGAAACTCGTTATATGGTTACTAGACAAAGGATAAACATACTTAAAATACTTAAATACATACTTATTATACATAGAAAACACCCAGACCTGAGACAATTTAGAAAGACAATAATTTCTAAATTGACCCGACCGGGGATCGAACCCGGGACCTCAGAGATGGCGGCACCATGAAAAGCGGTGTACAAACCACTCGACCAAGGAGGTCGTATGAATGTAGAATTTTGTTATTCTTTAGGACAGTACTTCGAACATGGACAACAGAACTTGGAGAGATTATGCCAAAACCCAAACGCTGGCCCAATGAGGGTTGGCGGTTTTTTTTAACGACCCTGAAGTTGAAGTTGCTTAATTGGCAAGACCGCAAACCGAACCTTTTACCATTACGGTTAAAATAATAATAATCCTACTATCCTACTAATACTTATTTTAAACGCGAAAGTTTGTAAGTAAGGATGTTTGTTACTCTTTCACGTAAAAGCTACTAAATGGATTTGAATGAAATTCGGCATACAGATAGTTTATAACCTGGATTAACACAAAGGATACTTTTTGTTCCGATATTCCCACGGGGACGGGAACCACGCGGGTGAAACCGCGAGCGGCCGCTAGTATTTAATAATAATAATCCTTCTTATATAATTATTAATCGATGTGTTGTTTTGCCTAGAGTTAGATATTTGACTTAAGCTCCTTACAAATAATGTCAAATTTCTAACTGTAATAGGCAAAAAACATATAAATTGATTACAAGTTTAGTCGCTGCGTTGAGCTTGAACATCGAAAGTTAAGTTACTTTACATAATTCAACCACCGATTCCTCGAACGGTCATAACACGAAGGTCGTTTAATGCAATCAAATTAGATCCCTTTATGCGCATATTAAAAAGGAGACGAACGCATTCCGCGTTTAAAAAAACATTATAAATAAATTCTGTACCAACAGCTGTGCAAGCACGCAGCCTGCAACGAATGTACGATGTATGTACTACGTACGAGCGAAAAAAAATCGGCATTCCCATTTTTAAACAGGAGTCATTTCCATTTCCGTCCTCGTATTTTTAGTTCGAAAGTGTGTGCCAAAAAAAGGAAACAGAAATTTTGATCAAATTAACAGTAGGTACCTAGTTAAAAAATAACAACTGATAAATAAACCTATTAGTGTTTTAAACTGATTGTTAAACGCTAAACATTCAGGTACCTACTGCTTTAGTGAATACAGGCACATAGATAATGCTTTGTGTATGTATGTGTAAATAGTGTTTAAAATTATGGCCGAATGTAAAAACATCAGACAATAAAACTTTGTTAAACTTAAGTAATTGTTATCCTAGTAAAAGTTTCCATGGTCCGCGGAAAAACGAACGAAATTGGTGGATAATCCACCAATGCCGCATATATCATGGGGAGTGTTCTGAGAAATTGTTCGGCTAGATCCCTGCCGCTGATTTCCTACACCGCACTACGCGCAATCGACTGTCATTCCATCCACATCACCTTGATGGATGGCGGTCTACAACTGTGCGTTTTTCACGAAATTTCTTGCCTCGAACTACAGTGTTGTGGAACCAGCTCTCGGCGGCGGTATTTCCGGAACGTTACGACTTAGGGATCTTCAAGAAACGAGCCTATTTCTTCCTTAAAGGCCGGCAACGCGTCTGCGATTCCTCTGGTTTTGCGGATGTCCATGGGCGGCGGTGATTACTTTCCATCAGGTGACCCGCTTGCTCGTTTGCCTATTTCTGCTATAAAAAAGTCGATATCGGAATTTGGATGAGACATACTTTTTCCTCCCCTTCGGAGTAGAGACAATGGGTTCATGGGGTCCAATTCTAAATTCCTTTAAAAAAAAATTACTACACGCCTGTTTGAGGCAACGGGAGACCGGAAGGTTGGAAATTTTATCGTTCAGCTGATAAGTCTAACCATACAAAGAGGCAATGCCTCTGTCTTTCGGGTACCTTGCCTCGAACAGGAAACTATTTGATTTTTTTTTATTTATAAACGCAATCTTTTCTTTTTTATTTGTAAATTTTTTGTGTGTAAGTAATTAAGTTAAGATACTTATGTCGTTTTTGTTTCACTTATGACCTAAATAAATGTTAACGTATTAACCGATAAGTGTTCGTTAACATACATTGGTGTTGGCAAATCAAACAAAACAGTGCAAAGTGACTCTTCGAATTCTCTTAGGAAGTCCGTATGAGATCTCAGTAAAATACCGCATCTTTACTGATGTTCAAAGGATTTGTTAGCTTTAGGTCCAATACGCAGTTCGTCCATATAAAGGGTTCAGAGAGCTATCATTTTCCATTGAACGTTCATATTATTACTCATTATCAGATGATAAGTAGATACTTAGAACATATTTTTATTATCTTTCTCTCTTGATACTGGCATAAGAAGAAGATACATTTACTAGTAAGTATAGGTTATACATATATACATATATTCAAAACAGTAGCATCATCTGCACACGCTTGTTCTCATTTTTTAAACATCACATATCAGACATTATGTTTCGCAAATAAACTGTGAAACGCAGATAGCGATGTTCCACGTCATCCCATATTGCGCATTTATTATTAAAGATTCGCAAATATCATAGACAGGGGGCACTGCGCTCATGTTAAGCTGTGGGTACAGTGAGACCTAATTAGAAATAAAATTACAAAAATAATATTATTAACTACCTATTTTTGGTATAAATATAGTATTAGTTAATGCATAATAACATGGAATAGAATGAATGAATGGTATTTTAAGTACCTATATCAACGCTCAACGTCATTTAGCGAACGCTAAATTCGAAATTTTAAAACTTTAAAGAATAAATTTGTTTCTTTATTTATTTATCCTTAATTCAATTGTATAATCTGTGGTAGTGTGGTAATGGCATTCGGCAAGTATCTGTAAACTTGTGTACCAGTTTACTATTGCAAAGCTAACGGATAGCGTACTTGTGTACCATTTTACTATTGCTAAACATTACATTGGACAAACTCTAACGAATAGTCAATGAGCGTTTGCCACTTGTCCTTGGGGGCAGGTATCCCAGGCGTACCTCTTAGCCACACCCGGTGCATTGCGCCAAAAACTTCAGGTACTTAAAAACGGTATGACTAGAACATGTTTCGTCATTATCATCATCAGCCAGAGGACGTCCACTGCTGGACAAAGGCCTCCCCAAAGATCTCCACCACTACGGGCCCTGTGCTGCTCGCATCCAGTGGCTACCCGCGACCTTCACCAGATCGTCGGACTACCTTGTTGGACGCTTGCCCATACTGCGTCTTCCAGTGCGTGGTAACGCTTCTCAACGCCACTCAAAAACAGTTCTGCCTCAACGGCCATCGGTTCTACGGGCGATGTGCCCTGCCTGTGGCTCTACCCATTGCCACTTGAGCTTGGCAGTTATTTGGACTCTGTCGGTTACTTAGAACAGAACGTGCGCAAATTAAAAAATGAGTTTGCGTTACCTACATAAGAATAAACGCACCTCACAGGTCTGACGCCCGGCCTCAACGTCGACCGCTAGCCGAACCGTAACTCGCAACAATCTTATTGCGCCGTTGTGTTGTTGCCTTATGTCTGGAGCCACGAGATAAAACGCTCAGAGCGGAGTCGCGTTTGTTTCTTTGATTTTTAGACACATGTCATTCCAAACAACAATGTACAGTTTGGTGCTCCTTGGTATGGGAAATTCAATAACGTAATTAACACCGAGCTTTTATTAAAAAATATATAGTTTTAAACCATTCCAAACCAAAATTTTTGGTTTAAAACGTTTTGAACGAGAAAAACCGTTTTAAACGGCCCAGTTGATTTCGTTTTAAATCGGCTTTACATCTATAACTCCACTTATTACTACTTAGCATCAAGTGGAATGGAGTCATCTATTGTGCTTCTTATAAAAAAAAGCCTAGAAACGTCCCACTGCTGGGCACAGGCCTTCCCTAACATGAACGATATAGGTACTACAGTTCAAGATGAGGTACGCGGCTAAGAAACTTGTTACAGACCGGACGCCGACCGACAGTTTCATGGCCCACGCTGTTGCTCCCCATCTGAAGTGCAAGCGCAAATAAAGTAGGGACGCATAATGTTTTATTACGGCCGCTTTACAACCGCGAAAAGAAGTAATCTCCCTTATTTACTGAAGAGCGTTAAAGTAAAACGGATTGCTTGGGGGGGTGTAACAAAAATATTAATATAGGATTTTGGCCGTAAATCTAATGAGGGCGGGGGCAGACTGATTCATTGGGTGCAAGAAACAATTACGGATAGGGAAATTTTTGGCGTCTAAGCGCAAATTTTTCGGGCAGTGTTTTGTTTCTTTTTTACATATTTGCGTAAGTCAACAATTTAAGGACAATATGGCCTCAACATTGTCATACATTTAAGTCAAGTATGTTATACCCGCATACTTACGTTAATATGCGTTTCCCGAAGGAGTATTAGGCAGAGACTAAAGATTTACATTCATAATTATTGTTTATAGCGTATTCAAAGTACAAATATTATTCATCGCATTTCTATTTTTGTAAATACAATATCATACTACCAAATACATTACACATTTTTGGGGTAGATACTTAGGTAAAACAAAGCTTCAATTTTACATAAGTGTTTAGAAAATAAGTTTTATTTGAATACAAACATTTTGATTTTCCAATTGACGCTACAATTGTGTTATTCCATTGACGCTACTTAAAAAAAAATAACAGAAACTGAAACGGTCTTATCTCCAAAACACGATTCTTTTCAGCGCCGCGTCGTGCAATAGGTACAGCCGAGCACACAACTGCTCAGCACTTGCCCATTTTAAAGTTTGCACCTGCATTCCTGCATTCGTCACTCAAAAGGCCATTGTCGCCGTCGACGATTGTCGAGGCTCGTTGGCTCGACGTGAAAAACAACGGCAAGCGTGAATCACGGCACTGAGTGATTCCGAACCTTATTTCCTTTAGGTTTTAGTATTTGTAAACACTTTTCTTTCACAAAATACCCTAAATTGATTTATACTATATATGTATCACTTGTGTAAGCTTAATTTTGTATACCACTTCACGCATTAACAGTGCGTCAGAAAGTTATGGTTCGGTTTAAAAAGATTCATTTATCATCAAAATATTTACACAGACTTATAGTCATAGTCATAGATGTTTATTGCCTCATGTTGTACATAGATCTTACAAAAACTATAAGTCTCAAACATGGTCCTGCAAGGGCATTGCAACAATGAAATTAATTACTAACCACATTTTAACTTAATTATTGCATAATTATAATTATTATTGAAATCATTACTTAATGACTAATACTATACTTAACTATTAAAAAACTCTATAAAACCAATTCTCTGTTAAATATTTTCATTACGGTAGGTATTTTGTTAAGAGGCCTATTACATCTCGACTGTGATTTTTGCGTAAATTGGCCAATTTTGGCGTTATGGATCTCAGAAACAAAAATATATTAACAATTATGACTTATTGAATAGTATAGAATAGCTATTAAAATAGTGCGTTGTGGCCTCGCTTTTTGTAAATTTTGCTTAACTTTTTAATTGAACCCAAAATTGCAGAGAAAGATTTTCATAAAGTGCGCGAAGGCACTTTTTTGAGCTCATCGATTGAACTACTGTTCTAAACAAGTGAAATAAAAAAAATATAATGTTATTTCTTATATAGTAGAATATTGCGTAGCGGCCTCGGAATTTTAAGATATCATTGATTTTATACAGGAAAAAAATCTTATTCTAAACCAAAAAACTTCAAATAAGTTAACTGTGAATATCTCCTATATACGATAATATTATTGAGCAAAATTTATACCAGAGTAATTGTTACTTCATGAGGAATAACGATTTAATAATTAATTAATTATACTATTTCGATAAAACGATAAATACAACTGCAAAATTACTACAAAATGAGGATGCGCTGACCTTCCGAATTCAACTTATGCTCACAGAATGGAAATTTGTAATGCACAAATTTATTATCCTATTTCGATTTAATAAATTGAGAGAGTTTAGAAGCAGTTTTTTGTATGTGTGGTTTCCAATTAATCTCTAAATCAATTTCTATTCCTAAATAGTACATGTGGTAAAAAAATCTAATTTACTATTATTATATAAAATATTAGTTGCTAACAAACATTTCTGTCTTGGTTTAAACTGCATTAATTTAGTTTTTGATATGATTTTTTCTAAATAAATTGTGGTCTTCTAGTCATTGTACCAATTAATCAATTGTGTTATAAATTTGCTGTTGAAGATCTTGGCTGTTTGTACATGAAAATATTACTGATATATCATCAGCGTACAGTATGCATTTTTCAGTTATACATTTTACTAAGTATATCATTAATATATATAATAAATAAAATACATCCTAATATACTCCCCTGAGGGATTGAGCGTTATAAACGGAATGTTTGGGATGTAACGTTCGGACGGACGAAGATCACAACAATGCTATAAAAATCGTTGTTATGGCGACAGACTTAGATAAGATGGTGGTAGCTAGACAGGCGGATTTAACAGCCCTACCATCAACCAAACCGAGCACACAAAGACGTACCCCCCGCTGGGAATCGAACCCGGGACCTCTGGGTCTGAAACCGGTGGCTTAGCCACTAGACCACAGAGCAGTTTAATTAATGTAAGCGGGAATTCATCCTTACCGTGGCTTGATTAATTTTTAATGACTTCATAATATTGCTAACCTCGCATTTATTGACCGGATTGAGAAACATGGAGTTATCTAAAGATGCAAGAACATACTTTGCAAATAAAAATTTACCTATAGAAAACGAATGTTTAGAAATAAGTATTGCCCTGAAAGAGTTAATAATAAATTAAGTGGTTTATTTAAAAAAAACATATAAGTAGTCAAAACAATAAGAACAACCTTCTGCCAGCTTTTTTTTAACCTAGTCACTCCCGCGGAACCTTAAAAAGTGCGGAACGTCACAAAAATAGCGAAACGCGCACCGGGTCGTATGTATGCACCATTGAAAACTAGCTGAATAGAGCACTGGTTCACGCTACACGTTCCGTCGGCTGAAAGCTTTCGCTTATTAAATTGTATCATTCATTACTCACACTAGCTTACGCTCGCACTAGCACTACCAGCTGTGCACCATTGTTTTACTGAACGAAACTTTTTAACATTTAGTATATTGTATTTTTTTGCATTTCACAAAAATTTACATTTTTTCGTTTACACCATTTTTGCTCACGTGCTGTTTTTAACTTTGACACAAATATAGCGTTGCAAATGCAACATGACCCAATCTCACCGTATAAAGTTGGCCATGTGCCCAGCAAAGAGACGCTAATAAGGTGATTATAATGATGATGACATGCAAAACAGCAATTTCTAATAATTAAATACCTATTATTGTCAATTGTTTTTATATATAAAAGAAGGAGGCAAACGAGCAAGCGGGTCTCCTGATGGAGAGGAATCACCGCCGCCCATGGACACCCGCAAAACCAGAGGAATCGCAGACGCGTTAGCCTTTAAGGAAGGAATAGCAATTGTGAAGGGGGGAAGGGCCTCCGGAACCCTCACTGGCCGGACGAAACACAACAGCACCAAGTGCCATTATTTCACGCCGAATATTAGTGAGAGGGTGGTATTACGCCGGGCGAGCCGGCCCAAAGTGTGCTGCAACGCAGCGTAGCTCTACCACTCAGTCAGTGTCACTCATTTAGCACCACCCAGGGGTCACGTGTAGGGTCTCAAGGGCAAAACTATGGACGCGAGTAACTTTAACCTCCATCATCATTAAATACATCTATCAGAGACATAGAGATTCCAGGTTCTATTGCCAGGGGTTGCAAATATTTTATTGCTTCGGTGTTAGCGCTTGTTCTAAATCCGCCTGGCTATGTTCCACCATCTTATTTACGAGTACATCTGTAGCAATAACAACATACTATTATTAGCAATGTTGTATCCAGAGTAGTTTAGAGCTCAGACAGTTAAGCTAACCAATTCCTCAGCGGTTTTTATTCTGGGTGAAGAGAGATTTAGCAATAGGAACCCAAAAAGCAGTCCACTGCCCCAGTACACGTATCACCAAGTAACAACTGTACTGCACATGTGCTCAGCGTAATAGGTGGTGAGTCCATCGCCGCTCTATGCTGTTGGATGTAGGTATGTGCAGTCTTTTGACCGTTTGTCGCCTTTTACGACGCTTAAATGATGAGATAGGGTTGTAGTATTTTAAATTGCACCGCTGGTACACCACTCTTAGGTACCTACTATTACTATACTATTAGTACTACTATTAGGAGACATAAAGGCCAAGCGCAACCTGGTGCTACGTAAAAATTTTTCTTGAAAAACACTTATGCATTATCGACAAGAATAAATGATGCAGTGTAGAAACATAACTTGACCGTCTGCTAGTGATTGCATTTAAGAAGGCACTAATTGCCGCTCTATTCCGGCGAAGTTGTGCGGTTTACGACCGCGGCCGGCGGTGGACCGCAATCAAAATGTTTCTACAGTTCATAACGAAGATATAGAGATATCAGTTGCGATTGTGCTTTAACCCATTGTCGGTCACGAGGACTCCTAAAGGTTGCTAACAATTGGCTATTTGACAGTTGTAACAATAAAATATAAAATATGTCGGAAATGGTAGTTTATGATTTAACGATAATTATCCAATAGTTTTTTTATTAAGATAATTCGTAAATATTTTATTTTTACAAAATAAATTTGCGATTTTTTATCTGTGGATTACAAGACCCTAAACACGGGGGCCATGATTGAGCTTCATGCTCAGAATAAGTTATTATTCTATGGCTTCATGTGACGTCACATTTCACAAAATTATCAAAAACTATCTGTCAAGTTTCAAGTTATGTTTTTAAATTTATTGAAGTGTGACGTCACCTCAGAATAATAACTTTAGTTATTGTTCTGAGGACATCACAGAGCAAAATGTCACGTGACCAACCGTTTTCGCACGAAATTTAAAATCAATAAAGAAAAACATGTTTTTATCTATTAAATAAAGCTTTTTCGAGAAAGAAAATATTGTACGGAGTACCTATAAAATAAGCGTTTGTAATTTTTTAAATACTTTTTCGAAAACTGTCAAGTAGCCAATTGCATTTCTATAGAGTCTAGTACATTTTGTATTACTAGTCCTACTGCTGGGCAAAGGCCTCTATCATTGAAACCAAATTATCCCTCAAATTCATCGGTGTTGGCTTATTTACCACGTTTGCCAATTAAAGGTTGGTGATTACAAACAGGTGCTTATCATCGAAAATTCGAAACACACTGCCCGACCGGGAATTGAACATGAAACAAAAAAAACAAATAAAGGCGCTAAATAAAATCTGAATAATGATATGATAGAATGCTCTGCAGCTTAGAATCTGAATTGTAAGCTCCAGGCTATTTATCTGAAAGCTGTTAAATTATGCTGCTTGTCTGTCTCGGTTGTTAGCGTCATGACAAACATTCCCTAATTGTAATCACAAGAACATAATGTATGTTCTCTTATCTGAAATTGCAGTAGATGAGGATATGTATTTTATCAATTGCGATACCTATCTAACAAAATGGTAGGTAACATGCCGAAAACAAAAAGTGAAAGTCTCACTTTTTGATCATTGAGCTATTATTACTACGTATAGAGAAGACACCGCTCACCACAGGTCGCACTTGGGCTGCAAACGCCTCAGTGATTGTGCGTGATTCAAGCGATTGTGGACCTTGCGGCTGCACCTTAGTTTCGCACAAACTTGCTTCGCGGTGTCCTCTCTAGTAAATTGTACCTCAATGACTTAGATTTAATACTTTTTATTGTAATTCCATAAGACCAGGGACCAGACTCACTTTGGGTCGCTCTGCCAACGTAGTTAGTTAGTTACTAAGTAAATATTAAAAAGCGCGTGGCAACACATATAGAATAGAAGAACGTTTATTGGTACAATTAAAAAAAAGGATTTACAATTTATCTCAATATTGAAACATAATAAACCATAGAACAATAATTAATATTTTATAAAAACATAACATAGAACGGCTCGTTCCCATGCATCCAAAAATCTATTCCCACTGCACCCAAGAGTTTTATTTAATATTTATTTCGTAAACAAATCAGTTCCCAATGCACCCAAAAGTGAAGAAGGTACAATCGGAAAAAAACACCACGCGAAATGGTTACTTTAGCGCCGGTTTGCGATGCGTGTTATTGTCTTGTAAAATGTCAGAGCGAGATAGCAAGAGACATGTTCTCAGAATAATAACTAAAGCAGTTATTATTCTATGGACATGTTTGTCCGGTTTCGGTTATCTAACGGAAATGCAATGTTTTATTATCATATCAGTTGTCCTTGCTCTCTTGCAGCATGCGCTTTTTCGTATTACGTGATTACGTGTATTTTTAACAAGTGAAGTGAAGGACAATGAATCGAGTCGACGACGACGCTGCTGGGCCCAGCGTTGCCACGGAGTTAGAGTTTATTAGTGGTCCAAGTTTTTTACTGTCAGGTTCATTATTCTTTTTGGTAACTTATTAGGTATAAAATCTTATACCATACCCACAGACCACTTATGTCTGTGACCATACCCCATAAATGATGTCCTTACTTGGGCCAGTTTAAAATAAGGCGCAGCAAAAATTATAATTTTTAACTGCTAAGAGGACCTTAAAAATTATACTTTAACGTAATTATTATTTTTTATTTTTAATATATTAGGTACGTGGTTTAGGATGAAAAGCTGATTTTTTGCTGTGCCTTTTTTGTATAAAGTCATGATAAATTTTTCATATTTTAGCGTTTTATTAACGCTTAAATATACTTAAGTAAAATTTTAAACACTGAAAAAAGACGACAACCTCTGGCAGGAATCGAACCACGCACTTTCCGCATTCCGGGCGGCTGCCTTAACCACCTGGCTACCGAGGTCTGGCTTTCAACCGTCGAAATTTGTCAGTGTTTGATGCTTATGTTTTCAGTCAACATTGCTTCATCAAATCTTAGAAGTTTTCACTTCCGTGAAGTGGTGAATTCAGCCGCCCGGTATGCGGAAGGTGCGTGAATCGATTCCCGCCTGAGTTGTCGTCTTTTTTCAGGGTTTAAAAAAAAAATTACTAAAGTCATGATGTTTTTCTGTAACAAAATAGCATATAAATTAATTGTAATTAATAATTGTAAAGAAATACCTACTTTTGAGCAATGCTATAAAAATATCAAATTGTTTTAGGAAACAAAACACTTCTCGTAAGAGGTCTTCGAAAACATACTCTTCATCACACGTTACAAGATGGATCACAAATGTGGCGGTGTACTTCCAACAGAATGTGTAAGGCAAACGTCAAAATTGCTGAGCATTCTGAATATTTTTGCTATTCAAAAACCCGTACTCGCAAACTCTCAAATTTTTATGTACATATAATTTTATCAGACTTATTTATGGTTTAAAATAATACAAAATTGTGTATTTAAAAACAATATTATAAAAATTACGATTAGTTTTAAGATTAGCCACTAATGAGCATCAAGCTGTGATGATTTATATTTGATTATCTGTGATAATAAAAGATTGCATTTTTTTCGATTTTTACTATTAAGTCTTTAGATTATTTCCTAATGAACACTAAACTGTGATCATTTAGAGTCGATTACCTGTGATAATTATTGTCTGTAATTAATAATAATAACCTGATGATTAATAAACAGTTTTAAATTAATTATTTGTCTTTTATTAATTAAGTTTTTCTTTTTAAACGTCAGTCCAGTGACTATACAAGACACGCCTACACAACATCTTGCTTATTCCCTCTTACCGTAAATTCTTTTTAAAAATAGACCTCAAATGGGTTGCAAACTGAAGCTTCTGACGGTACTGATAGCTTTTGGATGCACTGGGAACGTTTTTATTGAACCTTCAATTTCGTTTGGGTGCAATGGGAACCGATGTATGAACTTTCATTTTTCGAAAACAATGGGCCTTTGGGTGCACGGGAACGAGCCCATAGAACATAAAGGTACCAAAGGGCCTCCACTCAGCAAAGTGTCATGGGATAAACCCATCACGCTGATCTTACGTGGATACCCACTATATATATATATATATATAATATAGTATATAATATATTATTGGTGTGATTGTAGGAAAGTTTTTTTTGTCTTTACAATAATATATAAAGATTGTAACTAGTTTTTGCCCAAATTCAGAGGTAAAGTAGTAAAATTTATTTCGATCCATAATTTATCTTTCATCATCATCAGTCTATAAACGTCCCACTGCTGGGCACATGCCTTCAGTACATGGACAATAGAACAATTTGTCTATTCATAATAATCACGACTATTATCCCCGAAGGATTAGTCAGAGACGTCTGTCTCTGTCATCTGTTCCTCATTGTCTAATGAGGAACGCAAAAGTAGTCCTCTGCAATAGTCCACGTTTCACCAAATAACGGCTGCTCATGTGCTCAGTGTGACAGGTGGTGAGACCATCGTCGCTCTATGCTGTTGGATGTATCTCCAGTCTTTAGTCCATTAGTCGCCTTTTACGACACGCAAAGGAAGATATGGTTGGATAATGCATTGCCTACAGATATTAAGCGTGCCCAATCCTTGGACAGCTTTAAACGATTAGTTAGAGAACACTATCTGTCACAGTCAACGTCTTTATGATTTTAGTTTAAATAAATAGAAAACTTTATAAGTATTTATTTATGTAACTGTATATATATATGATATTGATAAAATTAAGCATGTTTATTTATTTTTATTTATTTATCCAATTCTAATTAATTTAAATTGTAACACCAGAACTGCCCTTTAAAATTTCACTTTCTATCCAGTCCAACACGGTTGCCTGGAAGAAATTGCTCTTTAGCGATAAGGCCGCCAATTGTATGTTACTTTGTGTTTGTCCTTTTGTTGTTAATTTGGTGTACAATAAAGAATATTTTATCTTATCTTTATCTTGGCAGTATTCACACATAGCTCACATATCATCAGCACATATTAAACTGTACTAAACAGAATTACTGTTATGAATCCCACTGAACTAAGTACCCACCGGTAACAGGTACTAAAGGAGTTGAGAGGTCAAAGCGCCGCTCACATTTGTCTTCATAGCAGCGGGCTGTTTTGGAAATGCGTCGGAGGGTCCACACTCAAGGTCCTGGGCCAAGATTTATGCCCTGACCCTACCATAAAGCTACGCCTCCCCAGAATCTTCCCGTTAAGTAAGACATGCCCGGTTGAGGCAAACGCTCTGATTGTTTCGGAAGTAGAGACATTTGATTTGGAACTTAATGTCAGTTGTCGTTAAGCTGAAAACTTATAGTTGCGTTTCATATACGTTTCACTGGTTTGTATCCCTATCTATAATTGTTATGATAATTCCTAGCTTTAGGTTATCACTATGTTTTTATAACTTTAAATCTAACTCTATGTGGTTATGTGGAAAAACCGTACTACTACTGTTTAACAAAAACACAGTTGACAAATTTTTACTTTCAAACCAAACTTTCATAACACTATTTATTTAAATAACAACATTTTTGAAGAATATAATGCTGGCATATTCCGCTATAGCTCATTCAACAAAGCAATTTCTTTTTGAAAACCGTTGCGACTAAAATGTTTGCTATTCAACGCGTAACAAATTGAATGCAACAATATGTCGCTCATAATCCCATAAACTCCAAGCGATTTTTAAACGGGAATACGGAAAGCATTTTTCCCCTCGCGTATACATTTTCAAATGTCACAATACTACGAACTGCGGCCGTGACAGCCAACTAGCATTTGTTTCGGAATCGCGCGGGAATTCCTTCGACGTTTTGTATATTTTCCGCATATGTGTCCTTTTATTTTTTGTAACTAACTTTTATAAGTTATGGAATTATTATGGAACACCGGGATTTCCTAACACAGGTACATAATGTACTTAAATAGATAGATACGAGGGGCGTTCAAAATATTCTCGGTATTGATACGTTACAACCTCTTTTATATATATATTTGTTACTGGCCGCTAAGATTCATCCATTGACATTAAAAAAAAGTAAAATTGGAACCGAGATGTTCTTTTGTTTTTCTGCAATTGCCGAACAAACATGAACACCATGAGCGAATTAACAATTTTAACGAAATTAGAGCACCGATCCGTCATAAAATTCTTGACAAAACAGGGTAAAAATCAAAAAACCTAAAAAGAGGAAATGGATTGAGTTTACCGTGAGTCTGCTCCTTCTTTATCTACTATTCAAAAATGGTCAAGCGAATTTAAGCGTGGAAGGGAGAGTATTGAAGATGACCCTAGACCTGGCCGGCCTGTAGTGGCTACCTCACAAGAAAATATTGATAAAGTGGAAAAACTTATATTGGAAGACGGCCGAGTGAAGGTAAAATCTATAGCTCAAGTAACCAATCTCTCTATTGGTACCGTACATGACATTATACATGACCATCTTAATATGTCAAAAGTAAGTGCAAGATGGGTTCCGCGAATGCTGACGCTTCTTCAAAAGGATATGCGTGTGGCTTGCTGTTCAGATTTTATCGACCTGTGTGGTGAAAATCCCGATGAGGTGCTGCAAAAAATAGTTACTGGAGATGAAACCTGGGTTCATCATTATGACCCAGAGAGCAAACAGGAGTCCATGCAGTGGCACATTAAGGGTTCAGCTCATCCCAAGAAGTTCAAGGTAATCCCGTCAGCTGGCAAGGTCATGGCCACAATATTTTGGGATTGTGAAGGAGTTTTGCTTATCGATTATAAAGAAAAAGGTGTAAATATCACAGGGCAAGTACTACGCTAACGTTATACGTCAATTAAGAGATGCGATCAAAGAAAAGAGGCGAGGAAAGTTAACCAAAGGTGTTCTGCTTCTGCATGACAACGCCCCTGTCCATACTGCTCATATTGCCAAGGCAGCTATTGTTGAATGTGGGTTTGAAACTGTTACTCATCCACCCTATAGTCCGGACTTAGCCCCAAGCGACTTCTTTTTGTTCCCCAATCTTAAAAAGGATCTGCGTGGAAATAAATTTTCTGACGATGAAGCGTTGAAGACGGCCGTGGAGGAGCATTTTTACACCAAAGATAAAAAATATTTTTATGAGGGATTAAAAAAAATAATTGATCGATCTTATAAGTGTATGAACATAGGGGGGGAGTATATTGAAAAATAAAAATATCAAACTTTTCGTACTTGTTTGTTTTTATCCACATACCGAGAATATTTTGAACGCCCCTCGTAGAAGAATTATTTATTAAACTAGCGGCCTGCCCTCGATATTGTCCGCATCCCGTACCCTGTGACGAATTTTCAAAAGCATCTTTCATTAAAACCTTGTCCCACAATTACAAACACAATAAAAAAAGAATTAGCCGAACAAGTGCAGCCGTTCTAAAGTGAAGAGCGTACAAACATTCGTGGCAATTGTCATCACTATTTTTTTCTCAACGTTTTAAATCTTTCCTGAACTTAAACGAATATTTCAAGAACAAAATTTTCCAAATCGGTTCGGTCATTCTCGAGTTTTGACGAGATAAACCAACAGCAATTTTTTCTCATACATAGAATGGATGTTTTGAAATCTATGAGAAGAGAAAGAGTGGTGTGGTAGCGGCCCATTTTTAAGAAGAATACTACCAAATTACCAGCTCATTTCTCTTCTCTTAGGTGTCGTAATAGGCGACTAATGGACTGAGTACTGCTTTTACATCCAACACCATAAAGCGGCGATGTGTTCACCACCTATCAGCGCGAGTAAAGGAATATTTAGAAGCGTGGACTGCGGCCTCTCTTCTGTTCTGTGATTGGGCAGTGGACTGCTTCTGCGGTCTTCCTTGCCTAGTCTCTGATTTACCCTTTGGAGGTAACGTCTGAAGTCTCCGTCAAAGCGCTCAGTCACGAAGTTAGGTCTGTTTCCATCAGTTTAACCCTAAACTATTCAGACACCGATGCACGGTGGGGAATAGTTTAACTATTTCGCGCCGAAACTGTTTTATTAGAACTGCTGCTGAATAGAATACCTAGTTAAGAGTTGTAGTGAGAACTTGCATAGCGTGTTTGATAATGCTTATAAACCATCCAGCAGTAATGTTTTAAGGTAAGTTCATAAAATTTGTCGATGCAACTAAAGTATTCATAAATATCTGGGAATTACCACTCACTCGTGGAAATTTTCTGACACAAAATTGGCGCAACTGTCAACGTCAAATTTGACAGAATCGAGCATAGACTATGCGATATTTTACGATCACGATGCATAAAATGTACCACAGTACCGAAATAATCAAACTTGTTCATACTAAAGTAGTCTGTAAGTCTATGAAAACACGGTACAAAGTCAAGTGTGTTTTTGTAGGTGCGGTCTCATGCGACCGCTTGGGGGCTGAGGGGGGCTTAAAACCGTACTACCATTTAGAGTAGGTATATTTTATTAGCACTGACACTATTTTTGATTTAAACAAAAGTACCGTTATTACCTAAGTTATTACATATTTTATATGTGATCGAAGCGTTATTACCAAAGCCATCATCATCATCATTATCATCATCAGCTCGAATACGTCCACTGCTGGACAAAGGCCTCAACCAAGTAGGCCATACCATATTACTAACGAATTACGAATAAATTAAAAGTAAAAAAGGGTTTGAATAACTTTAATACCACATGGAGCAAATACATACTCGTAGTATATTATACAGTTGTATGGAACTTCATTAAAGAACGGAATAGTTGCATGATGGTTTATTCATTAACTTGCAAGCTTAACATGGAGTTGAAGAACTTGTTACGTACAGTAAATTTAGGTCACAGCTTCACTACTAATTATGAAATACGTGTTTTAAGGAAATATTAAAAAAATCTTTCAGTAAGTCAAAGCAATCTGCCACACTGCGAAACAGTTTGTCGGCAGTAACTCTCCGTAGACTTTTGAACTGATATACTCGAGTGCAATTGCTCTAGAATGTTAAAAATATAATTAGTTAACAAAAAAACTATACGGTTGTTTATTTGTATAACTAGACTCTATCTAGCTTGACTTTGATACTATCCTGTCACCGTTATGCTGCTAGAAGAAATCGCATGTTAGAGATGAGCATAATTGAACTTTACTGGACGAAAATGTTCACTATATTCACTGTCTATCTTATACTCGTTTCAATCAAATAAGAAATATACTTAAGTTAGATATAACTAGTAAGTGAAAACGAGAAAAAATTTTTACTCTACTACTTTTTTAAGTTGTTTTAAACTTTGTTGTTATTTTGGATAAACTAGGTACAAGTTATAGCAAGATTCAAATTTGGCGAAGTTTATTCGGGACCTACGGTGAATGTATACAAGTTCCAGAAGTACATTATCAACATTAGACCTCACTTCCTTACAAGCTAAAGTTCCGTGGGATTTATGCACGGCCATAAAGTGTAAAAGCAACTAACATAAACAAAAGACTTCTATGAGTTAATTTAGTTCCATTACCCGGTGTGCCGAGCTACCACAATGAGCGAATTATAGTCAGACAAGCTCGCGTTGCTATTCTTGATACTTGGTCAATGAGTTTAAAAGTAAGGCTTGTAAATATCCGCACTTGATTCTACACCCTATTTTCCAATATAGCTATGTTTTTGTTGTTTCTGGTCGTTTGCATTGTATGTTTTTTTAATTAAAATTTATATGTAGAGTTGTGTGGTGCCGTATCATTATTGAATACTACCAGTACCAACATATCTCATCCCTTGAGTATTGTAAAGGGCGACTAACGGGCTAAACAAACAGGAGAAAGCGATGAGCTCACACCACCTATCACGTTGCAGTCGGTATTTGGTGAGTTAAGTAAAGTCAAGTCAAATGCTTTATACAGGCTGTAATCGTTAAGTGTGCACAGGCGATTATTCCGAAACTATGAGAGATATCAAAAAACTTAAAACTGATAACGAAAGTACGTTATCTAATGAGTAAAATGGCATCAATAACTTTTCAAAAATCAAACGAGAAGTATCCAATCCAATTCAAAATCTTGATCGCGGGTCGGAATTTTGAATTTAGAACGAATAACAAAAATTTACTTTTTTTTTGGTATTTTTGTAGTGCGTTGCTTTTCAGCCAGTTCAAATTAATGCGATATTGAAACAAGGTTTATTTTTAGTTTGAAGTGGTAAGATACCTTATTAATCTATACGTGTATCTACTTGAAAATCAGAATTATCATATCATACGTAATCATAAAATATGATAAAGGTAAAATGAATACTAGACCACTTAAATCAAGGAAACTAAAACCTTTCTAATAATCTCATACATAATGTATGGGAGTGTTTAATGTCAAAATTTTGGATGCCATTTTACTCATTAGATAACGTACTTTCGTTATCAGTTTTAAGTTTTTTGATATCTCTCATAGTTTCGGAATAATTGTCTGTGCACAATTAACGATTACTGTATATGAATACTGAATGACCCTAGTACCAGCTCCTTGAAGGCGGCCTACAACAAGGCCTCTAAGTCTAACAAGAGGGCTCTCGCAGGAGCGGATGCACAAAGAGTGGCAAGGGTGGGGCGGGAGTTGATCTCGCACTCTGTGGGTAGCCGTAGCTATTGGCGGCTCGCTAAGGCCGTGCAGGCCAACTTCTGCTCTCCCTCGCTGCACCTGTTGAAACATCCAGATGGCTTGTTGGCTTACCAGCCGCTTGAGAAGGCGAACTTGTTGGCTGAACTTTTCGCGGCCAATTCGCGCGTCGACGATTGTGGCGCCGCTCCACCTACTATAGCACATTGTGGGGCCACCATGCCTGATATTCGTATCAGGCAGTGTGACGTACGTGCCGTGCTGCGGTCGCTCGACGTGCGGAAGGCTAGCGGGCGGATGGTGTTCCGGCGATTGTGCTGCTCAGATGCGCGGCTGAGTTGTCTCCTGTATTGACACGATTGTTTAGGGAGTCTCACGATACTGGTATTGTGCCGGTATCTTGGAAGGAGGCGAACATCCAACCCATCCCCAAAAAAGGGAATCGCTCGGATCCGGCCAACTATCGACCCATCGCTGTAACTTCTGTGCTGTGCAAGGTGTTTGAGCGGATAATTAATTCCCAGCTCATTCACTACCTAGAGGATCACTCGCTGTTCCATGATCGCCAGTATGGGTTCAGACCAAAGCGATCAACGGGTGATCTTACAGCGTACCTTTCTCACGCGTGGGGTGAAGCGATGGACAAGCATGGCGAATCCCTGGCAGTTAGCCTTGATATCGCCAAAGCTTTCGATAGAGTGTGGCATCGTTCCCTTCTTTCCAAGTTGCCGGCCTTCGGTGTGCCCGCCCTGTTTGTGGGTTGCAGACTTTCTAGAAGGGCGGAGGATTCGTGTCCTTTGTGAGGGTAGTTCCTCCGCGTTCTACAAGGTCAATGCCGGAGTGCCGCAGGGTTCTGTGCTCTCGCCTACTCTATTTCTTCTGCATATTAATGATATGTTGTCCTTGGGCAATATTCATTGTTATGCGGATGACAGTACGGTGCATGAGCGGTACTTGGGACATCCTGCGGCAAAGCAAGCCGATATCATGGTGAAAAGGCAAAAACTGGTTGCCAAAGTGAACCTGACTCTTGATCGTGTCTCTAAGTGGGGATCCAAAAACCTGGTCGAGTATAATGATAGCATTCTCGGCCAAAGTAACTCCCTTCCTTACTCCTCCCTCTCTTCAGAACTCTCCGTCACCCATTTCGGTGAACCTCAGCATTCTTGGCATGGACATCGGCCAGGAACTGAATCCAAAATGCTACATCGAGAGTTCTATTTTAACTGCCTCCCGGAAGTTGGGTATTCTCAATAAGGTGAGGCGGTTTTTCACTCCCGAGCAGCGCTGTTTGCTGTACAAAACTCAGGTGCGATCGAGTATGGAGTATTGTTCCCATCTATGGGACGGCTCCGCTAAATACCTCCTCGATGCACTTGATAGACTGCAAAGGCAAGCAGTACGCATTATTGGAGATACTGAGGTTACAGCTTCCCTTGAGGACCCCCAGCTGCGTAGAGACATTGCTTCTCTCAGTGTCTTCTACCGGAACTACTACGGAGAGTGTTCTGAAGAACTTTTTGATCTTATCCCGGCCCTCTCCTTTTTTTTTTCATTTTTTTTTTTTTTTTCATTTTTTAAAAAAATCAGTACTCGTACCAAAAAATTTGGCAAGTCGTTCCTCTGTAAGACCATTCGGCTTTGGAATTCTTTGCCGGCGCATGTGTTTCCCAGCTCCTACAGTCCCGGGTCTTTTAAGCGGGGCGTGAAACGGCATTTATGCAGGCCGTCATGAATGGGTGCGCTCGTTATCGTGCTTATTCCATGGTGGGGAGCGCTCTCATTATTTTGGACTGCATCGGCTGCTTACCATCAGGCAGGATGCAGTCACTATGACGAGCCATTATAAAAAAAAAATAAAAAAAAAAATATACTAATATTATAAAGAGGAAACATTTGATTGTTTGTTTGTATTGAATAGGCTCCGAAACTACGAAACCGATTTAAAAAATTCCTTTACCGTTGGGAAGCCGTACTATCTCCGGATGACATAGGCTATATTATTTTCAAAAAAATTAGGGATCCTTACTAAAACTCAAATAAATTCCTTAATCGCGTGCGCTAAGAAAACTATTGATGATAGAATAAAATAATATACTATGGCTTTGCAGAACACACCATTATCTACAAAAAGTGTCGCGATTGCATATGTCTAACTATTTTAGTTAGGTACGTCACAATAAGTGTTCTTGGGAGGGTAGTTATTTTGAAAATTCGTCACGGGGTACGGGATCCACGCGAACGAAGTCGCCGGCGGTCTGCTAGTTTAATATACTAAAACCTTTACATGTACTTATTGACATCAAAAATATGTATATATAAAAAAAAGTTAACTAACAGTAGGTAACCGCGGAAACGTTGGCGAGACGATCTCGATGCCTTTGTGGCAAACTGGTGGGGAAGCGCCAAGGGTAAAGACGCGTGGAAGGGTTTGGGGGAGGCCTTTGCTCAGCAGTGGGACAAAATAGGCTGATAAAAAAACAGTAGGTAGTTAAGTCTTATCAACTAACTTAACTACTTACCTACCGCCAGTTCAGATTTTGGGAGAGCCTTCGACTGAGAAAAAGCTGGCAAGAAACTGAGGGGGCCTCACTTTTTTCTTCCTCTATGTAACATAAGTTAAAATATCGTAGCCAAGCCATACGAAATACATTAAAAAGAAATATATTATTACAAATTACTAATAAATAGGTTATGGTCGTATATACATGCACATAGTCCATACATATTTGTTATTTACATAAGCTTCCACTTTATAAAAACCTTTAGTCATGAGAGTTTTTTTAACATGTGCTTTAAAGTCGTCCTATTGAAAAACAGTCACAAATCCGTATTCACCTGTCATTTCGCTAGAACGATTACTCGATAGGAACGCAACTCAGCGATTTGTCAACTATTTAAACTTAATGTTGCAATTACAGTTCTACCAAATAAATTCAAATACTTTTTGTTAACAAAACATGCAGAAATGTTTATTATTTTTTTCCAACGACTTAGAAATTAACTAATTTGACGTGTAATCGCTGAAATCCGATAAAACTAAACGTCAAAATAATAGGTGAAGAGGCAACGATCAAACTTCGATTAATGCACGTGAATACGCTTAAACAAAACGTGCGATTGATACGTGAATACGAAAAGTGACTTCAGCGATCAAATCGCTAGCATGTCGTTGAAGTTTTGTTACGTGAATTAGGCTACTGTTTTATGAAGTCTAAAATTAGGGACGGCAAGCTTATTGGTGAAACGTGAACTGTGGCACTGAACTGCTTTTGCGGTAGTCATTGCCTAGTCTCTGGCTTACCCTTTGGAAAAAGAATATATACACTACCGTGACTTTGGGGATAATAGTCATGGTTGTATGTATGTATGTATAGTAAATATGAACGCAGCTAAAAAAATTCGAAAAGAAATCCTTGTTTAGTTAAGAAACTAAGCAAGGATGTCTTTTCTAAATTAGGCAAGAGCCGTATCTCAGTAGAAGAAAGTTTTCCGACCATCTTATAAAATAATTAATAGTTTCCTAACCTGGATGTTTAATTGAATTTTGGTATTTATGTACGTACATGTTAGTCTATCATTTTTATGTCGATGACTTTATTAATACGACGGAGGCCTTTGCCTCAGTGGGTCAGTAATAATTGTCTGTACTAGTTTGAATTAGCTGGCTTTAATTTACTTAAGTCTGTACTAGTTTGAATTGGCTGGCTTTAATTTACATAACTTTATGCTTTCGCGATTTTGTTACCTTTTTTACACACAATCATACTTCGTCTTAGATTAAATTTGTTTTAATCTAAGTACTTCGTACTTGTTTAGTAGATAGATCGTAAAACTACCGCAGAATAATGGTTTAGGCAATAAATGCTCTCGACAAACGCCGACCCACACAACAATTAATTTTAACACTCGAAACTAGTTAATTTAACACGTACCTAGTTAACTTATTGCCAGGGGAATCGTATTTTCCATTCGTTGGTATTTGAATGTACACATGGACGAATAGCCATGCTGAATGATGTATGAATCGGATGACCTATGGCTGGCGGCTATAAATTCCGATATCGTAAAAGTAGATTAACAAAAATAATCATTGAAAAATCGATTTCATGAAAGTTGTCTATTGCCATTGTAGTGAAAATATTAACTAGAATACAGTCGGCCTTAGAAGTAGCTTCATACTTTCGTCAACTACGCTTATGCAACTATGTTTGAACGCAGTAATATTATTTTATTCATTGTTTAAAGAAATTATATTTTTGCTACGGTTCAACAAGTATTATTTACTTGTGTATTATTTGCGTACCTGCGAAATAGTTAAATATAGTTACTTAGAAGCCAATAGAGTTAGTATGGTATGGTACTAAAGTGATATGCTAGTTTTGAGGCTGACTGCATCAGCGGCCAGCGTAATATGTTTTTTGTGACTTTTACAGCGTAACTGAATTTTATGGGTGGCGAGAAACTTAAAGCGACCGAACAATCTTTGGAAAATCTAGGAGGGAACGACGCTCCCTACTAGATTCTCCGAGGCGTACAAATCGGTTGTAAAGGGCTCGTGTCCCCAAAAGATACTTGGAATGGCTTATGTTTAGCTATAGGTTATTCAAGTTTACATAATAGTAATATTAAAATACTCTCTTTGCGGATCTCCCCCCTTACGTATACTTGTTTCAAATATGTGTTTTACTTTGTCTTGTACGAGGGTCGACTAACAAGTAAGCTTGCCACTTTATACTACTCCAGAGGGTAATGTCCACAGCGTGGCCAATAAAGAGGTTCTACAGTCAAAGTATAAACGAAACAAGAAAAAAACGCATACCAATACTTAAAACCCAGTGGGACGCAGTGTCTTTGAGGAAGGGTAAAGTAAACTGTTCCCGACGGGTGTAGTCGCCGAACAGTTTAGCCGTTGTGCTTCGATGTGGACTGTATGTTCTTCAATAAAACTCGGTTCTTGATTAGTGCTTCTTTATTCTTCAAGGTGGGGTCCGGAGAGCTTACAAATTCTGCTCTGACCGGCCGTGACTTAAACACATTATGGGTTGGCAACTAGCAGCCTTGTGGGACAGCTGCCGGCTCATGTGGGCAGTTTTACATTTTACCATAACTAACTACCCACATGAACCGTCGTAATTTGTGCAGCTGTCCCTTTCGTTCGGACCTCTCTTTTTATCTTAAATTTGTTACCTACCCTACGGTATCACTCGTAATCTGGATACCCTACTTATTTATTTTCTTAATTACATTGATATTCCTAACAATAGAAACCTATAATTACGAAAGCTAATCTCTTACTTTCCTAACTTTAATTACCTTAGAGAGGCGTAAGGCCCCTGGGCACGTATACTTGGCCCTTACCTTGTCAAAACCATTACCTGTTTAATAACTTTTACCTTTTGTTAAAATGAAACGCAAAAAATTAATTATTTATTATCAAAAAACCTTTACACATATGAGACTTAATCTACTTATGCAAATACACATACCTAAATTTAGCCGTATTATATCTAACTATATAATATTATAAAGTCGAGACTTCTGTCCGTAACAGGCTCCCCCCGGCGCAGCATCTGCGTAGCCTCTTCACTCCATCGGCAGGACAGCCAGTCTCGTCGTCGGTCGTCGGAACGTGCCGCCTTTGGTGCGCACCTCTACGTTGCGTACTTCGTTGTCAGGTCCAGGAAATGTCTTCGTGACGACGCCTCTAGGCCATACATTGCGGGGTAGTGTGTTATCCACAATTATGACCACGTCGCCCTCTCGTACGTTGCGTCGCTCGGAGTCGCGCGTGCCGCCGCGCGGTATGAGTAGTGGTAGATACTCGCGCAGCCAGCGTCGCCAGTACTCGTCCGCCAGCGCCTGCGCCGCCCGCCATGTGTTTCGGTCGGCGCGCTCGCACGGCCCAGTGGTGGGCCGGCCGCTCGAGCTACCCAAAAGGAAGTGATTGGGTGTCAGCGCTTCCGGGTCGTCGATGCTCACAGGGACGTGTGTTAGAGGCCGAGCGTTGACAGTGTGCTCGGCTTCACTAGTAGCGTCATAAGTACTTCTTCACGCGGTGACTTCTCGTTGAGCGTAGTGCGCAGCGCCGTTTTGACTGTTCTCACCAGCCGTTCCCATGCGCCGCCTTGGTGTGGCGCGCCTGGCGAAATGTAACGCCACTCTGTGCGTTGCGTTAGCGCGTATTCTCGTAGCGCTGGCTCCCATTCTTCGTATGCGGCCTTTAATTCTCGGTCCGCGCCTTTAAAATTCGAAGCGTTGTCACTATATATAACGTGGAGCCATCCCCTCCTGGCCGCCATTCGTCTTAGAGCCATAATCGCCGAGTCTGTAGATAAGCTCGCCGTAATCTGCTGCCCGCGCGTAGTTTGCGGGATGCTTTGAGGCGGTCGATATCGTCTGCGAAGCTCTCTCGTTGCGATTCAATGGTTAGTAGGCGCTCAGCCTCGTTGATATGTTCAATTGTCATGTTACTAGCGCGGCGGCGGCATCTCTGAGTGAATAGTAGCACGTTCGCCATCGTTCTAACTAAACGCTCGTAGGAAGAGAAGCGTTTAGCGTCTGGCACTACGCTACTATCACTCTGCCACGTGTGCGTGTGCGTCACGCAGTGTTCACTCTCCGCGCTGTGTTCGTTGTTGATGACGTCACTCGTAGGCCATTCGGTTTCGTTTGCATATAAAAATGCCGGTCCGACAAACCACCGATCATTCTTCGTTTTCATAATCTCACTGCCGCGCGTTACGTCGTCCGCGACATTGTGAGCCGTAGGGACCCATCGCCATTGTGACGGCATCGTCGTTTCTGTGATCTCAGTTAAGCGATGCGCTACATAGGGCGTGTAACGCACCGTGTCGTTATTAATCCATTTCAACACTGTTTGTGAATCGGTCCAATATACGACTCTCTCAGGTTGCCATCTTTGTTCATTCAATACTGAGCTTGCTAGTCGCGTAGCTATCAACGCCGCTTGCAACTCCATTCTCGGAATACTTTGTTGCTTTATCGGTGCCACTCTGGCCTTAGCAGCGGCGAGTGCGACTCGTATTTCGCCATTTTCACCCTTCATTCTCCAATATACTGCAACGCCGTAAGCGACCTCGCTGGCGTCACAAAAAACATGTAGCTGCTTTCTCATCACTCCCCCCGTATGTAGACGCCGGGGTAGACGCAGACTACGTAATGCCCTCAATCCGTTCAACCATTCATGGAACTCGCTGGCCTCGTAATCGGGTAAGACCTCGTCCCATTCTATTTTTAACCGCCATATGCCTTGTAAGATGATCTTCGCTCGTATAGTATAATAACTCAACAGTCCGAGTGGGTCAAATATTGACATAACCGCACTCAGCGCCTCTCGTTTAGTAGGAGCGCGCCTCATTTGCTTCACGTCGTCGTTGCTGCACGCGAACCATCTCGGTGTTAAACGCCAACTCGTCTGTAGCAGCGTCCCATAGTAAACCGAGCGTTCTGCCCCATTGCTGAAAACTAGCGCCGAGCTGTCGAGGTGATGTGTCACGGCTTTCTGCTGGCAGTTCACGCAACACGCACGGTCCGTTAGAGTTATAACCGGCCAGCGTGAATCCTGCCTGCGCGTGAACCTTCGCGACCTCCTTTATCGTTTCAATCGCTTCTTGCTCGGTGTCGTAGCAGTCGACGTAGTCGTCCATATAATGGTTTCTCGTAATTGCCTCGTATGCGCGCGGATACTCAGCAGCGTGCGTTTCAGCGTTCAAATCTCTCACGCTGTGCGCTAAGAAAGGTGAACTCTTAGCTCCGAATATCATTGACGTCATCTTGTAGCGCGTAGGTGGCTTCGTTCGGTCGGCGCCCCTCCATAGGAACATCTGAGCGGGTTGGTCACCTTTAAATATCTTAATTGCGATAGCTCGTTCGCGAAATCGTAGTAGCAGGCCCGCCAGGTCGCGTAGTAAGTCGGGACCCTCCAAAAGCTCGTCATTCAGCCAAACTCCGTTTGCTTCGGCGGCCGCGTCAAAGACAACTCGTAGTTTTCCGGGCTTATTCGGATTTGTTACGGCGAAGTGAGGTAAGTACCATAAATGCGGGCTCATCAAATCGCTCTCGCTACTTTCCTCGGCATAGTGTTTATCAAATAGATTCTCTATTTGATTCGTATAAGCTCGTTTGAATTCGTCAGACTTGTCCATCTTCCGTTCTATGGATTTCAATCGTCTCAATGCTGACTCGTAACTTGGCGGCAGCGTGACGTCATCACGTCGCCACGGTAATCTAACTTCGTATTTTCCGTTGACTTTCTTTGTCGTCGTTCTAAACGATTCCATGGCGCGTGCATCACTCGGGCTCACTCGCTCCTTCTTTGTTATTCCCAGTGAGTCAATTTCGAAGTGCTTCTTTACCATAGCATGGAGTTCGTTGTCGGGTAAAAGAGTGCGCGAGATCGTCGCGCACTGCGGCGTGTTTACGTATAACACCGCAGCCGTATTACTCTCCATCAGCACGCTTGACCGTGGCGCTGATCCGTGTATTACCCACCCCAGCTTCGTGAGCGATGCGATCGGTTCGTCTCGCTTGCCCTGTAGCAATCTTCGTGTGACTATGAGATGCCAATTGTCTGCCCCAATCAGTATTCGAGGCTTGACATGTCCGTAGCAGACGTTGCTGTTTGATAACTCTTTCATATGAGTGTATCTCAAACAGTCGTTGTGCACCGTCTGTCCGTTGAGTGATAAATCTTTCATCGTTCTAGCTTTAATGTCGAATTGTCGTTTATTCGTAGTTGCAATTAACTTTAAATTCACCGTCTTGGTTTCGCACGTCGTTTGTGTATTCACGCTTCGTATTTTCAAATCGTTCGCCGGCCCGTCCGCGCCTACGTAGTCCGCCAGGTCTTGGTCGATTAGCGTAACAGTCGACCCCTCGTCGAGCAAGGCGTATGTGTCGATTGACCCCTTTGGTCCCTTGATGGTAACGGGACATACTTTCAGTAACACCTTGGTAGCATCGGTCGAGTGATTAACCGACGCCACCATCTCGGTTTCGTTCGGCCTGGTGCGGTGTTCGTGTAGCAAGGCGTGGTGGGGATGGCGGCAATCATCAACTCCGCACAGATCGCGTTTATCGCATTGTAGGCGACGGTGTTTCTTATTCGCACAACGGAAACACACTCCGCTTTTCTTTATCCATTCCCATCGTTGTTTAACCGTCATGGTTTTAAAGCGATCACAATGCGGCACGTCATGACGTCCTCCACAACATAGACATTCTTTGTTTATGACGTCATCACTTGTTGCGTATACAGCCGTATTTTTCTTTCGCTCGATTCGTTGTTTCACGTTCGCTCGTGTTTCCGTAATAACGTTCTTTCGCGTAGGGTTGTAGCTCACGTATGCATACTGGAGGGCTCTGTCGGCTTCTCTCATGAGGAAGTGGGATAGCGTGACGATCTCAGGCTCGGCATAGCTTCCGTAGTCAGTTGCGTAGTCGCACCACCTTGAGCGTAGGTGCGGTCCGAGCTTGTCCACCACTTCTCGCGTTAACATTGGATTTCGTAAGTACCCTCTGTTGTCGATATTATCGAGTATGCACACAATGTTCTGCAGTTTGATCGCGAACGTGTTCAATTCACTGGCCGTCGTGCCGGGACGCGGCAGTCTCTTAATGTCGTCCAGCGCTCGATCAATTATTACTTCTGGCCGTCCGAAGCATTGCTCGAGTGTTTTCATAACCACTTCTGGATCCACGGCCGTATATAAAAGAGCGGACACCGCTTCCTTTGCTTCATCTTTAAGACAGCTTCTTAATCGTGCCAAGTTCTCGGCTTTGCTAAAGTTAAATTGTTTAGTCGTATCGCGCATCGCCGCTTTAAACGGCAACCATTCGGCCGGCGAGCCGCTGAATATATGCAAATCCAGCGCCTGTCGTGGTACCGGTCGATTATGCATCATTTTCTCTAGTGTAAGTGCGAGCTTAACCATCCCCGTGTCGTCTATGCTCGTTTGATCACGGTCCGCTGCCTCTTTCACTACGTTTTCGTTTTCAACATATGGCGAATCAGTGAGGTGGCGACCTCTGTCCATCTCACTTGCGCGCGCATCCTTTTGTCTTTGTCGCACATTTCCGACTTTATCTGTGTCGGGCTCATGCACGTTCCGACGCCGATCCAACCATTTATCCACTCTCAGTTGGGCAATATCGGCGGGTAAGCTCTCCGGTTCTAAATCCGTTTCTTCTTCAATAACGGCGATTTCGTATGCAAGTCTCTTCTTAATCATTTCCGTTTCCAATTGTAACTCTCGCCGACGTACTTCGGCGAGCCGCTCCTCCGCTTGAAGTTGCGCTTGTTTCACTCGTGAGGCGACGCTCGTTGTCGATCGTACCGACGGCGGCCCGGCTCTGGGCGCGTCGGGTGGGGGTGCGTCTTCGTTGCGTCTAACTTCCGTAGTGGCGGTGATGCCGCGTTCAGCGGTCTCTTGTTGCGGTTCCATTGGCGTCACGGTTGAGGCAAGGTTTGAGGGTGATGCGGGTGGTCTGTCGAACGTTCGTAGTCCCGTTGTCGTCTCGGCTTGGCTTTGTCTTCGGGTGGTCGGCATCTTCTTTCTTGCTGCCCCTACTCCTAACAATCTCAAACGGGCACGCTATGTGGGGAGCCCGTCCAAGGATGGAGTTCGTGCGGGAGTGGAAAGGTAGGACCTACCCAGCAGAGAGTCGACGTGGACAACGGGGCGCTCGCGAATCGGCTGGAGTGTCCGACAGCTTAGGCAGTGCCTACAGAAAGGACCCCCGCTCCACGACAAACCGTACTGGCGTAGCCGGACTCTTAAGCTTGCCCTAAAAAGGACAAACTGACGACCCCGTCCGATAAGTCGTCCCGCCTTGAACGGCGTTTACTCAGAACGCACACCGTTTGGCACCGTTAGGTGATGTGACGTTTTGAGCCGCGGTCCGCCCGCGTTAGCACTTGTTGCAGAACACAAGTGGTGTGGTTACAATACGTTGGTGGTTACGTTGGTGGTTACGTTGGTGGTCACGTTGGTGGTTACGTAGATCTTCTATCTTCAAATGGACGAAGGCTTCAGTTCTTCAAATCCGGCTCCGAAGGTCCAAAGTAATTGTTCCCGACGGGTGTAGTCGCCGAACAGTTTAGCCGTTGTGCTTCGATGTGGACTGTATGTTCTTCAATAAAACTCGGTTCTTGATTAGTGCTTCTTTATTCTTCAAGGTGGGGTCCGGAGAGCTTACAAATTCTGCTCTGACCGGCCGTGACTTAAACACATTATAGGTTGGCAACTAGCAGCCTTGTGGGACAGCTGCCGGCTCATGTGGGCAGTTTTACATTTTACCATAACTAACTACCCACATGAACCGTCGTAATTTGTGCAGCTGTCCCTTTCGTTCGGACCTCTCTTTTTATCTTAAATTTGTTACCTACCCTACGGTATCACTCGTAATCTGGATACCCTACTTATTTATTTTCTTAATTACATTGATATTCCTAACAATAGAAACCTATAATTACGAAAGCTAATCTCTTACTTTCCTAACTTTAATTACCTTAGAGAGGCGTAAGGCCCCTGGGCACGTATACTTGGCCCTTACCTTGTCAAAACCATTACCTGTTTAATAACTTTTACCTTTTGTTAAAATGAAACGCAAAAAATTAATTATTTATTATCAAAAAACCTTTACACATATGAGACTTAATCTACTTATGCAAATACACATACCTAAATTTAGCCGTATTATATCTAACTATATAATATTATAAAGTCGAGACTTCTGTCCGTAACATAAACCATAATTGCTTGTTAGCATACTTCAAACCGGAGGGAGTGTAAAGCAAATAAAAAATTAAAGTCAATGACTTCCTTGGTAGTCATATAATTGAGGCTTCACAAAGCACTCAATTACAGCAACGCAAAGCGTGTTTTCTTAGTTTGTTAAACTAAAGAATTGAAGTCTAAACTTACTTAATTTGCTTGGTAGTCTACTCACTTCAAGTACCTACCTATTTATGAATAACACTTAACAATGTGTGGATAGAAAACCATAGCTCGCATGTGCCGTCTTCACAACGGTCCTGTAAAATCGAATAAAACAATAATAACAGCAAATGAACATATGAACAGCAAAAGTACAATACTTAATAAATTTGACTGTGAGTGTTTTACTTTAAAGCTGATGATAGCAGCTATCGCTGTTATTACCATGCATGTTTTGGTATACCGTTTTACACTTAAAATTTACTGTGTATACTGTTCTGTGCCTTTATTAGATAAATAAAAGTCATTCGTTTTACGCTTCGCAAATCACAAAATTTTAGCATCTCAATTTACAAAACGTCATGACTTCTCTTAGTTTGTTAAACTTAACAGCTGTCATTTTCGCTGTAAGGCAATTAGACACCGCTCGCTTAAAGTCGAGCGTTCTTAAAACCACGCCGCCGCCCGCCGGGCTATATTGCTACACGTTTGAATACCGCCCAGCGCCGCGCCACGTCCGCGCGCGTCACTCGTGAACGTGTGAAGCGGCCGTTATGAGCGCTGCACAGTGGGTCGTTTACAAGTCGATGACTTACTTGGTAGTTATTCACTTCAGACTTTTCAATGCACCACAATTTCAGCGAGAAATCTTTTTTCTCAGTTTTTTATAATACATAATGATTAAAATCTGACTTACTTGACTTGCTTGATAGTTTGTTTCAGCAACATTTCAGCATCACAAAATGACACAACTTTCCTAGTTTGTTAAATTTCATCATCATCAGCCTGTAAACATTCCATAGCTGGGCACGTGCTTTCTCGCATGGACATCACATGGTGAGATTGGGCCATTATCCACCAATCGGGCCCAAAGCGGGTTGGTGGACACATAAAAGATATCTGTTAAGTTCGTTAAACTTAACAGCTGTCATTTTCGCTGCAGGGCAACTAGACACCACTTGCATATACCGAGTAGAGCGTACTTAATAACCACGCCAGGCTATATTGCTACACGTTTGAATACCGGCCGCGTTCCCCGTGAACGTGTAAAACGGCCATTATGGGCGATGCACAGTGGGTCGTTTACAAGTCGACGGTGGCACAAATGCAGCGGGCGTGCGGCGTAACGAGTAGATTGACTAGCGACTTCCACCCGCTTAATCTCTAGGGGAAACACCCGACCCTACCACTTACGCCGTCTGGCGGAGCTTGGGTGGACGATGAATAAAAAAAATTAACTTATATTTTTTTCCAGTTTTAACAACTGTTTTTAAGTTATTTTAATCTCTCAATAACATTATTTGACTTTTAAATTATACTTTTCTACCTTTTTTTAATTTTAAAAATGTTGAGAATTTATTTTGTTGATGGAATCCGAACCCACCACTTCCGACATTCCGGGGCAAATGTCCTACATTAATGGGCATTAAGTAAGCCGTTTGCTGTAATTTAGGCAATAAAAAAAAACAAAAAAAAACAGTAATTTGGATTTGAACGGAAAAAAAATTAACCGCAATTCTCTCTTAAGAATAATGAAATGTTCATTATTCTTAAGAGAATATCTATATGCCTATATCTAAAACATTAGTATTTTGGCATTCAAAATGTATGTAAATACTACCTAAAGTATAAGTTTGGTCTATCAATAACTAGACTACCTTATATTTGCAAACGAAATTCGGTTCCAAAAAAAAAATTACATTTATCTAATAATTATTGTCTACTTACGCTGCGCTTGCATCAATTATTATTCACTGTCAATCCATAGTGCGATTGATGTATTAAGTCCATGGACTGAAGCAATATTACTCACATAGCCTTACTATTTTGTCAAAGCTACAAGACCCGTCTTGGCCGACTGTCCATCAAACACTTATAAATCGCGAGTGTTTCAATGTTGATGTTGAGTTCATTTCGTACCATTGACATAAGACTCATTATCGCACAGCAATTTCCCTCTCTGTACGCTTCCATCGTAGGTACAGCCAAGTATTCAACTAGCTTGTAATTTCCCCTGTGATTCGGACATCGTTAACGTCTATTCATGTAAAGCGGGAGATGATTCCTACCACTTTTTCAAGCGTTCCGTTTAAGTGCTTACACAAGGCATTTTGTATGTACACTTTTTGGAATCTGGAAGCTGTTCTAATCACAGCGTGTTTATATTAGAGGGTCTTTCTATATACATACATACAAAGATTCACGAGTATTATCCTCAAAGAGTTAGGTTAGGTTAGGTTAGGTTTTTTTTTTCTTTTCAATACTCGCTGCTCCTACATTATCAGAGCGTAGTTTTAGCTTTTTCTCATACATACTAGTTCTCGCATTTATACCTCTCGCACTTTCATACCTCATACATCACAACCATTCTTCATATCTTTTGCTCTATATCGGGTGGGACTCCCGTTTCCTACTTATGCCTATCTATTACTAACTTTACCATCATCTTTTATTTACTTGTGACTTATGAATTATGGGGAAATAAGTTTTTTCAATGAGCTGTCTGCTCAGGACTGTTTCTACATTTTTCTTTCTTACACAATACAATACAATTTTCTTATACATTATTTTACAATTTATTTCTTATAAGCTATTTTACAGTTTCTTTTTCGCTATGGTTATGCTAAATTTCCTGTGCATTCACATTTGGTCCTTATACTAGTTACAGCTGGCTTACTACTATATATTTTTATTACAATGAAATAATCCTACACATTAAACTTATTTACTTTATCTACTATGGGGAACTTCTGTTTATATCCCATGATATAAATGAGTTACCCAAATTCTAAACTTATTTACTATATTTTATTTACTTATGTTTTATTTCTAATTCTAACAGCGTCAACAATTTTGACGCAGGGTTAGCTTAGGTTAGGTTAGTCTCTGGGTGCAAATTTGGGAACCTCCTCGTGGTGCACCTGGGGTAAGGCCTCTCGGCCCGCGTTCGGCGTACGGGAACGCGGGTAAAGGGGCTTTATGCCAATCCCTGGCGCCCCTTATGGGCGCCGAATCCTAGGCGGGGCCCCTTCTGGGTCCTGCATCTCCACGTGCGTACCCATTGGGTCGCACGCTCGCCGCTCCTTTTTTTGTGAGCGGCTTTGAGAGGAGGAAGCCGTGCCCCCTTTGCGGGCTTCAGAGGTGGACACGACCTCGGGTGTCGAGGGTCGAGTGTCGGACTCTTCCTGGCCAGTCCTTGGTATGGTGAGGTAGGTAGGTAGGAGGTAGCGGGCTGGACCACCTGCGGCCACCGGGAAAGTCGTCGGGAAAAGCACCTGGGCCGACCGGACTTGGAGTGTCGAGTTACGGCTCGGGAGTCGAGGGCCGAGGATGGGTGTCCTCTTTGTGGTGTACATATTGTACATGAGCTGTACATAATTGTGTAATTATGTGTGTTGTATTGTCTGTGCTTGTAAATATGTTAATGTATCTATGCTCTCACGAGGACTATGTAACCTCATTGAGGTTGGGCTTGGGATAGGTATTTCACTATACCTTCCCGAAGCCCATTTATGTCGTGCTCGTGCGCGCAGTCGCCGTGTGATGGCGCGTGACCGCCTGCGGTCATAGGTTGTCACATGGACGACGGGGGGGCTTCGCGGTTCAATGCCTACGGCCGGTAACGTGTCGCCGCCTCAGCCTTATGCGTCGGAGATTGGACCCCCGGTGATTAGTGGGTAGGCCCCTCCCTCTCGCCCGGCGACTACGCCGTGGAAAGGGGGACGGGAGAGTCCCACATATCCAGTCTCCCTTCTGGAGGCTGGAATCCATAAGCAGGGACTACACCGGGAAAAAAAAAAAAGGTTAGGTTAGTCTCTGACAGCAGTGCACAACTATTAGTCCACATTTAACCAAATTACAACTGCACATGTGCTCAGTGGTAGGTGATGAGCCCATACCTATGTGTTCTATGCTCCATGCTTCCTTTTAGTGTAGGTAAGGTAAGCACTTAAAAAAGAATGTTTGGAAATTCGGGTTTTTTAGAGGGCAAAAAAGGGGGGGTAAGTTTGTATGAAACTCCGTCAGTTTTTAAGCTAGATCGATAACAAATTGGTATTAAGCTATTTGGTTAGAATAATAAATGACGTCGTTCAGAATTTTTGAAAATTCATCTCTAAGTAGGTGAGAAAAGGTGGCAAGGTTTATTGATATTTGTATCTTTATTATTGAAATGTTTGTATTCACAATGCTGCTATATAGATAAAGGACAAAATGTTGTTCATGGGTTCGATTCCCATTCGAGCTTTCCTGAGACTGGGTGTTTTTTTTAGTAAACATTTTATCCTATTGATATTTGGTCAGAACTAGTACTCGATACAGAACGGACGCTTTTCATTTATCTCCCTTAGTACGCATTGCTACTTACACAGTTGATGACATCATCAGCCTGTAAACGTCCACTGCTTGGACAATAGCACGTTGGGATATTGGGTAATAACCCACCACGCTGACCCAAAGCGAGTTGGTGGAGTTGAACGACTGCCATCCTACGACAACAGCCGGGATAAACGGCTTAGCGTTTCTTCGAAAGCAAGGAGAAGCTCGAGATGATTTTTTTAATTTGGTCACCCATCTCGTTCACCTATTCTCCATTGCGGAAGATGTTCAGCGACGGTCGTAAGCCGAATGCTTTAACTGCTGCGCCATTGAGCTCCTCAACACACTGTTTAAGAGTATCTATGTATGAAACCTATGTAGTATCTATGTATCGAAAGATGTTCATTGTTAACAAAGGCAAGGATCTCCACTACGGCCGGTCCTGCGCTGATCTGATGAATCGTCGGTCCACCTAGTTCCTTATACTGCGTCTTCCGGTGCGCGGTCGCAATTCAACAACCGTTTTGCACTACGTTCTACACAAGTAATTAGAAGTTACAAAATACAATTCGATTAGCGCGTACTCATAACATTCCAAAACTAATTGTACCTCACTCAAAGTTACTCAGAAAACTAAACTCAATATTGCCTACTGCGCTGCAAATTTAATTATACGTAGTCGTAAACTGTGCTCCCTTTCGATAATGTTATATTAAAGGCAAAATATAGCCTTGGAATAATAAGGCGGTGTATTATGGTAGTTTTCAATATCAAAGCATTATTCAGCAATTTATCGCTGTGTGATGTGAAGGGTTGAATTTTTGCAGTAACATTGGAATTTCTCCTTGATGTCACGTAGTGGCAGTTAAACTATCAGCTGCAGTTATATTAGGGGATTCTTAAGCTTTGGCGCGCGAGCTATGCCTGATCTTCGTAGCATTTCGTAGCTGAACATAGTAAATGCCTGAGACGTTAAGCTGAGACTTACGAGAACAGTAGCCTGTGGTGTTGCATAACTTTATTTAATTATTCAATTATTAAAATGAAACATAATTTATCGGCCACATTCGGAGTCGTATAAGAATTAATAGTCAAATAATTATGATTTATGAAGCACTTTTTTTGGTATGTCATTAATATTCATTAAATATTAAGTAATTGTTAACGTTACGTAACATCTCAGAGTGCCAATAACCAATTGTACCTGCGAATAATTCAAAGAATGCATGTTCTCCAAAAATATTTATTATTATAAGTATATGTATTTACCTGCCCACCCTACAGGTTTTGGTATATAAGGTAGTGTTTAAAAATGCATGTTTCCAGTCATTACAGACCTTATTATTACTGTGTCGAGTAGCGGTGAAAGAATACTACCACCCCCTATCTATCCTTGGGTGTTGTAAAAGGTGACTAACGGACTAAATACTGCACATACATTCAACGGCTAGAGCGGCGATGGGCTCGCCACGTCACGTTGAGCATATGTGCAGTCGCTATTTGGTGAAACGTGGACTATAGCAGAGGACTTCTTTTGCTGTCCTCATTAACTGGTGTCTGACTAACCCTTAGGGGATAAAAGTCGTGATGATGTCCAAACCTTAGAGTTTACCTTTTCTAACAACATACCACGTTTAGATTGATTCTATTCCGCTCGAATAGCAAGTAGATAGAGTGCTGTTGTCGCCGGGAAATTAGCTATATAATCTATTTAGAATATCATTTCCTACGGCACCTAGCGACGCGTCTTCGCCGTCGCACGATTTCCTAACAGACGCAATGTAATCTAAACATGGGTTGGCCATACGTCTGTGCTGTGATTTGGAATATCGGGACTTTAAAAATATTTAAAAAAAAAATTTTATTGCCATAAAGCGTATTTACTTACATAATATGAAGCAGCAAGTGTGTAATAATGTAATCAACTTTTCACTTTTAATATAAAATTTAATTCGTTGGTGCAACGTTATTAATAAAATAAATAAGTAAATAAATTTATCATTATTATTGAAATTTTTGCATTCCCAATGCTATATAGATATAAAATAAAATGTTTACTAGAAAGGGGTCTCAGTAGCTTAGCGGTTAGAGCAGTGGACCGGCAATTCAAAGGTCATGGGTTTGAATCCCATTCGAGCTTTCCTGAGACTGGTTGTTTTGTTTTCTAGTAAACATTTTCAATAAAATTATTCTAATTTCTAATCTATTATATTCTTTTCAGACGACTTCCGTGGTTGAGTGGTTAGCACGCCGGTTTTGGGGTCGCGCCATCTCTGAGGCGGGTAACCCAGGACGGGTTCAATTCCGTGCTGGTCTGGTTGTTTTGGTCTGGGTGTTTTCTATGTTTATCTAGTTAACCATTTGTACAAGTTTCAAAATAAGCTTAATTTCGGCTAGATAATTGGAGTGAGCGTCGAAAGAAGAAAGTTATTGCCCACGTGATATAAAGTGATACTCATGAATTCATAGGCTAACGATGCCGATAATTTAATATATGCATTAGGACCCTTTTTAAATATCTGAACGTGTGGTCAGTCTACCACAGTCTATTGACAACAGATAACATCAGATAAACACGTTTCCGAGAAGCGTTTTCATGATTTCGTTAAAGCTTAAATTATAGTCTGTGGGCGGATGAAACGTTTTAAGGAACTCATGTTTTTGCTCTTTGCGTTTTAGCGTAAGTTCAGAAGAATAATAATTATTACAAGAATCTACAAATATGATGTAAACAAAAAGCACATTGTTCAAGGAAAACAAAAGATAAATAACATCGGGATCATCAACATATCAAAGTATAAAATGAATCACCAAATGTGTTGCTAAGCGAATTCGAGAACAGCTCGACCGATTTGACTGATTGTTTTTTTTTGTTGTGTTGGTAATAGTCAGTTACATACGATTTTTTTTATTTGTCACGGGATGCTCAGTGTTCACGCGGACGAAGTTCCGAGCGGGTTAGAAATAAAACTGTAAGTATAAGTACGGATCTATCGTCGTTTATTTTATATGGTTCTTATTTCGGTGGCCGAGAAGGCATTCTCACTCACTCACACGCTCTGCTACCCTATCGGCTAAAAAATATGAATATGGACATGGGCTTCATTTGACATTTGAAGCCCATAATATGCCCATATAAAGACAAAGTATGGGCTTCAAATGTCAAATGCAGCCCATGTCTACATCCATATTTTTTAGCCGATAGACCCGCTGTGGGCATATTATGTGCTTCAAATGTCAAATGAAGCCCATGTCCATATTCATATTTTTAGCCGATACAGGGGCTGGTCTTGGGTTCACTTACCGGGTCGGGCAAAGTGTTTTTCGATGCAAACGGGATCTGATCACCAACCCCGCATCTGGCAAGTGTGTTGATAAGCTAATACCATACTAATCAAATCAATCGTAGCGATGACTTGATTTCAATGGTGGAGGCCGTCGCCAAGCAGTGGGGCAAGTAAGTCTTCTGGTTTACTACTAACATTTAAAATACACTCTCAATTTTTATTCGTTCTAATGAAATTAAGGGTGAGTTCCACCCATGAAACTGAACAACTTTCCCCAAGAAACCAATGTGCAAAAAAGGCAAAAAAAATTCATCCTCCCTCCCATACTATTGTCGTCAGCTGATCGGACAGTTTTGTATGAGAGGTCGAATTTTTTTTATTAATTTTTGCACATAGGTTTCTTGGGGAAAGTTGTTCAGTTTCATAGGTGGAACTCACCCTTAATTTCATCAAAACGAATAAAAATTGACGGTGTATACTTAGTTTCACTTCAATGTGTTCGCGTAAACTTTAAATAAACTGCAATTCACGTTACATAGTTGTAATCTTCAACCGTTTTAGACTTAGCTGCCCTAAGTGGTAGCAGCAGAGCTTTTTATTTAGGCAACCTTAACTTGAGAAGTACATTGTCGCGATATTTGTCGACGGGCCGATTGATCTGACGACACGACGACGGCGCGCGGCAAACACAAAGGGTTGGGGGTGGCACGTGTCAACACACCGAGCAAGCCGGTTACACGACATTGTTTGATTTTGTTAAATCTTCGGGGGGCACCGCTGAGAATCAGCAATTACCATCGATTTTGCGGTAAATACTCATAAAATCAGATCGGAGACGTTATCAAGAAGAAAAAGATCAAGTCTTGTTGAAAACTTGTTAAATCATGTATTAAGAATGTTTTAAATGGAAACATTTATGCATGCAACGTGGAAAACATGCAAAAGAATGTGTTTGATCGTAGCAAATAAAGCTATAGTCTTTGATTAAGCCGTTCCGTCTAACGAATAATAAATAATAAATAAATTAATAATAAATAAATAACATAAATATTATAAGTAGGTACCATAAAGAAACTTATGTCAAATGGTATGGTTTTCCTCATTGACAATTAAACCACTTTACATTGTTCGTTTCCATTGAATTTAAAACAAACCCAGAAACAACAAAGCAAAAAAAATATTACAACACTTCAATTGTTTCATTACTACAATACGCAAAGAAGTATTTAAATGACATCCGACCTCACGACACTACATAGCCAGCTAACTACAACGCAATTAAAGCGCTGCTACATCGCGTGCCGAATCAATTTGCGCTCTCCAAATACGCTCAGCAAAGGATGAGGAAAACAAGCGCTGCATCTGCTGACAAGACGTTAATTCGTGATCTAATTAAACGACTCGCCCCGGGACGTGCAGCGGTGCGAGCGGCTGCGTACCGCTTAGCTTTATGTTGAGTTTAGCTTCGAGCGCTTGATACAGGTGCGAAATGCGCTAATGAACTATCCGTATTCGACATTAGTTGCACTGTACACGTGTAACCGGAAAATCTTATCTCAATTAGCACGGAGTCGATACACAAAGGTCGCTGGTTTTGCTAGAGAAATGGCGTCCTTAGGAAAGATTGAGATAACGTTTGACAAGTAAATAATTATAGTGTATTGTCTGGTTTGGGAGACATTATTGTTATTAATTGGCAAACAAGCCCGTCTGTTGGCCACCTCTGCCTATTAACGCTTCGCAACACCATGGGTATTACTAGATCGTTGCCATCTTGAATCCTTAATTTGATTGATATCTAAATCATTGATACCTAAATCACAGCTTTGATACCTAAATCAATTCATAGATAAGACTGTTTTCTTATTATCTAAACTGAATGTTTAAAACTATTTAATAATATTTTCATTCAGATCTCTCAAGATGTAAATTCTAAGAGGTTTGATAATACACTTTTGCTATAAAAACGAAGAGTCAAAAGCGTTGAAAATTTCGACAGGTCTAATGGGTCAGGTGGGTTCGATTCCCAACTGAGGTAGTCATTTTTTTCAACGTTACGTTATTTTCAAGTTGATTCGAGCGTTATTAACGTAAAGAAATCAAATATTACAAACAACACTGTTGGTTTTCTTTTATCTTTCTTCTGAGGAATTAATAAAGATTCTTTATATTGAAATTTTGCATTCACAATGTTATATAGATATAGGATAAAATATTTACTAGAAAAAAATCATGAGTTCGAATCCCATTCGAGCTTTCCTGAGACTGGTTGATTTTTTATAGTTAATATCTTAACCTTAATAAAGATTTTCTATAAAATGCGAGAAAAGCGTAAGCGGCGATAATAAGTCGCTACGTCTAGACACTGCCGAGACAGCAGAGCTGAGCAAGGATTCGTCACATGAACACGGCTTCTAAGATCCTACCCACCGCTGGCTGTGTGCAGATTGCACGAGTTGACGGTGAATAAGTAATACTATAAAACAATGACGTATTAGCCTTTATACTATTGCAATGCTGGGAAATTAACTTCATAATTTAAATCAAGTCATCGCTACAATAAAATGGTAACGAAAAGAAGTAAGAAAGATGTAACGCTGCGAGCATTCTTGGTAGGTACCTACGTCAAGAGCAGAAATATGTAAACAATTGTAACTCCTAATACAATGGAATAATAGTCAAAGTGTTTACATATTGGTACTCATGACTGTACCACCGTACCCATGAGCCAGAGTTGGAGGACATCTTTTATTTATAGGTTTATTTTCTTTAGTTTAAAATTTTGTACATAAATATGTTGTTGTTTTTATTATTACTTATAAATTGATGGATCTTAACCGTGACGGACGTGTCGTGTAACGGTGAAAGTATACTACCACCCCCTCTATGCCCTTGGGTGTCGTAAAAGGCACTAACTGACGAAAGACAGCTTAGAGCGGCGATGGGCTCACCACCTGTCACGCTGAGCACATGTGCAGCCGATATTTGGTGAAAAATGGACTATGGTAGAGGACGGCTTTTGCTGTCCTCATTGCCTAGTCTCTGACTAACCCTTCAGAGATAATAGTCGTGATTTTATATGTATGTATGTAAATTGATGGATATGGGATATTCCACTATTTTATTATAATAGTTTTGAGCCGAGTGGAATACCGGCTTACAAAAAAATACTACTAACCCATCTCTTCCCTTCAGTGTCGAAAAAGGCGACTGACTGAAGACTGCACTTAGGGACTTTTTTTTAAATGTGACACGTCATAGTGACTACATCCTGCCTGATGGTAAGCAGCCGATGTAGTCCATAATAATGAGAGCGCTCCCCACCGTGGAACAAGCACGGTAACAATCGCACCCATTCATGACGGCCTGCATAACTGCCGTTTCACGCCCCGTTCAAAAGACCCGGGTTTATAGGAACTGGGAAACACATGCGCCGGCAGAGAATTCCAAAGCCGAATGGTCTTACAGAGGAACGACTTGCCAAATTTTTTGGTACGAGTGCTGATATTCTGCACAGCATGATGGTGGTTCCTAAGACTAGCACGTGTAGCCCGGGACAGGAAAGGAGAGGGCGGGATTAGATCAGTACAATGGCTGACTCCGTCGCTGTACCATTCTAAAGGTCAAAATCCCTTGCACACCGCATCGTCTATTTGGTACGGGCACGTACCCGGGCGGTCGGTGCGCTTCATACGAAAATCGCTGCAGTGGTAAAGCAACGGTGACCCCGACCGTACATCCAACAACATAGAGCGGCGATGGGCTCACCACAACGCTGAGCGCATGTGCAGTTGTAATTCGGTGAAACGTGGACTGTGACAGTGGCAGTGCTTCTGCGGGCCTCATTTTCCTTCACCGGTTTTCATGGTGTCACCATCTCTGAGGTCCCGGGTTCGATCCCCGGTCGGGTCAATTTAGAAATTATTGTTTTTCTAAATTGTCTCGGGTCTGGGTGTTTTTTTTATGTATAATAAGTATGTGTTTAAGTATTTTAAGTATGTTTATTCGTTGTCTAGTAGCCATTTAACGAGTTTCTTCGAAGCTTCTCTTGGGCTAGATAATTGGTGTGATTGTAGGAAAGTTTTATTATTTATTTATTTATTTATTGCCTCGTCTCTGACTAACCGTTTGGGGATAATAATCGTCAATCTATATATGTATGTATGTATAAATAGAGAATTATAGACTGCTGTAAAATCAACATCGCACAGCTCTAAAAAATCTGTCATTGGGCGTTCCCGATCTCTTGGTCCGTGTGCACACATAACTAGAACTATGACTATCCCGAGTAGCAAGCTAAGCTGCCATTAATAGCACGGCTACGTGTGTAGCCGTGTCTACGGCAGAATTATTCCAGGTATACTCATTGTGTCTGGTGCTACGACAGCTGCTATGCGATTCTCTAAGGTTCTAACCTAAGCGACACATAGACGCTGCGCGCATGGCTGTGATCTGCTGTCTCTTTCCAATTCTATGAATATTAGAGATGAGTCCACCTTTGCTCACTTTTGTTCGTATTTCTGTATGTGTGCTTTTGTGGAATAAAGAATATTGTAGGATATTTTTCAAAAAGGAAAATAATTTATTTTTTAACAAGCGGTGATTTGACCCCGATTTTTTTTGTTTTGGTCTCGTAGTCTTGATCCTTTGGCCCGTGTGCACGCGGCACTATCTCTGCCCGAGTAGAAAGCTAAGCTGCTATCAATAGCGTAGCTCCGTGTAGCCGTGTCTACGGCGAAATTACGATATTCCAGGTATATAGATGAAGCTATGCGCTCGCTGCGTGGTGGGAGATACATTAGTCTATACATTTAGTTATATTAGATCTTTTTATTTTATATCAATATAGCTTATTATATATTTATTTTCAGCAATATTATCGTACTAATCTATATTTTTCGATAAAAAAAGTTCTTAATTTTTCTAACGGGAAATGATTTGACTCCGATTCATTTTTGTTTTAGTCTCGAAGTCTCAATCCTTAGGTCGGTGTGCACGCGGCACTACCTCTGCTCGAGTAGCAAGCTAAGCTGCCATCAATAGCGCGGCTACGCGTAGCCGTGTCTACAGCAGGATTAAACTATCCCAGGTAAGTATATGGATGGATCTCACAAAAGTATCTTTTTTAATGCATTTTTTATCTTCCACGGGAATTTCTCTATAAAATCAATCTTTTGGGATACATTCTAATCTCTTGTAGATTTTGAGTAATCAAGAAAATTTCATTTATTGCCGTGAATGTAATGAGATGACATCTACAGGAGTGTAATGACATTTTCATATTGCAGTATAGGAATGAAGGTATTTAGTGGCAATAGGTAGGTATTATGAATACATGTGGGTGTTAATTCTTTTAATTAAATAAGGATTATACAAACTTAATAAAAAAGTAACTATCAATACTTCGTATTCAATAAAAAAATTATAAATAACAATAGTATGTACCTAAGTAAGTACTTAATATTAAAAGTCAGTTTGAAAAACCATAACAATATATTTTTAGGCATTATTATAATAATACGTACGATTTCGTCGGATAGGCCGATCAGTTTCAGTCTCATCAGGAGACCATGCTCAGGGTTAATGCAAGATAACTACGCCGCCGTAAGGTTCTAGGTCCTCTAAAATCTGCTTAAAGATAAACTCAAACACAAATACTACCCAAAACATAATATAGTGAAAGATAAATTCAAAACAAAAAAAAACTCGGAGCAAAAATACAACTCGAATCAAAAATACAACTCGAAACAAAAATACAACTCGAAACAAAAATACAACACGAAAAAAAATAAACAACAATATACTTCGTAGAATTAACAAGACTTTGATTTTTTTTATAGTAACAGAACAGTAACAATACTTTATCTCTTAGATATAATAGGTAACAATTATGTATTAACTGCAATATAAAAAAGCAAGGAATAATTAGGTGCTAATTAGGAACATAAATTACAACTTTGATTTACATTTATCCAATAAAAAATATTCCAAATCCGTAGCATCTTCGAGATCAAAAGAATTTTTAATTCGTAAAGTACTTAGTTTCAAAACCACCTAAGTCAATGATATTATATACAACAGATATGTTATAAGCGCGCGCGATGTGAAGACTCAAATACGTCCTAATTGGGACGTCTTGTGTTTAGTCTGCGTCGAGCACAATCACGAGCGTGTCGCACCAAGGTCGCACCGTAGTTCCTGTGTCCTTACCAAAATAAATCAAAAATGCCGTCGTGTGTGTTTCGAAAGTGCACCAATTATGACTTTAAAGTAAACAAAGTACATGGGTTCTCTTACCACATATGAATATGCAAATACACTTAGATTATTTGGTATATTTCAATTATTTTTCCGAACAATTTAATAACTGACGCCAAGACGCCATGTTCAGGTGAAGAAAGAGAGAGCAATCTAGTTTTGACGCTAGAGCGATAAAGATGCGTGCGCTGCGGACATAGATTAGGTAGTGCAGAATTGAATATTGATGTTGACTTAAATGCCTATAATTAAAGATCAGTTGTTTTTTATTTTTTACTTCGTTTTTATAAAGCTATCTATTGTATGTAATGGACTAATATAATAAACATTAAAATAGTTTCACTGAATTGGCTATTTGGCTGTTGTAACAATAAAATATGAAATATGTCGATTATTTATAATTTAACGATAATTATCCAATAGTTTTTTTTATTAAAATAATTTGTAAATATTTTATTATTACAAAATAAATTTGCGATTATTTGTCTGTGGATTACAAGACCAGAAACACGGGCCATGATTGAGCTTCGTGTGACGCCACATTTAAAAAAAAAAACTATCTTTTAGGTTTCAAGATAAATGTTTATTGTGGTGTGACGTCACAGACATTTAACCAAATGTCACATGACCAACCGTTTCCGCAGAAACTTTAAATGAATAAAGAAAAATATGTCTTTTTCTATTAAATAAATCTTTTTGAAAAAAAATATTGTACGTGGTATCAATGATATTATTATAATAACTATAATATCATTGCATGGTATAAAATAAGCGTTTGTAATTTTCAAAATACTTTTCCGAAAACTGTCAAGGAGCCAATTTGTTTTTCTACTATATAACAATACATTATACTGATAATTAAGGATTATTAATGTTTTTTCTTTTAATGAATTAGGTTTCTGAGTGATTAGGTCAGTTCGTGAACAAATAAGCGAATTTGTCATAAAATCTCATTTAAATGAAAAAGGGTTACATTTTGCTAGCAATGAAGACGTAGAGAAATTAAAGTGGCGCATTTTAAAAAACGTTTGTATTCTAATGTTTTGACTTATTTTTCGACCATTCATCAGACACCCATTTTCAATCATCGAGTACATCTCATTAAAACCATAATTGATAAATACATAAATATTCGTCGCTATTCTGCACATAAAAATAACCCCGAAATACAAAAACTTTCTAAAAGACAAAAAAGAAATAAATTAAATCTTTTTAAAGGTATTTAAAATATGTATTTTATTTCGTTTCTTTTATTATTAATTATTTCATTGTTCAAATTTCCAATAAATATGATTTACTTTTGTAAGAAGTTTTATTCTTACCTATGTACTGACATTTCAATCAAGTGTCCACTCTACGACTGTGAAATGTTACTCTAACCTCTCGTGCGTGTGGAGAGCCGGTCTTGCCGCGTTGCGTATATCTACTTGTCAGTGTGGATTGCTCGGAACAGATTTTATAAGCAAATTACTATGAACGTAACGAATCTATAGTTTATAATATCATTGACTTAAGTACTTTAAGTTCGTAATCTGATTATAAAATAAAAAAATAATCTTAAAGTTAATAGTAGGCTTTTTATTTCTTGGACTTTTGAACGTAATGACTAAGAGCGTAATGACAAGACGAGCAATGTTAAATTTTAATTTTTGCTAAATAAGAAGTTAATAGGTAAAACGCTACACATTTATCGTTGGGCACCGGGTCTAATAAATGCATAAATTAGAATTTACTTATGGTTGATCCTTTTACAGTTATACGTTCAAACGGAATGACATAAAGTAGTGACAAAATGCTGCGAACGAAAGTTGGTTAAAAAAATTTCAATATAAAACGTCTTTCTCTCAGTGATTACGGTCGACGAATGAAGGCAGGGCGGTGGGCGGGTGTTTAGTGAGATTTCGGCAGGTCACGGCACGATCAAACATAAATTTAAAAAATTTTTAAAATCGAAATGTCATCGTGAACTGAATGACGGATTTTCGGTGACAAAACTTTGAATTGAATTATTTTCCAAAATATTAATTATTTTTAATTATTATATCTATTAACCTAATAGGACATTCATCAAGTCACAGTGATTTTTTTTTATTTTTTGGTCCTAGTTGTAGTTTTTTTTATAATTATGTTATTCTAAGGAGCCCAGTTGACTTCAAGCGTCTGAATGACATTTTGCATAGTTTTTTAAGCGTATTTTTTTAAAGAGTGAATAAACACATGTAATTGTTTCTTACCTAGTTAGTATAATCGTGTACTCATTATTTCTGCTAAAATTAATTTAGAAAAACTGAAATTCTATAAATAATCAACGGTAGATTGTTGATATCGAATGTTGTAGGATCAACCCATATAGGTGTTGCGATGCACACGCTGAGCGGTAGGAGATATTTTACATTATTAGATCCCTTTTAGAGATTATTCTGTAAAAGTTAACTATGTTCTATAGGTGTGTTGGTTTGTGGAATATACAACATTATAGTATATTTTTCGACAAAAAGGTTCTTCGTTTTTCTAACGAGCGGTGGTTTGATCCCGATTCTTCTTTGAAGTCTCGATCCTTTGGCCTGTGTGCACGCGGCACTACCTCAGCCCGAGTAGCAAGCTAAGCTGCCATCAATAGCGCGGCTACATGTAGCCGTGTCTACGGCGGGATTACGCTATCCCAGGTTTCGCGATCCGCCTGCTGAGCGGTTGCGGATAGAATGTCGGAGTTAGCGCCTACACGCGTGCTGGTTAGCGTAAACGGGAATATAGCCACAGAATAATAATATAGCTATGAAATAGTTTTGTACTCAAATGGTTGTACCTAAATGGTTTGTAGTTAAACAGTTTTCAATTTTCTACTTTTTTCAGGTGGTGGTTGGAGAACACTGAAATACTTGTAATTTTTTTTTTATTATAGTAATGTAACAATTTTAACGGATTACATAGTTACATACCTACATATAATCACGACTATTATCCCTGAAGGGTTAGTCAGAGACTTGGCAATGAGGACCGCAAATGCAGTCCGCTGCCATAGTCCACTTCACCAAATAGCGACTGCACATGTGCTCAGAGTAACAGGTGGTGAGCCCATCGCTGATCTATGCTGTTAGATGAAGTGCAGTCTTCGTCAGAAATGACTAACGGAATACCGTTAGTCGCTTTTTACGACACCCAAAGGAAGAGAGGGTAGCGGAGGTAGCATTCTTCCACCGTTGCGCGACAAGGTTTTTTTTTTCTCTTATATAATGGCTTCGTGCGATCAGCACATTTAGCCAGTGTCAAGTTTTTATTAATAGGTAATTATTATTTTCTTCACATAAAGTAATGGTAATGAGTGATAATGAACGTTTAATGGTAAATGATTTTCCCCCAAACCCCTGGAAACTCAATAAAGCTATGGGAATTTATTGAGGTCCCACACGGACTTCTTGAGAGAATTTGAAAAGTGATGTTGCATTGTTTTGTTTTATTTGCTAACACTCATGCACGTTCACGAACACTTAACAGTAAATAATCCACCATTATTTCACATTAATTTTCGATAAAACACAAATTATAGAAAATAATATAAAACTGCAGACATGACGCTTCACTTTCCCGCCAAGAAGTCCGCGACAAGGTTAATGGATTAAATTAACATTTTTTTTTAATTTAATTAAGATTCTACACACAATCCTATATTAGATTCGTTATTAGAACTTTTGGAGATAAAAACACAACTGTTGTTGAACTTTTGTATTAAGTTAACATAATATATTTAATTTTAAAAGGTAAAAAGTAAATCGAAAATGGTTCATATTGTTTTGTAGAAATGGCTCAAACACTCAATGATGTACGTATATACATAAAATGTACTGTGTCAGCTTATACATAATGTATAAGCTAACGAGCTAGCTAGCTACTAAGTTCATGTTAACTTACATTGTTAACATGAACTTAGTAGTTCTAATTGTCACGTAACGATTGTAATCTGTCAGAATAACTTATCAAATAAATAAAGATAATAATAAAAAAAGATAAAAACAATTTATTCAGTACAACACAATACATTACAATTTGGACAATTAAATTAAACAAAATTAAACTTATAGTACTGAAAAGGAAAAATAAATAAATATAAGACACCATAGAATTGAGGCGCTGCTTGTTGAAATACAGGATTCATGACAATCCTATAGCTTGGCAGCACGCAGCAGATGCTACACGGTAACACTAATTAGATAGAAGCCTAAATGTATTTTACTATAGCAAAAGTTTAAATTAGGATATTCTATATTCTGATTTATGTTTTACGGACTTATGTGCACATAACTCTTTAAAATGAACAAACGTAATTATCTATGAAAAGTTAAACTATAAAACGTTAATATGTTCATTACCGCCTATTTCATGGTTCACAGAAACTGGTCGTAAAATTACTAATCGTCATATTCTGCCTCTTTAGATAGAACAAAAATGTTGACAATGTAAACGTTTCATATCTAAGTTGGATTTGAAAACAATCGTCATTAACGAAAAACAATTGACATCTCATTACCAAATTGTTTCGCTGAGTCTTTTCGGATTTTTCATATTTGGTCTCTGTTCTTTTGTTTCTAACGTTACAAGCCGAACCAACATTACTATTTAAAAACAAAAAAGTGCAAAACATTAACAGCCATTATTACGGCGAGCGCGGCGCAAGAAGTTTTTAATCTCAACAGACTATGTGATATTTCCCGTGGAGTCCCCCAGCAGGTGCGCCTGACTATGACGAATGGCCTCGCTGAACGACGCAATCCAATGAGCATGGACCGATTTGGTGGAATTCATCTCTTTTTAAACGCATTTTAGTATTGTTATGGAGGTCTTTGCTGCATTTTAAAGTTGTGATTCGATAGAAAGATGAATACGATCGTCTTTTGATTTCAATAGCAATAACTACATGTTTATCACCGATCTCAAGCTGAAAAATATAATTCTATTTACTTTTAATGGATATTTAGGCTATTCATATGTTTGACGACCTCCTTGGTCGAGTGGTTTGTACACCGGTTTACATAGTGTCGCCATCTCTGAGGTCCCTGGTTCGATCCCCGGTCGGATCAATTTAGAAATTATTGTTTTTGTAAATTACCTCGGGTCTGGGTGTTTTATATGTATAATATATGTATTTAAAGTTTATTTTAAATTTTTTCGTTGTCTAGTAACCATTTAACGAGTTTCTTCGAAGTTTCTCTTGGGCTAGATAATTGGTGTGATTGTAGGAAAGTTTTAATTTAATATTTTTTTAGTGATATGATTTAATATTATATTATCTCATTGTATGTATACCTACGGCTTTGGTGGTAGAGTGGTAAACCGTGGTTGGGCCGAATATCAGAAAGTTCTGTGTTCAAATTTCAGGTCGGATAAAGCATATTTCGGAGTTTTTGCATTTGGCCTGTCGTGATTAAGCCTAGCGATGCCAAGAACTGGATTTCAATGAAAACCTTTGCCCAGCCGTGGGAAGTTGTAGGCTATATTGTTTTAGCTTAATATTTATGTAAGTTACCCAGGCATGATGTAGTCACTATGACGAGTCAAATAAAGAAAAAGTTACTCCAACTACTAGGTACTCAAGAGCTCCAGCTCGACAAAGGCGTTCGGTCTTGTCACAGAAATATAGGTCTTGTACTTACTAAGTATTATGTATTCTGTAGTTCGGTTTGCGATCTTGCCATAAACAACTTTCGTAATGTGTGACATCACACTCTATATAAGTCTAAGGCAACTAAATCAAAGAGATTGAGCTTCTTCATGTAAATTTAAAAAATGACGTTTTAACAATATGTTTTTTTTTAATAAAATGTGACGCATATACTTTTTGTATTTTATTAATGAAATCAATTCTACTCTCTATTAAATAAACAAATTTCAGGTTTTGCGCAATTTCATTGACACACATTGTATAAATATTATTTCATCGGCAAACATAATGTTATTAAGTTTAAAGATTCTTTATTTCTTAAAAAAGATAATATATCACTTACATGAGAAAATAATTAAGTAATGACGTTAATACATACAGGCACCGTTCGCGCTGCTGTATCTGTATTACAAATATTTCCTCACTTCACTTACACTAAGTATTGTTTGAATATTTCATTAATTCACTTCGCAAACATATTGAGCAAGTTTTGCTTTAAATGACTTTAGACATTCAACGCTTTTTAATGATGAAGGTAGTTTATTAATATGTTATTATAGTATTGTGCTTTCGTCGACAGGGAAAATCCCCTTGATTTTTCACGTTACTCCGAGCGTTAATCACCACCGGAGCGTAAACGTATCTCGAAGTGTTCAGAAGTAGTTAGGCAACGGGAAATATATTATTATATGTCTCTGAGTCGTCGGCGACAGTCCTATTTAATTAGGCGAGGCGTGGTGTACGAATTAGGGATTGACAGATAGTAGGCCTATAATCTTTCAGACGACTTCATTTATTTTATTTATGTTCTACATACATATCACGACTATTATCCCCGAAGGTCTAGGTATAGTCAGAGACTAGGCAATGAGGACCGCAAAAGCAGTCCTCTGCCATAGTCCACTTTTTACCAAATAGCGACTGCACATGTGCTCAATGTGACAGGTGGTGAGCCCATCGCCGCTCCATGCCGTTGGTTGTATGTGTAGTCTTTAAGTCCATTAGTTGCCTTTTACGACAGCCAAGGGAAGAGAGGGGGTGGTAATATTCTTTCACCGCTATGCGAAACGGTTAGTTTTTTATGTTGTATTTTCGAAAAATTCTGTATTAAAAGGATTTATGATATATTATTATCAGAATTGTGATATTCGGAATTCTGGACCATTCACAAATATAATATTCGGAGTTTTTAAATTCGTGATTATATTTTTCGGAATTAAGTTTTTCGTTGTAGTGTACCCATTACTTTAGAGTCGATATAGGCGGAGCTTCCAAATGCAAAAGTATAAAAGATGACGTATAAAAGAGTTGTATGCAATTTAAAAATGCGAGAGGAATGCAAAATAGAGCTAGTATTAAAGTGAAAATTAGTAAGAAAATACTCTAATGAGAATAAAGCTGAAAAAAAAAGGTTTTTTGACATTTAACTTAGTTCAATACCCATTCATTGTAGCGATGATTTGATTTCAATGATGTAACAACGAAGATGTGAATATCTGCCGCCGATATTGAATTTGCGAATGCGAAAATTTAGTTATCATATTTTTTTTATAAATTCTTTATTTCTTTTATTGGGTGTCGTAAAATACGACTAACGAACTGAAGACTTCACTGCACATACATCCAATAGCAAAATAGGCTAACCCAATGACCTTTTACTTAAAGACTAGTTGTACGTGAATAAATTGCATTTAGAAATGGCGAGATTGTTTCTATGACGTAATACACGTCGAAAGGGAAAGAAAATAAATGCAATCGTATCATTAACCTATTGTTAAAAAAAGATTAACATATATTTTCACTTTTGTATGTACCTACTTACTCTTTATGGTAGTTGACCAAAGAGCTCATTGAATTTTTGCGCCATCTCGGCCGCCATTGTTTTATCTCTTTTACTCTTACAGAAAACATAGTACACGCGTCTCACTCATGCATATCGAATTAGCAACAGGGAAAATGTCCTCACTAAATAAAAAATTCTATTTAAAATTAATTTTAACAATACTTACGAGTGAAATTAAACATTGTTTTAGTCTCTTTTAGTGCTTGGCCAGACTTTACGCGCGGCGCGGTGTACTCAAACATATGTATTCTTATTTGAGTGTCCATAGTGGCCACGCGGCGCGGAGCATAATTGTTTGTACGTCGCGCCGCGCCCGCGCGTCCAGTCTGGCCGAGCACTAAGGCTCGGACTACATGCATCCGGAATCACACGGACCCGAAAAAACACGGCCCCGGATTCATTCCGTAGCTCAAACAAATATATGAGTTTTTACTGCATCGACTACATGTGATCAGAGGCCTTCCGATCCCGATTTTCACCCGGAAGCAACCGAAACATGCTCCGGACGTCTCCGAGTAGCCGGTCCGTTATTTTTCGGCACGGGGGGCGGGGCCTATCAATATCGTATGAAGTTGTATGGAGCTGACCACACGAGAACTCGAGAAACGTCCGTTCCGGTCCGGTCCGGAGGAATCACGCGCCAGTCGATGACAGACGCTCGAAGCGGTCGGTCGCGTCGCGTGCGCAAGCAAAACTGCAAAATAGTAGTTGATTCCGAGCGCCTCATTATGGTGATAGTAGTAGTAGCACAGAATAAATAATAGTACCCTACTACTAGTACACTAGTAGTAGTAGTGTTCGTAGAATTTATCAGAAAAGAACCTTATTTTTGTATAAGACTTGTAGAATTCATATTCCGTTATGCGGTCTATGTGAAAAGGATTAACCCAATATCTTTTCACTTTCTTCTGTTTCCATTTTTATTCCAATTACATTTCGACTGCGATTTTTGCGTAAAATGGCCAATTTTGGCGTTGCGGATCTCGGAAACCAAAATACATTAACAATTTTGACTTATTGAATAATGTAGAATAGCTTTTGGAATAATGCGTAGCGGCATCGCATTTTGTAAATTTTGCTTAACGCATACTGCCCGGAGGTGCTTCTACACACATTAAAAGTGTCTAGGGATCAAGCATTTTTATGCGGATTTCTTGAGATTGAGATGTGGCTTTGTAATAAATTTATGATTTTATAAATTTATATGGATCCTTTTTGTCGCATTTCATAATTTGAAACAGGAACTTTCAATCAATTTCTAGTAAAAGATGAAAATCAGCTGTCAATATTTTCCCTATAAAAACATACAACGCATTGAAGACATTATTAGTGCTACTGTTTCCCTACTACTGATTAAAACCAACGTTATTATGGAGCGGCGACGTCATTTAAGCAGGGAAGAAATGCTCAGAGCCGTGGGAATGATAGAAGCTGGTTCCCGGCAACGTACTGTGGCTTTAGCTCTGAATACAAGTCAGAGTGTTATCAGTCGACTTTGGACACGTTACCGAAGCACTGGTACCGTGGCTGAGCGCCATGGAGGACGGTATCGCTGCACCACACGGAGACAAGACCGATACATTCAAATCACAACTCGAAGAGCTCGAACAATAACCGCCATGATGTTAGCCGTGAGGCTTCATCACTCTTCAGGGAACTTAATTAGCGACCAAACAGTCAGAAACCGCTTGCATGAAGTGAACCTTCATTCCCGAAGACCGCTAAGGGTACTACCACCTATAGCAATGCACAATCGTAGGATTCGATATCAATGGGCTCTTGAACACAGAAATTGGGCAGAAGAACAATGGCGTTTCGTGTGCTTTTCTGATGAGTCTCGTTTTGGTATGAGACCGGATACAAGACGTATACGACACTGGAGAACCCCTGGACGCCAACAGCGATTAAAATCCTGCCAGGAAGTCCATCCTTATAGTGGTGGAACCATCATGGTATGGGCGGGTATTTGGATCGGCGGAAGAACTGAGTTGATTTGGATCAGAGGCAACCTCAACGCTCAAATTTATGCTGAGACGATTGTATCAGACGTCATCGTTCCTCTACAAGTGCAAATCGGTCCCTTATTTCAGTTAATGCATGATAATGCACGACCGCACACCGCAAGAGTTGTAAGACAGACTCTCGCCGCAGCTAACATCAATGTCATGCCCTGGCCTGCTCAGTCGCCAGACTTGAACCCGATTGAGCATGCATGGGATATGCTACAGAGAAGAGCTCTGCCGAATATGGAGGGTATCCAGTCGCAAGAAGACCTTTTTTTGTTGTTGCAACGAACATGGGCGGCCATTCCACAGCGTGATTTGGATGAACTCATTTTGAGTATGCCAAACTGATGTTCTTGTGTTGTTAGTGTTCGCGGTAGAAACACGGATTATTAATTGTTTAAGTTACCCAATAAAATTTTAAAGAAAACTGTTATTTCAGTCTTTTTTTCGAACTTTAATGTTAGTGGTTCAAATGTCAAAAATCCCTTTATTAGGAAAATGGCAAATTTCTTTATTAATGCAAAGGTGACTTGGTTTATGGTTACTGTAGACAAACGAAAACACTTTATTTGATGAATCCTTAAAGAAAATTTTAATTAATATCAATCAGGAGAAAAGTTATTGCAAAAATATATGTTGATCCCTAGACACTTTTGATGTGTGTATATTTGCAACTTTAAAAATGGATCTTATCCATCCAGACAACATAGTCCTGGTGGCAGTCTTAACTATTCCTGTTACTGAAATAAACAGGTGGTCTATGTTTACTTCTGATCTTCTCCTTTGAGAAGCCTGTATTAATAATTGTATAAGACGCACCGGACAAATACTAGGGTCCGGGTGATTTAACAAATGCCAACCAGACTGTTGATTGTAGCTGAGTCTGTTTTAGACCAATGTTCCGGCCATAATATTATTTCCTTATCTTTTTGTAATAATTTGTCCTTTTTAATTAAAATGTTTACTAGAAAAAAACACACGCACACACACTTCACAGTGACGTAATACCGCTGGCTTGCAGCACTACTAGAAAAAATCATAAAATTTAACCGCCTGTGCGGTCTAGTGGCTAAGCAACCTGTTTCAGACCTAGAGGTCCCGGGTTCGAATCCCAGCGGGGGGTACATCTTTGTGTGCTCGGTTTGGTTGGTGGTAGGGCTGTTAAGTCCGCCTGGCTATAGCTACCACCATCTTATCTAAGTCTGTCGCCATAACAACGATGTTTATAGCATTCTTGTGTTTCGGCAGTTTGAGATAAGATAGCCAGTTCCTCAGTGAGGATTCCAGGTGAAGCGCGCTTCCACCTTCGGCCTTATCGTCACTTACCATAAGGTGAGATGAAGACCAAGCGCTTACCCGATTAAAAAATAATAATTCAAGAGTCTTCTGGGGTTTCCGAGAGGTAGCTTAGCGGTTAGAGCAGTGGACCGGCAATCCAAAGGTCACGGGTTCGAATCCCGTTCGAGCTTTCCAGAGACTGGTTGTTTTTTTTCTAGTAAACATTTTATTCTACAACTATATAGCATTGTGAATGCAAAATTTCAATAATAAAGATTTTTAATTAAACCCTAAATTGCAGAGAAAGATTTTCATAAAATGCGGGAAGGCACTTTTTTGAGCTCCTAGATTGAACTAAGTACTGTTCTAAACAAATGAAATAAAAAAAATAGAATGTTATCACTTATATAGTCTTAAAGTGCGTAGCGGTCTCGGAATTTTTAGATATCATTGATTTTATATAGAAAAAAAAAATCTTATTCGAAACCAAAAAACTTCGAAAATTGCTTTAAGGTATCCGTGAATTTCTTCTATCTACGATAATATTATTGAGCAAAATTTATACCAGAATAATCGTTACTTACTTCATAATGAATAAATATTTTATAATTAATTAATTATCCTATTTCGATAAAAACGAGAAATACAACTGTAAAATTACTTCAAAATGCGACGCGCCGGCCGTCCGAACTCAGCTTATCCTCGCAAAAGGACATTTGTAATATTAAGCATGAATTTATTATCCTATTTCGATAATAACGATAAATACAACTGCTAAATTACAACAAAATGCGAAAATGGGCATTTTACGCAAAAATCACAGTCGAGATGTAAGTAATAGGCCTCTTAACGGCTACAGCTAAGCATACAATTTCAACTAAAGTTAAACTTTCCATTGTCGACTGGACGACTATCCAGCGCGAGTGCTAGAGACCGACTGAGTAAATTTCTCTCCGGATTCAAAACGGAGCGCGTGTAGTCGATTACTTGCCGAATTTGGTTTTTTCCCGGGCCGGACTGATTCCGTATGCATGTAGTCCGAGCCTAAGTTTGCGGGCACGAGATTAGCGACGGCCGAGCGATGGGCGACGCGACGCGACGGCCGAGCGATGGGCGACGCGACGCGAAGGCGATGCATCAACAACATGGACATCTATGGTGACGCGCACGAAACGAGCGATGGCGGGGCGATGCGATCGAGCGATGCACGGGCGACTCGGGAGCGACGGCGGCGACGCGGAAGCGACGAGAACAAATGAACAAACTAGTTTGATTAGGTCGCTCGCGATTACGGTAGTGTTGTGTTGAAACCACAGATGTATAATAAGTATACGTCTGTGGTTGAATAATATTAAAGTAACCTCCTACGTAATGGAAATTGAAATTGATTTTGAAGAATTTAGGTATCTCGTGTATTTTGTCAAAACCTGCTCTATGAGACAGTAAAAATGTTCACCATAAAAAAAAAAGATTGTAAATAACTTCTATTTTCTTTAAAACGTAATCAAATGTGTGTAAACTCATTCTGGTATAGTTGTAAAATTTTGTTGGATCCTTAGCCTTAACCTTAGCTCGTAAAAAGGGTAGAAAATTCGCACAAAGTTTATTGAATGAACACCATCTCTAGGTAATAATTACTCCGTTCTCATTAATAGACTTGGCTCCAATTTTTCTCTTTCACGTAAACTTGTGTTATAATGACGTGACATGTTGCTCACAACACTACCTCTAGAGCGACATGGAGCGACAAGTTTCGTGCCCACGCGAGATGTCGCGCCTCGTCGCCCCGCTCCGCCGCCGCCCCGTCGCGTCGCAGTAGCGTCGCGTCGCCATCGCTCGGCCGTCGCCAATCTCGTGCCCGCAGACTTACGGTTGCAGTATAATTTTTACAATTTATGTGTGTGTATACATATACACAGGAAGGCATTTTATCCAAATAACAACACAAAAACTTATAACGGTAACGATCGTATTGACGTGACATTGACTGACGTGTGACTGAGTGTGTTTCAGACAATTACCTGAGTATGTTCTAGTCACTACGGAGGGCAGCAACGTATGAATACATATGGCGGCTCCACATTAGTGCCGTGAATTCGCGCGCCAATTCACGGCACGAATTCACGGCACAAGTCGTGCCCTCCACATTCACGGGATGCTCACAATCGTTCGTGAAACCCGCCGCGCAATGGACGTAGAAGCTGCTGCTGCAATAAATGTTTGCTGTGGCAACATACCCGGGCGGGTCAATAAATCCGTGACTTTTTGAATTTCTGACCTCTTTACTGAAAAAGCAACACTACTCCTGTCAACAGGCATCTGTCAGTTGACTCCTATCAAAATTTGAACTTGCTGCGTCAGTTAGTTTGTGTTTGACAGCTATATTTATCAGACTACCCAGTAATTTGAGGAAAAAATGGAAAAAAGTGAATTTCGTGTGCTTATTAAGCATTATTTTTTGCGAAAAAAAACCATTACCGAGACCAAGGCTAAGCTTGATAAATACTATGGGGACTCGGCACCATCGATTTCAATGGTAAAAAAGTGGTTTACTGAATTTCGTTGTGGCCGTACAAGCACTGAAGATGCCGAACGTCCTGGACGCCCAGTTGAGGTCTCTACACCCGAAACAATCGAAAAAATTCACGATATGGTGTTGGCCGGCCGAAGATTGAAAGTGCAAGAGATTGTGGAAGCCGTAAGGATCTCGCATGGCTCAGTGGTTTCAATTTTGAAAAATCACTTGGGCATGAGAAAGCTTTCCGCAAGATGGGTGCCGCGTTTGCTCACAGTCGACCACAAACGCAATCGTGTAACAACTTCAGAGAAAGGTTTGGCGTTGTTTAATCGCAATATGGAGGAGGTCAGAGACCAAACAACAGTCAAAACAGTGGGTTTCTAAGGGTGAATCGGCGCCAAAGAAGGCCAAGGTGGGTTTGTCAGCCAATAAAGTTATGGCGACTGTTTTTTGGGATGCACGTGGGATAATCCACATTGACTACCTTCAAAAGGGAAGAACAATCAATGGGGAATATTATGCCAACTTATTGGACCGCTTCAATGACGATTTGAAAAAAAACCGACCTCATTTGGCCAAGAAAAAAGTTCTTTTCCACCAAGACAATGCAAGGGTGCACACATGTGCAGTTGCCATGGCAAAATCCATGAATTGGGCTATGAATTGCTCCCTCATCCGCCCTATTCTCCAGATTTGGCTCCGAGTGACTACTTCTTGTTCTCAAACCTGAAGAAATGGCTTGGTGGAAAAAGATTTGACTCCAATGATGAAGTCATCTCGCAAACAAAGGCCTATTTTGAGGACCTCGACAAATCATATTTTTTGGAAGGGATAAAAAAATTGGAGAAGCGATGGACAAAGTGTATAGAGCTCAGGGGAGACTACGTTGAAAAATAAAATGATTTATTTATCACAAAATCTGTGTTTTATTCCAAAAGTCACGGACTTATTGACCCGCCATACGTAGACGTCCAAAACATTATTAGAAAGCGTTGGAAAAAAGAAGATGGTGGATGACTGAAATACATCGTAATCAAAGTATAGTCTGGAGTAAACTGATTAATTTCCTCTTTGGTAAACTGGCACGGGGCCGTGAATGTGGATTTGTACGCGTGAACGCCGCGCGAACCCTTTGTCGCGGGACAAAACACGAGCGCGATCACGCCTGTTCCCCGATGAGATCGGGGAGCAGGCGTGAACCCCGCGAAAACCGTCCACATCACGTTCACGCCTGATTACGGAGCTTCATGGCACTAATGTGGAGCCGCCATAATATCATTGGGCTTATCGCCATTATTTGGTGAAACGCGGACTCGCCAAATGTCTGCTTTTGCGGTCGCCATTGTCAGTCTCTGAACTAACCCTTTGGACATAATGGTCGTGACTGTATGGTCGATGTATGTATGTGAATGGGTTTTCTATTTTTTACTGTACCTCCACATACCGGCTAGTTCAACCTTTAATTTCATTTTACTCAATGTTCCTTATAATACAATTTCTAAATACCGTACTTGATGAGTACTAAGCAATTTCGTGTTGTGGAAAAACTATCAATAATAAAATGTTGCTATTCCACAATCGGCTCCTTCTTATGTAACGTTGCTTCCAAAAACTAATGGAAAACAATTCTCGGCAGGAGTCGTAAGTTGGGGGGAGGCGTTCAGTTAAGAAGGGCGCGCAAACAACGAGATCGAAGAATCTCATCCCATTCGGCGTGCGTGATAAAGGAACGGGGCTGGTATGGCCCAGGGTTTTCTGTCGATTTCATTTGCATGTAGATACAAACGACGCCAGCAGGTCAACCTTATCAAAAAATGTCAAACATCTTTTATACATTTTGAGCTATATCATATCATTTGGGAGATGTTTGTGGAGATCAGTAGCGGTTAGAGAAATTTGACAGTTCTGGGTAGATTGACTTTCTGGAGTGTGTACCTGGGAGTCATATCATATCAGTATATCTCAAAGTGTTTCGAATTATGACTACAACACTTGCAACAAAAGATTTCATGCAAAAAAAACTAAAAAACCCGACTGCATTTCTGTGTAATTTAGAAATGAAAAACCCTAAAACAAGAAAGTCGTCATACCAGATTGCACTTAACTTAAGAATCGCCAAATCTTTTTCGCTAATCAAAAAATTGATGCAGTCGGGACCCATTCTAGAAATGGAGGCTTAGTGAATTGAGAGCACATAAGTACCTATATTACATTTCAGATTAAGTACTAAAATCTACTGACTAGACGGCTGACTTTCTAGAGAAGGCCCCGACTGCTACAATTTTTATTTGCAACTTTGGCGATTCTTAACCTCTCAAGCAAGCCCCAAGCGGCCATATTTGGCCGCACCTAAAAACTCGCTATTACGTCAGACCCCAAGCGGCCATAATATATGGCCGCGCTGGCCGCGCTCTCCACTTGACTTTGTACCGTGTCTTGATACACTTAGAGACTACTTTAGTATGAACAAGGTCGATTATTTCGATTCTGTGGTACCTACATTTTATGCATCGTGAACGCAAAATTTAACATGAACTGCGTTCGATTTGTTTTAAATATTTTTTTTTCATTTCCGTAAATTTGAATTCCCGTCAAATCGCACCAGCTGTCAAAATTTTTAGACATTTCGATGCCAAGACTGAGAGTTAAGTTAAGTGCAATCGGCTATGACGAGTTACTTGTTTTAGGGTTTTTTTAGTTTTATTATTGAATGAGTTTGTATAGTCACTTAAGTGCACATGACGCTCAAATACTTTGAAGTTAAAACCTGTGTTAAAACCCATCGAGCCGTTCAGGCTGCAGAGCGTGCATTTGAATAATATGGCAAAAAAATCCGCCATTTTTTATTTTTTTATTTTGATATGCTTACCCAGTGTCACTCTCACAGTAATTATACGAATCAAACGACACCTCTCAAGCTAAAATTCATCGAGCTTATCGAAAAGTTTAAAAAATAATAGTCAGTAAATGACATAAAATATCAACGAATAATAACTCGTATAAGTTTATAATGCTTTAAACTTAGAATAATAACGCTATAGAAACCAAGTTCGCGCGCCTATTTTGAAGCACATTAATTGGAGCCATAAATGGCACCCTACGCCGGACCGCTCCGTAGTGTTCAATGTGACAGCGCGCCGAACGTACGAACGAAAACGAACGAAAAAAAAATGACGGTTTGTGCAGTTAAATTGTGTCACAACACATTTGAAAAACAAAAGAAGTATAATAACATCACTTTTCACAGGTAAGCTTTCAGTATTTCATAGTATCTTGTAGTTAATTAGGTTAAAATATAAACGTACTGCAGAGTGATTCTCTAAGTTAAAGTCTCGGTAGCAGCGGCCTGCGCAGTGCTGTCTCTTTCATAATCATAGAATTGAAAAGAGACAGCAGATCACGGCCATGCGCACAGTGTGTGTGAATCGGTTTAGTGCTTCATTTTTGACAGAGCTCTTGTATGAAGACTATCTTTCTATAGCGTTATTATTCTAAGGCTTTAAAGTAATTATTCCTTTGGTTTTGTATCCTGTGATCTAAAGAGTATAAATTGTCTAAAGAGTGTCCCTTACCACATACCTACCTTAACAATTTAACCTTAACAACCTGTAATGATAGTTGTAAGTGAATAATATATAAATAAATTGTAAATTGTAAAATTGTAAAAATACATTTATCTCCTTTTAATAAGTATTACATATTTTATGTTCGACGTTCATCGGATCGTGCCTATATAAAAGGACAAATTTTAATAAAAAGGATCTTTTGTTGACATGAATACAAAAATAAAAGTCATGAACAACACACAGCCCATTAAGGACTTGGCTTATGAAAGAAATTCTTAATGACACTGCACAGCAGGAAGTAGCTGCATTCTCGATTTAGATTAAAACAGATAGAATTTTAAATCTTTCTCTTTATCTCGAGAAGAAGAAAAGCGTGTCGTTATAAAGGAGTTAAAATAGCTAATTACGTTGAGAAAAATCTTATTGCAAGGGCTCAAAGCTGTCCAACTAGTGATGGGAAATGTTTTAGAGTGTATATTTGTAGATAGTTTCACATTATAATTATATAGTACGGATATGAATGAGCGGTTCGGTGGTTCGCCAGCTCTCAAAGCGTATTAGTTAAGGAACATGTCAAAGTTACGACACAGTTATTGCTTTTTAGGTGGGACGTTATTTAGAATATTATTACAATGATATAATAAAATTGTAGTGACTCAATTAAAAACTCGCTAATATTGTAATAAAAATCTGATGACGATGGTTACACTATATACATGTTTTAGCTCCGCCGCGACAAAATGACAAAACTCACGCACGAGAAATTTACCCTTAAATTACTTACTAGCTTTTGCCCGCTGCTTTGTTTGCGCAAATTTTTCTCGAAAAAATGTAGCCAATAACCGTCTTCAAGACCCCATCTATCAATATACCAGAATTCATCGAAATCGGTTTAGCGGTTTACGCTTGAAAGCGCAACAAACAAACAAACACACAAAGTCACTGTCGTATTTGTTATAAGTGTTAGGATTATATTGAAACTAAAGAGAGATGGCTTACCACAAAAAAGTGGAATTCAGCAAGGATGGCTTAAAGTGTAATAATATCAATCAGTTCAGTACAATAATTCGATTAGAAAACCAATGTGTCGCTAGGTCAGTTGGAAGAGCTGCCCCGATCGCCAAAAGTCGTGGCTTCGAGTCCCACCTGCGACAAGCTGTCTTTAATCAAACAAGACTTTAGTGCTATTTTGAATGGCGATAGAATTAAGAGATTATCCTCTAAGTCTGTTACCATTAACCGTGTCTCGTAGCGGGGAAAGAATACTACCACCTCCTCTCTTCCCTTGGGTGTTTTAAAGGCGACTAATGGACTAAAGACTGCACATACATCCTACAGCATAGAGTGGCGATGGGCTCATCACCAGTCACGATGAGCACATGTGCAGTCTCTATTTTGGTGAAAAGTGGACTAATGGCGGGGGACTGCTTTTGCTGTCCTCATTGCCTCTTGTCCCTATCTACTGACCTCAATAGATAGGGTATCGCAACTGGAACTACGGGTCCGGTTGTGTTTTCAGAGGTACTACGGGGTTCCGGTTCTAGCCCCCCGCTGGTCGTGCCTTTAACCAGGCGCCTCCGGCGGGATCCGGACATGGGTTGGACTCGTAGTGGCATGTGGTTAGCTGTAGAGCTTGGGAATGTTCGTTTGTCCTGGTATTGTGTGCCAGGACTTCCAAACTCGTGCACAGCGAGCGGGGCCTAGTAGCGGTCTCTGAGGGGCCAGAAGCGAAAAGTCCTGCGGGGAACGTGAGTTTCCCTTATAGTTGGCAGCTTTGTCCGGTGGTTTTCATTGGACATTGGTGTTGACATCTCCGGTACTAGTCTGGATAACTAGTAGAGACGGCCTCCTAGATGCCGTAGGTCTCCGGTCCAGCCAGCCGCGTAGGACGTGGGAACTGGCTAGGCTCCCGGATGGGTTCCGAGAAGTGAGTGTGCTTACTACTCCGCTACCAAGGTGGACACTTGGGAGTCGACTTTAGAGTTGACGACCCTAGCAGTGGCAACTGCGAGTTGTGCCCTTCGTGCAACGAGAAGTGAGCGAGCTCGACAGCTCCGGCTACCTATCTGGACAATAGGCAGTGAAGTACACGTGTTCACGGGGATACTCTCCCGAGACACTAGTCTTATGAGTACCGAATGAAGAGCGCGCTGCGGCGGGCACTAATTTGGCGTCAAGACCTAACGTTGGTGGTCTCCTGCGCGAGTGTTCTACTGGCGCAGGGACGTCTGGCACTTCTTGCATAACCTAACGGTTGGTCTCGAGGTGCCAGTACAAATAAACTTAGTGAAGTAAGGAGAGGGGATGTCCTCATTGCCTCGCCTCTGACTAACCCTTCGGGGATAATAGTCGTGATTATATGTATTATGTATGTTACCAATAAAGGATAAGAAGTTATTCACTTGTCCGTCGTTTGTGACAATGAGAACAAAGAAGAAACATTATCTGTAACGTAATTTAAGGAATACTCACCCGCCCCCAAAAACTGATAACACTGAGAAATGGGATATCTATCGAAAAGGATCTTATTTGGAATTCTCCAGAGGTGCCCGAAGGTGTTTGTTGTTTCTAGTTTTATCCGGTGAGTGCTGATACATACATATTCTAGCAGCTTCACTGGGAAGGATTGAACTTTGGCCGATTCGCATTTCAGCTAGCGAGACTTGAAAACTTTTAGAATCAATGTATATTTAAGTAAGTAAATACTTACATTCGAGGCGATCTCATGATTCTTATAAAGCTGGTCCGTCAGATTAGGGGAATGTCCAGCTGTTAGCTTTTTAAGTGTCGTATATACTCGGATATATCTAGGGCGTTACCAGCAACTCTTAAGCCTAGTTCGCACCTGTGCTAGTAATTTAGTAGAGTAGAGATAGATGCATTGCTTCGTCACTTTGCTAATTTAAAATAAATTTTCAAATAAGCAAAGTAATGTACGACTAAAGTACTAGAACAGATGCGAACTAGGCATTAGAACAGTATTACCATAATTTTACTATGCAAATTCCCATACAAATTTTGCGTAGTAAGATCAAAGTAATACTGCTAGAGGTGACAGAAGGGCCTCTGATTGGCCAACACAAGTTAGCCATTTGAAGTTTTGAATTAAAGTCATATAGGTACTTATTTATAAGTCTTTAAAACAAACGACACATTCCTATTTATGAACCTTTATACATTCCTATATTTACTATAAGATTATAAATGAAATATAGTTTCAACGGTTTTCTAGCTAAATGTAATAACGTACTCACAGTTCCTTGTATTTGTGATCATGACATCAAACTTCACGGCCTGTCCATTAATGTTAGCAGCATTTAAGGGCTTTAAACAGTCCGTAGGCGGTCATGAAATATAATGTGCGAGGGCACTTCTATCTAACGAGCTTCTAACTGGTGTTTAGCGAAATTTTCAAAACCAAACAAATACAGAAAGGCGAATATTTAGTAAATAGTAAGAGAGAGCAGCGAATATTCAGTAAATAACAGACAACCTCCGTGAAACATTTCAATAACTTTTTGTGGATTACTTTTGTGTTGTCATTACAACAATCTTCTGAAGTTAGTATATCTCCAAGACAACTCTTATCATGTGCCTACTATTAGCTTCGATCAAATACTTATCGAAGACTACACGGGCGGCTGGCGAACTTGCACTGAGAAGAACCGGCAAGAAACTAAGTAAGGACGTTTACTTTCTCCCTTTCTTCTAAAGAGTTGGCGTTTAGGAAAATGCCCTCCATTTCACAAGGGCACTTTTCATCAAAAAACAAAATACATGTCGGGCAAACGAAAATAAAAACAAAACCATTAAACAAATTAACAAACAAAATAGCTATAACAGCAAAACACCACTGCTCCAGCTCATTAGTACGTAACATAAAGTATTTCATTAAGCACGAGCAAAACTTCTTATTCAATGCACCAGTTTATGTTGACCTCACCTGTCCGTATCATCAATGACGTTTAACGGTTAGCAGACAGCTCTAAACAGTCTAGTCGTCTACCGAATCAAATGTTACGGAAAACAGACGAGCGATCGACTGTCTGGAGGTAATTTAGAGAACGGACTAATAAGGCATAAGTAGAGATGACCGAGTTGATTTCTCCTACTTTGTGCGATGTGGCAATCGTACGTAATAGTTAATGGAGCAATGAAATATAACAATGATATTGAGTTCCTTCAATAACCGAAAGGAGTTTGTAGAAAAACCTCTTTGGTATATAGACTATAAGCGGATACCTACGCATTTTTTTGCTTTCGACATAGTGTTGATTTTACCATTTTTTAACCCCTTGAGCACCGTTAAACCAAGACACAATTAAAATCAATTGTTACGCGACCGCCGGCGGTCTTGTGATCCTTGACCTATTAAAGTGCAGTGTTGTAAACTATTATAACAAGTAACGGCTCTGCTCAAAGCAACATAAAGGTTTATGTAGGTGGATGATAAAAAGGTTGATGAAGATGACGTAACTAGCTGCCGTTTACGACGCGTGATCTATACTATTTTTAAGCAGTTTCATACATTAGGTACTTAGATACTTTTTATACTCACGACTATTATCTCGAAGAGTTCGTCAGAGACTAGGCAATAGGGACCGAAAGAGCAATCCTCGGCCGCAGTCCATCAAATAACAAATGCACATTTCAGCGTCATAGGTGAGTGAGCCCATCGCCGCCTAATACTGTTGTATGTGTGTGGCAGTCTTTAGTCTTTTACCACATCCAAGCGGGGTGCGTATCATTTCATATACTTAATGACAAAATGAACTAATTTCAAAGGACATAACGTTCATTGGATATAATTTTTACTTGTTCTAAACACACTTCCTTTATCAACATTACGTATATTATTCATTTGATATAATACTCATATTCTCTAACAACTTTTTCTATAAAGCTATATTGGTAGATTAGTCATATTCTATAACATCATTTGATATAATTTTTTTTTTTTTTTTTATAAAAGAGGGAGGCAAACGAGCAGGCGGGTCACCTGATGGAAAGTAATCACCGCCGCCCATGGACACCCGCAAAACCAGAGGAATCGCAGATGCGTTGCCGGCCTTTAAGGGAGGAATAGGTTTAAGGAAGGAATAGGAATTGGGAGGGGGGGGGGGGGGAAGGGGCCTCCGGAACCCTCACTGGTCGGACGAAACACAACAGCACCAAGTGCCGTTATTTCACGCCGAATATTCGTGAGAGGATGGTATTACACCGGGCGAGCCGGCCCAATGCGTGCTGCAACGCAGCGTGGCTCTACCACTCAGAAAATATAAATAAAAGTAGCATTTTTACCCAAAATTGATTTCAAATATTCTCTTAAAAAGTTAATACGCTGACTTTCGTTAAGGTTGTGATAAAACATTCAGTGACAGAAACGAATCGCGGCAAAACCGACTCCACGTAGACTTGTCTGCGTTACGCTAGAGTGTAATTTAATCCCGCGTAGGCGCGAAGGGACGAGGCGGCCCGCGAGCTGAGGAGCAGGTGGGTTTAACGCTTGCCGCCGCGGCTGAGGCTGGCCGGCAGCGCCGGCCATCAAGCTGCGGTGGTGGGCGAAACCCATTTGCGACGATAAGTTCGCCGGAGCCGTGACAGAAACCATGCCTGCTGCATGTTGCATGCCTGCTTGCATGCTGCATGCCTGCCTGCATGTTGCATGCCTGCTTGCATGTTGCATGCCTGCCTGCATCCTGCATGCCTGCTTCCATGCTGCATTCTTGCTTTAACTACATGAATAATGTTTTATATGATTAGAATAATATACCTATCAAACGTATATTATATCAAAAGTTCACTATATCAAATGAAATTATAGCATCTAAAATTATATGAAATTAAATTATATTATCTGAACGTTAGACCATAAGTATTTATATCAAACATTACACACCCATCCAACCCGTCTCGGGTTGGTAGTACCTATTTTATAAATACATTTTAATTATTTTATGAATGTATGAGGAATACTAAGGCTAATCACCGAGCTGAAAGTACCTTATCTAGTATTTATTCACAACCTTCGTTTAAAGCTACTGTAACCGAAACTTCCCCGAGTTTAATCGCGTTCTGGCAGCAGGCGCATCACATTTTATTATTTTAAACCAAACAAAGTTTCAAATATTACGGTGAGAGACGTTTTAATGGCACCAGTTCCACCTAATTACTTTCTTAAGAGCTTGTCTAGGTACTCACGCACACAAGTGTTTCCAGTTTAATGGCCTCTCGCGCGAGCGTTGTAGCCAAAGATAGGTCTAAGCTCGCAAGGACCTTCACTTTAGTTAATTTCCACATAATTATATTAAAATTTAACTATGAACATAATTACCCGTTTTTGCTAAATAGTTTAAAGGACTGAATCCGTACCTACTATTTAATAGATAAAATGCAGTTGCCGAATCTACAATGATACCTACTAATGAACTTTGAGGTTTAGGAGGAGTTCGTTATGACAAGAATAAGTGAATCGGGTTTTATTTATTTATTTATTTACTTATTTCTTTCTTTCTTTCAGGCATTGCACAAATGTTATTTAGAAATGGTTTAGGGATGTCTTCCCTGTAAAGGGTTCGAATTATCGAATCATCAGTATACTTGATATAGGACTCTCCCAAGGCGTGCCACAGAGCCCGGATAAAATCGTCAGGAAAAAATATAATGATTGTTATTTAAGTAAATTCAAGTTAATCCCTAAAAAGTGCACAATAGCAGAATACTTTGAATAGTATTTAATTACATAACTTCTTTTGTTTGTTTTGTAGCCAGCCGTACCGTACCACATGGCCGTACCAACGTCTTTACCAACACGAACAATAAATGGTATCCTCAATAGAAATCTATTGTAATCTGCATTCGTTTGTTAAATATTTCAAGCGGCAAGGTTTGTCTACAGTAAATTTTGCATTATCCCCGCCGGTGGCCGCTGAAAGAACGGGATTTCTCGCAGACACTTCCTCCCAAGAGGGTGCTCGTGTAGTTTATTGACATTTACTTTCCGAGGGTAAACAGTGCTCCAGTGACTGCCTGTCGAGTCTTGACTGGCATAATACTTATCTTTGCGTCGCCTTGTTTTCTGATTTTGGGAAATGAGGTTAACATTATAAATATACTTTTTTACAATGGGAAAGCGCTTAACCCTCTTCGCTTCTGATGGTAGATAAGTGGCCATAACAAAGAAGAATTAACAATTGCACAATTGGGAAACGCTTCGCTTTCATCTGACCCGACAATAGAACAAAATGATTTAATGGAATCCTTAACGAATATTTCTTCTTATCGAGTGATAAATGGTTAACTAGGAATTAGTTGCCACTGATATAGTGTAATCTTTAACCTTTTTTGTTAGTAAGTATTCAGGCGGGCTTAAACCATGTTCTACCACTAAACAAACTGAGCTCTCTTCGCTGGGAAACACACATAAGACCTTTGGGTGTGACACCGTTGAGTTGGTCATTAAACATAACAACCATTTGTTTATTAAAATATACAATATGATTTGAGGACACATTACTCGATGTCAGTCGATGTCGAGCTAATGCAGTTTGTAATGTATGTAACATAATCATATTTTTAGTTTTACTTTTGTAATCATATGTCGTACTCTTTGACCCTAAGAGGAGTTCTGTAATCGGCCGTACTAATCATATACGAGTACCATAATATTACATGGTGTGTAATTTCCTTGCAATTTTCTGAATAGAACAGAATAGAATAGAATTTCTTTATTGCTTATACTGTGTAACAAGTTATAGTATCAACAGTTTACCCATGATCAGGTATGTAGATTAGTTGTTAATATAAGTTAGTCAACTGTTTTTTTATTATTATTAGTATTGACGTCAATAAGTGCCTGTAAAGGTTCACATTGAATAAATAATTTGACTTTGACTTTGACTTTGTATAAAAACTCTTTTATAAATAAATAACAACTAACGTGCCATACTAAAATAATTGACGAGATAGCATTTGCTTGTTTCTATTTGAAAGCCTGATCTTTCTGTTCCCTACACTACGAGGGGAGATTACTGGGGCGATGAAATAAATTGTATTATTTCTACTTTGTATAGAGGTATTTTTCTATAATGCGTCGTTAATTACATCCTGTTTTAGTTACTCAGGAATTGCAAAAAATCAGTTGTTCTATACAAAACTGCAAATACTATTCGACTTTAATGTACGGAAAAAGCTGTCTTTTTCGCTATTTTATAGTTGCTCCATTTAACAGGATGACTCCATTTAGGATGGCTCAGTTGCAGGAATTTATATCTATTACTAAATACTCTGTATACAAATACAGGCAACGACGGGTACATGATAACTTCCACTAACCATTAACTACGATATTTGTAATTTAGTGAGTACGAGTAAAACAAATTTTGCAAAGTTCTCATTTAAAATTCCTCCTTCGATTCTTGTCGACCTCTCGAATCCGCCGCTTATTTTCGTTGCCTCTCAGAAACCGCTGACTCGCCAGTCGATTTACTAAATCAGAATCACGGATGACGGCGCAAGTGTGTCAGGTCCTGGACCTATTGGTGGATTTGGCTTCCAGAATCTTCTTGGCGCGAGCACAAGTGGAACAATAATGAACGGAGGGGCCATAAAGCGAAATGTCAATTGCAACTTTTAGACGTTTTTCATGCGTCTAGACACATTAAGCCCCCATTGTGTTTAGTTCTTATAATACTGCATATGGTGTGAACTGCGACATTAGTTCGAGTTCGCCATAGAAATGCTGAGAATGAAAGTTATGGTAATAAGACTGTTTTCTTATTTAATTTGCCAGTTTACAGCGTATAATACCTATCTATTGAAGTAAAATGTTTTATTAAGTCGTAAAGCTTCATGAAAAATTTACCAAAAAACTTTAATGTTATTGTTTTTTTCCTTGTTATTTTGTTTCTCTCTTGTTCGCGCCTTTCAGTTTTACCGAAGACAGATTGTGCTGTAGAGACCTCCACGGTAGACACACCAAATTGTGTTATGCAGATGCCAAAAGTTTATTTGGGAACAACGAATATGTCAATAGTATGAAATATAGTGAAACGGAAACCTTTCTTTTACTACCAACCTTTGCCAAAAGTCCCCTTGTCTCATATCTCTAGTGGATTCACGCGAAATTGGGTAGAAAACTTTTTGTTCTGGAAAACATCATTTGATAGATTGAAATCTGCACCATTTATATTGTTTTCGTCCGCCTGTTTTATTTGGTTCTGTTCAGCTGGCTTTGGCTTATTGTATTAATTTGTATTGTTTTTTTTAATTATTATTTATTAATTAATTAGCACATTGGTTTTATATAAAAAAAGATATGTAAAATATGAAATAAAAAGAATGACTGTGGTGTTACCGGGATGAGCATATTAATAGCGTTAAGTAGGTTTAGCTTTTAGTGGCTATTCTGTTTGTGACTTAAGTATTATTCTTTTCGTCATTTATTTATTTATTTATTTATTTATTAAAACTTTTGCAACAATATATTACATGGCGGACTTAATGCCTAAGGCATTCTCTACCAGTCAACCATAGGGTGGTGCAGAGATGACAAGGTAGGCGCAATTAGCTGCAGTGCCAAAAGATATAAAAATAAAACATTTAAAATATATTTAAGCATATTATATATATATACATAGGTGTAGGCATATACATAAACACTTTTACAAACATATAAATATACTTACATACACTAAATAATATTTAAGTCATTTTGTACAATGAGTTGCTTATAGGAATTAGAGTTAATGATTTAATACATTTGTGTAAAGCTACGTTTGGTATAACATATACCTAAGTATGTATATATATATATATATATATATATATATATATATATATATATATATATTATATAAACATCGCCTAGAACCGCAGAAGCAGTCCACTGCCATAGTCCATTCTAACCGCCTCTGTGGTCTAGTGGCTAAGCCACCGGTCTCAAACCCAGAGGTCCCAGGTTCGATTCCCAGCGGGGGGTACATCTTTGTGTACTTAGTTTGGTATTTGGTAGGGCTGTTAAGTGCGCCTAGCTAGCTACTACCATCTTATCTAAATCTGTCGCCATAACGACGATGTTTATAGCATTGTTGTTCCGACAGTTAGAGATAAGATAGCCAGTTCCTCAGTGGTTGAGGATTCCGTCCGGGTGAAGCGCGCTTCCACCTTCGGCCTTATCGTCACTTTCCATCAGGTGAGATGGCGGCGCTTACCCGTTGTAGAATAAAAAAAATGTTTCACCGAATTACAACTGCACATGTGCTCAGCGTAGGTGGTGAGCCCATCGCCGCTTTATGCTGTTGGATGTATGTGCAGTCTTTAATCAATTTCTTGCCTTAAACGAAACCCAAGGGAAGGGGTTGGTAGTATTCTTTTATTGAGCTATCCACGCGGATCATAATCTGTTAAATCAGTCCATTAATAACGCTACCATACATTATGTATATGATTAAATATTATTTAACATTAATCACTGTACACTACATCAACGCCTCCATCTGTTTTTCATACCAAGCTTCTCCATCCCTAGGTTGCCTGGAAGATATCGCTTTTAGTGATAAAACCGCCCGTTGTTCGACTTCTTTTAAAAAATGATAACCATGTATATTATTTGTGTACAATAAAGAATACTCATTTCATTTCATTTCATTATGTTGGTTCATTTAACATAAATTGGAGGCATGAAACTAAAATAGGGTCGTTGAGGTCAGTGCAGGTTGGCATTGCACGCGGCTCGTGATACGACCCAAAGAGTTAGCCAGAGTCTAGGCGATAAGCACCGCAGACAGTCTACTGATAGTCCACGTTTCACCAAACTACAACTGCACATACTGCGCATGTGCTCAGCGTAGGTGGTGAGCCCATCGCCGCTCTATGCTGTTGGATGTATGTGCAGTCTTTAATCCATTTCTTGCTTTAAACGAAACCCAAGGGAAGGGGTTGGTAGTATTCTTTCATTGAGCTATCCACGCGGGTCATAAAACTGTCCTGATAAATCAGTCCATTAATAAAGCTACTATACATTATGTTGGTTCATTTAACATAAACTAGAGGCGTGAAACTGAAATAGTGTCGCCGAGGTCTGTGCGGGTTGGCATCGGCCGCGGCCCGTGATACGACCCGATGCTGCCAAATTGGCCTGTTCGCTTATCAATGGGATTATCTGGTACAGGATGCTGCGAACACTTTTGAAAAGAACGAAAGGTAAAATGTGTACATGGTTATTACATAACGTGGTGAAGTAGACACATACTAACGACTGTTTGTTAAAGTAAGTAAGTAACTCCTAAATGTCGCTAAACACAGGCACAGTGCGAAATATTCTTTCATACATTCTCTATGAACGTCGTCATAACGAATACGTCCGTGATTTGCCGGTGGCGGCACTGACACTGGGAGCACTAACACTGACAAGTGGGGATGCGTTCATTAAAATGTATGAAAAGGACTGTGCCGGTACTGTGTCGGAACTGATCGATATGACTTCACTGATATGTGTGAAACAATTTTAGGATGGTTTACGCATTTCGGTTCATAAAGTAAAATACAGGGATCTAAATAGTTTGTTTCAAACATTTTAAAAAAAACATTTATTTATTAACATTTACAAGAAAGTTTAAAATCGCAATAACTCAGTCAAACAATCGTTTTCTAAAAATGTTTTCAACAAACTATTAAGATCCTTGTATTTTACTCTAGCACGCAAAATTTTTATAAACTTGTCTTACTGGTTTTTAAAAATTTCGACTTGAAAGTTTGTATGGGAATCCGAAACACGTAAACCCTCTTAAGTGTATTTAATTGTAGCTAATTTTGATAAAGTTTTTAGTAATGTTAACTCGGCTCGATATACGATTCCCGGATTCAATTCCCAGGTCGGGAAAAGTGTGTTTCGTATTTTGTGAGCATCAACCCGCATTTGGAAGTTGTGGTGGAACCATACCTACCCATCACTTGTAGCGAAGACTTGATTCTATTATGGAGGCCTTTGCCCAGCAGTGGGACAGTATGTTGGCTGTACTATCGCGGACTCTGTCGCTTTACCAGTCTATTTGGTACGGGCACGCACCTGGGCGGGCGGTGCGCTTCATACGAAAATTTCTGCAAAGTGGTAAAGCGACGGTGACCCCGATAGTACTTTACTTTTATAATGTTACGTGACTAACTAATAAATTTAACCGCCTCTGTGGTCTAGTGGCTATGCCACCGGTTTCAGACCCATAGGTCCCGGGTTCGATTCCCAGTGGGGGGTGCATCGTACTCGGTTTGGTTGGTGGTAGGGCTGTTAAGTTCGCTTGGCTAGCTACCACCATCTTATCTAAGTCTGTCGCCATAACAACGATGTTTATAGCATTGTTGTGTTCCGACAGTTTGAGATAAGATAACCAGTTTCTCAGTGGTTGAGGATTCCGGGTGAAGCGCTTCGACCTTCGGTTTTATCGTCACTTACCATCAGGTGAAATGGAGGCTAAGCGCTTACCCGTTGTAGAATAAAAAATATATAAAAATTTCTGCAACATTTTAAAATATGTCAAACCTTTTACCGCACCCTGTATAAAGCGTTCACAAATGCGACGTCACTAGAACACTTCCGGTGGACGTTGTAAAAGACTATCGGCCATAGAGGCATCCTTTGATCGCAGTTTGCGCGAAAGTATCGACTATCGACGATTATGCACGTCCCGGGTTTTATCGTGGAGATTAGGGCTGGCAAATGGTGTGGATATTGGAATGTCTTGGTCGTGGACAGGACTCTTTAAAGACACGTCGTAAAAAATCAGTACAGCATAATTCAATGGCGTTGATAGTGTAAACGATGGTGTTCTGCGTCCGTTATAACATGCAACAATATCTCTGTTGACATTTAATAACAATCATGTTTTTGAAAAATAGTAAAACGATGAGAAAACCTCAAATGAGGAGAGGCTCGAACCTAGTACTGCAAACAAGTTCTGGTAGGCAGGCAGTGGTTATTGAAACATTTCACTATCTTTAGCTACACTTATTTGAGATGTATTAGCCGAGAAAATATTAAAAATTACGTATGTTTCTAAATATTGGGTGGCACAAGACAGACGGGGGGAAGGTTTCTTAAATATTGTAGATACAACATTTTATTGAAGACTTAATTTTGATTCGGAAAAACAATTTTTGTCTTTCTTTTTTTCTCACATTTGGCAGGTTCGTTTTCCGGTTCAGACAGACAATTATTTAAAAAACAAAAGTAGTACCAACCTACTAATGGTTTTTAAAATCTATGAAGTCTTCTTTCAGTAATATGATGTACCTGCTGTATTTAAGGTACTCTCCCTCCGTTTGATACAAACGTGGGGCGCCCTGTATATTATACTTACTAACTTATCAAATTATTGTACTAGTGTATATACTGCTTACCATCAGTCGAGCCGTATTTATTGCCAACTTAGTGTTATAAAATAATAAGGTTGAATACTCTTTTATTATCAGCTGTGTTATTGTGGATTTTAGTTAAAAAGTTTCTTACTAGTACGTTTTCTTGAAAAAGTTTTAACACAATAACAAGTTTACTGGCAATAAAACGTCAAGAAACTCAAGATGAGAGTATATATATATATATATATACTATATACGCTGCGAATATACCTACATACCACATTCCTCGTCTTCTTTTAGTACCTCTTCAGTCATGAAGGTCATAGCTTCCCAAACTCTACTGATCTTACAAATTGGAAAATGCTGAAAAACCTTCAGAACAGGCTTCGAACTTGCACTGATTCTATTTTTAATCTTCTCTGCCCATTGCGAGGCGAAATATTTTTTCGACAGTATTAATCCCGGATCCCATTCACTCTCGAATATTCCGCAGCCATGATTTTTTCCTACATCCAACGCGCCTCTTTCCTCTTTCTACATGTCATTATACCACATACAAACCAAAATCCATTTCGCACGCCGCGCGCCATGCCTATCCGTTGTGCTGCCCAACCAGTGTTTTATTTATTATTGAATTCCTAACTCATTCACTCAATACTTTGCTATTACTAATGGATTCCCCTATTAGGTAAGGTAAGTACAGTCAAGAAGTGCAAACATACGTACATACCACATACAAACCAAAATCCATTTGTGGATCGGTGCTATACAAGGCTTCTTTTATCTTTAATGAAAGCGAAGGAGTAGGTACCGAAAAATGTCTTTTAACCCCTTGAAAATCAATTGTTTCGCGATCGCCGGCGGTCTTATGAACCTTGACCTATTAATCAACACCTCTTTTTGCCTTTATTAATAAAAAAGAGTCAGATAGTTTTAACCAGCATTACTTTTTACCATTACCAGCTTTTTTCGTTTTGGAATAAGAGCATATAACCGGTTCACAGTCCCGCAGCCCACATAATAATATGGGCCTTAACAATTGATTAACCGATTGTTATATTTTTTACAGTGAACCTGCATTTTTATTCTTATCGTTTTTGTTAAGTAATTTGACAAACTTTTTTTATGTGACAAAGGCTTTCGTTTCCAAAACAAGTCATTAACCCCACACCTCATAGTTCTACTCGCACTTTGCCTCTCCACTAATACACCTACTACGAATACTCGCAAGGTACTCGACGCAACAAAGACATTTCACCAAAGCCGTGTATCGCCGAGTTCCTTTTGACAGGGCAAAGCCCGCCGGTCGTAATTCCTGAGTCAGTGCTCGGCATAATCGTTGCTCTTTTTGCGCCTTAACTGCACTCGCTTGTTAAGAAAATCATGGCTGCCTCTAAGCCGTATCAAAAAAGTGAGTGAGGGTAAACTTGAAGCGGTAAAGTGCTCGCTTAATTAACATTTTAATAGTGATAAGCAACATAAAAAAAATAGGTTTTACACGGTGGTGGTGGCCTAGGATCCGAAACCTGGATATATACCTCTACAAGCGGCCCCTCGCGGTTTCACCCGCGTGGTTCCCGTTCCCGTTGGAATATCGAGATAAAAAGTATCGTATGTGTTAATCCAGGTTATAAACTATCTGTATGCCGAATTTCATCCAAATCCATTCAGTAGTTTTAACGTGAAAGAGTAACAAATATCCATACATACAAACTTTCGCGTTTATAATATTAGTAGGATCAGTAGGGAGACTGAAAGATTATCTATAAGTCATTTCGTCGTCGTAAAGTATACAATTACTAGGATTTATTCGAATCTATTTGACACTATTACAGGTATTCGCCGTCCCTCAGGATCTGTAACATATTGTCGGGAATATTTTTCGGGACGCCCGCTGCCACGTCGCATCCGGTGCCGGAATCGGAAGACCAATAAATCATCGCTGGCGCTTGAAAGCGATAGACGATGATTTTTTTTTCTACGTGAACCACTTTCATCGTTAATTCTCATTTCTCACTCGATTTGAAGTCAAAGTGGCACTTAGAGAGATCTAATAAGTATTTTGTGCTTGAAGTGATGAATGTGACTAAATGTCACATCTTAATCTTAATGTGTCTCTAAAATAAAAATATAAGTAATGAACAGCTCTAAACCTTTCGATGTTACAAATCTTGAGGTTAGTTGTTCATATTGTGGTTTTGGCGAAACAATAATCAAAAGAGCCTTATCAATTATCACATAAATACTTCGAATACTTATTAATTATAATATGTGATCGAGATTTTTGACGACTGTATTGACTTAGCTGTAGATCTGACAAGCATTTCCTTTGATTGAGCCATATTACCTTACCTAAATAGCTAAGTACATGATACCTAATAAAATTGTAAAAAGTAATATTTAGCAATATTTTAATTGGTTGTGGAGCCTTGTTGCCTTTGTACTCGTATTATACCGTATCACTAATTTTATATAATAAAAGGCTCAGAGTACAGATAAAAGGACAGAAAATAAAACATCATATTCCATTATTGTAAAAATTGTGATATATTCTTTGTTAAACTATGAATATTTAACTGTACAAAATACATGGTGTATCTAATTTACATTTAATATTAATTAACAAAATAATAATAATTAATATAAAACATTATTCGATGGCTGGCGACGACCTATCGTTTGTTAAGGTCTTCCGTAGCTTAACTGTAGCGAACTGCTGCGGCCTGTGCAATGCATCACAAACAATTAAATTACATTGTATAAGAAAAAGGTGCTTTCGAAAAAGCTTTTCACACTATTGCATTCTAAGTTTGGTTGATTTCTTATCATCTTGTGATTAGCATAAAATGTTGCTTTTAGAAACAGACTATTAAGATTTCGCTTTTTATCGGACAGTTACAAATTAGCAGCATTATTATTATTGAATTTGCTTTTAGATATTTTTCAAGACAGGTTGCCGTAAAAGGGTTAGTTCCCATTGTATATTATATTTATTGTAAAATGGTACGATATTTTATTTACATCATATATAACTACGGTTTGTTTGTCTTAATAACTAGTTTAAACACTAAAAATAGCAAAAGAAACCGGATAATGTATAACAACATGCTATCTAAAGATAAACAATAAACATATTTAAAAACAAAACGAAGTATTGAACAGACCTTCTACAAATATTTACTTGTACACGGCCGTCTCGCGGCCCCACAAATCATACCACGGTCCAAAAGTATGGCCTTCTTCTGGCAGTTCAGCTCCATCAGCTGTTCTTTTCAATAACTTGGTGCGTGGTAGCAACTGCGGCCTTTGTTGCTTCAACGCCTCGTTAAACTTTTGGTCATCCGATTCACTATACGGACCCTCACTCCGACGATCTACGAAACGCCTCGCTTCCAATTTTGCTTCTTCTAAGCGCATCTTTGATTTCTCAGCTTTCTTTGAATCTGTTTCGTAGTCATAACGAGACACACGGCGCTCCTGGTCACTGAAGTAGGATATGTTCGTATCGTAATAGCGTTCATCCCTGCGACCGTTGTACGGTAATGTACTGTCGTCGTAGCTTCTGTTTGCTCTGCTTTTACTCCTCGGATCAGTTCTAGTCTTCAAATCGGAAATTTCTTTCTTTGTTTGACGCCTGTCTAACGAGTAATCAATTCTTGGCTCTCTGTTTTCATAAGGCCTTACTTCTTTCTTTGGAGACCTGGCTTCAGCTTGAGGATATTCCTTCTTATAGTTCTTTCCGTTTTCCATTGTGTTTTGTTGACGATTTTTCTCCTCTTTGCTTGAACGTTTTTTATATTTCAGAGTTCCTTCATCGTGGCCGTTGTAAGTGTCTTCGTTTCGAATTTCGTTGTTATTGTGCTCAGTCGGAATACCATAGCGATCAGTGTGTTGGTCATCTTTGTACTTTAACGTTTCTGATGAAGCAGAAAATCCTTTGATTTCTTTGGAATTATCTTTGAACGTTTTGAATTCCATTGTTTTAGGAGGACTGCGTTCATGGGATGGTTTTTTGACCTTTTCCGAGGACAAAGTTGCGCGAACATGTGGTTTTATTGGGTTGACTTCAATCTCCTCAAATTCTGGCATGTATGCATTTTCTTTCCCTTTTTTAACTTCTTCATTCATCATTTGTGCCTGGCGACGTCTGTCAAGTTCTTGTTGCTTTCTTGAAGTCATATGATCATCAACAATGATACAGTCGTACGGATCTGTGCTCGAAGCAACAGAATTTACTTCAGAACTACTATCGTTATCATATCTTTGCAGAATTTCTCTCCGTTTAACAGTTTTCATAACAAAACCATCACCATTTTCATCGTTGTAAAAGCTGTTTTCAAAATTTGTTTTAATTGTACTTGTGTTCGTGAAATCAGAGTGTCTCGACTCATTTCTAGGCGTAAACTCTTCTTGCTTTTCTTCAGCGATAGACTTTTCTGACATACTCTTTTTTTTCATCGTTTGACTATGCTGCTGCTGATTGTAATTATCATTACCTTTTCTTGCCTTCTCTTGATTTTCTTCATTTTGAATCGACCCTAAGCTTCTAGCTTGACGCATGCCGTTGGTAGATTTTACTTCTTTTCTGTCAATTGTTTCTTTTGAACGTATTTGTACATTTTCAGGTGATGGAGATTTTTCAGGACTAACGGGACTACGCATTTCCGGTATGTCAGGTGCAGGTCTCAGTTCTTTCTTTATCTTAACAAACAACTTTTTCTTAAATTCTGGTACGGTGTCTACAATATCGCGGTGTTGCCAAAGCGACATGCCTTCCATTATCTCCTCGGATGTCGTACGACCAAATTTCCAGAAAGACTTTGTTCTCTTGACTTTTTGCGAATCTTTATCCATATCTAACATGCTGCGAAGCATTAACTGTTGGTCATCAGTTAAATATCCATTGGTTGCATGACTGTTCGGTTTCGGTCCTCGTTTCAAGCTTTGAGTTTTAAGCATGTAAGCTCTATGCTGGTTGTTTTGGTGAGCAGAATTACTACGAGAAAAAATAAAATAAAACGAAATCAATACTACAAAATGAGTAAACGAAAAGATAGCAACTAAATGGATCAAGCAGAACTACAAATTATATTATCTAAAGTAAATATGTAAATAGTTTTGTTCGAAATACCTTATAGGCACACGCAATCGCTGAGCTTCCTCGTCGCTATAGTCAACATCAGGCTGAGGTGGAGGTTCATTTGAGAAGCCTGAATCATTAGAGCTGTGCAGTGAGACATTGCCAACAGCGCCTACTGCTGTAACCACAGTTTTGGCTGGCCCCACTTTGTTTTGTGTCACCTGTTTAGAAAATAGAAAAAACACTATATTTTACGTTTCTTTTAACGTTTAATTTTAAACCAATAAGCCTAGTTGTACCGTGCAAATCGAATACACTGTAATTACGAAAAACTGATCTTGAGTAATTGAGTAAAAATGTTTTTATCAGTTTTTCGAAGATTGCTCCGAAATTTACTACGAAAAGTATCTAGTGTATGATATCAATTTAAAGGTAATTTTATATATTATACAGCCTAATATGTTTCATATAAAACTATAATATAAACAATTAACTATCGTAAAAAAATTGTATTGCCTCAATAATAGTTGTCAGTAGCGAAGGAAGAAATTGTAACGACAATACACTCTATTTTAGAGTTACATGTATTTACTAGATAGACAGAGCTTAGAAAGTATGTTATAAAAAGTTGCAGTCAAATTTGTATTAATGTACGTATGTTTATTAGTATGTAAGTAAACAAATAATATATATTTTTTTAAAAGTTAAATATTTTACTGTTGAGACAACAATCAATCAGTCTTACAGTTTCATAGGAACTTGAAAATACGTAGAAAATCTAAACATAATTATTAAACTTCTAAATAAATAAAATAACAAAAATTAAAATTTTAACTGTTATTGCAACAAAATTCTTTTTCTTTTTCTTGACGGTAAAAGAAAAATAAATCCTAGTCACATAGTCAAAATAAGCTTCTTCTTAGTGTTAAGAAAATCAAAATTGGAAAATTATACAAATTTTTAATCAATTATTTAAAATAAAAAAGTGTCAATGCGGCACAGTAGAACAGGCCAAAGGAAACCAAATGAGCGTTATAAAGTTAAAACACTGTATCTCAAGACTTGGATTGGATTTGCACGGTACTGTTTCTATATCTAACTTGTTTGATAACTATAACACTGTACTTAAACTCAAACCAGATCTATATTTGCTTTCTAATCGCCTTAAAGTACAATTTGAATCTGGATAATTCGAGCATGCGGTTTCAATTTCTAGTACCTACAGCGCGGTCTAACGTCGTCAGTGGCATAAATGACGTGATATAAACACGCAGACGCGAGCACGTACACCTGAGTGGCAATCGCTGTTTCCATCGGGATGATGTACTTTGCAAGGAAGCACGTGTCCCGCTTTTAGCTTTGAAAGGACAATTTCTTTTTGCGAATGTTAAGGCTTTACCGGATTTATACAATTTTATGACGTAGTTGAAGGTTACATTAAATAATAATACTAATAATAAAGTTCTTTATTAGAATAAAAACACAAATACAAAAAAGTGTGCACGATAAAGCCTGCATAAGTTTAACTGTGTTGCAGACTCTAGCGCCCACCTCCGAAAAAAAATACAACTTATAAAGAAATTTAGTAATAAAAACTTAATCTTAACAATAATTAAGTAACATTAATCTTTGCTCAGCGGTAGAACAAAAATAGGCTAAATAAAAAAGAAAGGTATGTAATTTGGAATATTAATACTAATTTTAGTAATTAAGAGTAAACAATAGTTGTCTGTTTGTCTGCATAACCCTACGACTTAATTCTTGGGATCGGTTCAATGATACCATTAAGCAGAACAACACGAAACATAAAAATGGCTTACATTGAATTAATTGTTAAATGCCCGCTAACTCTTGACAAGGTTTTCAGCCTCACAATAGGTCAAGCTTTGGAGCCATTTAGTAGTAACTGACTTGCATTCTCGCAAAGTTAAAGGGTATATATTCAGCACTTTGTTTACTCTGTTATAAAGTGTTGGACTGAGGAAATAATTGTCACGTCTTGCCAGTTCAATCCTACAAGGTACAGTTTTGCAGACTCGATCAGATCTACGCTTCGTCAATATAATATTACCATCAAAGGGAGTACAGCAATGTTTGCGCAAGATAATTTGTAACAAAAACATCTGTCTGACAGTCAGAATATTACACAGCGAGTAAAGCTCACTTGTAGGAAATCGCACGGGCTTAAACGACATGACTTTAAGGACTGCTCGTTGAGCTCTTTCTAGTCGAAGGAACGTGGTTTTATTTGTGCCTCCCCAAGCAGCTATACAATAGACCAATAAGGATTGTGCCAGTGCATAGTAAACCATCTTTAGGGTTGCGAAATCTGCAGATGATCTTAGCTTTCGAAAAATATATATTAGCTTTCTGACTCGTGGTATTAAATAGTTTAAATGTGGGTGCCACGATAAAGTTGCATCTAACACAACCCCGAGATACTTTATGTTATGAGTACGTGCAACTTGTACACAATCACAGTTAAGATGTTGAAGACACTTATGAGCAAAGAGCGTTAGCGTAGATGGAGAGAGTGACGACATGTTTGGTGAGAAAGTTACATATTTCGTTTTATCTAAGTTCAATGTAAGAAGATTTCTAGAGAGCCATTCCATAACGTTGCTTAAAGCATTTTGCGCACAATCACGAACATCGTGCCAATCTTTGCCATGAAGGAGCAAAACTGTATCATCAGCGTAGGTTATGATTTTACAATTAGTGAGAGACAAACTACAGAGATCGTTAATATAGATTAAAAATAGGGTAGGTCCAAGAACACTACCCTGTGGGACACCATAATGAATAGATCTGTCCTGACTCATGCAAATCAAATCAAATTAAATAGCCTAAAATATATTTTTTGTCGTCTAAGGATAATGAAAATGAAGCTGAGATTGACTTAACTTATGGGTAAATGTATGATGGAGTTTCTTGTTACCCTTAGTTACAAATTGATCTGCAATTATTTGCCACATTAGTTATGAAGAACGTTTGTTATAGTACGCTCCAATAAACAAATAAATATATTTTGAACTCTTGAATTATTAAACATATATAACCTTCACATAATATGTGCTGAAATATTCATCGTAAAAATTAAATTAAAAATTGTAAAAAAAACCTCATGAAACATTACTCTAAATAAATGTATAAAAAAAATTACCTGAGAACGCATCGGTAGTGTCTGCGGGCCAAAACTGCGGGTCTCAATGATGGCGTGCGTCGTGAAGTTGGCCGAGGTTGAATTCTTAATGGCGTTGCCAGGAACCGAGGCTGGTGTGGACGCGTGGAACGTGGCGCTGGCTGAGGAGCTCAAGGCACTGGGCGAGGGGGCTGGCAGTGTTGGCGGCAACCCTGGCGATCCGGTGCCAAGACGACCCTGGATGAGACTCTCAACTTTAGCTACCCGAAATGAATGTAATGAAGGGAACTGTTCCTATGCAGAATTTCGTTTTATGACCTGTAGAACTTTGCGTATATTTACACACCATTCATGGCGTAGCGTCTGAGAGACTTAAGTTTTAGGTGTGTGAATTGTAAATGAGAAGTAAACTATAACTAGAAAAAGTAGCAACTTTTTCTTAATTTTCTTTACGCTTAAATGAAGAAGAACATAGTTTTCATGATGTTATGTTTTTTTATCCAAGTAAAGTTTTTTTTTTAGAATATAAATAAATTTATTCAGACAACATAAAATTACGATAAACAATATTATATAACATTGAAAAGGCATTTACTCAGCTTAGACTTCAACTATTAAGCATTGTCATTTTCTGGTCGTACCTTTGCTTAAATTTCATTTTTTTGTTTCATTTCCGTCTGTTTTTACCGTGTCGCGTAGCGGTTGAAGAATACTACCACTCTCTCTCTTCCATTGGGTGTCGTAAAAGGCGACTAACGGACTAAAGACGGCACATACAGGATTTTCTTTTATATGTGCACATATTTTTTATATCATTCAGTAACGTTAACAGGCATCATTTTAATTTTTTTTATTTATTTATTATTTATTTAATTTATCCGGCACAATAAAAATAACTCGTGGATACCGGGCGAACGAAAGGTCACGTGTAACGTAAAGGTAACCTAACCTTTAATAGGTATCCTGTGGTATCGTAATGTGTCAGAGTTCAATATTGTGCGGTCCTGCGGCAGGACCGCACAATTGTATCCCCTGTATCGGCTAAAATATGAATATGGAAACATAAGGACAAAATATGGGCTTCAAATGTCAAATGAAGCCCAGGTCCACAATCCATATTTTTTAGCCGATAGACCCGTTGCTCGATTGACCATGATTAATGGTATTTTTGTGGATATGTCTGAACAATTTTAGTTTCTTTATTTTTCACTTAAAAAAATAAAATAAAATCTGTTGCTCTAGATTAGGTTACTCTATTATTTAAAAAATCCTACAGTATATCCAACAGCATCGTGCGGCCATAGGCTCACCTCACCACTTGTCACGCTGAGCACATGTGCAGTCGTTATTTGGTGAAAAGTGGACTATGGACTGCTTTTGCTGTCCTCATTGCTTCAACTCTGACTAACCCTTCGGGGATAATAGCAGGGGGTGTCGTTCCGCAGTTTAGGTACGTTCGGCCGGCGCCCGCCGGTTCAGCAGGCAGGCCACCTAGGCGTATGACAGTAAAGGTTGCCGCTCGCGACGCACGCTCCACGTCGCGCGTCGTCGCTTAACTCGTAATCCCTGCGCGCGCGCGTAAACCCTACGCTCTGTGACGTCATGACGTCAAATCGATTTCGAGTTTGCTTAACGGAATATGAACACTCGGGTCACACGAGAAGTTTCAATTTCGCGTGAAAGTCGTTAGAGAGTGAACCTTCTGTACGGTAGTAAGTACTATTAGTTAATCTGTGATAATAGTCGTGAATATGTGTATGTATGTATGTATGAACTTACTTTGTTGACGTGATGCGCAGTGACGGTGTCCCCAAACATTCGAGGCGGGTGGGCGTGGCCGTGAACCGACGGCGTGCTCGGCGTGGTCTGCGCGTGCGCAACGGGCGCGGGCGGCGGGCCCTCGTTCGGGGTCTGCGCGCAACTCCAGCGGGCGGGCGAGCTGCCGCTGTGACAAAATAGAGATATGTTTGAACTGTTGATGAGTTGTCAAACGTCATTTGTTTCTCGCGCAAAATTTCAGTGTGGTCACAAAACACATTTTTGATTTAAAACCTATTTTTGATGACTTGATTTTGATATTTTGATCCTTTTTACAAAGGGTTGACAAAATCTAGTATTTTACTAGAGTTCACAGACTGGAGTTTAGGTAACTTTACGACAAACTTGTGTAACAAACTTGTAAATAGAAAACACTGATTCGATGCCGTACAAGTTAGCTGTAATTTGACACTTTATTGCATTCCATAATGTTTACACAGCTCGATAGAGTCGTGAAAAATCTTGCACTAACTCGTTGGCGGCATAGCCCGCGGTTTGAGTTGCGATCCTGAAAGGTACGAACAATGCCGGATCCCATGACGTCTAAATTATTTATGTCGGGTGAATTGGGTGTCATCGTTTTTATGAAGATACTCTAAGCCGTTACCCCAGTTGTCGATGAAGAATGATTTAATGACTTATTTTACCAGACGTAATTAAAGGAAAAATGATCTTAATATCATCATTTTACGGTTATCTTACGTCCAAAAGCACGTTTAATAGCCTCAAATGTAAAGGTTTACTTACATAACCTCTTCGTTGGCGATAGGTTCGGTGTAAGCCAGTGGGAACCATCCTGCCTGATGTGAGCGTAGATTTTCTCCGTACTGCCACCCCTTAGTCCTTTCCCCAAGTAAAGCGAGCATATCTCCTTGTTGGAAGCTGAGCTGGTTGTCGCCGGCGGCTGCGTAGGCGTAGAGGGAGCGGGCCAATGGGGGATCTCTGATGGTAGCAGATGGAGGAGCGAGCGATGAGGGACGTGTGGCGCGGGTTTCCGGTTCAATTTCTGCAAAAGGTAGATTGGTTTAAGTCTCTATTACAATAATTTAAGTACCATGGTAGTTTCAGCTGTTCTGTTTTTTATATTAATGAGAGAAAAGTAGAAGATGGTTTTTATTGTTAGCTCAAATCATCTTTTACGAATGTTACTGCATGTGATACCACAGTGAGTTCTACAACAATATGAGCATTATTATGTCGGGCACGACAAAAGAAGAAGAGAGGATGACTCATTGACATACCTAACCGCTAATTTACAAGATACATGATTTAAGGATTATTTAGTTTATTGGTGTTATTTATTGGTATTTTCTTAATAGATGTTCTACACGGCTCTTACCTGGTTCATCAATATGCGAGCTGGCTTGCAAATTGAAGTCAGATTTAGCTCTCGACAGTCCTTGGGCGGGTGATCCCAGGTCCCCGATAGACCTGACATCGAGACACGAGGCGTCTACTGAGCGGGTCTTCCTCAAGGCAGAGCCTACTGAGGCACGATCGTCGTCGTCCCCGGCTCTTGGGCTGGCGTATACGTCCTCATCGGCCCAGAATGAGACTTGCTGTTGGAGGGAGAAAAGTCATAATTGGCTGTAGAATTGCACTTGACCAATAGACATACCACTTTATTACAAAAAGCGGATTAAAGTTAAAACTGCAAACCAGTTTGACGCTGTATCATTTCTGTTATTAAAGGCAGAGATACAGCAACAGTTGATCAATTTATTCCCCTTTTAAGGCGGGTACTGACTTACGCAATGCAACATGCAATGTAACACGCAATTTTGCGATAGACATTGTTGCAACGTATCATGCAATGTAACAGAATTCCAATAGTGTGGACGCCTTGCACGCACGAACCGTGCACACTACGCGCACGAACAGAACATGTGTGTGATTCTCTAAGCGACACATAGACGCTGCGCGCATGGCTGTGATCTGCTGTATCTTTCCAATTCTATAAATATGAAAGAGACAAAATCAATTCTCAGCGCTGCGGCAGCCGCTGGTACCAAGGCTTTAACTTAGAGAATCGCACTTCATTTCAACTCGGGACGCCTTGCACGCACGAACCGTGCACACTACGCGCACGAACAGAACATTTCAACTCGTGCGCGCCACGATCCGAAATTCGTCGGTTTTTCGCCAAACACAAAGGAGTGCGCAGGGTGCTCGGAGCGCCAGTGTGAACGGTGTGTGTGTGTCTGTACGGCGAAACGCGGCGTAAGTCTGTACCCGCCTTTAAGGCGACCTGCTGCAACGTAACATGAAAGGAGCATTTCTTAAGTGTGGACGTACCGCGCGCACGAACCGAGCATGTACTCTACAGCTAGCATCTGTTCCCCCGGCATGCGCGCGGCGAGCGTAGCTCAGTCTGCCGTATTTTATTTAACCATTGTTCGCACGCGTTCCGCCGTACAGACACACGCAACCCGTCCACACTAGCGCTTTGCGCATACCGCGCGCCCCTTCGTGTTCGGCTCAAAATGCTCTGTTCGTGCGCGTAGTGTGCACGGTGCGTGCGCGCAAGGCGTGTATGGGAATTCTGTTACATTACATGGCACGTTGCAACAATGTGGACGGCAAATTCTTTCATTGCGTGTTACATTGCATGTTAGAATAGAATAAAATAGAATTCCAAAATAGCTGAAACTGTGTAACAAGTTCTTAAAAAATATTATTAACATTAATATTAACAAAATTCATCGTGAATTTAACAATGAATTAGTCTTGACACTAAAGTATTCATTTAGTGTATAGAAAACATTATTAAATAACCAAGTTTTTAACTTAAATTTAAATATATGACCTTTCAATGCCTTTAAATTAGTAGGTATATGATTATACACTTTATTACCATGTACGAAAGTACTCTTTTATTAAACATTATTATTGACAATTGGTAAATTTAAATTACAGTAGAACTCCAATTATCCGAACTCCGACTATCCGAATCGCCGATCATCCGAATCACAAAACCACCACTTGCAACTGCTCACCGTCAAGCGAATGCGTGACCTGGCTGCCCGAAAACGGTTGAAGACCGCAAAACAGCTTACATTGACGGAGATGTTTAAAAAACAATGATTTTTATTTCTAAACTTGTACATAAGTACATTTTATTTATATTTAAAACATGTGAAAATTTCATGTTTCTTTCATTTAATTCAATAAAAAAATAGTGCAATATCAAAACGTAGCTTTTATTCTCTCCAATGGCAATTTTTAAAAAAAAAATCCGATTATCCGAATATTTGATTATCCGAATGGGTCCCGGTCCCCATTAATTCGGATAATTGGAGTTCTACTGTATATCTATACTGAAGGCGTTGGTTACGGAGAGATTTACAGTTAAACAAGTCTATGTTGTTTTTAATGAATACACAAATTTCTAGAATATAGATATCAGTAAGAGTAAGTAATTTCTTTTCTTTAAATACATTCCTTAGGGTATCATCAAAATACATGTTGTAAATTATGCGTAAGTATACATTTCTTTTGTAGTATGAAAGTACTATGTGAATTAACAGAATTACCCCAATAAATAATCCCATACGTTAGGTTAGGATGTACGTTGTTACATTGCGTAAGTCTGTACCCGCCTTTAGGAATAACAGAGAATTAGTTTTAACAATTATATACTACGACAATCAAACTGCGGTCAAATATACTCAAACTCAAAATATATTTAAAATATATTTTGAGTTTAAAATAATCATATAAAATAAACTCAATTAATAAGAGGACACTCATTCAGGACGTCATGTTTTAACTGTCGCAAAGAACGGCCGCGCAAAAAAAATGTTACCAGAGACACAAGCTGTTTTTTCATCTGTGTAATCTGACACTTTATAATAATCTTTTTTATAAAGCTTTTCTTTCATTTTGATTTTAAATTATATAATTTGGTACTTTGTTGTAAAATCTTACACACAAACCCTTAGAAGAATTATTAATTTTATGCAGCCTGGCATATTTCTGGTGTTTAAATTGTGAATATCACAAAACATTTCAATATTTTTATGAACGTTTATCAGATTTTCATAAATTTTAATGTATTGTGATGCAATTGTCATTATATTTATATCCTTAAATCTCTCCCCGAGGGAATCACTATTTTAATAGATTGCTCGAATAGCCCTCTTCTGCAGCACAAAATGGTTTGAATGTCGGCAGCATGTCCCCACAGTAAAATGCTGTAACGACATTAGACTATGAAAGTAACTGAAATAAAGTAATGTATCTGTATCAACCTCAGTTAACTGACGGATCTTTACTACTGCATAAGCCGCAGAGCTAAGTCTATTTGACAATTTAGCTATAGGTATGTGAAATAGAGTTATAATTCTGAGGTATGTGCGCCCCACTGAAGCTTGGCATCTGACGTGACTTTAAACTATCGCGCTGCATTGCATTAAAACTATTTTAACAGGACCTAACACGATTAATTTTGTAAGGAAGTACATATCCCTAACGTGACGCCTAGAAACACAGTGGTGTCCACAGAATTCACATTCTTATCTTTAATTTGTACACTAGTTGTTACCTGCCTAACATTAGGCAATATAAATCTTACATATTTGGTTTTTCCCTCGATTTAATAGCAAGTTATTTACACTAAACCTGAGAACAATCTTTGAGACCGCATTATTCACATCGTCGTAATTTGGGTGTCGTCGTTTCACTTTGCATAAAAGTGAAGTATCATCAGCAAACAATACTATCTCATGACTGTCTTTTACAAAATAAGGTAAGTCATTAATATAAACCAAAAACAAGAATGGACCAAGTATTGAACCCTGCGGAACTCCCATTGTAACCACTGATCCCGGAGATCTTTTACCGTTAATTTACACCTTCTGAATCCCGTTACTTAAGTTTGAGATTAGAAGGCTCAAAGAAGCATTTCTATTTTTTCTAATTCCATAGTGGTTAAGCTTCCCGGCCAATGTTTCATGTGAAACACAATCGAAAGCATTGGATAAATCACAAAATACCCCTAGGACATGCTGTGATTCCTCCTAGGTATCAAATATTTGGATTAAAAGCTCAACACCGGTGTCAGTTGTTGTGTGCCCCTAATAAAACCATACTGTTTACAATGTAAAGTTTATTTCTATAAAAAATATTTTAAATTTGGTATAGCATCAACTTTTCAAAAACTTAGGTAGCACAGAAATAGGTCTAAAATAGTTTTTAATCAAAAAACAAAACCGAGTTAAAAAGCAGATAAAACCAAAATCAAAAAAAAAAGTAAAAAACTAAACCATTAAAAAATAAAAAATAATATTACCCACACTATTAAAAACAAGAAAAAAATCCAACGAATTAAAAAGATTTAAAAACTTATTATTATTCTAAATGTACGCTATCAGAAATAACAGAAAACAATACTTATCTAATTAATTTTCAAAACTAATATTGCGCAAACGGTATATTGTAAACGCTTTGTCAGTAATTCGTGTCTTTCATTCTCTTTTGAGTTGACTTTTGTGTTTTAGTATTGTTACACTCGGTTATTTATTAGTAAAAATTACGTGCCTGGATGGCCCTATGGAGCTGACTCGCTCGTTTAGGTAAAGGATAGTTTTATGGTTTATTACTTACTTACTTACTTTACTTTTTAATGTAAAAGGGGAACCGCCAGACTTCAACATTAGTTTTGAAAATTATTTTTTTGTTCATATTGCTAAGTACTGTTTTCTGTTATTTCTGATAGTGTACATTTAGAATAATAATTAGTTTTTAAATCTTATGTTTAATTCGTTGGATTATTTTATTTTAATATTGTTTTTAACAGTGTGGGTAATATTATTTTTAACTTTTTACTGGTTAAGTGTTTTTACTTCTTTTAGATTTTGGTTTACCTGCTTTTTTTAAGACGGTTTTATAAAAAAAAAATTAAAAACTTTTTTATTTTAAACGTTTTAAAGGTTTTATTTAAATGGGTAGACCTTCAGCGAAAGTAGGTGCTATGAGGATACAGCGTCATAAAGAGACTGGTGTAGAAAAGACTAAGCGGCTTTAAATGAACAGGGAGCGTAACGCAAACAATCGTGCCCTTGAGAACATAGTCCAGCGTGAGAACAGACTTTCACAAATGAGAGCTTACGCCTCTCATCGTTTGTCGCATCCTTGATTTTCCCTGGATTCTACGATTAGATAATAACTTTGTTACAATGGGACCACTTCAGGAGTATACTCATTCGAATAAAAAAAAGAATCGTTGAAATTGGTCAATAGTTCGCGAAGATATTGACGAGTAAAGCAGGAAAGTCGACAACAATGTGTTTTTTCAGGATTCTGAAAAAACTTCTGAACCGTCTATTGTAAATTTTTCATGGGATCAATTTGCAACTTTGGTCTATCAGATAAAAAAGAATGATCAAAATCGGTTCACAATTGTCGGAGCTATCGTGGAACATACATAAAAAAATTCAGACGACTTTAGAACCTCCTCCTTTTTTTGAAGTCGGTTAATTAGAGGGGTCAGAAATGCTACCTGATTTAAATAATAGAATAATTTTTGTCTCATTAGGTCAGGTAAAACACCACAGTCAATGCATTCGTTAAATATGGTTGTAAATAAAACTGGTTGTCATAATTACTGATTTACTGACGTCCACGGAATTACCTCACAGATCAGCAGTTTTCTTTTTAATTAGAGTGTTATATAAAAATGTTTTTATTATATCTCTAACACAATGTTTTTTAAACCTAAATTACTATCACATTCTCTTTCAAAACAGATTCAGCTACGGAGGGGGCAGATACCAAGGCTTTTGTGGTTGAGACTAGAATGTCAGTAAAAAACCTCTCAAATGCTGCAGCAACATTAGCATCAGAAGTCAAGGTTTTATTATCACAACTTAAATTGTACGCATTATTACGACCTTTGACCTTTCCTGTTTCACTATTTATATTCCATGTCATTTTTTTTTGTTATTACTATTCTTAATCTTACAACTCAGATAACTTTGAATAATTACTTATTGTACATCGGCTTTGTTCTCGATGTATATGTTTACCATGCAGCTTCTTTAACTCACTCGGTAACCTGTCGCGCTTTTATCCCTTTGACTAATTCTTTAAAAAAAAATACATTGTCTTCTCTCTGTAGTCCATCTGTCAAACTTCATTCTTTGATTTCGCGCGGTAACCGGCGTTGTGGAAAAAACGTTGCTACTAATATTTTCAGAGATTTTGTGAAAAGCAGGTGAAAAATTATCTTGTACCATGGGTAAAAAACGCAAATCGGAAGAAAAGAAGTTACAGCGGTACCTTAAAAAGATTCGAAAAATGGAAAAACGTTTGGCAAAACGTGTCGAGTTGAATAGTGATGAAACCTCATCAGGTAAATAAATAATAGGTTTATCATTAACCACAAGACACGGGTGATGCACGAGATGCATCGACGTGCTCTTTTGTCTTCAGGACGCATTGTGGTTAGACGTGGGCGGTGTACGTGATACACAGACATGTTGTAAAAATTACATAGGTAGGTACCTACCTACCTATACCTATAGTATTTATGAAGAAAATACAGAAACACAGACGCAAGCTGTCTACGAGATAGATAGGTGTGGTCTCAGAAGGTTAGAAATAACCATTATTTCTGTTTGCAGATCACTATTCGTCAAATTCGGACGAAGAACTTACACCCAACCTAGATATAATCGAAAGTAGCTCATCTACAGCACAGGTTCCTGTGACGACAGCTCAAAGCTCTCTTAGTCCTGACATACTTATGGCATTAGGGGATCCTATGCCTGTACAGCCCAAGTTTGGGCCAAATATATGTGATGAGGTTGCGGGTATCATGAATAATATTTTGAAAAATGGGCTAAAAAAGGAGTCCAAGTGTACTCTTATGGAAGAGCTAATCCCTGAGAATTGTCCATTGCTAATAGCACCTAAAATAAACCTTGAAGTTGCCACAGCGGTAGGCGAAAATATTCGCAACAGAGACAAGAAGATTGAGTTTGAGCAAAATCAACTTGGGGTTGCACTTTCTGTATTGAGCCAAATTTTGTCTTCACTTATAGTAAATGAAAACATTGACAGATTACATGTGGTTTCATCCCTAAGTAATGCCGTCAGAATCCTGGCTGATCTACATGCCATCCAAACTAGAGCGAGGAAAAATTTAACTTTACCAGCTTTAGACAAGCAATTTTTAAATCTTGTAAAAGATGTTGAGAGAGATGAATACCTTTTTGGTACCAATCTTAATGAAAAAATTCAAGCTATTAAAAACAGCCAAAAAAGTGGGAATTCTATTAAAAAAATTATTCCTAATCCAAAACAGGGAAACTACAGTGGCCCGTCCCGTTACCAACAGAATGGTACTCGATCAGTAACGAGGGGCGGGCCCCAGAAATATCCGGTAGTGAGAAACTACCAACAGAAGTTTCAGAGGAAACCCAATCCGGAGCAGTACAGGCAGTCAGCTCAATTGAAACCCCGTGTTCCGGGCCCCAAATAGAGGTAAGCCATGGTGGCAGAATTGCACACTTTCTGGACTGTTGGTCTAAAATATGTGATGATAAGGTCATTTTAGGCTATGTCAAAGGCTATACTATACCTTTTATAAATTTACCATGTCAGTATTCAGAACCAATCCCCAATCATTTGAAATCTGAGCAGGACCACAAAAATATGCAAAAGGCAATTAAGAGTTTGTTAACTTTAGGAGCCATAGTACCATGTAAACCCTGTAACAATCAATTTGTATCAAACACCTTTTTGGTTCCTAAACCTAATGGTGGTAACAGGTTTATTCTAAACCTAAAATGCCTTAATGAATACATTGCTACTTCCCATTTCAAAATGGAAGATATAAGAACAGCTATGGCCATCCTTAGTCCAGGTGATTTTATGGTTAAAATTGACTTAAAAGAGTCTTATTTACTAGTTAACATAAATCCAAGTTCTAGAAAATTTTTAAGATTTCGCTATCAAATATTATATGAGTTTCAGGCATTACCCTATGGCCTTTGTACAGCGCCATTGGTCTTTACAAAAATAATTAAAGTTGTTGTAACTTACCTTCGGCAAAGAGGTTACAAATCAGTCCAATATTTGGATGATTTGTTACTTATAGGCTCTGATTATAGGTCTGCTCTTAAAAATTATCATGAGACTGTTAGTGTACTGCAATGCCTAGGATTTGTAGTGAATTTTGAAAAAAGTGTAATTGTACCATCACAGTTGTGTCAATTTTTAGGTTTTGTATTCAACACTTTGGACATGACCATTAACTTACCACCAGAAAAGATAAAAAGTATTAAAAATATTGTTGCTAAATATACACAAATGGATTCTTGTTCCATTCGTGATATTGCTAAGTTGACAGGTACCTTGGTGGCTGCCTGTCCAGCCTCTCGCTATGGCTGGCTGTATACTAAAACTCTAGAGTTTCATAAAATTAAAGCTCTTACTAAGAATAAAAACAACTATGACTCTACAATGCAAATACATTCTGACATAAAAGAAGATCTTAAGTGGTGGTTGGCTAATATTCATATGTTTAAAAAATCCCTTTTGGGTTCTACTTATGACATTGTTATTTTTACTGATGCAAGCCGATGTGGCTGGGGGGCTGTATGTAATGGTTTAAAAATTAATGGAAAGTGGAAAACTGTAGAAAACAAATATCACATTAATTATCTTGAATTATTGGCTATATTTCTTGCCTTAAAAACATTTGTAAAACACAAACAGAATTTAAACATATTATTAAGAGTAGATAACATAACAGCAATATCATATATCAATAAAATGGGGGGCACTCAATACCTACATCTTAACCAACTATCTAAAGATATATGGAGGTGGTGCGAAGACAGACATTTTTGGCTTTTTGCATCATATATTAGATCATCAGACAATAAGGAGGCTGATGAACAATCTCGAAAAATTAATCCTGACACAGAGTGGGAATTGAGTGACACCGCATATCAAAAACTGATATCAGTACTTGGCTGCCCCAGCATAGACCTATTTGCATCACGACATAACACAAAATGTAATCTCTTTGTTTCATGGAAACCAGATCCAGAAGCTTGCAACATTGATGCATTTACAATCCCTTGGTCACAACATTTCTTCTATGCCTTTCCGCCTTTTAGTTTAATATTGAAATGTATTCAAAAAATTAAATTAGATAATGCAACAGGCATTTTGGTTATGCCTTATTGGCCATCACAGCCATGGTTCCCAATTATGAATGAGATATTGATATCTAAATTAGTATTTTTAGGACCTCATAGAAATCTTTTATCTTCTCCTTTCAGAGACAGTCATCCACTTCACCAACAGCTGACATTAATAGCTGGAATATTATCCGGCAAGCTTGGATAAATCGATCTGTTCCTCCTGTAGCTAGTGATGTTATGATTCAATCCCTTGCTAAAAATACACTTAAACAGTACAATGTTACTTATAGGCTATGGTGGGTTTTTTGTAGAGAAAATGATATTGACCCTTACCAAGCTTCGGTACCATTTATCATGACTTTTCTCACAAAGCAATTTAGCTCAGGTGTATCTTATAGTACATTAAATTCACATAAATCAGCTCTTTCATTAATTAGTAACTCTAAACTTGGGAATGATGACCGTATAAAGAGACTATTAAAGGGTTTTTATAAGAGTAGACCACCTTTACCTAAGTATAACATAACATGGGATACAAACAAAGTATTGAATAAGTTAAAAGACTGGTATCCAAATAATAGTTTAAGTTTAGAAACTATATCGAAAAAATTAGTGATATTATTAGCATTAAGTACTGCTCATAGAGCACAAACTTTATCTCTTATTAAGTTAAGTAACATAAAGTATTCTGATTCTGGTATTCATATTATAATTACTGATATTGTAAAGACATCTGGTCCAGGCCGTAATCAGCCTAGTATTAATTTAAAATATTTGAATCACTCCAATTTATGCCCAGTTGTGACATTTCGAGACTATTTAACAGCCACAAAAGACCTTAGAAATGGTTCAGATTTATTAATATTATCTTATAAAAAACCACACAAACCTGTGTCCTCTTCAACCATAGGGCGTTGGATCAAAAATGTATTATTAGTTAGTGGCATAAATGTTGATATGTTTACAGGACATAGTACAAGACATGCAGCAACCTCCATGGCTAAAGCTAAGGGAGTGTCGCTGGATGTTATTAGACAGACAGCGGGATGGACCTGTATGTCAAAAACTTTTGAAAGATTCTATGATAGACCAGTTTGTGATTCTTTTACTGAGGCAATTTTTAACTAATAGAAATGACACTAATAGATTTAAGTGAAATTGTTAATTACTTGTTTAAGTACCTTATAGGAAAACTTAATTTGATTTGTTTTTTCTTTTTAATTATTTAACTTTCCTGGAAAAAATTATTTAAGTACATATTACAATTTGATTTTATAAAAATTATATAATTTTATTGTACTTCCTGTTTTTTAGATAAACAATTGTTGATTTTACAACTTCTTTCGATAAACTCTAAACATCTGCATGGTAAACATATACATCGAGAACAAAGCCGATGTACAATAGTATGATCAAACAAACTCACCTGAGTGACGTTCGATCATTATTGTACGAAGGCTTTGTTCGAAGATGTATATGTTCCCTCCCACCCAATAACTACTTTTAGTAGATAACCCTATAAATGAAGTTGTAAATTTAGCATTAGTACCTAGCTCAGCTCTAAAGAATGAAGTTTGACAGATGGACTACAGAGAGAAGACAATGTATTTTTTTTTAAAGAATTAGTCAAAGGGATAAAAGCGCGACAGGTTACCGAGTGAGTTAAAGAAGCTGCATGGTAAACATATACATCTTCGAACAAAGCCTTCGTACAATAATGATCGAACGTCACTCAGGTGAGTTTGTTTGATCATACTATTAACATATAATTTGAAATCGTCACTGGTGTTAAAGTTGCGATCACCACAAAGTTCATAAAGGCGTTTCCTACTTTTTTGAAAACCAATTGAAGCTTATTCATAAAAAGTTACAGTACCACTAACCGAGATCTTTCTAAGAACAAAAGATTTATTAAATTAGGAACAAGTTAAAGATATCATTTTAAAAGACATTAGGGTTGTCATTGTATTCTAAATAATTTAATTTTGTATCTAGATTGCTTTTAAAGCGTCCAGCCGACCTGCAGTTTTTGGTACAACAGTGATATTCTTTTTCATCACTTACTTACTCTGGTGTGAAAAACTGACCATTAGGCCACGATGATCCCAGTCCAGGTTATTAATAATTTGCTTAGCTAGTGGTATTACATTAGTATATACGTTATCAATACAGGTAGCCGAAGTGGCAGTTATTCTTGTCGGCTCCAAAGATAAATGTTTCAAATTATATGATAGAAATAAGTTTTTAATTTTAGTTGACAATGTGGAGTTTTCTAACAAATTTATATTAAAATCACCGCAAACAATTATTGTTTTACCTACATTGCGAACCTTACGTAATGTCTCACCCATAACTTTTTCAAAAAATCATATAACGCTGAAGGAGGTCTGTATACACTTTTTACAACAAACTGCTCCAACTCCACGTTATTTCTATTGTTTGTTCAACCGAGAGGCTCACTATGTCTTTGCGTTCCTTTATTTTAACTTTTTACTAACATTAATTACGGAGCCACCATGTGTTGCGTTTCCTCGACTGAACGAACTTCCTACCAAATGGCTTTATAGGATACTCTGCTAATTTATCTGCTAAGTATTTGTGTCTTTGGTTGAGTACAAAAATTAAATGTAAAAAATCAGTAGTTTAGTCATAATATTGAAAAAACATTACAAAAAGGAGTAACTTTGGGATTTTTTTTTCTATCGAGTGAAGTTCATTGGATCTTGTAACTGAATGCGACTTTGAATAGATTAGATCCTTATCTAAGATATACTTTTTTTTCCAGAATTTAAACCATTATTTTCTATGTCTCAGATGGTTTGAAAAAACTCAAAGCGCGACCTATCTAGCCTTAACTCGTAATCCCTGCGTGCGCGCATAAACCCTGCGCTCCTGACGGACGTCAAATCGATCTCGAGTCAGCGTTGCTTATCGGAATATGAACGCTCGGGTCACACAATAAGTTTCAATTTCGCGTGAAAGTCGTTAGAGAGTGAGCCTTCTGTACGGTAGTACTATTAGTTATTCTGTGCTTGTACCAAGACGAAAAACGAAACAATTTAAAAACACACAAATTTATGTTTATTAATTTTTGACGTTTTTTTATGCTTAAGTTTTTATAAAAAAAGATATTTGAATGATTAAAAATGTCAACCATATTAATTAGGTACTAATGTTTACCAAAACTCATTTCAGCCGTTGCTTTATTTTACTTCAAAAACTCAGTTATTTCCAATTTCTATTACTTCCCACAATATCAATACGATAATTGAAAATCACATTTAATTTTATTCCTTAAAGTGATAACTTAAGTTAACAATTCATTATGATTTATCATTCTTCACCTTTCATCCCAAAAAACGATTAATATAACCTATAAGTTTTAGCCGTTTGTGTCGCTAGGGGAGAGCCACTTGCCCGCTATTTTTGTCTCGTACCAAGATATGTTTGTTTACACAGAATTATATCACGGCTTATATTTCGGTTCGACGCGATTCTGTTTCGGCGTGCAGTGGTACTGGGAGCAGCGATGCGCATTTGTCTGGCACAGACTATAGCTCGTTAGATTAGTTTTTAAGTCTTAACTACAAGTTAGTTAACTGTTTATTTATTATTATTATTAGTATTGACGTCAATAAGTGCCTGTAAAGGTTTACATTGAATAAATAATTTGACTTTGACTTTAATGATTTTTTTAATTGAACATGAACTGATGGTCTCTAAGCCAGTGTTCGGTAATGCAAGAAATATCAATTTTATTACAGTTCAAGAACAATTCAATCTCTAAATCTTTGCCCATTATTCCTTGGATTTGGTTTACAATGTTCATAGATTCAAAATTTTTTAAATTTAATGATTGACTGGGGCTTTTCTTAAGGCTATTTTTAGATTGATTTCATTTCATTTTTTACAACCATTTCGCAAGAAAGTTCCTCTTTTGTCTCAAGGGGGTCTTTAAAAAATAACAAACAATACATAAATCTAATGACTCCTAAAAACATATTTTTTCGACAACTTTCTTAATTTTACGGATGAAACAATAATTCTTAAAATGTTTGTATTGATATTCCGCGGGGCACCCCCTTCTTTAAGTAAATTTTAATTAAAAAGTAAATTTTATTTTCTAACACAAGCGCGTGATGGTTTTACACATTTCGCAGAATAAAAACATTGCTCTAATTAAATTTCTAGGTCTGAAACTTCAAAGCAGAATTGTTCTAATTATAAACATTAATATGATTGATATTGCTTTGAAGTTCATTAAGAGACTTATGACAGTTTTTACGATCGCGCGGCACTCCCCTATAATACAATTTAAATAAAGAATCGGAATGTCATTTGAAAAACTACTGACCTCTATGTCAAATATACATTGCTCATTATATGCAACTTGTTAAGCCAAGTTTTTGACTGACGTTTGAATACTTACAATATGATAGCGTTAAAGCTATTTGTCGCTTTTATTAATACGGCAGATAATAACTATCTCTTGTCAAATAAAAAATACTAACATAATTGTTAGTGTCAATTAAATGCATTATTTGTCATTTTTGCAAAATATATCTAATGTCAGGTTAAGCTTTAACTAATAGAATTTTCCACCTGTGGCAAACTGCAACAATATATAATATAAAGTTTAGGAGTTAGCATTTTGTTTCATCATTTATTCCTTGAATAAACTTTACTAACAATCGACTAAGAAAATTGCATACCGGTTTGATCCGCCACATAAGAATGGACCATAACCGTTCAATCGGCTCAAACACTTTCCCTGCTCTTATTTTCGCAAAGCAATTGATATCCATTCAATGTTCTCCGTTTATTTTGGCCAAATATGACGCTTAAATGGGCCATATACGTTATAAGAAGCCATAAACATAATTTTTCGCAAATGAAGAAACATTTTATGGGATATCACGGGTCGCGGTGCGCGCAAAGGGTTGTAAATACGTTTTTATACGCTCACAAGGTTAAACGACTTTCTATAAAAGGATCGTTGATAACAAAATAGCATATTAAATCATCAATTTGTTGCAATGTTTTATTCATAATGTGATTACGCTTGTTATGGTTTACGCGAATAGGTACTCGTACTACGCATCCTTGAAATAGAAGACTGAGGTGTTGGTCGTCTTAAAATGTATTGTAATTTGCTACAGTCAACTACTTTCAATATGTTGCGTTCTGTTTCATGTTTTTTATGCATTTCAAACCACCTTTTCATTTAAAAGTATGTTTTTATACATCGCTCATATGAATAAATTGTTATTTTTAGATACTACTTGGAGTTGTTTGGAGTTTGTTTCAAAAATACTACTTATGTCTTTACTCTGAATATTAGATTTTACACACTAAGATACTTCCAAACTAAACATCCACACATTTTTTTAACAATATTTCAATTAGACCTACCCTCATTCTGCTGACAAACATGGCTTCCACATTAGGCGGCAGGTACTCCCTCGTCCTGGACACCTCCAGCCACTCCTCTAGCCCGGTGTTGTATGTGGCCGCGCCCGCACTGTGATACGCTAGCCAGTGCTTCGCGAGTGAGCACTGTCGCTCCAGGACGAAGCCGTACCGGCGACGCTCCTGGGTCATTGCCTGGGACAAACAGATTAAATTAACACTTTACATCTATTTAAATATTGGTGCTTATTTCACACAAATTTTATTGTAAACAATTTCGGAAAAACTTTAATGATGAAATTTTTTACAAGCAGGGTCTTGAGCAAGTATGTCCGATGTGCACGTTCGAATATCGCTTTGGACGATTTAAAATGCTTAAAATATTTTTTTTAAATAAATATACAAAAAAAATTGTAGCGTAATTTATTTTTATCACTAATTGACATAAGATGAAATTGACATAAAAAATTACAAACGGAATACTTAATCTATTTATCTATAAACTTAGTACATTATTACAACTCATTTATAACTCATTCTCAAGAGCAGTTTACAGAGTAAATTCATGCGTTTAAAATGACAAAAGTAAGTTTATACTGCGGATTTTAAACAGCTAACCCCTGTTCCATCTATCAACTGAAATTAAAATAACATTTTGTAATTGTGAAATGAATAAATGAAGAAAATAACACTTACATTTTTCAAACTTTGCTCACAGAATGCATCCAATTTTGTCTTCTCCTCTTCCAATATTTGCATGTTCTGCAAGAAAAAATTGTACGTTAATTACATGCAAGGGTAAACTACAATTAATGAAACAATACCTTTGGAAAGAAAGAGAGATAGAAAAAAAAGTATTCAGTAGATACCACATAACAATATTTTACAAGGGTACTTAAATCGTAACATTTTATACATACATACCTACATACAATAATCACAACTTAATAGCCGGGGATAATTCCTCGAAGGGTTAGTCAGAGACTAGGCAATGAGGACAGCAAAAGCAGTCCTCTACCATATTTATATATTTATAAATATAATAGGTAACTTAAATGTAGTGATAACTAAATGGTCTCCACTCCTTTCAGTTCAGTAATTGCATTAAATACAGGATGTAATATCACAAAAGATCTTAATGAGACAAAGTGCAGCGAGAGAAGGAAATCTTTGCAAGCCCTTATTGAGGCTCGGAAATGATGGAAACCTTGTTTATAGTTGAAATTCTATAAAAACAAAAGGAAAAGGATTCTCTTCAATACTTAAGTTACTAATAATTCATAATGTGTTATGATCGATTATTTTTGTTAAACAGTGAAGTTGACGCAATGAGGCAATTCATAATGTTGTAAATTATATTCTATTTGTAACTATGTAATTTAACGTTTCAATGGTTGAACTGAGCGTCACCACAGTATATATTTTAGCTTAAATTATAATATACTGTGGCGTCACCGACCATGAGCTAACAGGATTCTGCTTTATGGCTTTGTAAAAGAAACCTGTATTGCAGCAAAGATTTTTAAAATTGTTTATTTTGCAATTGAATAAAAAAATTACCTTCATTTCCTTGTCCATAGCTGTACCAACTTTGGTGACGTTCGTCTTCTTCTTTCGTTGTTTCTTGATTGTGGCGGCGGCTTTACTGTAGCTCTCTGAGCGCAGTTTGTGTTGTTGCAAGAAACGTTTTTGTTCAGACTAAAAGTAAAAGAGAATGATTGACAAAATTCTTATTAGAAACAAAACAGTTGACGTATACGTAAGTATACTATACTGTTAGACTTAACTCGTTGATAGACGAACTTTATTGCAACATTTATCAACATGACTAGCTGAACAAAAATAAAAAGCTAAACAAAATGTTCCACCATATTTTAAATACTAGACGAACTAAACATTTGTGCTCGTAATAGGACCTCGATATTGCTATTTTAAAACATACACAATCGTGACTCAGAGGCACGGAGGATAGAACAGTCTTTACTCAGTGGCCTGACTTTGACATTTGGACTATGAGACAGAAATTTGGTAATTAACCACGTCACCATGTCTTGCGCTTAACCCCCAATACAGTCAACGCAAGCTGAGGTCCTATATCATTTAAATTCAGGTCTTTTATTATTCGATTCAAATCCCTCAAGGAATCTAATAAGGTAAGGGGAGACGTGATGCCGACCTTAGAAAACCTCCGGGAATTGTCTAGTTACGTATGGTTTGAGTAACTAACCAGTTCCACAGCAGTTATTCTTCAAAAAACATCGCACACAATAGCAGATACAAAAAAAACGTCATGATATTTTTGTTTCCCCTCTATTACTAGCATATGCGTAATATTTACGAAAATCAACTGTATTAGTTCTTCAAAATATTCCCACTGATGTTAAACTAAATTGGACCTTTGCAGAGCTTACTGCGGTTCAAACGCTGTTTCCTTATTTATATTCAGTGGGATAATAGCACTTACACACAAAAAATACCTACTCACTTCGGCCAAAACTTTTTAATAGAAATTCTTATCTCAAGGGATACTGAGCTTATTTGAACTGAGACCCTACGCCCTCTTAGCAGTAAACAATCTCTGGGAACACGGGACTATTCACATAAAAGATTATGAAAGGAGAAATTCTTATTGACTGACCTGTACTACTTTTGTATCTTTCTCCAGATTAGTTTCCAAGGGGACCAGCAAATCTACGTAAAACGCTTTCAGCTGAAAGAAAAACAGGCAAAGATTAAGCACTGTTACGTCGGAATCACGATCAATAAGAAGCGACGGACAAACAAACAGCGAACTGAGTTAAACCTGGTTTAAATGTTAATAGTATAATTGTTATTATTATGAGCCTTATATGTGTCCCATCTAAAAAATTAAAAATAGAACAATTATAATAGAAGAAATAAAAGGTAATTAAGTATTTAAGTTAGATGTAACAGTAAATTGTAAGAAACGCAATTCAATTTGGATTAGGTTATAATTATTTTTACTGTGCAATCTTTCCTAATAGCAGGTTTAAGGGGAAACACTACGTCCACGTGGCATGCAAAATTCTCATACAAAACACAGAAAAACGACGTTTCGTAGTCCCTTACTTTTTCAGCATCGCTTATAGAAAAATTTTCTATGTCTGTATGTTTGATTTTTTTGCATTAAGTCATTTAATTAATAACCAGGAGCCTTCAAAATTTAGCGAAATCACTCCGTTTTAAGACATCTTCAGAAACATTAAGTGGCTGGTTTTAAAAAAAATCAACATACAGACATAGAAAATCTCTTTCTTTTAGCGATGCTGAAAAAGTAATAAAAATTGGTCCAGTTATAAAGGACGAAACAGGGGACTACGAAACGTCGTTTTTATGTGTTTTGTATGAGAATTTTGGATGCGACTTCGACATTGTGTTTCCTCTTAACTTTAGTCCGTTGTGAAATTACAGAAAAAGGGTTTAAAAGCGCTCAGTGGTTAAAGTAAAATCGTCGGTAGTCAAACGGACGAATCGGTATCGAAAAGTTTAAAAAATTAAATACTTAATTGTGATTATCGACTTCTTTTTCATTTTCACCACGTGCTATCATTTTCAAATTCAAATATATTTGAGCTAATATTACTTAAAAGGAATGAACACCTGTCCACTCTGACTGTGTGTGTAAGTTACTTTTTGACCATAAATATTCTTACTGACTAAATAATTGGTTAAGCACTATAATCTTCCTACCGTCAATTAGGTAAAAATACTATGTAAAGTTTATTTTAAGATCATTATCAATTGCTCTCCAAACACATTAATAAATAAATTTTCTTTCTTTTCTTAAAAGTCCCTCTTAAAAGATAGCAAGTTTGTGTTAGGGATGGGTTCACGTCAATAGTCTGAGTATTGACCCATGATTCCTTGCATTTAAGCTGAGCATCTGTCCGTTCGACTACCGACGATTCTATTAGACGGTTTCTAAATGTTTACTTAATCAATACTTACAATATTCATTTGTTGATCTTGTATCTCTCGGTAGACTTCAACAACTTTCATTAGAGCTGTCCCTGTAACAATTAAACTATTTTTTAAATAATGTTACAAATTTTGACACAGATTTCTTGAGAACTAATCTGAATAATTGAAATCAACAAAATATTAGACCCGTTATTCCATTAAGACTACACTACTATTTAATAAGAATATACGAGTACCTTCTTTAAAACAGATAATATCTCTATCTGCTTCATTAACAAAATTGAGACAGCTTCAGCTTTAGGTCAGGATTAACTTAGTTCACATTTTGGAGTAAAAGGAAATAAGATGTCTGGAATAAGACTATCTGTACTTTATTAATGGAACACAACACCGATTTGTCAATAAATGTAGCAGATATTCAAACTTTCCAAGCAAAGCTCTCTTCTTTACGCAACTTAACTCCAACAAATTGATTTCAATTGAAAACTCTAGTTTCTTACAAAGTCTCTAAGTAACATCATAGTTCGAAATGTAGTTTCGATTTTACGTAAGGATTTTTATGTTAATCTACAGTGTTGATAGAACGGAATTTGTTAAAACCGGCGGAGATTCATTAGCGAGACCTCTTCTAAAGTTTTCAAACGTGTTAATGAATTTCAAACAGTAATGAACGTTGCTTTTATTTTCATTTCCTACAAAGAGTTGCATTAGGAAGATACGGTGTCTCAAAGCAGTTTTTAAATGAGTTAGTTTGTGTAAGGGGCTTTTTAACTTCATTATTTGGGATAAAGGAGTCTAAGTAAAGGTCAGACGCGGTCACTCATTATAGTAACTTTTGTGAGTTTCTGACCTGCAGACTAAAACCTCTATGATGTTCTTGATTATAAGATAGAAGATGCCACTGGCTCTAGTTATAACAGCTTTAAATATTATGTATTAAATACAATTGTTCTGTTTGTCAATAAAATGCATACGTATGTAGCTAAGCATTATTTTGAGCAATATTTTTAATAAATATCTCATTAACTATGGCTTGCTTACCACAATGTGATGATGAGTAACTGATGATAAGATGGAAGCGAACTTTACCCAGAATCCTGATCTCTTTTGAGGAACTGACTATCCCATCTCTAAGTTTCGGAACACAACAATAGTACTAATATTGCTACAGCAACAGACTAAAAAAACATGGTTTCAGTCCTTTCAAAAACCAAGCCGAGTACCTAAAATACCTGTGTACTTTACTCCCGCTCAGTCAAACCACTAGATCACAGAAGAAACAGGTTTAATAAACCTGGTAATCTAAATGCAATTGTTACCTATATCAGCACATCCTCCCCAGGTGCCTTGCTGGGCTTGTCTTCCCAGTTTGCCCACCGCGTCCACATAAAGTCGAGATGCAGCTGCCGCTCCTAGGAAAAGAATATGATTATACTAGTCTTTGGTTAACAAAAAGCTAAAGCATACATACATGCATACATATTAACGACCATTATGACCGAAGGGTTAGTCAGAGACTAGGCAATGCGGCCAACAAAAGCAGTCCTCTACCGTAGTCCACTTTTCACCAAATAGCGACTGCACATGTGCTCAGCGTCGCAGGTGGTGAGCCCATCGCTGCTCTATATTGGATGTATGTGCAGTCTTTAGTCCGTTAGTCGCCTTTTACGACACCCAAGGGAAGAGAGGGGGTGGTAGTATTTTTTCACCGCTACGCTACATGGTTGAGAACGGAAAGCTAAAACAAACATGAAGTGAGTTTTAAGTAAGTACACTTAAATAATTAATTCATAAAATCTCTAAGTTGGTTTAGAATGTCAACTATTGCAGTTCGCGAAAAATAATCTACAAATCCATACATAAATATAAAACCACGACCGCTATAAAATAACAACATGATCAAAAGTCATGTTCCTAGAGAACGATCAGATAACTTATACAGTGCCTCAGTTAGGAGACCCTAATTTGATTAAGTTTTAACGAGGCCAGCTTCAAGTGTCTACCTAAATAGTTAGGTTCCAACTTGCAATTGGTTGATCACCGGCCAAGTTTAGACTGGGCAACATTCTCCGGGAAAATTGGAAGTCCACGAAGGTAATTCACCCAGAATTTTGTAAGGACGCTTTTTTGTCGAAATAAATGTTAGAAATTTAGGACAGAGCAGCGCGAGACGTCCTTATAAAAAAGCCTTGGAATTCCGCGAATGCGAGGCATTTTAAAATATAATATAAGTGTCAGCTACGAAGGCGCCTATCAAAATGAATTCTGTACGACATTATTAAAATTATTTCAATCGCGGCACATTCGTATTCTAATAAAAAATCGATTAGCAGACAGAATATTAAGCGAATTAAAATTATACATACTTAGTTATAAACATCTTGAATACTATTACTTTTCAACGGCAAATACTCACATCCTACTAATATTATAAACGCGAAGTTTGCAAGTATGAAAGGATGTTTGTTACTCTTTCACGTAAAAACTACTAAATGGATTTTGATGAAATTCGGCATACAGATAGTTTATAACCTGAATTAACACATAGGATACTTTTTATCCCAATATTCCCACGGGAACGGGAACCACGCGGGTGAAACAGCGAGCGACCGCTAGTCGTTTATTCATTTAAATACATTTAACAGAAACAGATTTCTGGAGCAACGTTAGATACGAATTAGGTCGCGTCAGACGTCGCTTCGTCGTGTATTAAAGCCATTTAGGTTCTTAAAGCGTTGTAAAATGTAACAAATTAACCGCAAACTGGCCAGAATAAAGTAGAAACAAGCTCCAAGGGCCATACATCGTGCACAATGCCCAAGTTTATTGCTACTAGAGCTTCGGGCATAATACTGTAGATAAGCCAACAGAGACAATTTGGCACAAACTACGCCCCAGTTCTGTAGCCAAGCAAGCGTAGAACTCTGAGGTTTTGCATATAGATGCGCCCATTTGGCTTACACTACATAAATTAATTGTCTACGTTTCACTGGATATGCGTCAGTCTTTAAGAATATCAGCACTTCAGACGAATTTCACTTTTTAAAATTTGTTACACGACGTTTTTTCTGCAACTGTAAGCTCTTTTTATTTAATGCAGAATTTGGCTAGTCATGCTGCTCAAGAATTTTAACTTTTTCATTCAAAACTTACCATGTAATGCTTTCAAATACGCTTTCCCAGCTGTTATCATCTGCCGAGCACCTGGATTAAATTTGTCCAGGATATTCTGAAACAATGAAAAATCATTTTGAGCCTCGTGTTTTCCATTAATTTATTCACCAACAGGCGCGCTCTATCAATCAGCGAGTTCATTGTTATGTGTTGACTTTCATTTTTAAGAAATGTTAAAAGGTAGATGTTACGAAATCTAATTTGGCTGTGTAATTGGTTTGAGAGATTGATAAATGTTTGTATGCAACCGTTGAAAATGAGGTCTGTGGCCGTAAATAGTCTGATGGTGGAATGTGGCCTTTCAAGGATGCTGCGCGGCCCGCGAGGTGTGGCCAGTGGCGGCGCGCCGGCATTCCGCTGCAAATGTTGCTCAAAGTAACTTCTTCGTTAAGCTACGCATTAATTGCGAGTAAATTGTTTGTTGCTCCAGCTTTGAGGTTAATGGCGATTACAAATTGTATAAGCGGCTCGAATGTTATGTTTTTTCATTAATTCTTAGTTTTCTAACTATTCGAAATTCAACAAATCACACATTTGAAAATAATATATACCTAGTTGCTGATTGATTATGGTTAGGTTTTGTAGTATCATGAATCATCTGTCGCATTAAGAGGCCTATTACATTTCAAATGTGATTTTTTCGTGAAATGCCCATTTTTGCATTTTGTAGTAATTTTGCAGTTGTATTTATCGTTTTTATCGAAATAGGATAATAAATTTATGCTAAATATTACAAATCTCCACTCTTCGAGAATAAGCCGAGTTCGGACGGCCGGCGTATCGCATTTTGTAGTAATTTTGCAGTTGTATTTATCGTTTTTATCGAAATAGGAATAATAAATTCATAATAAAATCTTTATTCCCCATGGAGTAACAATTATTCTGGCACAAATTTATGCTCAATAATATAATCGTAGATAGGAGAAATTCGCAGTTAACTTAAAGCGATTTTCGAAGTTTTTTGGTTTAGAATATGATATTTTTTTATACAAAATTAATGATATTATTATCTAAAAATTCCGAGGCCGCTACGCACTATACGTCTATGTAAGAGATAACATTATATTTTTTTATTTCATTTGTTTAGAACAGTTGTTCAATCTAGGAGCTAAAAAAAGGCCTTTGCGCATTTTATAAAAGTCTTTCTTTGCAATTTTGGGTTTAATTAAAAAGTTAAGCAAAATATACAAAAGCTCGGCCGCTTCGAACTATGCCAATTGCTATTCTACACTATTCAATAAGTCAAAATTGTTAATGTATTTTTGTTTCTGAGAGCAAGAACGCCAAAGTTGTCCATTTTACGAAAAAAACCCAAACGAGATGTAATAGGCCTCATAATTCATAGCTTAAAAAGTAGCATAAAAAATGCTCTACCAAACTTAAAAAGTGACTACCACCAAAAATACCGTAGCTTTAATATAGATTGATAGAACAGTGAAATAGAAATGATTCCCCTTGATTTAAATATAAACTGTTCTTTGAACCCCTTTCAACTGCTTAAATACTTAGCTTCAACTATCATTGGTAATCTAAATGCAGTTGGCGAAAAAGAAATACCTTAATCAAAGGACGACATCAAAGTACAAGACAAAATCCCTTTAGGGTCACGGTCTAACGCCTCTGCGCCGACAGCTAGTTGGGGTGCATTAAATGCGTGGAAGAAAATGGCGGCATATCGGGCGTCCGCCCTAATCCCCGGATTATTGGCATATTACAAAAAGCCAATGCATTCTGCCATTGGGCCTTATACCCGTCCGCTCTCTTACTACGTGCTAATGCGTTTTACGAACGAAACATATTAACATTTTCATATTAGTGAATTTATCACGTACATTATGTATGGTTGTTTATCTTTCACAAATAACGAGTGACGGAACAAAAATAGTTTTTTTTTTTAAATTTATTATTGCTCAATGACATAATTACACCTTAAAATTAGTACAGCATTTTAAAATACTGAGGTTTGTGTTAATGCCGTTATATCTACATCGATTAAATTAATTGACATACTTACAACATTACATTAAATAAAATAAATGTACCTATATCATATACACTTTTAAACTTTCGTGTTCCATTATAAATAAACACCCAGACGGGGGTCAACGCCAATCACCCATTAAAGGCATCCTACTTATTATATTAATAACTAATTTTCTCCAACCCCCGCCCAAATGGCCATTCACAATGTACAAACTTACTACTTATAGGTTAATGTAACAGTTAACAACTCAAGACGCAGAAAATGACATGACACATGTTAAGGCGTCAATTTTTTAAATCCTACCCGATGTAGATTTTTGATTGAAAAACTATCTATTAAAACTAGTTAAGTGCTAATTGTTAGATCAAAATTAGTTAAGTATGATTTTGTTGTATCAAAATTGGTTAACTGCATTAAAAAGAAATCTAGTTTAACTATATTAAAAAAGCAATATTTTTTTGAAGAGCTTCACATACTATGCTTTTTTTCTACTATTTTTCCTATCACAAAGTAAAAATTATCATATGGTTTACAATTAACATTTTTTTGCATTTTGCCACAATCTAGACATTTTGTACTTAACTATTTTTGTTTCGTCGCTCTTCAAATGGTAACTTAGGTAGATTATTAAGAGCGTATTAGTTGATCAAAAGTAATCATAGCAAAACTTTATCCTTGTGTGAAACCGCAAATCCTTTAACAATTACGTTCACAACAACTGGTTTACTGTGGGCTGTTTGATCAGTGACTTCATCCGCCACCTTCATCTGACATTCGCAGAATGTAAAAACATAAAGGCGTAAGAAAAAGTTATAAACTATGCGATTACTACATCATTGCTTTTCTTATAACAAATTAAACGTAAGTAAATCTGTTTGAAATTAAGTTTCCAATAGTAAGAATATAATAGAATACAATTTCTTTATTGCTTGAACTGTGTAACAAGTTCTTAAAACAACTAAATAATAGTATCAACAGTTTGCTCATGATCGGACATGCAATGTTCACAAATATTATTATTAACATTAACAAAATACAAATTAAAATAAAAAAAATAAATATAAATTAATATTAGTTAATCTAAGATCTCTGCCATCAATAAATAGAGCCATAAACAAGTTACTTCAATGTAGGTAACATATTAGCGTATATACCCAAATTATTCTCGTTCATGGAATGGTACATTATCACAATCATATTGTTGGTATACGCAAGACAGACTTCAACTGTAACGAATGCATCTGTTTAAAGTGTGCTTACAAGAGCGGCTAACGGCTACAAGCTATGAATAAGTTGTCTGTCCCGTCTTATGCTCACAATACGGTATGGTGAAAATATATGGCTTCACGGCTAGGGTGGGAAGGAGGCAATTTTTCACAAGATACAGACATACCTTTTTAAAATACCGAACAGGCTGCGACGCGGCCCGTCGCTTATTGCTCGCGTCGAGCGCGTAAATCTTCTGGAGGGTGGTACACTCACCAAGGGCGAGAATAGATACGCACTCACAGAAATTAAGTAGGAACCAAATAGCGAACCGACTGGCGGCGATGTTAAACGCAGATACGAAGTTTAATTGAAACTTTATCAATAGACGGTGGTAGATTAAAAACGCGCTTTCGGCGATCTTACGACTTTTTCGCTTTATTTCTTCAATTAAATTTTTGTATAAAATCTGAGATTACGATTCTTTGTTAGTTCTTATAACGGAAAGGGATAATCTTTAATCTATCATGATTAACCGTCTCTTTGCATAGTTCTAATGTCACCGACTCCAGGTTTAGAAATCGCAGGATCATCTCTCAGGCACATCTCCAGAGAAGGGCTTGGTTCGGTTGGATGGATTTATTCTAATACGGAAAGTAACACGGATGGTCGCTGGTATTTATAGCATTACTATCTCTTTATTACTCTTATTATTCTTATTACTATCAGGGTGCCCTTCTCTTTCGGAAACATCATCTAAATAAGATTTTTTTTTTTATTGAGCAGATAAACATTGTTGCTTTTTGTAATGAAAATAACAAGACTACGAATAATATTGTAATTCAATGTTGAAAGATTCTGACAACTTTTCTTTAACACCATTTCTATTTTATCTCAGTCGCATTTTCCTCAAACATCGTCCAGTTACCTGACCAAACGTGTCGTCACGTTACAAACATCAAAAAGTGCTTCAGCGTTGCCATCGCAAATCTCTTCTTAAAGAAGAAACGAATGACATTGTATTCGTAACAATTCTTAATATAATTCGGGTTTCTCATCTTCTTTATTTGTAGAGCACGTACAGAACGACATTTGGTACCAAATTGCCTCGGGTAAGCCCGTGACGCGACCCCGTTCTCTCCTAATGTCCTACGCACACGTATGAGTTATCCGTATTCACCCCAGGAGGATATCTAGTATTGAAATTCATAGGAATACTTACGACGGACTTTCAATTTGATAAGGGACTAGGATTTGCATTCTCTTGATAACTTGGAGGAGGTCTACTACTACCTATCTATCTATTTATGGTCTTGGAATCTTTGTTAAATCAACCGTCATGTCTAGCAAAAAAGTATTTGTTTTGGTTTGTTATCTGTTTAGGTTATTGTAAAGATATTGCGCCAAATTGTAGCGTAATACATTATTGTAACTGCTTATTTAACGCTGACAGACTCAAAGTTTGAATTTAATGTGAAACTAAAGGTAGAGACTATGTTTTTATTCAATCGACTACACAATTTTAAATACCTGTACTCAGATACTACTCGAAATTGACTAATAATAATGCGTAAACCGCGAAGTTATTGTAATAATAATAAAAATAAGGTTTTATTCACTTTAAAACAAATACATAGGTACTACCTCCATTGAAGCTTTAGCTTTGCAACAGGAAAATGCAGAGTTAACTAAAAATCTATTGTAAAAGGGTTTTCTCGTTTAAAATATTTTACGAGGGAACTAAAGCTTCAAAAGGCAGCGCTCGCTTGCAGCGGGATATGTTTACTTAGACACTTGTTGCCTCTAGACGAGATAGAACATGACAATGCTGTTTACAAGGACTAGGCAAACTTCATCCTACAAATAAAAAATAAAGAGTAGGGTTGCCAAATCTAAAATAGAAAAGGTAAAAGCTAAATCAAACTCGATAAAATATTTTGCTGCATATTTTTGCCCGACTACTCATTTTGCATAGAAAATTTGGTAACTAGGCATTTTTAATATTTTACTAGTAAGTAGCAACTTCTGAATCTTTTTTTTACGGGACAGATCTGAATTGTAAATATTTAGCCTTACACGACTTAAAAAGCCGAACATGTAACAAAACTGGACACCTGGCAGCCCTCGTTCCATTAATATTATAAGCTCATTAAGCTTAATAAAGCTTTGAAATTACCATGGTATAGTTTTTTTTGTATGTTGTTAAGTTGTTTGATTGTTTTTTGTTTCCAATTAAGAAGTGTTCTTGTTTGCAATGCAAAAATATTTTGAATACGAAACGGGTAAATTGCACTCGCGAATTTGATAGACCTAGATTTGAGATATATGATGACTGACTATGAGGTCTAGTGTGAGACGACCGGTTTTGAACCCAGTGGGTGCCGAGTTCAATACTTAACGCTTACGATTGTAACTACTTGGTTTTTAATGACTAAATATAAGAAAATAAACTTTAAATTAAGCACTATTTTTGTATACAAAAATAGACCTCGTGACGCACTTGGTACCTTATTTATTACCTCAATTTGAAGTTTCTGTAGGTAAGGGCGAACATTTCTCTCATCCGACACGTAGCCAAGGAATCCTTCTAGCAGTTTTAACTTCATTGCGATCGGCAAAGGAGGTAACAGTTAAATTCCAATCTAATCCCCACCTCGATTCGACGGGGAAGTTCTTAACGCAATCACGGCGTGCAATTTGTTACGGATTCAACAATGCATCTCTTAAGTTCTTTGCGCGGACAAAATAAAAGAGTTCCCTTTAAGTTCGCTAAATGAAGTCGACTACAAAAGGCGGAGCGTAATTCAAATGAACGCTGCCGACCGCTTCTGCTTCGATTCTATACTTTGGAAAGTTAATTTTTTTGCGCCAAGTTTCACTTGCAGGACTTCGGGTACACTTTGGAACTAGGAGAGCGAGGCTCGTCCATAATTTTTAATTGATTGAATTTATTTTATCGCCAGACTGTCGTAATATTCAGGTAGTGTTCGTTATAAGTGAGGAATTTATATGTTCATGTTGTGAAATCCTCAACTACTAACGACATAGTTATTTTTTAACAAACTACTAGAACAAAAGACTGCTAGACTAAACTGTTGTTATTGCGAAATAAGGGTGTTGTAATATACTGTAAGAAACTACTTAGGTATTCATTTGATGAACCACAGGTAACTGACTAATTGTTTGTTAATAAAACTGGTGATGTGTGCTACCTCGACCTGAATGCAGATCTACTTAATAAGCTCGACCGTCTTCTGAATAACTGCATTCGATTCGTTTTTAATCTACGTAAGTATGATCATGTGTCCGTCCACATGTCGATTACAGCTCAAATGGTTGCCCATTCGGCTGAGCAGAGATATGCGGGCCTTGACCACTCTTTTTTCCGTAATAAGTTCTCCTAATTCTCCTCCTTACCTTTTTTCCTACTTTCAATACTTATGTACTAGTCACAATAAAAACCTCCGTTCTTCTTTTAACCGTTTACTCATCTGTCCCTCTCACCACTCCGATATCATTCACTCCTCCTTTTTCATATAACCCATTCTCCTTTGGAATGCCCTCCATCTGAATATCAGAATGTCCACCAGTCGGTATGCGTTCAAAACCAAGTTACGCAGCTTTCTCACAGATCAAGCTGATCAGTAATCGTCTTATAGATATTTATGTTTTTAATTATTATTCATATATTTATATATATAATATTGTACATATCTATATATTATGTTTATGTATATATTTTGTATACTATTTGTTTGTATTTTCTTTTTAGTGTGCACCCTACCCTATGTTTGTCTCTGCACCACACAGCGGTTGACTGGTAGAAAATGCCTAAGGCATTAAGTCCGCATTTGTACAAACGTGCATAAAGTGTTAAATAAATAAAATAAAATAAACCCTAATACTTGCATAATTGCTATCTACCGCCCGCCGAGCCAACACAACACTACAAATTTTATTAATGTCCTAGACATACTATTGGCAAAATTAAATAATTACAAAAACGTGATCATGCGTGACGACATAAACCTCGACATCTTACCAAATACATGTGATAATCGCTCTTATGAATACATAAATGTTTTGGCGAGCCATTCATTACTCCCAGCGCATATTTCACCAACTCACGGTCGAACATGCCTGACCATTTTATAATAAAAACGAAATTAGAAGCAACCTGTTTCGTAGTGGAATCATCAATAACCGATCATGAATGTGTAGCACTGAGTATTAATTTCAATTATATTTTAGACTACAGTTATAAAAAATAACTCTACGTGTCGATTACGATGGCTTGGACAGCGCTATTCAAAACTTTAACGCTCAGTCAATTCTGTCTTGCGACAACGTGAATATGGCTATGGACCTCCTCATCGACTATATCACCTTATTAATTACGCAATATTCCAAAGTAGCTGTTCCCCCAAAAAGAAGTCAAACCTATAGACCTGGGATTACGAAGGGTTTGCTACGCTGCTTAAAAAATAGGGATAGTACAAATAAGAAACTTGAAAAAAATCCTGAAAATGATATACTTAAGACTACATATAAAAGATATACAAACTTTTGCAAGGGTCTTATTAAGAAGACTAGGAGGAGCTATGAGAAACAGGAGATTGAGAATGCTACAAAAAATAAGAGAAAGCTTTGGGAAGTTATTAAAAAAGGTTACATGCATGCGTAAGGTAGTTGACCATTCACCTAGTCTGTTATCTTCAGTCAACCCGTTAGGTAGCATCAATAAAGTAGATGACTTATTCTCTAACGTAGGTCAAAACCTTGCTGAAAAAATTATTGGCCCAGACTCAAATAATATATATACCAGAGTAAAAGGTACGTCGAAGAAGCCTATTAAATCTCTTGTCTTACTCCCCACCGACGAGACTGTGGTTCAGCGGGTGATCTGTGGGTTAAGAGACAACTGTGCCGTGGGAATAGACCAAATATCTCTCTCTCTCTCTACTAATGAACTTTCATTAGGGGCCGTCCATTAATCACGTGATTTTTAAAACATTTTTTAAGCCCCCACCTCCCTCTTGGTGATACGTGGTGAGGTTTAAGACTAACCTTACCCCCCCCACCCAAAATCACATGTATTTTTTACTACCTACAAAGATCTTAAAATTTTTAGAATATTATCGTTAAAGTAGGTATAATCAAATTTTATTCTAGAACTAGGCAACGGCGCCACAGAATAAATAATAGTACTTACACGGCGCGTCCAGTCAAGGTCACTACACGCCGCTTTTGGTTTAGAAATCGAGTGTTTGACGAAAATATAAATACACGTGATATCTTACTACACCCCCCTCCCCCCCTTTCGAGCCTCACGTGGTTAATGGACGGCCTATGAATGGATTTCCCTTTGCCCTTTCCACAGGAGATCCCAAGTGCGTTCAAAACTGCACTTATTAAACCTATACATAAGCGGGAGGAGGGGGGGGGGGGGGGGGGGGGGAGAGGAACTGTGTTTCAATTCTACCAACAATGTCAAAGATTCTCGAACGTTTAATGAACAAGCGACTTTCAAACAACCAATTCTCTCCTATCGCCATCCCAGTTTGGCGTCTGGTGTGGTAGGTCAACCAATGATGCTGTGCACGCTCTGCTCACTCTATTATAGTCAACCTAGATAATAAAAAGAAATGTCTCGCAATATTCCTTGACTTAGCCAAGGCTTTCGACACGGCCTCTGTCCCCCACCTTCTAGCTAAGCTGGAGGGGATTGAAGTTAGAGGCCTTCCTTTACATTTATTTAAAGACTACATATCACAAAGGAGGCAACGAGTCAGGATTGATCAGTGGCTTAGTGATGAGCAAACAGTAAGTTTTGGCTTGCCGCAGGGAACTATAAATGGCCCGTCGCTATTTTTGGTGTATGTCAATAGACTTTGCAATATGCAACTTCAAAACGGCACAATACTGACATTAGCTGATGACACTGCCCTCTTCTTCTGCGGCGACAGTTGGGAAGACGTCTTCATCAGTGCACAACGCGGCTTTAATGAAGTATGTTGCTGGCTCCATAATAACGTACTGAACTGAACGTCTCAAAGACTAAATAAATCGCGTTTGCCCACAGATCAAACCAGCTCCCTCCACCATCGTTTCATATAACAGCACACTCATGCCCTTCGGGAACTCTTCTTTGTCCCTGTCCTACCTTTCAGAGAACTGACAACTATAAATTTACCTTACCTTGGAGTAACCATAGACCAATTACTCACCTTCAACCCTCAAATTGACATACTTGCGACCCGGTTACGTAAACTGATTTATATATTTAAGTCCTTAGAACATGTAGCTGATCGCAAGACAGTCAAAATGGTATATTACGCTCTCTGCCAATCCATAATAGACTACTGCATCACCTCATGGGGTGGTGCAGGAAAATCTCAACTCATCCACTTAGAGAGAGCGCAGAGAGCCATACTAAAGGTGAGTGCCGGCCTCCCATATCGATACCCAACAACTGACCTTTATAGACATTGGGACGTTCTTACAATAAGGCAAACTTTTATTCTCCAAGTTGCGCTCAAAAAACACTCCCAGCTGCATTACGACCCAATTTTGGTAATATGAAAGCGCAGGAAGGGCAAGGTCTGCAAATCACAAAAGCTAAACACAAGTCTCTCTCTTTTTTTTTTTGTTTCCTCGGACCATTCATTTATAATAAATTAAACAGCATCCTTAATATATATCCCCTTCCAAAGAACTGCTGTAAAAAGCGATTATAAAATGGCTTCGCGATCTTAATTACGACAAAATTGAAAGTTTTTTACTTCCAAGCTCATAAACGCTGACACTATCCATCAACATAGATACTAACCTAGGACTTATGTGTTTTAATGAGTAGTAGCCTTGCACTGTTCACACTCCCACTCATACGCTAACACACAGTAACACATCCTCACGCACACATACCCACGCACTCACACACACAAACACACACACACACACACCCCCACACACATACACACACACACACACATACACACACACACACACGCGCAATAATACACCCTTAAAAACATATATTATGCACACAAACTTTTGTACTATTGTTGTACTTTTGCATTGTTTCACTTTTTTTCTTTTGTTTTTCTTGTTATACCGTCGATTTCCATCCATTCACTATGAGTCCGGAAAGTGGTGACCCGGTATAACGGGTTTTTTCAAAAACCTCTTTCAGGTACCAGTCTCTCACAAAACATAAACATAACGTCCACCTGTAATGTAACTATGAGTTTTGTGATGAGAAAATAAAGTTATTTTGTATTGTATTGTATTGCGACATACTTAGATAAAAGAAGGCGGTAAATAGCCAGGTTCTAAGCAAGCCCTACCACCAAACATACATAAATACAGGGTTAATTTTGGACCCCCCGCCAAAAGTAAATATGGGGTAAAAAAAGTAATAATAAGATATTTGACGTAAAAATAATGAATGTTGTCTTGTTTTAAATACAATTTTTTGCCTGCTTTTTATATCCTATAGTTCTAGGAGCGTGCGCTCACCCTCGCGGTCAAAGCGACGGCGGCGCGCTGTCATAGGCCGCGCGCTAGGTGACAATAATTTTAATTTTCTTAAGGAAAAGTTGAGACAAAAATGTAAAAAAAATATGTTGTTTTATTTCATTATTTGGTTGTGATGCTGCCTAGGATCACGTTTAAAAATAGGCGGGGGGTCCAAAACCCTGTATAAACACGACTGTTATCCCCGAAGGGTTAGTCAGAGACTAGGCAATGAGAACCACAAAAGTAGTCTTGTGCCATAGTCCACTTTTTACAAAATAGCGACTGCACATGTGCTCAGCGTGACAGGTGGTGAGCACATCGCCCTATGCTATTGGATGTATGTGTAGTGATTGGTCCGTTGGTCGCCTTTTGCGACTTTCCCTTGGGAAGGGAGGGGGTGGTGGTATTCTTTCACGGCTACTTGACACGGTTACCACCAAATCAAAACGGACAACAATTACCCCCGCTAGGAATCGAAGCAGGGACCTCTAAGACCGGCAGTTGAACCAGTGGACCACATAGACAGTTCAAACTGACGACGACGGATCCAGGTAGGTCTAGATAAAACGAGATCGCTAAACAAGGCCAAGCTGCGAGCGGAGTCAATAATTACTATTTATGTATGTAGAACGTTCGACTATAGACATTAACGTCTATTGTATGCGTCATTACTATGTAGATATTTGTTGCCGCTCACTGTCGTCCAGTGTGACGAGTGAGCCGAGGCAAGGCCGGCTTCAGACTAATACCTTATTGTTTTTATTCCAATAACCGTATGACTGTAGGTGTGACGAAGGCGTTAGAAAAATGGAAAGTGGACTGTATAAAAAGAAACAAAAATTTGAATAAAGACAACATGAAGGATTATAGAATGCAAAAGAGCATTGACAGTTGACCGCTAATAACAAAAAAAAGGTTGCAACTATTTGTTCGTTAAGGGGACTACGCCTTTTTTTCATTGGTGCTACACCAAAAGTATTGCTTTAGGTGTTTTTCGTTGCCGACAATGAGGCTTCATTCCTAAGCAACTAAGCTTAAATTTTACTGGACCAAGTGTTCTGTTTTGAAGGGACAAACCAAAGTGTAGCCATTCAAAACACTATACTGTTTTATGCATGTTACAGAGATGATGTAACTAATAAACATACGAGTATATAAGAAGTTTTTTTCAAACGCGAACGCATTTCGACAAGTCTAACTCGGTGGCGAAGAAGTCATGCATCAAACACCCGATGTGCGAAAAACGTGGTTTCGAGCCGCACGTGAGGTAGTCGTTTTTTGCAACATTTTTTTCCTTAGCCTATTCTGTCCCACAGCTGGGCAAACGCCTCCCGCAAGTCCTTCCATCCATCTCTATCCTGAACCACCTCACGCCAGTCGGTCTGCTGTGCGTCCAGATCTTCTCGCCGCTTTTCCAACGTTATACTATATTTTTTTTAAATTTTACGTAAATTCTTTCTGTGCCTATCGCCAAACAGAATTTAGTTTCAAAATCTACATAAACGCAAAAGGCAAAAGCTAGTTTTATTATATTTCGCAAATACTCTTAAAAGTTTTTGTATTGTAGTGTATTTCAAGAAAACAGCAGCATCATTACATAGACTTTATACTCGTAGTAACAAAGTTCCTTAGCCTAACTTTTATACAATTCCAACTAATACGTCTGTGACTGCGTAATAAATACTGACAGTGGCACCCGTTTCGAAGATGGATTTCGTTATTTCGTGACTCTTTAAACGAGCTTTTTATTGCCGCTGAATTTATCACGACCATCTTTTGTTCTATTTGAATTTATATTGTTACTTTAGCACAACATGCGGTGTATTAATTTGTTTACAAATAGTAGATAATAGCTACTTTTAATTTTTTAATTATTTTTAATTTTTAATAAATATACGCAGGTACGTCTAATACTTATGAGTACCTATTGCACTTCCACGGTCTTACTTTATTTAGTTTAAAAAAAAAAACTATATTAATATGGCATTTATTATAATAATTATTAATATTATAAATCCCTGTAAACTACATTCAATTATCTACCTTTCTATAAATTATATCAATTGACTATATACGTCTCCAAAGCACAAGTTATCGACATGCCCAATAATGAATTACATAGTCGGAATCCAAGTCTGTCTCGGATGTCAACAATGAACACTATTTGAACCGTAAATCAAATTTGCTACAATAATTGAATTATTACAGAATGTTGACGTAACATCTTTACCTACTATAGCCGTTATTATAACAATGGTAAGGTTAGTGAACTGCTGTGGTCCTACTATGTCAGCTTCCTAATAATTATTTCTTTAATTATAAGGGTATATAAACTAAGTACAGTAAAAAGTGCAGTAACAACTAATAACAAAAAAATAAAACAAAAACACAAAATAAAAAGAATAAGCACCAAATAAAAAAAAAAAGTACTCGTTTGTCGCGCATCAGCCAGGCATAAACATATTACATATTTTTTTATGTTTTATTGAGTAACATAGGTTATAAGACCTTTTTTGTTGCTACTTAACACTTTAAAGGCAATGCTTGAATTCTTTTATATTAATTTACTTAGTTGTGAACGTAAGCACTACAAGTTTCATCAAAGCCAAGTCGCTCGATAGTTTTCGCTATCCCGAGTGTTGTTTCCTAGTCCCAGTTAATCATGGATCAGAGTAGGTTTATCTTTAATCTCTGATATCCATTTAAGGCCGCCGACTGCCGCATTCCATCCACAGATATGAGTTAATAAATATTGCCTTGTGGACGCCCGCTGCTTCTTCCACATCACACCATAGGTTCTTAAGCTCTGTATATTTTTCTATAGAAGTAGAATGGACTAAACTATTTTATGGTTATTACTTTCGCATTTATAATGTAAATTTTTTGTTGAAAATGTACACTGTGCAATTGTACTGTGTAAGTTTTGATGTAAAAGGCAGGTAAGTACCATATTCTTATAAATCTAATCTCTCTTTCAATTAAATCTTTGGAATGGACCCCCGTGGTGTACATAGGCTGTATATTATACTGTGTATAAGCTAAACCATCACAAGATACGGGTGTTAACGCGGACGAAGTCACGGGAGGTCCGCTAGTTTAATATAAATAGAATAAAGAAAATGATTTTTATTTCACAATAATGTTAACTTCTGGCATACTTATGCTATTAGTTTTTTTGCGGCAAAATAAACTAAAGTGGACGTTTTTAAACGTTCTCCTACTGTTTAGTTATAAAGGTAGCTTATAAGAAACATGAAATAAAAAATGCTTCCCTTAAAGAAATCGTATTAACATTATCCGTTTCTACGCCGAGTTTGTCTGGCTGTTAAGCGCAACAAGGACATCCAAACCACTTAAATGCAAAAGCTTGTTACACGAATCGTAATGTCGTTATGCGCGCACTGCACGATAATCAGGTGTGCTCGGTATCATTTGTATTCGGGACCAATCATCGGCCGCGGTCTGTAATGGCGCGGCCGCGGCCAATTCGTTGCGGCACACTTCGATTTGCGGTCGCGCTGCAGGATTTTATTTATGATTTTTATTTAATGGTATTTGCCTGAGAGTGGCGGTCGAACTAATTGAATATTTTTTATTTCTGTGTTTATGTATTGGATGACATATTGTTTATATACTTTGACTTAAAGTCGAAATCAATGAGAAACACGCTGTCAATAAGTTAAATTAGATAGATAATGAACAAAACCACTGAAAACTGTAAAAGTTGACGATTTAAAGGACTTGTCTGATGTAGGATTCTAAACCACGACTACTGCACGATAAATCAGGTGTGCTCGGTTTCATTTGTATTCGGGCCCAATCATCGGCCGCGGTCTGTAATAGCGCGGCCGCGGTCTATTCGTTGCGGCGGCGCACTGCGATTTGCGGTCGCGCTGCAGGATTTTATTTATGAGTTTTATTTAATAGTCTTTGCGGAGATGGGTGCCTAAGAGTGGTCGTTGAACTGATTTTATTTCCATTTAATCCTCATTTGCTGATTTTCTTTTATTTTTTTTATCCACTACATCCACTGCATCTCACTTGATGGTAAGTGACGATAAGCCCGAAGGTGAATGCGTTTCACCCAGTATCTTTAACCCTGATGGGCTCACTAGACGTCTATAATATGATGATGATGACGGTGATGACGATGATGACGAAACATCAGTCCATTTCTAAAGAAAATAGCCTACGAGTACCTAAGTCTTATATAAGGTGACTGCTAGAAACCGCAAGAAACTTCAAGGGCTGGTCAGGTCAAGTGTTTTAAACATGACAAAGATGACAAAAAAGAAATTCGTGCTTTTTTCTTTTTTAATTAAATAATTCATTTTACAATTTTTTATTGGATAGTCTTTGAGTTCGAGTTGATAGAATTTATTTTAAAGCAATAACATAAGAATAATACGCACATTTCGTAATAGGATAATAAATGGGGTCTCGTTGCAGACTAACGTAGGTACTTATCGCCCGGCTGACGCGGACAGGTCAACAGACGGTTGGGTCAAAGTTCAAAGTTCTTTATTGCGTTCATGTTGTACATAAATTTAAAATATATATACTAAAAATGACGGCCACTGCCCGCGCGTTGTAAATAATCGTTATTTTTAATTGTTTTTCATTTATATTTTCTTATGTTATTGCTTTGAAATAAATTAGATACTCAAAGACTATCTAATTAAAATTTATAAAATTAATTACTTCATTAAAAATTAAAAAAATCACAAATTTCTTTTTTGTCATTTTTGCCATGTTTAAAACACTTGACCTGACCAGCTCTTGAAGTTTCATGCGGTTTCTAGCAGTCGCCTTATATAAGATCTAGATTGTGGTACAATAAAAGCATCCGGGCCATTGGAACAGAATACGGTGACGGCATACACATCTTGCGTTCATTGCAAAATTTGCGGTTTTACGACATGACATTTCGTGCCAAAATAATAATGAGAGATATGAAATTCCTTGCCTCATCCCGCCGTGTAGGTAATACTTGTTCTAATGAGATAAGCATTTAAGATACGCGGCTTTTGTGAATGAAATCGTTTCTGTAAGAACATTAAACCCGACTGCCATATTTGAAATTTGTAAAGAAAGTTAATTGTAATTAATGTTCAATTGATTACCTACTTCAGGCGAGATGATTAACAGATTTACGAGTAATTAGTATCTTGTTTTCGATTATTATTAAGCTAGAGTCTTACAGCTTGCGAGCCTTTTCGTGATCTCTTACACGATAATACTTAAAGGGTAGGACGTACCTTTATAAATTTCACTGTAATTCCGTGGTTCCCAACCTGTGATCTGTGGACCAAAGCTGGGCCGTGTAATAGTCCGCGAGACCTACACTTTGAGAGGTGTAAAAAGGTTGTTGTTATAAAAAAAATATATAAAGAAAAAAAACAGTGGGTGTTTTTTTATTGAAGGAGGCAAACGAGCAGACGTGTCACTTGATGGAGAGCAATCACCGCCGCCCATGGACACCCGCAAAACCAGAGGCTGACCTTTAAAAAATAAATAGGAATTGTGAGAGGGAGGGGGGGGGGGGGAGGGGCCTGGGGAAGTCTCACTGGCCGGACGAAACACAACAGCACCAATTGCCATTATTTCACGCCGGATATTTGAGAGGGTGGTATTACCCCGGGTGGGCCGGCCCAATGCGTGCTGCACCGCAGCGTGGTTCTACCACTCAGTAAAACTACTAAACTGTTACCATTGAATTCAAAATAAAACATTTTGAAATAGTTTCTTTTCACTTTCATCACAGGTCATTAATCTTTTAACTAGTGGTCCGTGCTAACAACATAATAAGCAGATGGTCCAAAGTCGAAAAAAGGTTGGGTTTGGAGACTAATCGCACTAGATACTCTGAGCCGTATCAAATTCGTATAAAAAATTGCTAAATGAAATATAATCAGATGAAAGTGAAACTGCCATAGAACGTCTGAACTTTCAAGTCAGTTAATTACATGGTAAAATCTCGTTACAAATGTATAATGTAACGATAAATATGTAGATGAATAAGACCTATAATAAAAAATATCGTGTATTGCTTTTAAAAAAACTGTTAAGAAGCAAATTAAATTATCAGAAGGAGGACGCGCACGGCACGTTTTTCTTGAAGCACGATTGCAAATGAAAAATGCTTTGCACATTAAGTCGTTTCTTCCGGTGGCTGTCTCAAGGTTGATAAGTGGTATCATATTTTATTTACCATTCGGCTGTCCCTTCACACAGTAAGTAATTTTCATTTTTTTTTATTTCGGCTTATTTTCTTTTTTAGTAAGTAGGTACTTACCTAATAAAAATATTTTATGAAAAGTCAATGGTTTTTGAAACACAAAAGAAACAAGAAAAAGATTTAGATTGTTCAAACAAGAAAAGACTCAAATTCGCGAACACATTGCTATATTTTTTGTTAAAAAGAAATGCAACTAAAATAACTACAGTTGCTACTCGAAGTCGCAATATTTCGCAATTAGAGTAAGTAATTTAAAATGATTCTCTGTCATTTGAGCTTCCTAGTAAATAAAACAATAACTTGCAAACATTGCTAGAACAACCAACGAAGACAGTACATTCATTCAAGTTACGTTTAATTTCCAACACAACACCATGTTTTCCAGGCTAATCAGTAATCAGATAATGTGATAAGACTGCAGCGTTAATCACGCTTCTCCATCCCCGCAAGTTTCTATGACCTAATGTTTATTAAGGACGCACATAATTCTTCCACCTGACTAACGCATTACGTAGTATAATCGCAAAGCAGGCAGTCACGAGCCGAGTTTATGCCGCATACCTTGCATGCCAGTAATGTCAGTTGCGCCAACGCTACCTGCCAACAGACTACAGAGCTTTGTCTAAAACCCAACCACGAAGGTTGCGACACAATTATTCTGGTACCTAGCTACTGACTGACGAAACCAAATTATGGGTTTACTGTCCCGAATCGAAGCTGTGACGTAATTCGATAATAGTTATTGAGCTATGTAACCTTGGATTGTCGCGGTGTTTTCGGCAGGTTCAGTGGCTGTATTGTAATCTTAGTTAAGTAACAGAATCGTTGGTAATACAAAATAATATTCTACCGCAAATGTAATATTTCACTTTCACACTAGTAATAGGTGAAAGCGTAACAAAATATTAGTAATTTAGAACATCAAACATTTTTTTCACTAAACTATTCATAAATAATAACTATTCACTTATAGTTTACTTAACTATGTATCATTTGCTTTTTATAAATTTGCAAAGTATAATTTAAATAACTCTTTAACTTTCAAAAGGTTAAACCTTCGTTTGTTGAAGGCAAGTAGTACGGCAGAGGAGAAAATTAAAACATTGCTGCCATATCCTAAACGACTCAAAAGAAAGCAAGAAAAAAAAAGCGGCAAGCCGCTCCTCAGATAAAGGCGGCCTTCCACTGGCCATTCTAAAACGAGAAATAATAAGGGAAGTTGTTCTTTTCAAGAATCCAATATAATTCCAACTAAAACTGAGTCGGTGCGTTTGAAACGGAATGAATTCCGACGGTCTAGGAAGAGTTTACCATAATGAAATTCTTCAAATATCACCCTCCCCCTATGAGGATTAAAATTCATGTAATTGCGCCTGCGGTTTCACTTGGAATGCTGACGATGTTGGACACTACCAAATATAAAAGGAGAAATTGAGAGTCATATCATCATTTTGAACGTTTAAAATAATGTATGAAGTTTTTCTTCACATTATATACTCTTGATAGGCACCGGCATAATAATAACTTTTAATAGGTATACTTACATATGCTAACGAATGTATCCTGAAAAAATAGTAGCACTGCTACTTGGCTAAAAATTGGATTGAGGGTGGTAACCAGATGGCTGAACGAGCTTTATGCGGTAAACATGATGACAAGAATGTTGGTAAACCCTTAAGTCTTCGTAGACAAACAACCCTTAAGTTTTCTAGCATTTTTTTGTATGAATAAAGTCTCTATCGCTGTATGTCTGGTCTGGCTGAGAGAAGGTCTCTAAAGACAATAACGTTGTGATTTTTTAAGTTGTATGACATTTTTAGAGTAAATGCCATTTCAGCTTCGATTACATCATTTCAGTGATATTGATTTAAAAAAAAAGTAACAGTATTACTTTCGAATGGTTTTTGTGTTATTTCAATATTTCAATGTTATTGACTATAAAAAAATAATATATTTAACACCTCACTCAATTCTCCAGAACGCTTAACTCCTTGTGTGTCACGAAGACTCCCAGAGTTCTGTGTTAGTAACATTTGAATTGCTATTGTGTCTGTATTTATGACATTGAGCTCTTATGCCGGGTATCAAAAGCGGAGAACTAGATCTAGAAGCTTCTGGGGAAGCTAACCGTGTCGTGCGTTACCCGCATTGAATCACGCACTTCTGTGTTTGATTTGGTTTTATTTGAACAAATCTAGGTATGCTCAATAATGTAATTGAAAATTAAAGCATCCAGCCAGGTCGAGTAACAGTATCCGACTATTAAGCTGCCAAGCACGTCTGTTGCAAGCTGTCCTGCAAATATTTATCAACATCGGATTTACGTGTTAACCGCCCTGAATGGTAATAAGGTTTGATTGGAAACGCCGCGGGATCTGACTAATGATTCCATGGCAAACACCATAACGGCAACTGGGCGATGCGTCTGGGGCCCAAGTCTGCTAATTTACGAATGGCATAATTGAATCGCAATTGGATCGCATTGTTATTGTCTGACAAATTTGGTATTCTTAAATGAGTAAGAGAATACCAAATATGTCAAATAATTACTATGCGACCCAATTGCGATTCAATTATGCCATTCGTAAATTAGCAGACTTGGGCCCCTGGTATGGTATAGACATTGTCGCATATAGCTATTTAAGCAATATTATTTTGTCTATGTCTACACAGACGCCATTTTGAGCAAAAGAGACAAAACAATTTTTAACAAAATTAATAACGATTCATTACTTTTAATAGTAGGTTTTTACCAAGTACAATTTTATTATACTTAGTCGAAACACAGGTTATTAAAGGCATATTATTCGATTTTTATTTCGCTTAGTATGAAATTCCTCTAGGAAAGTAATGTAGATAGATAGATACGCAATTATACTAAGTGTTTAATGTTACACTATGCTTTAATTTTCCTTAAAAATATGAAAACACAGTTTAAAACCTTTGATAAGAGTCTGACTCTTAAAATAAACGTGACAACAATTTACTAAACATCGAAGCTGTTACAGAGCTACCTTCAGGGAAAGTGTGTTAAAAAGTGAGGAAAAACCATGTTTCTAAAAGCGATGGAATTCGGTCAGCATTATTGTAGCATTTGTCACGCCAAAACACAAGCGGAGCGGCATTACCACGCTTTGAATTTCGCATTGCGGCTGAACTCAGGTACGTAAGCCGGTGTACCAGTGAACCGTTTTGTATAATTCCTCCGATTTCGCGGCAATCGTTACCTACACGTTATTGTACTTAGAAAGTTTGCAAACAATGGGTGAGGTCTAATTGTTACAACAGCGCATCCATACGCGTCGCACAACAGCGGAGAGCAATAAGGTATCGTGTCAAACGTAAACCGAGGCGTCTGTTAAGACATCGTTAAAGAGGGTTTGTAAATAAATATTTTAACAGGGAACAGCGACTCCTATTACGCCTGTGGAGGTACACGAGTAAAAGGCGAAGTTGAAAACTGAAATGTCACAATCAATGCTGATTCTGTTTTGTTTCACCGGCGGCTGCGGGCGGCGGCGTGGCCATTAGAGAATTATTTCATGTGCGGTAACTAATTCCTCACGAGACGATGCACCAGCCGCGGTGGCATAGAATGTACGCAATTACATAAATGACAATCGAAGACGGCGCAAAGACGTCAGGAAGCGAAAGTCTTGGAAGTAATATAATTATAAAGATATGCCGCATTAGCGACGTCAGCGCGGCGATTGAAACGCTTCAAAAACGCTGTTTATTACTGCATATTAAAAACTCGGTGTAGACAGGAGAAGCTTGTACGTGCTTCGGCTAGCGCTTTCAGGTTACGACAGTTCAAGTAAAGCAATTTGCGCAAATTAATAATATGTCGAGCTTATTCGTGCCTTGGGACTTCGGGAGGTACGTTTAGCTGTTTGTCTCTCCAATAATCGTTATGTCGGTCTTTAACATCCCGTGGGTATTTATGACACACGTGTCCCCTCTTTACATTCCGTAAGAGTAAAACAAGGAAGTTAGAGAAGGTAAAGTATGGTAAACAAGTAAGTAAAAGTAAGTAAAATATGACGCCTCCAGGATTCGTTTGCACAAACAAAAGGATAAGGGATGTCTGAGCACAGCTTTACGAGTTTTATATAGCCGATGACAATTATGGAGACAATGATAGCATCTCATTAGTTTCAATTAGACAGGTACCTTCAAATTGCGCATTGGAATGCTAATAGAGTTTCTTAGACCTTAATAATAATATAATAGATAACGAGCGTTCAGAACGCCGCTCTGGGCGCTGTAACGTCTCTCTTCACGGCAATAAGCATTAATGTAATTTGTGCAAATATGAAAACGGCTGAGTTTGCCCTTATTAGTTGAGCGACGCAGTTGCGTACAGGCAGCCATGTCGCCCTAAGCACATACAGCCATAATTACATTGTATTCCGATGCCATATGTTTACCCTAAAAGGGATTTGATCCAATTATATTAAAACGTCTCGAGATATTAATTTGATAAGTACTTTAATCGTTTTCTGCCGAGTGATAATTAAATTATTATAATTAAATTAAATTTGACGTGAACAAGTCGTGTTACACAAAATATGTCGGGTAGGAAAAGCGCGTGAAGCGAATAATAATTGAGCATCTGGTGATACCAGAAGCTCTCAAACTTTTTGGAATGAACTCTTATTGAGAATTTTATAACGTAAGCGGAAATTTTTAACGAGATTAAAAGGTTGAACTCAAAAGTTAAGCTGATTGGGGCCTAAAATTTACGTCTGTTTACGGGCGTCGCGGCGGGGGACTGGTAAAAATGAAAAGGGCTCCCTGATATTGTTACAAGTGTGTTTACTTTCTGATACTGTGGGGCGAGCAACGTTGGATTCTACACGATACATCGCTAATCGGTAAATACAACAACACTCGGTACTCAGATTGTTTGCGAAACTTATTTTTCTGCTAAATTACGAAGGAGATAGAATATTCCGTGATAAGTAGTAACGGATTCGCTAAAAAAAGGTCAATTGTGATAAACCAAGTCTTTAATATAACATGAAAAAAATGTTTTTGGAAATTTGTAACGGGATACGGGATCTGACACGAACAAAGTCGCGGGCGGGTCGACAGTAATACAATAACTTTGAACGGAAAAATAGTTTGCGCTATTTCCATCGTTTACAGTCAGAGTAAATATAGGGCGGAAAAAAAACAATATTTATTGTTATAACATTGTTAGGAGAACGAGTTGCAAAATACGTGGATGCTGATAAAATAAATGATCTTTCTTGTAGGCGATTTTTTCTGCCGTTCCTTTTTGTCTAATCTCTCAATCAATCGCCTGTGATCGGGTTCACATCTTCTATATTCCCTTTAAGACGTTAAACAGTTTAAGAGTGCAAATATAACTAATTCTTTGTCGTGCCTCTTGTTCTAGTATAGAAAGAAAAGTACTTTTGTTACAAAGCGCCCGGATAAAATCGGTTTAAGTGCTACATTCGTTTGATATAAAGATACCCGGTAAGTAGTTTTATTATGTTTCTTGTTTAAGTAATACAACAGTATTTTCTGCTTTGTATATATCCTAATTATGGCAGGTATATATTAAAAAATGGCATAGCAACTGTATCCTATATACAAGCAATCTTATAGGTTATTAGGAAATTTTAAAATGAAAAAGCTTTAATTTTTTTAAATCTCCATAATGTTATAAGAATTTACACCTTAAATACCTTTTATGGCTATAATTTCATTAATACCTTGTATTATATGGCTATAATTTTGATAATATGTTAGCTTTGTCACCGCCTTATTCCGTACATAATAAAGACAGTATTTGCAATATAGTTACACTTAATGTGAGGGCGATACTACAAATTCAGCGAATTTAAAAATTATTGAAGCGTTCACTGAAAATACAATACGCACTAGTAAGCGATAACTTTTGTTTTTCCCCAGAATTACTCTAAAGCATCCTCTAATAATTTATTATTACAGCTGACCGTAGTCGTCCCACGGCAGGGCAAAGGCCTTTCTTACCACTCTACCCAATTAAGAGGGGTTAGGCGGTAAAAACGGAAAAATTGGCTGTTTTCTATTATTTAGCTGTTATTCAAAATATTTTTGATATTTCGCACTGAAATTTTCAATATGTATTACAGAACGTATGTGTGTGAGGATGACTGTTTCCAAAACACGATTGGAAACATTTTGCTCGATTAAAAGAACCTGAAGTTACGTCTAAAATTTCATATAAATGCACATTACGACCATGTTTTACTATAATAATTCCTATAAAATCATAAACACGTACCTAGGTATTTATTAAACCTTTTCGATTTCTTGACTGATTTGGATTTCCAAAAAAACTAAACATTTTCATTAAGTTTTTGTTAAAAATGTGAATGGCGCAGGGTGCTTACGAATTACTTACCGCGGACCCCGCACCGCGCAACACTCGCAAGGGCCCGGAATTTTAGCTGACCGCTTAACCTCCCTTAGGTGCTTTTAATGTCCAGTCGTTACGGTAGGAGTCAATTTCCCGCAATCTCTTTCTGGACCTGCCGCGACATCTCCTGATATTGTATGGCATCCACAATGACATGGACGTCGTTTTCGCATACAACTCATAAACAATAAAAATAAATCTAAATGTGTAGAGCTGCTATGCGATTCTCTAAGGGACACATAGACGTTGCGCGCACGGCTGTGATCTGCTGTCTCTTTCCAATTCCATGAATATGAACGCACAGCGCTGCGGCAGCCGCATAGAGAATCGCTCGGCTGTGTGCAAATGACGTGCCAAAGACTGCACATACATCCAACAGCATAGAGCGGCGAAGTGCTCACCACCTGTCACACTGAGCACATGTTATTGCCTGGTCTCTGACCAACCTTTCAGGGATAATAATTGTGATTATATTACCTATGGGGTGGGTGGGCGGGTTCCTATGCCTATCCATCCATCCATAAAAAAAATAAATTTAGACGATTCAAAATGCTTAATTTAAGCTTACTGAATAAAGATATATTGATTTTGATTTTTTTTTATGTGTATGTTATGATTTCCTCCGGTGTATGAATATCAGTTATAACATATAGCAGCGAGTTGGCGAGCCGTCCGTTGGCAGATTGTCCTCGACAAGAACCTTTTCATGCTACCATTTGGCGGCCCGCCAACCGCGTGCCTTAATGTCACCGACCCACCTGGCCAGCAGCCATATTACGGCTGGCCATTCAATTTGGTATCTGTGACCATATTGCCTTAAGGCTAGGTGTTAGTGAAAAATTAAAATAACACGTTCTTTGAATTACTTTTTGAAGTAGTAAACAATAAAATTAAAATCTGCGAAAATTATGAAATATTGTTGAGGCTTTATTCTGTAAAATACATCCGATTGAAACACGATTTTATAAAGTTGGCTCGATAGAATAAATTCACAAAGTTACATATTTTTGTGTCATTTTATCATCTTTTCCAGGTTTTATTCTTAAAAATATTATGAGTCATTTACCAAAATGAAGCTCGTAAATAACTTGAGTTATTATAACCGATAGTTTTTTATTTATTACGCCTATCAATTTTTTAAAATATAAAACGCGATTATTCGCGCCGCTTCGCTTTTATACCCGTCCCTTACCGTTGTACCGTCGAGAGAACGAGAGGGAAGCGCTCGTAATACCTCCCCTTAATATACTAGTACCTAATAGTCACTGCTTATATTCTAGAACGGATATTGGACAATGATGTTGCTGATGTTGGGTAAACGATTGCAGCATGGTTGGACTAGTAAACTATATTTTTAAATAAGCGACTCATTAAAAATAATAAGTTTACTACTAAATTTTATTTGAAAAAATCCTCCTATACTCGTATTATGTTTAACTATTGGGGCACCTCACTTAGTAAAGCAACATCTTTACTGAAACACAAGAGTTTGAGAGATATTATTTATTATTCAACATCTAGTCATCACTCAATAACATCTGTTATTGAACAATAGAAATTTTATTGCATACTAGTCTCAGAATAATAATTTTGTTATTATTCTATGAAACTAGTAGACCCGACAAACGTTATCCTGCTCAAATCCCAATGAAAACTCAACTGACAGGAAAAAGATCAATGTCGCGTAAAAGAAGTAAAAAAAGCAGCAAAAAGTTTTACGAAAACAAACCAATTACTCAAATTAATTTTTATTTATTACACGTGGCCGGTTGAGGGGTTAATACCTACATTGCACGACGTCTTTTTATTTTTTAAGTTTTTTTGAAGATATTTATTATTTTTTTTCACCGTTTAAATCATTCCTGAACTTCCACAAAAGTTTCAAGATCAAAATTAGCCAAATCGATCCAGTCGTTCTCGAGTTTTAGCGAGGCAATCGATTACTTTGACGTAGGCTACACAAAACGTAAAAAACAATTAAAAAAAATCTGTTGATACCGTAGTCACTTAAAAGCGACAAGAATGCGGGCAGCCGACATGTCGTCCCATCATAATATTACCAGCGAAATACGTCATATCAGTCCGAATTCTTTCTGTAGCGACTTAGCGAGTGCCACTCCACGGTGTCCTAATAAATGTCATCCAGATTTAATATCACATCTTCCATTTTGTACGGGGCCTAACGGGAGGCAATTTCCTTCTTAAAATTGTATTTGGACGAATACGCGCAAAACTAAATACATATACGACCGAGAAGACAAATTTTATTTATATTTTCTCCCTCTGCCATAGATCCGACGCACTTCTGTTTTACGACAAGCCCTTATATTGATGGCTTTATGCTCTCAGTTTTTTCTGCAGGATCGCATAAAAATTCGCGTCCTATAAAATGCGATGGCGAATCGACAAATGGTATGTATGTAGAGTAGCTATGCATGTTTTTATGTTCAAATAAAAATGAAACTTTTTTTGGAACAGAATCGGTAAGGAAAGTTTTGACTTCAAACGTCTAAAACTTAGTTTATTGCCTTGTAGACAGGTGATGTGTGTGGAGTTTGGTTGAGGAAATGGTATGTGTTTCAACTAATGTAAAATATTTAAGTATTGTGTGCTCTGGCAATATAGGAAATAGGAAATCGATTCGATTCTCCTATTATAACTAGTGTCTAAATAATGATTACATGTTACTAACATTAGATGTTAAAATAATATAACATACTAACAATATATGGATGTATTCTTGTCCAAAATATTATATTTATATAAGTATGTATTTTTATATTTTTTCACCTATTGTCCGCGTGTAGTAGGAATTGTTACCTTGCTCTTTTTTGTCTTAGAGTAATGTATCATTTAGATATTGCACGAATTATTTTAATTCTATGTCGGCAATTACGATGGATGATTTCCGTAGTATTACAATGCTTTTACGTAACAAAAAGCTCGAGCTTTGCTCCGTTTTGATGTTAAGAAAGTCTTCACTCATTCATTCATTTATAAAATTCGTAAAAGTTAGCTACTTTCTTAGCAAAAAAATAGAATTCTTCGTTAACATGTTAAAATCACGAATCATATTTTTATAAATATTAAATAGTTTCAATTTCTATGTCTTTATTGCACAGTCTCATAGTATAAAGGTGACATCATTATCAATAATAGTAGTTGCATGAGACACTGCGATGATTGGCGCTAAACATAATTTATTTTTATTGTTGTTGTTGATTTTAATTTATGTTTATTGATATTCATTATCGCCGTGAACATAAAGAATTCTAATTTCATGTATGGTACAATTTCACGTCCAACGGGCATTAGGGCAAAGTGTAGTCGGCCATTAAAGGCACACCCCACGGGATGCATTGGACCATTCTTATTCAAATAAGGACAGTATTCACCTCGGGGACTTTAAGAGTTTGTCACAGGCGTTCTTACAAATAGGTCACTAACTCCAGCTTGGGATCCTTTTATGAACACATGAAAATCATTTGGTTCATTCTGAATAAGTATATCGTAATAATTATTTGAAAAATAATATAGCGTTACGTTAAGTCAGAGTTAAGAGGTACCGTTTGAAAAATATACATGGTAATTTCACAACTCAGGGTTTGATTTAGACCGTAAGACTTGAAAATGTTCCACACCAAACGTTTTCGCGCTAAATGAATCGGCGGAGGGCTGAATTGCTTTTTCCCTATTGTTTATTCGATTGTTTGCTGCTAAAACGAGTGTTTTTTACAAGCTTTTATTTAACTAGCAATGTACGTTTATTTGTTCGGGTGGAATCTTGCAACTCAATTTTGAAGCAGATTTCTCAACCGATTGAGCTGAAATTTTGTATACACGTTCAGTTTGGATGACAATGTATGATTAATTGTGCAACGTCATTTTATAACCAAGATGGCGAACTAATTATTTTTAATGCATTCTTACAAATATGGGTATCAAATGAAAGGGGTGCTGAGAATAACTCGAAAAATAAAGCGACGTCATTCTAAATCCAATATGGCAGACTTCTAAAGCTTGAAACTCAATTTTGAAGTATAGGAATTTCCATAGTAACGTTAAAGTTATACTGCTCTAGAGTTGATGGTACGCCCTGCAACAGACTCTAGCACTTCAACTTACCACAAAATCTCATATTTCTTTAACACATTATAGTGACAGAATAGCGACCTTTTATGTAAACTGTTCTAAAACCAACGCGGGCAAGCGAGCCCCTTTGAATAGATTGCTGTCTGATTTCAACATGAACTTCAACGTTCGTCTAATCTTCAAAAAGAAAATTAAATTGAGTTATCGATGCTAGGTCCATCGGGTACCTACTCAATGTATATTTGATTTTTCGCCTTCAAAAATAAGACCTTTTCCTCGGGCAGGTGCTGGAAAACAAACCTTTCATAGTCGCCGTAAACGCAAATCCGCTGTATTAACCGATACACCTGAAAAAGAAGCATTAGCAAAAGAGTATGAAAAAAACTAGCAAAGACAAAGAAAAACTGTGATAAGAATGAAGGAAAAGATATAGGGAAGGCCTCAAAAATTAATAAAGAAGGATATGAGAAGGTGATGAAAAAAATATTGGATTCAGATACAGACTCTGATACTAATGAATGGTATTGTTCAGTGTGTAGCAAAAGTCCCAGCACTTCTAAAAACGAAGACTTGGTAGAATGTATAGAATGCAAAATGTGGGTCAGATGTGTAACGGGAAATGTTCGCTCATTTATTTGCATTATTTATAATTCTTAAGAAGACTGATTTAGTGATATTGTTACCTACCTCTATTAGATATTTTTGTCATGCCTATACCATTCATATACTATTTTGTTTAAATAGTAGTAAGCGCCTTATTAATATTAGAATATAAAGTTTATTAGTTTAGCAAAAGTGCTATGTTGATTGAAAAACAAAACTTATTAATTATATACAGAAAATAGTTTGGAGTAGATTAAGTTTATTTATCATTTCAGTAATAAAAATATTGTTTTGCCTATTATCGAAGAAACTGATTTCCAAAGCAATTGGATTTTACTGTTAAGTAGTTTAAAAATTAAAATATAGATAATAATGACTACTTTAAGATTGTCAAAAATATTTAATTTTTAATAATTAAAAAAAAGGTTATATCTTTGATGATATTATTCATTTAACTACCATAACAACGTGCCCCAAAGCTGTAACAACTAGCCTTGAACCGGGGGCAAGTTGTCACAATTGACTTTTCTCATTAAATTGCCTATAGTGAAAAAATACGTAATACAACAACTTTTAGGTAATATTTTAATAGCTTAATAGTTATTTTATCGATAAAAACTGTAAAAAGTATAAATTGTTTTATAGTCTTTCTCATTTTGACAATTATTTAAAAAATGTAACAACGTGCCCCCCCCCCCCCCCCCCCCTCCCCTACTTAAATCTCGCGACAACTTTTTATATCATATAAATTGTGTGATGATGTTTTAAGTTGATAGTAAAAGTTTTGAAGTAAAAGTTTATTTTTTCTTTTTAGCGCATTTAACTAAAAGCTTGTTTTTACTTTTCAGAAGAGCTCGATGGCGCAGCGGCTAGTGCGTTCGGATTGCGATCTTGCCCGCTAAGCAACTTTCGCAATGCCGGGTCGCCTGATGGGTGACCAATTAAAAACATCTCGAGCTCCTCCTGCTTCGGAAGGCACGTTAAGCCGTTGGTCCCGTTGTAGTCGTACGATGACAGTCGTTAAAACCCACCAACCCGCATTGGGCCAGCGTGGTGGGTTATAGCCCAATATCCCTACGTGCTATTGTTCACGTGGGAGGCCTGTGCCCAGCAGTGGGACGTTTATAGGCCTATAAACGTCCCACACGTTTATAGGCTGATGATGATGATATATTTAGACGGGATTTAACGCAAAACTACTTAGTAAAGGTATTCTACGCATACCTTTTATACCCGACCTTTCGACCGAGTTGCACCGGCCGTGGTCACGGGTGGTCCACCCGAAACGTCGGGTATAAAAGGTATCCGTAGGATGCCTATACTAAGTAGTTTTGCGTTAAATCCCGTCTAAATATGTGTGTATAATGGAACGCGGAAGTTTAAAAGTGTATATGTGATGATGATGACTTTTAATTTTTTTTCTTATAATCCTAAAAGTTGTTTTTTATATTTAAAGCATGTCATCATTTACTGTAAAGTAAACTAAATACACACTATATTTATAAATTAATAATACACCGTGTCGCGAAGCGGTGAAAGAATACTACCACCCCCTCTCTTCCCTTGGGTGTCGTAAAAGGCGACTAACGGACTAAAGGCTGCACATACATGCATCCAACAACTTAGGGCGGCGATGGGCTCACCACCTGTCACGCTGAGCACATGTGCAGTCGCTATTTGGTGAAAAGTGTACTATGGTAGATGACTGCTTTTGCGGTCCTCATGGCCTAGTCTCTGGCTAACCCTTCGGGGATAATTTATTTATTTATTTCTTTAATTAATTGGCACAACTACAGAATGCAGTTTAATACATTCACAACAGTTATTACAAACTAATTCTCACATTAAAACTGAATTTCGGTGATTGTAGTGCACCGCATTTACATAGAATAAGTGGTTTATCAAATGAAAATAACAAAGACTTGTACTTTTAACAAACAAAGTCTAAAAAGAGCGTTTAATAACTATAAAAAAAATAGAAAATAAATAAGGACATCAATTCTTACAACATGATAAAACAGTTACTATAGGTTAGTAGGTACTTTATATTATCGATTGTAGCGCGACGTTGACTTACAATTTTAATGTATGAAGGAAAATATATCTAAGTTGCTCACATTATTGTTTTAAGATCTACACATTCGGTATAATGGATCATTGAAAGTAACATTATTATTGCAATGAGGCACAGATAATAATTTAAAGTTTCTCTTACTTCCACAAGTTTTGACTGATAAGTGGCTCAACAAATCCACAGCGTCCCACCGATTATTAATAATTTTATAGAGAATAGAAAGATCCTTAATTCACTCATCATACATCAACGTATTAATTCCAAAGAAGTTAAGTCGAGCTTCATACGTAGGTAATTTACATCTCATGCCCAACTTAGAGCTTAAATTACGCAGGAAACGCTTCTGGATAGCTTCGACTCGATCGACATGAGTAGTGTATTGTGGACACTATGGTGTTATAAATAAACAGTAATATGTTTATTTATTTATTTACTTTATTTTGGACAACAAACAGTCATGTATTATACAATTAGTAGTAAAATAACTATAATCTAATCTAGACCTTGAGTGCCAACAAAGACTATAAAGTTAATGTAAATGGGGTCGAAATAGGTATTAACAATTTTTTACTTAAGTTATGACATTTTGGAAAAATAAATAGTTTACAATGTTCTAGTGCGAAAACAGTTAATGTGAATGGGATCAAAATGAGTGAATAACAAATTACATACATTTTTAACATTGTCATTTAGAAAATATATTAAACTTGTTGTTACTGAATTAAATTCAAAGATAGTCGTGATTATATTTATTTATTTATTTATTTATTTCGGGACAACAAACAGTTACAACATATTATATAAACATAAAATCATAAATATCTGGTGTAATACACCACATCAACAAACACAATATTGTAACCCACGACATTATCCACATATTAATAAAGAAAAAGTGTGCTACTGTGGATCCTGCGCCACTGCAAGTGCTTATGAAAACAATACAATTTTATATTTTAATTTGAAACATTTATTTTAATTCTGAAATAAACAAAAGTAAAAGATTTGAAAATGCTGCACCTATTGTGAGTTTACAAAATATACCTAAGCTAAATTCACTTATTTCTATTGTAAGTTTACAAAATATTATAATAAATAAATAAATATATGTATGTATGAGTGTATTAATAATACAATTGCTACAGCCAAAAGTATTGTCCTCCTCGCATAAATAGAAGTACGCACATCATAATAAAATTGAATGTCTCACCGAAGAAAAGGAACAAATAAACATTTTCCTTAGAAACCAAATGAATCTATTACGGCTTTCATTATGTTGCGATCCCTTATAGGCGCATATTTCAGCTCAATTGTTCCCATTGACCGTAGGAAATCGTGCAACACACGCAGAGATTCACACAAACGAACGAACAAACGTACACAACGCGACGACGAAAATTTACATTAGGACGGTTTAATGTCGCGAAGCAATCTCATTTTGGGCGGGAAACAGGGTATCCGACCAGCGAAGGAAGACATTGGAAAATCCGTAAGCTCTTCGTATCTTAACGAAGTAAGCAGATCTAGTAAGGGTGGTTACGTTGGATCAGTTACGATGCGTCGCCTGATATCGCAACTAAGACAAATGTGCTGCATATCTCGAAAGCGCCGCCTCATATCTAACCTTGACATTCTTATAGTCTTATAAGCGGTAAAGGTAACAGGTACATTTTCAATCTTGATAGTCGTTTGCCAGCTACATTACGTTCCGACGTTGTATGTTGTTGTGCTTATAGTTGAACGTGGATAAAACTTATTTGAACTTGGACGTAAAGTTGTATAGTTAGAGGGGTGCCTTTTTATTGAGACTTGGTTTTATAAGTACAAATAAATGAAAAAAGGTTTTATAAATTAACAATACCAGTACCTACTATTCAATAACCACAAAGTTGATTACATGAACAGAATGAATAAAAACGCTTACTATTATTATACCTATTCATCATTATTGAATTGAGAAAAAGATAGAAAGTTAATTCGATAGATAACTTGTTAAGTTGGCATCAATGTCTACTCTTAAGTTTTTTAGAAGTATAGTCAGTTGTAAAAAAGCACTAACAATAATGTTACATTATACTATTGAAATACCTGACGAGCATAAATAATAAATAGCCGTTCACACTATAATAAATATGGAATAAACATTAAAAATGTATAGTCGTGATATTTTTTTTAAATTTGCAATACTCGCTCTAGTTAGCAATATACAGCCATATCATAAAGATATCAGATATTTGATTGGCTGCGGAATAGCGTTTATTTGTGTTGCATTCATGCAGTTTTTCCCATACGTTCAATGTTTTTTGATTGGTTGCCGTTAAGCGTGCGCTAGTTGAGTTTTTTTTTCTTTTGGTATTAACTTTATGGGAACAAAAGCTTTAATTTATGCAAAATAACTGAAAATTATTTTAATTTAGTAGGGAATTTTGCACATGTCAGCAATTTGAAGCTTTTACTCAGCGTTAGTTTGTGTAAGAGCTAATTTGTAGAGTGAAATTAGAATGATGCTGATTATTATAAGTTAAAACCTATCCTTACCTAATAAATCCAACCTAATAAATCAACCGATACTATTATAATATAGGTAAGTAACCCGCAAAATAACATTACCTTATTTCAAATTTAAATAAGGATAATATAACTGTTAGGTATACTATTCTTAACCGTCTTTTCTCAATTCTGATACTGTAAGTATTTGAAATAGTCCAAATTTCGTTTCGTTTCGGAAAATACCAGAAGTAATAATAAATCACGAGGCAACTCCTCTAGACCTTTAACAATTTAACATTTTTCCAACTTCATCAATTCCGTGTTCGCGTAATTGCGTTGTCAAGGCAGAGAGACCTAATCCGCCCCTCACATCCCCATTTAGGTGACAACTACGTAAAAAGTGGACATTTCGCGGCGAGCACGTACGATGTCGCTGTAATTCTTTTAATTAAAACGTGCTTTGATTTTGTTTTTCGTTATGCCCATTTGCTATTACTTTCTGTTAGTGCATGTGTAACGTTTTTTTCGAATTTTACAGTGATTTTAAATCACTAGAGTTTAGCCTTTATTGCAGCAATGGTATAGTAATTGACAATATGAAAATTCAGCAAATTTTTGCAAATGGTTTTTTAATTTTCGCAAATGGTTTTTTGTCAATTTGTCCTCTATGAAACGGATAAATTATCACGTGTACGCAGCGACCAAAATCAAACTAAAACGGGTAAATAGATACCACATATCACCGGCTATAAATTAAGTGACAAAAGTAATAAATTATTAATGATAAATTCATTAGAGTGACGATTACATCTGTAAGATCCTTTTATAATTACCATAGATCGGAATAGGCAGAGTTTTTTCTGCTTACTTGCCTCATAACGATATATGTATGGATAAGCTTTTGAAATCCGTAACGTGTGGTTAAATTTTCGTGTTTGTTTTAAGATGGATGATAAAATAAATCAATATTAAATTAGTTATATTTTATTGTTTGGAAGTGCTAGTTACAATTTTAACACACCTTTGAAATTGAACAAGGAGGAAGTTATTTATTAATACAATGAAATTCCTTAAAGTATCTCAAAAATAAAAGTTATTATGGTACTGTTACGTTGTACGTTATTATCATTAACCTGCTGGGTCACCCTTGACCCATAATATTTTCTTGAAGTTTAGAGTGTGTAATTGTTTAGTAATAAGGTTTGGATGGATTTAAACGGATTATTGAAGGTATTAATTGAAATTATACTAAAATTTATATAAAATCAATATAATCATTAACCTGATGGGTCACATTCAACCAATAGTTTTTAGGGTGATTTAAAGATAAAGATAAAGATATTTTTATTTGCAAATATGGGTACATGATTGGTGGTACAGAAAAATTAAATTGATTTAGCCATATTTTACCACTAGGCATGCAAAAATATGTTAATCATAATTAAATTATTATAAATTCTAATTTATTATATTAATAAGATAACTAATCAATTATTAATTGTTTTTCATTCAGGAATTCACTTACACTATAATATGCTCTACCTGCTAATAAAATTCGAAGTTTATGCTTAAATTTCAATAGAGGCAATTCCTTCCAGCACTTGGGTATTTTATTATAAATATCTGGAGCCATGCAATAGACACTTTTGCGCATAAGTGCTGTCTTAGCTTGAGGTCGACATAGTAGACTATTGTCGCGCCTATTCCGTGGGACTACGTCGGCCAGGCGTTCAAAACGACTTAGGTTAGACATTACAAAGACTGCTACTTCTAGTATGTATAGACTTGGCAACGTTAATATTTTATATTGTTTAAAGTATGGAACGCAGCTCTCAGTAGTTTTAAGCCTAAACATCGCTCTTATGCACCTTTTTTGTGCCTTGAATACTGTTTCTTCTCCGGTCGAGTTACCCCAAAATATAATAGCGTATCGTAAATGGGATTCCACTATGCCGTAGTAGGCAGTAAGAAGTGCATCCGTGTATACTATTGGCGATAATATATGCAGAGCGTATGCGGACTTACTAATTTTCTTGCATAAAGTATCGACGTGTGATTAACAATTTAGCTATTGATCTATTTAGAGTCCTAAAAATTTTGTATTTTCTACTTCTTCTATTCTATCATTAGCGTACTGAACTTTGAGGTCTGTGCTAGGAATCCTCTGTCTAAAATGGATAACTTTTGTTTTTTTTAAGTTAATTTTTAAATTGTTTTCATTGAACCAATTCACAACCAATTTTAAACTATTATTAATATCAGTCTCATATGTCTCCATACTATCACAAGGTATTGTTATCATCTGCAAACAATGTTATTGGTTGTTCAATGCATTTGGGATATTATTCTTCCTTTTCTCCAAGAGGAATAAAATCTAAAATGTAACAGTATCTAATGTCAATAAACCACTTGTTTCATTATTATTTTATCACGTTTAAAATTAATATAAATTATATCTGGGCATATCCATATTATGAGAACATTACAACAGTACATGAAAAAGCTCTACCGATTCCAATCTATGATAATCACTTAAAAGTCAAGTTTTATGAGACAAGAACGGTAAAGTTTTTTTTTACTAATTGTCGCCCTGTCATGTTTTATGAAATAAAGGCCCTGATGTTAAATTAGGATAAGACCGAAGATGTAAGCACTCCACCCTAAATCATCAAGCAGCAAAACCAGCAGCGTTTCCTCAAATATTTATCCTTTACTCTGTTTTAAGATTTAAATCTGTTTCCTCTTGAATTCGTTTCGCGTGAAATTAAGATAATCCCTAGAGAATTGTGCATTTCCCAAGATAAATTGCGTTATGTTCTCCAAGTGGCAAAGATTGAAAAAGGATTCGAGAAACTTCAACGAATTGATGGTAGGTACCTACGAGAGAATTCAGCCTTTATTCCGGCATTATTCTTTTTGCTTGAACTTTGTTTGTACAGGCTATGTAGTTGTTGAGACATTTAAAATTGAAATTGAGACATAAATTAACAATTACTAAGAGTAAAGGGTCAGCATTGTATGGTTCTTTTTTCAATACAAATGATTCTCATTAGGCTGCGGTGATCGCTTACAATGAGGCGAAGCGTTAAGTCCATTACTCGATAAATAATAATAAATAATTCTAATAAAACAAATAGATATTTAAATGAAACACATTATACAGATCTAATTGCATTCATTTTAGGTATATAATACGTATATTTAAAACATCGCGTTTATAAATTTACGTATATTAACATGTTTAGTTTTTATAAGTTAGGTTCGAAATGTACGTTTTATTTCAAGTTATGATTAAGCAATAAACGTAATGAAACATAGAATAATGAGAAGCACCAACAGACAAGCCACCTAATAAATGTAAATTGTACTCATGAAACCATTAAGAAGTACCGCTAAAAATTTCAACGTCGAAAAAGAAGCTCAAAAGGAAAGTAGGATATCTCACTTTCCGTCGAATTTAAAGGTCCGCTTTAAGAATGCGAGATGCGTCCATATTTCATTCGATTAACGCGTTAGAGAAATCGAGTTGGAATGTCGTTATCGATACCCGACTCGTCTGGTTGACCGTTTGACCTTGACATTCACGGTGCAGGTGCGTGGAGTTCCTGCTCAACGTTTTCACCTCGATAGATAAAGGCATTTAAAAATTAAGTCGCACCTTTTTGGTTGACAACTTTTCTAATGTGTCTTTAATATGTCATAATAACTAGGTGGTAAGTGTTAACGCAGGAGTGCTTAAAGTTTAACACTCATCATTTATTTTATTTTATCGTGTCTCTAGTTTTTTTTTATTTATTTATTTGATACAACAATAGGTGTAGAAAACAATTTAAAAAGGTCTGCAAAACCTATTAATATGTTCGACTAAGAGTACAAAGTCACGCTCGAATATAGCATATTATTGTAAATATATTAACTAATAACTTACTAACAATGCTGTACTAAACAGATATTAGATTACAAAAGTTAAGATATTAGCAACTTTTTTAGTCTGCGGGAGAACAATTGTACGCATTTTGATTACATAATTAGGTAATAATAAAACGACCCTAAAGGTCACTATTACATTTAAAAATGAAGTCGGAGCTTTAATCCTGTGATGGTATTTTGAATACTAATATATTATTATTTCAACAATCAAATCGTTGACACATCCATACACCGCAAAATTCTTATTGAATTGTACCTACTTAAAATAAAACAACCTAAAAAATTACGTCCGTTCTCAAAAAAAAGTATTATTGCTTCGTGTCACTGTCTTTAAAAGGAAGACTAAGTGTTTGTTATTCTGGTGTTAAGTTATTTAATTAATTTTGTAGTAGGGGCGTGATTTAAAATATCCCAAAAGAATTCCTGAAAGTCCTGAAAATTCCTCACAAAAGAAACATTTTTCTTTAGCAAGAACACAGAGAACATATTTAGAAAATTATTAACGTTGATAAGACATCTAAAAATGAAGACAGTTTAAAAACTAATTTACTACAGTTCCCAGAAGAACTTTATTCAGCCTTTACTTTTTGCTACAAAATATCTTAAAGCCGCAGCTAAACAACGATCGTTACAAAATTCATAGGAAGTAGAATTAAAAAGTTTCGCAATTTATTATTTAAGTACTAAAACTCTACTTACTTACTCAAGCGGCGAGTTTCGAAACGATTGCATACATCACAAATAATAATTCTACTTTCGAAAATCACGTTAACGTTACGTTGTTATCTCGGAGATTAACAAATTTATACATCAATTAGGTAGAAACTTTTTAATTTACTTCGACACTGTAAAGCGAAGTTTGCCATGTTTGCATTGACACTCAACGATAATTATAATCACATCAGGAAAACGAAATTTATCAAGCAAGAATTTTTTTTTTTTCGTAGGTACAATGGATTTAGTTAGAAAAAAGTTTTTTTATTTACCTTGTATATCCCATCGACGAGTTTGGTGAGCTCCTCCGTCTCCATGGTGACAGATTTTCAGTGAACCAATTTCTAGCGGCGATAACGTTACACGTGAAACTTCATCGGGATCGGAACAGTATTAACACAGGGGGTGACTTCGATTTTATCACTTTGAACACAAAATTCACATTTCAATGCACACTGGTTTTGTCGCGCCCGTTCCTGTTCGCCAGATAACACTCAAGCAAACAAACGCACTTTCGGAGACATCTGAAACAAAAAAAGTTTGACGTTAGCTAAATAAATTTAAAAAAGTTTGCGTATCACTTTTATGAATTAAAAAAAAAACTTAAATGTTGTAACTTTTTAAAGCACCTGTTATTTATGATTTGGATATGTCGATGCGTGCGTCCGTAGCGAGCAATGCCAGTAGAGTCAGCGATCGCCTTCACCGCGGGTCGAGTATCTCACGACTGCCGATGTTTAGAAATACGTAGTAAACAAGATACTAAGGCTGCCGCGCCGTTGGTGTCTAAGCCCCGTGTTTACTGTTATGGACATACCCATCTCTACGAGTATGTTTAAGCAGCCAAATGGTATTCGTGTGGTCATTTTCAAATACCTTAGGGTCAGTGACACCGATTCACGTTTAGATTATGATTATTATGGACGCGTTAAATTTATATGACGAACACTAAAACATTTTGATTGTCAAATAAATTACAAACTTAAGTGGAACGAAAATAGCCTTACATGCTTATCTACAATAGGCATATTGATATGACTTCGGCTGTCACAACAATAGACAATAATTACCAACTTGAACCGAAATGAAACCTAGTTCAATATTAGATAATCAATGTTTCTATGTACAACGCTGTTTGTAAACTATGTCTGAAACACGTATTTCGCAATTATGAAATATGCTTGATTTGCAATTTAGCTATCTTAGTTCGTGACGGAAAGTGTTTTGTTGCTTACGAAACGAATAAATTCAATGCCACAGCACCGATCGGCGTGCTCTATGCTCCATTGTGCTACCTACGTACAGTCATGAACTCATGACAAGTGTTACATACATCCAGGCGATGGGCTGCAGTGGGGGGATCATTAGTAATATCGAGTTATGTGAACTTTCGTTTTCATCAACGCCTACGGGTATACCATAATCGCCAGAGCAAGAGCGTTTGACAAATTCAACGCCTGCAGCAATCTAAGGCGGACAACGCTTTATCGACGCATGTCAAACACTTTTACTTTCTAAATCTGCGCTATTCGGTTGTAGATGCAGCGATAAGACTGTCAAAACACCAAACCTAATGAGAGATGTTGGTATCAATTTGCATAATTACGCAAGTGCTTCATGCACTCCGCCGGGGTAATCGTATGCATGGCCCGCCGCCGAGCTCAACGCCACTTAATAGATGTTAATTAAGCATAATTCGTAAGATATTTATGGAGCAACGATTCTGGCACAGTTATAAAACTCACTATTGCTGCATTATGAACTTTAATTAAGTGTCCCAAAGCGCTATGTCGCGTGAAGCAGCCGCAGTTTAACTTCGCAGATGCCGACGTGTTACAGTTGGCAGAAAGAAATTTCGCTTACAGATTTTGCGGAACCGCCCGCTGTCGTCGCGGAAAAAAGGGTCTGCAACTATCTCGGGAAGTTTTTTCGTGCGTCACATGCCGAGAGGGAAAATATAAAACACAATTTCTGAGCGGATCCGTAACTTCATTTTGGAGTGGCGAGATTTCCACGGTGACCCGCCCCCCCGCGCCCCTTGCATATGCAGTTACGGGACGGACGCGGCATTTTTCCGCCTCCTCCCATATTCCCGAGGCGTAAGGAGACAAGCGGGAGTGCGAGGGCTGCTTATTACGAGTTGGAACTAGTTTAGCCCGGATTGAACTTGTAGGATTTGGAATACTGCTGCGCCGTATAGACTCATACGACCCATACGAGTGGAAATCGGAGAGATCAGCTGCGCGCGGTTTTCACTTGGACGTCGCAGTCAGGTTTGAGACATTTACACTTTCTTCTATATATGCACGCCTCTGTTTGCTTATTTATGCGGCAGCTGTGCGTTATGCAACGCCAAAAGTTTCTAGGAGTTTCATTAACATTCGTCTGTCTGACGTAATAAGATATACTTAACACTGTTCTCATATAAAAACTGAAAGCCCCTAAGCGAATCGGAAGTAAAATGATGTCAGATGTTGTTAATAAATCATATTGTTCATTTTAAAAACTTGTAAATGTTTTATTATATCATTCTGGAATTTTTTTATTCAGTTTGTTTACTACGCCTATACCTACATCACTGATCTCACAACTACTACTACGTAATAAAAATATTCAATAATAATTATAAGACAAATATAAAAAAGGCGTATAAAACTAACTATTAAAAAATAGTAGATTGTTATACAAGGGGCTAAAACGACCCATTATATTTGAGGTAGTTTTACTCCCGAGCTTTAGCGAGAGAGTAAATAGAAACCGAGTTTTAATTGGTTTTTAGCGCCGTGTGTTACACTCTGCTTTTCACTACGAATGCGAGAAAATAAAACAATCCAATACAATATGAATTGGTTTATTTTATTAATCAGTTAGTTGCTTTAACGACACCCAAGGGAAGAGAAGGTTGGTAGTATTATTTTGATGAGCACCATCGCCGCTCTATGCTGTTGGATAGTAGGTATGTACAGTCTTTCCATCTCTTCCCTTGGGTTTCCTAAAAGGCGACTAACGGACTAAAGACTGCACATACATCCTACAGCATAGAGCGGCGATGGGCTCATCAAAATAATACTACCAAACCCTCTCTTCCCTTCGGTGTCGTAAAAGGCGACTAACGGACTAAAGACTGCACATACATTCTACATCATAGAGCGGCAATGGGCTCATCAAAATAATACTACCAACCCCTTTCTTCTTTTGGGTGTCGTAAAAGGCGACTAACAGACTAAAGACTGCACATACATCCAACAGCATAGAGCAACGATGGGCTCATCAAAATAATATTACCAACCCCTCACTTTTCTTCGACGTCGTAAGAGGGGACTAATGGACTAAAGACTGCACATACATCCAACAGCATAGAGCGGCGATGGGCTCATCAAAATAATACTACCAACCCCTCCTTTCCCTTGGGTGTCGTAACAGGCGACTAATGGACTAAAGACTGCACATACATCCAACAGCAAAGAGCGGCGATGGCCTCATTAAAATAATACCACCAACCCCTCTCAAGGGTATAGAGATTCCCTTGGGTGTCGTAAAACCACTATCTGGCGATTAACGGGCTAAAGCCTCATCACCTAAGCACATGTGCAGACTGTGCAGTTGTTTCTTGCTGAAGCGTGGACCGTGTGGGCGTGGTCTGTGTTGTCCATAGATTCAAATAAATACTAATTTTACCATAAACTTTATTAAAAACTATCTCAAAAAGTTGTTGATCTAAGTAAACAGTAATAAGTCGAGTCTTTATTTATGATTATTCTACCTAAGACTAAATACTTTTTCGTTTTTGTAGGCTCATTGTCATGTGACAGTCAAAAATTAAAAAAAAATTACTTTATCCCCTAGGGCAAGAAAAGCTATTTTAGCCCCGCTCTAGAACGCTACAATGACGTTCTTTTTGAGCAAGAGGAGTGAATTAGTAGATTATTAACCAAGGGGATAAAGCAGTGTCTTCTGTCACGGGTGACGACTTAAATTGCGAGCGTAACGAAGGACTCGATGTTTACTCCCGAGCGTAGCGAGGGTGTTAAAAAATGAAATCACGAGCGAAGCGAGGGATTTAAACGAGTCCTGAGTGTAGCGAGGGATTTAAGTTCACCCAAGACTAAGACAGCTTTATCACCGAGGAAAATACTCTACTTTTCGTACCATTTGCGAAAAAATTAACACAATAATAATATGAGATAAGCATTTATTAAAAATAATGACAATTAAAAGTAAAAGTTAACATTCGAAACATTGGTCCAATTATTGATAGAGAGTTACATTTTTGTTTGGTACATTTATTGTTGATGAGTTGATTTGTATTTTTTTTATTTCTTTTTTTTAATTTTTTTTCCTTTTTTTAATTTTTTTTAATTTTTTTTAATTTGATTTTTTTTTTCAAAAAGATGTATAATGCTTTATATACAAACTCAATGGTGTAAACACAGATGTAGTTCAGTATAAATTTCGGTAAGTATTCCAAATTTAAATCACATTCTCCCCCTAGAGGATGAATGAAATTCAGTACAATTTTCTTTCCCTGTTTTTAACAGATTAAAAATTACTATTGTTATGTTCGCTTTTTGTGGCATAGAATGTCACTTTTTTGATCAAGTATAAAAAATCAAAATAAAAAAAAATATTTTCTAACACAACGACGGAGTGTTATGAACTCAATAAAAACAATGGTGTAGAATCTTCTATCTTCGTCGTTTGCATTTCGAATTTAAACAAACGCCTGTCGCCCGATCCGCGTGCCAAGTCAAGTGTAGCATGAAATAGTTGAAGCCATTGGGCGCGGGCTGCGGAGCACATTTCGCTGACGAACCTTGTTACCGCGAATAATATGCGCGCACTTGCAGCTGCATATTCATATTCGTATTCTTGTCTACGCCGGGCTGCTTGTATAAATCGAATATGCATTGAGCTCTTAACTCTTACAAAATCGTATTCCCCGTTCTAAGGCGTTCCTATATTATGTATGTTGCTTGCGCAAAATTAGTTTCTGGAGCTTATAAAAGCTTCCCGTTTCTATGTAAAACGGTTCATAAGCGATTCGAGAGTATTTGCAAAAATGCAGTTTGGGAACTAAAACTTTATTGGTTATTGAACTTTTTGTGAAGCTCAACACTCGATATTGTACGTAGTTTGCTTTACTTTTGTAGACTTAGAAATACTTAGCGGTCTTGTAAAGTGATTTAAATATTTCATGCTATGAATATAAGAGGTTATTTTATGAAATCCCGCAGACGATGACACTATGCAAATGCAATAAAACTTTATGCAAAATGCATCACTATGCAATTTATTCCTGTTTCGCCCTACATTACCACTGCATTTTTATCCACAATCCCTAAGAAAAAAATAAGTGAACATTTTACTATAAATTACTTTTGTGATTTAAAGTAAAGGAATTCAAGCTAAGTTATAGCAATTAAGTTTAAGTATTTTCAGCATATTACAGGTATTGAATTTAAAAGTAAACACATAATATTTTAGTTTTTAGGAACAAAATTCCGTAAAAATTGTTTCACTTTATATTTAGCACATTTAAATATAAGCATTAAATCTATTAATATTTTCTGACTGAGTCATCGAACTCTGGTCCACCCACCATGTAAAATAATTTATTTAAACTACCATAAAATCGTTTGGGTTGCAATAAAACCGATCCCAAATAGCTCCGCAAATTTTACTGATTATTAAATGAATTTTAGAATATTAATGCGAATGCCTTAAAAATTTTTGTTTTAAATCAGTTCGTTGTGTTCGCGTAAACCTTAGAAAACAATATGTAAGTACATACGCTAACTTATAATTGATTAGGGTTAAATGACATTGTAAAACATTTAAATATGTAATTTTATCAATTGAAATAACTTTTACTAGTTTGACTTGGTATTCACATTACCACAATAACAACAATAATGACGGGTTCCGCTGTTCGAAACTGGAATAAATCCACGTTGCATGTAAAAGAGACCACGAATGCGTCAAGTACAATTTTTCGCAGAGCATTCAGATAGTGCAGCTGGCTCTTTTATTTTTACGGTACGCTTAACAGAAAATAAAATATTTCATTGGGTTCAAAACGCGATTTTGTAAAAGTATTTATGGTGAAGAAGTAAATTGTTGAACGTTAGTTTTATCATCACGTGTGTGGGTGTGAGTTTTATCGACTTTTGTCTTACGACAACAACCGGGACTAACGGCTAAACGAGTCCACTGAAGGGTGATGCTTACAGATACCGATACAGATACATTAGCCCTCCCTGTCCTACGGCTGGGCAAGGGACGTCTCCCTCCATTTCTTCCAGTGAATGCGGTCCTGAGCTAATTGATGTAGTTTAAGATATTTTATTTTTATAAAAAAACAAGATTTTTACCATGTCTGAGTTGTTGATTTTGAGTCAGAACAACTCAGACATGGTAAAAATCCCGTTTTTTCATAACAATAATTGTAGTGACCATGAAAGTTTAAAATAAGATATTTTAATACGGTAACCTATCTGGTACCCGGCATCACGCCAGTCGATGGCAAAATATCAAATTAAATCAAAATATCTTTATTGAGTAGTATTTACAATGTGTGGGCCTCTTCCACTGCAGGGCAAAGGCCTCCCTTCCCTATTTTCAATCTTCGCGATTAGGCTCTTCAGACACACTCTTGAGCTAGACTCCTACTGCAAAGACTGGCCGTCTTTGCAGTAGGAGTCTAGCTCGTCCCGCCATCTTCTCTTCCGTTATGTTTGAAAAAACCTGCACTAGAGGAGGTCTCTTTCTATACCTACTGTTTGTTAAAATTGCTGTAGTTACATAGGCAGGTACTTATATCAATATTCATCATCATCATCATCGTCATCAGCCTATAAACAGGCTATCACACGACATGGGCAGTTTCAGATTGGTCCATAGCTAGGGTTGCCACCCGTACTCTAAAATAGAGTATTGTCTTCTTTTTCATGTGGGTGTACTTTATAATCTACGACACCAATAAAGTACGCTAAAATAGGTAAGTACTCTATTTACGTAAAAGACAAATTTGTTAAAGGTCGCAAAGAGCAAAAAAAAATGCGTTTTAAGGACAAATAAATGAATAGTCTTTTTTATGCTGTGCACTTTATTTTTGTTTTAACAAAATGAAAAAATACTTTAATCGTCCTAAAAAAGGTGACAACCCTATCCATAGCCCAACACGCTTGCCCAATGCGGGTTTCAACAAATGTCATTCTAGGACAACAAACGGCAAACTGCTATGGTGCTTTTAATATGGTCACCTAATTAGTGACCCGGCATGCATCGTGAAAGTCTTTTAAGCATCAAAACCTGTGCCGCCGCCGTCGAGCCCGTAAAGTATCCTAGGGCAATTCCGCACAGCTCAAGTTCAGCCAAAAGAGACGGCAATTATTATTAAATAACAAACAATTTCGTATTTATAAATTGGCCGATATTAAAATTTAAACGGATTGATTCACGCTCCGGTAACAAAAAGCCGCCGCCGGCGTCTCGTTATAATTACAGCCGTAATTGCGTTACGGCACGGACGACTGGCCAAAGCGAACCGTGTGTACGACGAAAAACATCATCGGATGTTTTTAAATCATTTTTTTTTTATAAAAGAGGGAGGCAAACGAGCAGGCGGGTCACCTGATGGAAAGTAATCACCGCCGCCCATGGACACCCGCAAAACCAGAGGAATCGCAGATGCGTTGCCGGCCTTTATGGGAGGAATAGGTTTAAGGAAGGAATAGGAATTGGGGGTGGGGGGGGGGAGGGGGGAAAGGGGCCTCCGGAACCCTCACTGGTCGGACGAAACACAACAGCACCAATTGCCGTTATTTCACGCCGAATATTCGTGAGAGGGTGGTATTACGCCGGGCGAGCCGGCCCAATGCGTGCTGCAACGCAGCGTGGCTCTACCACTCAGTCAGTGTTACTCATTTAGCACCACCCAGGGATCACGTGTAGGGTCTCAAGGGTAAACCTACGGACGCGAGCAACTTTAACCCCCAAATCATCATCGGAAGTTTTTTAAATCATCACGCTATATGCATAATAGTACATGAAAAACCTTTTTTTATTGATCGCTTAAAAGTCAAGACAATATATTTCCTTTTTATTTGAACCGTATATTTAAGCATTATTAGCGCAAACAATATTAAATATTACGAATTTCATCGGTTCTACCACTATGGCCGGCCCACTGCCACATCAGCTTGGCTATATTTGTTACTTTAGTTCTCTGTCGGATCACTTTGTGTCGGAACCAATACCTCAGAGAAACTCCGAGCTCTTAGAAAAATTGATAAAAGTTAAAAAAAAATCTAATTTCAATAAACACCAAAAGATTTTTCATTTTGCGTAAAAGAGAAAGCACCTGATTAAAAATAATTGACGGCTGCACGTTACAAGTTATGTTTGAGACGACCAACATTTCAGCCTCCCTTTGACGGACCCTGCTAAGTGTAAGAAACATCACGATAAAATAATTACGGAAAATAAACGCGAGTGAATCATATTTATAGTGTATCATTTAAGGATTAGGGCAAGCTAACTGGTACAAATTCGTAATTTTAGATGATTTTGCCTTAATAATGCTGAAATGCTGAACGCTTAGAATTCAAATTCAAAGCGGTTTGATGAAACAATGTTTTTTTAAAAACAAAAGTAAAAAGGTTAAAGAAAATTTCTACATTTCTAGGAGTACAGTTCACGCAGCCGCCTGGTATGCGAAAGTCGTGGGTTCGATTACTACCTGAGGTAAACAGTAGTTTCTATCAACGTTTCACTATCTACTAGTATAGTATTCTTGGAAAGGTCTAGACCTAATTTAGAGAACTAAGTGTTGTTCACAATAAAATTCGAGTAAATTATTTTACGTCATAGGTTTTGTTAGGTACGTTGACCTTTGTCTTATCTCGGAGTTCGTGTAGCTATTGCTGTTGTAAGATGGCTTTCTCAACTGCACAAGATTCAGGATGCGCAACTAAGAATTATTATCTCGACCTCTTTCGTGCTTCGGAAGGTACGATTAGCCGTTCGATTAGCCCACGCTGGTTGCTTTTGAAAGATCTTAGTGGGCATACTATCGGCAGCAGAAGTAGCTAACACTTTTGAACGATCGCGTTCGTGCAACCAATATGTTTAAAACCAGTAGTTGGTATGATAAATAATGATTTTAATAATATTTATTTACCATTAGTCGCTTAGTAGCATTGACCTATAGCTTTTAATGATTACTGTCGCAATGCCTTTATATAATTTAGGTTGTCATTAAAACGGTCAGCTCAGTAAAAAGGTTTTGATAAGCTTCAAAATGTGTTTTGCTAGTAAACAATGTGCTTATTTCACTGTTGTACTTGGATCCCTGTTGATCTAACATAACCTTACTACTGACTATGTTTACCACAAAATCGCGTATTATAATTAAGCTGACTATAATTTTATTATAGAGCTTAGAGGCTAACTAATCATATAATCCGATCACTCTTTCTGTATATACCCTCTAGTGCCACCAACTACATACAAAATTCTTTTTTTATTCGATCAGCAAATTCTTTTAATAATCTAGCAGAAGATTCCGATTTAGATCTCTTCTTTAGCAAACCTAATTATATTGTGGACCTCAATAGTAGTACTGTCAAATATTTACATTTAATATTTCTAGTTTTCTATTTTTTATTTTTGTAAGTATACATATAATTTTCAAATGAGCTAAGTAAGTTTTTATATGTGAAAACATTGTAATTGTGTACTCTGTTATATTTTTTTTATGTATATCTTTGTTTTTCGTTGCTGTATTGTTTTCCAAATAAAATAAAATAAAAATAAAAGAAATCCTGCTGATAAAATAATCGTTTTGTATTAGGACTATTTGCAAACATAATGCATTATCAAGCTGACCATAATGATCTTATTCCCTGATAATCCTTGTTTTAGTTTCTGACCAGATATTGCTGGTGGTTTTTTTACGGCCGATAAAAATAATTTATGCTGTCTAAATAAAAAAATACTTATTGTTTATTTACTTCCCTGTAATTTACTTAGCGTAAGTAACTTCAGGTCATAAAAGCTCGCACGAATCGTTCGAGCGATTAATAATTGAGTATATGTGCACTTAAAGCTGCCCTAAGCTATAACCTAAGGTAGAGATATAACCTTCGAAAGCAGAATAAATATGCATTTAAATTTTATATCTTTTAATTTTTGCTATAAACCTACTTTTATCTTCTGTAATACTTGTAATACTAATACGATTATATATGGCGAAATAGTACATACATACTGACAAACTTATTAAGTCAAATAAGCAGACGTATCGAAAAAAGTTAAACACTGTAAAATTCGTAATACTTATTTGTTTATTAGCGTTAGAAAACGCTCAAATAAGCCCAAAGAACCGCCTGAGGTAGACATTTATTTCAACGTTTCGTTATCTTTCACTGTAAAATTGGAAACACTTAAAATTCATTATGCTCAACAGCAATCATTATTGTTAAAAAAGTTAAAATCCCATAAAAAATATGCTAAAATGAAAAAGTTATTAATTTTCTCGCTTTTATGCTGGAGGTATCTAAAGCTAAAAATTAACATTGCATAACACTTTGGCGGACACTAGATTTCTATAGCAGTTATAACAATAACACTTTTATTGTGTCTGGAATACTGTCTGACAATGTGTTTAACCCGGCGCGGCAACGTAAGGAATAAGGGGAGTGTGTAATTACTTACATTTTTAGCTTTAACTTAATTTACTATTTAGTAAAGGCATTCTACGCATACCTTTTATACCCGACGTTTCGACCGAGTTGCACCGGCTGTGGTCACGGGCTGATTTTTGCGTTAAATCCCGTCTAAACATGTGTGCATAATGAAACGCGAAAGTATAAAAGTGTATAATTTACTATTTTTTATATTTAATATTAAGAAAGTAATACTTAGTCCCTATTAGGCGCTTGATGGGGCAGCTAATGCTTTCGGTTTGCAATATTGCCAGTTAGACCACGGTAATTTAAAATCAACATACCGTTGTTATACTTTTGCAATGCCAGCTAGATGACCGAATTAAAAACATCTTGAGCTCCTACGTACTTCGGAGGGCACGTGAAGCCGATGGCCCTGGTTGTCAAAACCCACTAACTCTAATTGGTCCAGGGTGGTGGATTACGGCCTAATGTTATATATATATTTTTTTCTTTATTATGAAAACATACAGCATGATATAACACATTATTACATGGAGAACTTAAGTAATACTTATATTCTTCATATTATTATCAATAACTTAATAATAGTAATTTATATGCCTTTGAAGTAATCAAGTTAAATCGCGATTCAAAATACAAGCCATAATCCAGCTGAACCCCAAGATCTCTCACCTCGGTTACCCTGTCCAATGTCCTGTCATAAAGTTTGTAGTCGTATTAGATCACTTTTTTTTCCTTGTAAAGGTAATAGTGTGACATTTATTTACATTAAAGTAAAGTACATTAAGATAACAATATTCACCACAATCGATTTAGATCACTTTGAAGCATTTCACAGCCGCTTTTGGACTTGATGGCTGCAAATATTTTTGTATCGTCCGCTTATAGTAATAATGTTGAGTTACGAAATCAATTGATGACGTCATTAATAAAAATATTAAAAAGCAAAGGGCCGAGGTAAGATCCCTAATCTAGCAATGTAGCAAATGTACTCCTGCTATGACTAAAATACGCCTAGTGCGAATAAGGATTAAGAAACAATGGCCTAGAACAGAAAAGTACGTAATAATATTCGATTAACCTTGTTAGGTATGTAGATGTTGCATCATCGATTGCGACAGATACCAGACTTCTGAATACCCTTTTTAATTCTTTAAGGCGCCACGAAAAAGAGAAAGCCATATAAAAAGAAATTATTACACATCAATGTTGGTTGACAACATTAAACATCAGGTATAATAATCATAAAAAAAACTTATCGCAATTGTCATTCATTTTAAAAAAACATAATAAAATTACAGAACGTTTGCCTGGGTCTATATTGAATCGCCTAACTTTTAGTAAGTAGGTACTCCTAATTGCCAATGGCATACAAACCTTAAACCTTAATTTTTTCGCACTTTTATTTACTTTCTTACTTTTACTTATGCACAATTTTACTTTTCCTAAATGTGTTAAGCCTATTTTTACTTCGCCTAACTCTTTTTCGCCGAATTTAAACAAACAAAATACGACATTAGGCGGTACCATCAACCTACTATTTACATTTACTAAATTGTAATTCGCACACAGCTAAAACGCACAAAATGTTAGGTAAGGTATATTTCCGTTGTCTAATGAAAAAAAAAAAGAAATTCAAGAGAATCGCTACGCTGCGCTTAGCGATTGTCATAAATTTCTAACCTATCACGTGACCTAACAGGAGAAGGGCAGTTTGTATTTCTGTTGTCCAATAAAAAATTGAAACTCGAAATTCAAGACAGTCGCTACGCTGCGCTTCGGGGTTTTTTTTAAATTTCTAATCTATCACGTGACCTACAGAAGTAGGGCAGCTAGAATTATTTTTTATTGTCTAATAATAAAATAATAATTAAAGACTGAACTAACTTAATTACTTATAATAATAAATCAGGGCTTTCAACACTACACCGTTATCTTCGTAATGCCGAAGGAAGATATTATGCCGATACATTTTAGTGCATTTAATATTAGGGATTCTAAAATTTGGGTTTTCAATTTTGAGGCAAAACTAGTGCGAAAACAATTACTGCTAGGCTAGACAATTATTGTTCGTTAAAAGTTGAGGCCAACATAGTTCGGCCATATGGAATTAGAACTAAAAATTTTAGGCGAACCGAAGGGCACCTCGTTTGCCTATTACGAGTAGGTACCTATTGTAATTATCTCAACTAAGTTCCTATTTGTAGGTACTTTTAGCGTAGCAACAACATTGTAAAGAAACATCCTTTTGTTAAGATGTTTTGACTTTTATTTTTTTTGTATAAAATTTTTAACCATATCTTGAACTTTTCTTTAAAAGATTCGTGACAAGCTCGATGGCGCAAGCGCTACCGTGTTCTGGTGGCAATTTTCATGTTAAACCCTAGAGCACCGTAAAACCAATCTATTCCTTTCTAATACCAAAAACTAATACCAATTATATTTGTTTGTAATCGTAATTAATTTTCTATTCCGGACGAATACCACTCATAAACGAATCCCAATGAAAATCAATTGTTTCGCGACCGCCCGCGGTCTTATGATCCTTGACCTATTAAGCAATTTTCCCAAATCCATATGACTTAATTAAAATATCGGCAAGTTTAAAAGCTAACGATAAAAGAGATGATAAAGTATTTGCCATTATTGCTATCGTATAGAAAGCTATTAAGTATATTAATGTAGCACTTTCCAAACATGTGTACCAGTCGTCTTTCGAGTCAAAGTAATAAGGCGAGCAACACAAAACATATTTGACGACGTCGAAAGACCAAGGGTGATGTTTATTCAGCCCCGGGCCGCTAAAGCACCGCTTTCATATGCTTTAATCAGTTTCAACAAGGATGGATGGTAAATAGAAAAATGTAACGATATTATGTTACCTTACCTTAAGTCATACTACACCATTTAATCTGAGTTTGTCACCCTAACAAAAGTTTTAACAGCATAGCCAATCCCTTATTGTAATAAAGCTTTTCCGTAGTAGGATATATTAAATATTTGAATCAAATTAAACATCCTACGTAGAATTGTAAATCCGAAAAATCATTATGATTTTGTGTTTAACAATCTACTAAGTTCAAACGATCAATACATTACTTCCATAAATGTTTATTAAAAATTGTCGTGACGTTTATTATGACGTGTTTTGAGATACAGAATCTATAATTTCCCTCCCTAAAGTCCCTCTTACCCGGAGTAACTAGCCAGAGTGAAATCATCCAGCTGTCAACTGCACTAGGCCAGCACGTAATGAGATTCCCAATTACTCCTGGGAAATCCGGTGTGGTGCAGGTGCCACCGTGACACGGATCGGTTTCAATCATTCAACCCCTATCGAACGGATAGGCAGACAGCAAGTAGCAAAGAAAAGTGACGACCATTTTTGTGGCAAGACTAGTTTTTAATTTGGAAAATACTGTAGTTTACTACTGGCACTAAGCCAGTTTGAGTTACTACTAGTAACTGTTACTCTGCTGAGTTATCTTCGTTTCTTAAAATATAAGGAGCATAACGCAGCTAGCGTATGATTTGTTTTTTTAGAGAATAAGGAATTCCTCAAACCCTATCAAAAGTTTTCTTAATAAATAATGTGATTTTAAACACTTATCGTATAGTTTCTTAGAGGGTAAGAAGCTTATCATAACCTAACTAGAACTGATGTTAGTAGGTAGATGGTAGTTCTTAAATGGATGAAGAGCTCCTCAAATGAATTTAGAGCTTATGGTTGTATCTAGAGAATAAGAAGCCCCTTCAATTAAATTTATAAAAAAGAGACCATAGGGAAGCTTATAGTCCCTTTTAATAAAAAAGGAATTCCTCAAATCTAGAGCTGATGGTCTCAGAAGCTCCTCAAACCTAGTAAGAGCTTATTTAGTAGTTAGCTTGTTTCTTAATGAATGAGAAGTTTTATTACGATTATTATCAAGACCGAAAATGATGTGGTTAGGGATTCCTCACGAAAGCTAGTCTTTCTCTGTTAGGTGAAAACACAGATTTTCAAGGGTTTCTAAAGCAAACAGTTTTCAATGTATATTATTAATTCTCGCCGAGATCTTTATTCATAAAATACCTGTCGGGTATCCAAAGGATTTTGTTCACATTTTAATATGAAATATGAATAATTAATGTATGCACTCTGTAACTTAATCACGTTGATTGAAATCGATTTATCAGCGAACATAACCAAACCTTTCAAGTCTAGCAATACCTTTCAAATATTTGTAATCAATTTAATTATGAATGACACTGTAGAGTACTTTTATAATGTACTTATACATTTCAAGGCCACCGAATTATGTTTTAGTAAATAGTTACCAGTTCTTAACACAAATATATATAACCAATAAACTTTAGAAATAATTATAGGTTTGCAGACAGGTTTGTGACATTTATGTATACAGCACAATACACAGTGCAATATCAGAGTTTTAAAAGCATACTGTGATAATGTTATACATTCACTTTGGGATAAATTTAAATTGGTTTATAAAAATTCTCGTAATAATTTAATTTAATTCTCGTAATAAATTAAATCATAACCATACACTGCTATTATTTAATTAGTAAGTACATATTCATTATGATGACGAACATTAAGATAAGTATGACTTTAAATTTTACTTATATCCGCATAGAGTTTAATTATACAGATTAAGATTTATTTCAATGTGTAGAGTTAATTAAAAGAGTCTTATTCAAATTTTGCTATAAAACAACAGATAAAAATGCAACCTTTTTTTAAACAATTATCGTTCAAATTGAAACTCACAAAAATTCATTTCAACAAAAAAATGATAAAGACTACATCACACGGAGCGCGTTACCAATTTCATTTAAAAACGCGCAAATAGCTCGCGTCAATTGTTACAGTTTTACATAATTGCGGTCGGCTGTGTGTTTGACACCTGGCCGATTGGGCCGGCAGCTCCGCGCGCCGGAAATAATACCCCTTGCCCGAATAGTCGCTTGTGAATCGAGACTATTCACATTCTCCATGTACAAAGTCCAGCAGATCAACCTACTACAATATGTCAAATTTGGAACTTTATAGGTTTGGTATAAGGATCAATTTAGATTGGAGAAATTTTACAGTATTCGGTAGGTTGATTTCCGGGCTCTCTTTTGCAAAGATTAATTAAGTATATAGCCATGATTATGTTTTTATGTTAATGACAAAATTGTGTGCGTGTAGGTATTATGTGCAAAACGATTATTACTAGAGTTAAATATTGATTTGTAAAACACAACCGGAGAAAGCTATATAGCCAATGCTGTCATTTTCACTATACTCGTACAAGTTTTTCATTGCAAGTTTTACAAAGCCAAGGCTACGATTTAAACGATTTCAGTACTAAAATATTGTATGTTCACATATTTAATTCCATAACAAATAATATTAAAGCATTCGAAATAAATAGTACAAAGAACGATTCCAAAATGTTTTTTTCAAAAACATCGCTATTCAAGTTTTCATTATATTTTAATAGCCTTATCAACACAAGTAGACGGGTACAACGCCATCTATTGAAACAATTAGCAAACCGAAACAAAAATAATGTTCCAAATGAGATTTTTATTGAAGCATTCAATGATGTCAAGTTTTGTTTCTGCAAAGGTTGTTGCCCGAAAGTTCGATAAACGCGTTGATGGCGCAGTTTAGATGAGTTATGGCTCCCCTGCACATGCGTGCATGTGACACCTTCCAAATTGGAAGGGTGACTATGACTCTAGGGAAAGTGTTTAAAATTGCAGGGCCGCATGCAGTAGACGAGGCATGAGAGCTTCGTAACATTATTATAATATTATCTACACATAGGTACACGTGTGACGCACGGTGGCCATGTTTTCGTTATGTCTGGAAGCGTAATTGTAGGCTACAGCAGTCTGGTGACGATCTTGTATTAATTAGTTTCGTTTTTCAACTTCTTGATTGGAATAGAATACCATAAATAAATAAATAATAAATGTATTTATTTAACAAAAAATGGTTACATTTATAAAAGTTTATACGATGCTATCAGCTTAAAAACTGTGTAGCGGATAATAACATAATTTTATTTGCCTTTATGACATGTGTAGGTGTAGGTAACATAGTAAAAGTTTGTAAGAAAATTTAAAGAGTGTGAACATGTTTTGCTAGTTTCGGAGTACCTACAGATTTATCTACTTTTTAATGTGTAAAACAAAAATTCTGCTTAATTATAATTTAAAAACTTATTTTATTGAAATTTCAATTTAATATCAAACACGAGCAATTAGTATTAACAGAAATAATTAAACCATTTTCAAACAAAATAAACAAAAGTGAAGTCCGAGTGGTCAGCTAATACCATCTTCTACTACCGTGTCGCGCAGTGATGAAAGAATACTACCACCTCTTCCCTAGGGTGTTGTAAAAGGCGACTAACGGAGCAAAGACTCTATTATACTTTCATAATGTATATAAGTATATTGCCTAACGAAAAACGTTAGCAGCATTTCTGTGTTCTGACAGTTCTGATAAGATTGCGAGTTCTTGAGTATTAAGATTTCGGGGCAAATGCGCTTCCACTTTTCTTCCTTATCTTCACTGACTATCAGGCAAAATGAAGCGCATTTTTTTTGAAAAATGTTTTCCTGCTTTATAGATTATAGTTCAGATTTTTAAAAGTAAATTAATTAAATACTCCCTTATTTAGTAAGTTAAGTAAACTTTAAGTTTGTGGCAAGTCAAGTATAAATCATTAATAAATAAAAGTATTAAATGCAGTATTAATTAATAAAAGTATCAAAATTAAATGCTTACTAAATGTTATTTGAATACTTGATTGTGTACATCATAATAATAATGTTTTTAATACTTTTAGATTTAGTTGTTGCCTACTTATATATCTTACTAACATTCGCTCTACAAATCTCTTCATATAAATAAACCCTAACGAATCACTTCGTAGAACTTTTCTATCTTCTCTGGTGAGTTTCTGCGCCGCAAGTATTTTGTGTGTCAGCAAAGGAGGGTCCCATTGTACGCCAGCTTCTGTAACGGTAATCTACGCGAATTCTTCCAAGCTATTATTGCCATGACAACAAAGCATAACATTGTGTGGGGGCCGCCCGTGCCGTATTTTCAATACAATTTCACTTTTAAAAGAAGACAAAATGGTACAAAGCCTCCTTTACTGCGTTGAGTTGTACAAATAGCTATACGATTGAGTAATAGCTACATAGAGGATAGAAGCTAGATTCAGTTACAATAAAAATGCTAATACACTCACCCACTGCAATGGTTCGAATCTTATCTAGATAGCAAGACAGTTTTAGTTAACTGTAACTGATGAGAAAGCCACAATAGAAACAAACAGTTTGTTGTTAGTGCTAACAGTCATAAACCTAAGTTAGTCAATTATATCGTCTACTGAACATGTAGTAACTGACTTCGTAACAAGCTCTTGATTTTTATCAATATTGATATGCTCTAGTTGTATTAGTAAGTGCTGCTTAAGTGTATCACATTAACAGGCTTTAAGAACCTTCCTTGACAGTTAAGCTCGGTCAACGTAACAAAACGTAATGTGAAGAGGACAACTTTCACACTCGTTAAACCAACATAACTAACATGTTACAACAGGTTACTTTTACTTGACAACATAACTCGCGACAATGCGATAGAAAACTGTGAGTACCAACAGTCGAATCTAGGTGTAACCACTTGTTCAAATAACTCAAGCCAACGATCGTCTAAACGAGCTTCAGCACTGTGTTAAACATTTTTTATGCGACGCCGCTAATGCCGTTTCGGTATCACGCCCCCGCGATGCGATTGCTCAATTGGCGAAAAATTGCGACGCGACTAAGCTTGCGGAAAATTGCCGATATCGTTAATATTCACCCGAAACCGGCGGTTCACGTGGCGACTACAAATAACGAGCAGACAGCCCCCATAGATTTATGCTCTGTCGTTTTAAGTGATATATAGGCTTCAACCCACCCGCTCCGTCGAAATGTCGAAGAATATCTCAAGCATCTGTTTACCGTTACCATCTAACCAAACCCTGCCGGTTTCTTGAATACATAATTTGATACTTATCTTTGGCTCTATCTAAATGAATCTTGTGTAAATATATACAGATTATTAAATACAAAACCCTCCCTTATTATAGGTACAACGTTGTATACGCAATGTTAGCAAATGGATACGCCATTTCAGCAAAGACGACATCAAAAAGAAATATAGCGACCATTCGCAAGCGGGGTCCATAAAATATACGATATCTTGACAAGGCTCGAAGAGCTCAGGTAAGTCTAAGTAACTTTTTCCGGGGCGTTAAGCCGTTCGCCTAAGGAAATTGGTGACAGAAATATTCCGGTCATGTAGAGGCCCCTTGTTAGCGGCCGAAAAACACGAGAAAATTCCCCTCCTGACACGGCTTGTTTCCTAAGGTGGTTCGTTGGACTATACTTAGTTTCACCGATGCTGAAATTGGTAAACATCTAAATTTACTGCCGTGAGGCTAACGTGCGGTGGGTATTGATCATAACGCGATACAGCGGGGGATGGAAGCCACTGTGATAAGCTTTGACGATGTGGTGTCTGCACTTTCTGGATTGTTATATGACAACGGGGCAGAATGTGTGTGCCATCAAATAGGTTGTTTGGATTGTTTCAACGCTTTGATTTTTGACCAATCTCTTTTGTGAAATACGAGTTTTAAATGTCCCTTCAATTCTTCGTCCTTCCTTCGTCCGTCCTCCCTACAGATCAAGAGCCTTATTTTATCTGTTCTGTGGTCCTATCTTACGCCCCTTCTCACTTGGAGTTTAAAAATGTAAATCACAGTACAGCGATTATTTTTCTAATTAAAATTACAAAATATAGTTTTGTTCATCGTCTTTAATAAACTCTGTTGCCTTAATCAATCGGATGTAGCAATGGTATCTACTTGCAATCTACATACTCGTAAACTAAAATAGTAAAGATAAATACATTGTGTGCAATAAACTTTCAGCTTCTACGGTAATTGAACAACGCTGGGCTATAAAATCTATGCGCAACATAGATAATAAAAATAGAAATAAAGTTGTTTACCAACGTGGCTATATAGTTTTATAATCTGATTTAGGGTAAGAGGTGCACGTGAAATGTACGCAATAGCCGCTGGCGGTAGCACGCCAGAGGTACGTAAGAGGTAATTGGCTTTTTACAAAATGTTTATGTTGAATATTTTCTCATGACCGTACTCGTACTTACATAGTTTGGTATGAATGTTTTAGTTACAAGTTGCTGTACGAAACAATAAAAAATTGTTTAAGAACATTATTATTATTATTTTAATACACTTATCTATCTAACTACGGTTAGCTAGTTAGTCGTGTACACGGAAAGAAATTATTAGTTGGGTTTACCATATTTCAACAAAATTTTAGGGTTACAGCACCTACTCTTGAGTTTTGTTGAATAACCAAAAACTGTATTGTTGATCAGTTACGGTAATTTGAACTTATTACATATATCTTTTGTTGTTTTAACGTATTTATTTTGTAAATTTAACTTTAAAAATGGTTATTTCAACAACTTGAACAGTAAAATCAACAATTACCTATTGAATTATGCATGAATTGTTACGCCAACATGTACAAATAGGTAAAAACAACTGTTTTCATATCAATAAAAACTTTTCTGTGAAAACAACAATTTGTTCATGTTGCTTTAACCCATCACTTTGTTAATTCAACTAATGTGTCGCCAACCCGTGCAAAATCAACCTTTTTGTTCTTTCAGTGTAGCGGTGAAAGAATACCACCCCCTTTCTTCCATTGGGTGTCGTAAAAGGACACTAACGTACTAAAGGCTGCACATACATCCAACAGCATAAAGTGGCGATTGTCTTATCACCTGTCACGCTTAGCACATGTGCAGTCACTAGCCCACGGGTAAACAATACGCTCCTTAAAAAAATTGCTGACAAATAAGAAACGCGTAATAAACAACATTGTGAGTGTCGCAAAGTGAAGTGCTACGCTAGACCTCGTTGCTGAATTGTTATTTGGGACAAACTCTGGTTACAAACAGAAATAACAACAAAGATAAGTGACATTTTTCTACCCTCATTAAACATTATCGTGTTGCTGTCACTGACTAACATCAAAGTACCCTTAAGCAACCTACAATTTATACTGTCAAAATCAACTGACAGCCAACAAATTGAATTTGACATCTCTTCTGTGTTGCCACCCATAAATAACATTACTATTTAAGGGAAAAAACCTATTTAAACCGAACTGCACTCCTACTCAGCGCAAGATAAAACAAAAAAAAACTTATACGATGAACTTGCAGCGAACGCCGCCACCGGCTACATTGACGAGCGAGAGCGGACGCGGCAGCGGGTCAACACCAAACTTAAGCACTTGCGTTGATGACTCGTTTATAAACACTAACACCAGAAAGCGAAAGGAGCGTGGCGAAGTGGAAGAATATAAAAATGATTTTGAGAATTTTCGTACAGACATAATGACGTTCTTAAAAGATTTTGCAAAAAACCAAAATGAAAATTTATGTTTTATAAAAGAAGAAATAGCTGAAATAAAAGATGAAATCAGAACAATAAAGTCAGTAACAGCAAATTTTACACAACAACTAAAATTGATCAATAATGATATAGAAATTATAAAAAATAATAACACAGAAACTCAAGAAAAAATTAACTTTATAGAAACCGAAATATCATACTTAAAAAAGAGGCAGGTTTCCGAAAATTTGAATAAATCACCCTTTCTTTGCCACGAAGACCTCATCCTCGAACTAAAGGAACGATCCGAACGCGAGAACAACGTCGTGATTGTGGGTGTACCCGAAATAAATAATAAAAACTATATCGCTAGACGTACCCACGACATGGAAGAGTCGATTAAGATAACAATGTCTTTAGTTGAAAACTGTCCAAAGCCAATAAAATCTATGCGCTTGGGTAAATATGTTACTGGCCAAAATAGACCGTTGAAAATATTTTTTAATAATAGCAACTCACCAAAACTCTTGCTACGTAATAAAATAAAACTCCCAGAGACATTAAAAATATTTTCAGACCAAACACCAGCACAAAATAAATATCTTCAATCTATGAAACAAGAATTGAATATGCGCTTAGAAAATGGTGAAAAAGACTTGGTGATCAAATATATCAAAGGAATACCTCGGATTGTAGGAAACAAAGTCAACCAAAAAAACTGATATCTGCTCCACTACTAAATAAATTATGTCCAGAAAGACTGAACTACCAGATAGTTCATAAATACGAAGACATTCCACTCTTACCATCATCCTTTCGATTCTTTTACTCAAATCTACGTAGTGTCCGTAATAATAGAAAATTTGACGAAATAAAATGTATATTAAGAGCTATACCAAAAAGAACCCATGTTCTAATATTTACGGAAACATGGCTTGTTTCTGAGGAGGATGCCAAATTATACCAACTTCCTGAGTATTCACACATATACAACTACAGAAAATCAGGCAGAGGTGGTGGTGTCTCAATTTATGTTCACAATAGCATTATGTTTGAAGTGACTGACGATATCGTAGAAAACGGGAATCACTTTTTATGGTTACATTTAAAAAAACTATCTATGAATATTGGAGTAGTATATAAGCCTGATGGATGCGCGGATATGGATAATTTTTTGGATGTTTATTCATCCCACTTGGAACTACGAAAGAGGACCGTGGTCTTTGGTGACTTCAACATAGATTTGCTCAGCAAAAACAACTATGTTACCCAATATAAAAATGAGATGAAATTAACTGGATACGACATACTGAATAAAATTGACCCAATTTACTGTACACGTGAAACCAGCACAACAAAAACAATAATAGACCATGTCAGCACAAATATAAGTAATCACTCCTTCAGTCTTTCTATTATTGAATCCTCCCTTTCAGATCACAAACAGTTATACCTTGAAATAGGCAAATTGGCACCCGAAATAAATAAAAAAAGTCACTATACTGCTCTCGATTATGAAAAGCTTTACAAAATTGCATCGGAAACAATGTGCAATGATGAGTTTGACAATGATTACTCAAACTTGGAAAAAAATATAAAAAAAAATATAGAAAGTTCAAGAATAAATAAAATTAAAATACTCAATCCACCACAGAAAGACTGGATAAATAAAAGTATTGTAGATGCGATAAATGTTAGAAACAGCTTGTGGCACGAAACTAAAATGAATCCAGATAATGACGACTTGAAGAAATCTTTTAAAGAAGAGCAACACAAAGTTCAGAAGTTTATTAAGACTCATAAGGAAGATTACTACCATAAACTATTTTATAACACATACAATCAACCTAAAAAAATGTGGGAAGTAATCAATACCTTAGCCGTAAATAAAACCAAAAACAGCCATGCTCCCCCAAACTTAAAATCTGATTCCGGGCTAATCACCGACGGTACTGCAATTTGTGATCTGTTTAACTCATTCTTCTCGTCAATTGGTACTGAACTAGCCAGTAAAATTCCCCATAAATACCACATTGATACCAGTAAAATTCTTATGTACGGGCATAATTACTCACATGAAGTTGTTTTGGGTGATCTTCAGCCTACTAGTGCAGACGAATTAAATAAAATTATAGACGACCTTGATTCTAATACTAGTACTGGTATTGATGGCATCTCCACCAAAGCAATCAAATGTCTTAAAGACCTCATTGTACATAAATTAGTTAATTCAATAAATCACTGCTTAAAACTCGGTGTCTTCCCTGACGCACTGAAATTTGCCAAAGTTAGTCCTATATATAAATCTGGACCCAAACAAGACCCAAGTAACTACAGGCCGATTTCAGTCTTACCCGTGATGTCGAAAATATTTGAGAGAATCATATATAATCGACTTAGTGATTACTTACTAGAGAAGAATATTTTGATCGAGCAACAATACGGCTTTCTTCCTAAATCCAGTACTACTACAGCTGCTATAGATTTAATTACCAAAATTACAACAAATATTGACAAAAAAAACATTGCACTTGGTATATTCATTGATTTGAAAAAAGCTTTTGACACTGTTAGTCACCAAAAACTACTCTTAAAGCTAAACGATATAGGCATCACGAATACTGCTCTGGATATGTTCAGGTCTTATCTGGACAATAGACGTCAAGTTGTTAAGATTGCAGAGTTTACAAGTTCTCCTAGGGGTGTAACATGCGGTATACCTCAAGGTTCAATAATCGGGCCATTGCTATTTTTAATTTACGTCAACAACATAAGTAAAATTGGACTAACCGGATACCTAACGTTATACGCCGATGACACATGCTTGTTTTACTTTGACCACTCGGTTCACGCCGCAATCTCCGATGCCCAAAAAGACCTAGATGTCTTGAACCAGTGGTTGCTGTCTAATTTGTTGACAATCAACACCTCAAAAACATCGTACATAATATTAGCCGCAACAAATAAAAAAATTCCTGCTATGGCTTTGAACCACTCAAAATAAATAATATTAATATTAAAAGATCTCAACAAGAAAAATACTTGGGGTTGCTGATTGATGAAAAACTTACTTGGAGGCCACACATTGAACACGTCAAATCTAAATTAATGTCTGCACTTGGAGCACTTCGAAAAATAGCACACTGCATACCAAAGAAAGTTAAACCAATTATATACAATTCATTAATAAAATCACATTTAGAGTACCAAATTGAAATCTGGGGATCAGCGTCACCAACTAATCTAAAGTCACTACAAAGAACGCAAAATAAAGTAATTAAGGCTTTATTTCATTACCCATTTCATACACCAACTAAACAACTGTATGATAAAACAAACTTATTGAACCTATCTCAATTACACAAATATGCAACATGTATTTTAATTAAAAAAATAATTACAAAAAGAATTAAATCAAATTTACAATTAGATATTAAAAGTGATACGCACAATCTCCGACACAAAAACAAACTTAAATTAATTACACCTAGGACTAACTATGGGAAAAAGACAATCCTGTTTGAGGGAGCACAGCTGTTCAATAGGCTACCAGATGAAGTGAAAACCTGTGAGACTTTATATATGTTTAAAAATAAACTTATACTGCATATTGCAAAGAGTACCAGATAAAGATAAATTGTACTATCATTTATTTTTTTAAGTAATATTTATATCTCATTATAAATGAAATGTAATTTCGTATGAGAATAAAGATCTTTAAACCTAACCTAAACCTAATTGGTGAACACTTTCACCAATTAGCGACTGCACATGTGCTCTGGAGAGGACAGCTTTTGCGGTCTTCATTGCCTAGTCTCTGACTAACCCTTTGGGGATAATAGTCGTGTTTATAATTATGTATGTATGTACTTACTTAACATACTTGAGCATTATTTCTTTCTACATCGTAAAAATTAAACACTTTTAAATTTACTTCTTTGAACTCTAACTGGTAGCCGGATTTAAAATGGCAACTCTGAGCGGTCTCCATGCATGTCTTTATAATGTTATAGAACCTTTTTTTTAAACATTAGCTTATATTTGATATTTTTATAACTGTACTAAGGAATGCCTGTAGTACTAGGGGAAACATTAACGTAACTACTTGCAGTTCAATGCAAACTGCTCCGACCGTAGAAACTATAGTTAGTTATCGCTTATCATAAACTTTGCGATGAACTTTCTGGCAGCCTCGAACAAAAGCGGCATCAGATTTCCAATCTGTACTAAATTGATACAATTTTAAAAAAGATCCTGATACCCAGCCGGGATATTCAGTAACTCTATCTAACTCTAAACAACTTCCGCTTAATATTTCGATTTCCACCGAGGTACTCTTTTTTTCAACGTTCTACTATTTTAAAGTATCAATTCATCTTAGTTTAAGTTTCAAAATAGTTGATTTAAACCTACACTCTAGTGATCTCAAATTATCCAAACAATTCAATTTACCTGAATTACATGAAATAGATTAATCAAATCTTATAATTATCTTAATTAATAACCGTGTCGCGTAACGGTGAAAGAATACTACCACCCCCTCTCTTCCCTTGGGTGTCGTAAAAGGCGACTAACAGACTAAAGACTGCACCAACATCCAACAGCATAAAGCGGCGATGGGCTCACCACTTGTTACGCTGAGCACATGTGCAGTCTCTATTTGGTAAAAAGTGGGCTATGGTAATGTACTGCTTTTGCTGTCCCCATTGCCAAGTCTCTGACTAACCCTTAGGGGATAATAGTCGTTATTATATGAATGTATGTATGTAAAGTATCAAGTCATCTTAGTTTAAGTTTCAAAATAGGTGATTTAAATCTACACGTTAGTGATCTCAAATTATACCAAGCAATCAAACTTAGCTGACTTAAATGAGCTAGGTTAATCAAAACTTAATTATCTTAGTTTTAACCTAATATAAGTAAGCATTATTCCATTTCGCGACGTTCGTATTATATAAACGTCAAAATACGTTGACACAATATTTGTATTTGTAACTCTTTGCTTGTGACGAATGTTTATTGCTGATATCACACACGCGTCGGTGGCTTACAAAATAACATCACAAATAAGTCAGCCTACACAAACACTTTTGATGTTGGAACCTTACAAACACGAAGCAATTTCGTTGTGAATCACTCAAATAAAAATAATAATGAACTGTGCTCATGTGCCTAGCCGGCTTTTTGGCATGATATTCGCCGGTTGCTTCTGGTCAGAACAAGGCAGGATGAGATTTGTAATCGCACCTAGTAATAATATTTTAATCTGCTCCTAATCCTATGGTTTTCAATTACTGTGTTCCGGTTGAAAGGGCACTAGACTTGCAAGGGGACAGGGTACAGAACCTAACCTAAAGTTTCAGGCAGCAACGTCGGCATCGTGCGTATGTGCGCTTGTAATAATTTTGTTGTTGCAAGCGGGTTTGTGATTCTAAAATAAAAATGGCCGAAAGTACAATAATAATTACTTAAAATTTCTGTATTTAGGCAATTTCTGAACCAAAATAGTTGCCAAAGTCTTTAAATACAAGTGAGACATATTAGTAAAGTAACTACAAGGCTTCGCGGCAAGCGCATACCCATGGTGTTGTGCGTTGTTTTTTGACATCAGGCACACCGGAAAGTGGTTTGTCGACAAGTAGATTGTAAAATAAGCTAAAAACAAAAAAAACGGTTGAAAAAAAAGCTTTGTTTAGTCGTTTCTCTTCTTAGCGCCGGTCGTGGTGGCGTGACGTTAAAAGTGAATGAATAATTTTATAAATGCCCCCATCACACTAATTTAGGGGCCCGCTAAAAAGAGGCGATATTTATTACTTTGCCTGCTATTACGTAGAGGGCCATGAATCACGGGAAATCAGAGTATCAGGCGAGTTAATTGCGCGGGAAACCTCCTTAGAGCTGAGGCAAGTTCGTGCTACTGCCGGCTATCATTGCGAGAGACGTTTTTCCTCATTAGTGCGTTTTCCGACTTATGGTGCTAATGAACGATACATGGCCCCGGCTATGTGGAGTCGTGAATATCTCCGGTCGTTTATTTTAGAACACTGGAAAGGATTTATAAAAAGATGCCCGCAAAAGATCATTAAAAGAATATTTATATCAACGAAATGGAAATTTAAGTTAGACATGAAAATGTTGGAAAATTAAGAGTAATAAGCTCATGCTTACGGTATTGTGTCTTAACACTGTAATCAGTATTAAGACATACCCTTTGCCTTACTGTTTATTTGTCATGCCATTTATAATAATATATTATAACTTTTAAGAAAACTTAATCTTAATTTTTACTACCTAATCATAAATTTAAAAAAAAACGCATTGAGCCAGAGATCTGGGTACACAACTTCCTTATGTGCTAGCAAATTTACTTAAAGGAAGATCTGTCGATGGCAGCAAAGTAAAAAAAGACATCTACAAAATCGCAATTTTACAGGAGAGCACTTTTTGTAAAACATAGTGACCAGAAAGTTATTTATCGATTGACATGAAATTTTCCATGATGCATTAAAATAACCTTATTTACTAAACGTATAACAGGTTTTTATCTATATCGTTGTTTTACTGAAATAATGTAGATTCGTTTATTTACTTTGAAAAATGTATACGTATGTCCGTATCTAATTTTCTGCCCTCATTTGCTTAGCAACGGTACTTGTAAATTCGCATTCGTATAAAATCTGTTCAGTTATTTGGAAATGATTTTTTTTTAATAATCTGTAGAGTCTCTTTCCATTAACTATTTTTATAAACAAAATATGGTTATGCACAAAACTTTAAATAATGAATACAAATAATCATTTCTTAGAACTATTATTTCCTTATAATTTCTATAACAGTATATAAAAAAAACATAATTCACCGTTGACGTAAACGTTACAAAGGTATTTTATTGTAGTTCTACAAAAAAACGGACAAACCCAATCGAGCTGGACCCGAATATTCGATTAATATACCTTCATCAATTTCCAAGAACAATTTGCGGCCGCGACCTTTAGCCAACCGGTTGCAAACCTGAAAGCAGATCGGTCACTCGCGAAAGTTACTATTGTAAGACTTTATGGTTGTGACCTCAATATCTGAATTCTGACTGGGTGTCCGTCCACCTTAACACTCCTTTTTTCTGCTACCAAGCCAAACCAAAAGCATTGTTTTATATTTGTTGTTTCGGTTCTAGAAGTAGATACTTAATACAATAAAATAACAGGTCAAAGAACAATACGAATTGAAGTACAAGGTCGGCAATGCACACTAATCCGTCAATCGGTCACTCGCGAAGTTACTATTGTAAGACTATATGATTGTGACCTTATTATCAGAATTCCGACTGATGGTGGCTGGGTGTCAACTCTAACACTGTTTTTTCTGCTAGCAAGAAGCATTGTTTTGGATTAAATTTGTCTGTTTCTGTTTAGGGATTAGATACTTAATCCTGTAAAGTTACAGGTCAAAGAACCATACGAATTGATGGTTCAAGGTCGGCCACACACGCATAGTTACGTAGATAAATAACAAACAATTGCCGACATGTTTGTTTGCGCATCACTTCGGAACGGCTGCAAGTATTTGGCTGATTATTTTTTATTGTGTTTGAATTGTCAGGGCAAGTTTTGTATAGAACATTTTTTTTTTATATTTGTTTCGGGATACCGGGATACGCGGACGAAGTCGCAGGCGGCCCGCTAGTCCTTAATAAAAGTGTGTCGAGTGTGTTATGCTCTCTTACAGTGTCTCTGCGGTGGAATGTGCGTCGGGTCGTTACGTTCCCTAAAACATGGTCGAGCGAAGCGATGATGGCTGATTCACATGTCATACTCGTGAACGGGTGCCGCCTGTGAAAGCTGGTCTGCTCTTCAATCTTATTTTTTATTGGTTGTAGTAATAATCTTTCTTTTTCTTGTTTCAAAGATACTGTAAGACGTTGTTTATTTCATTTTAAATTGAGCAATACCTGTTTTTTATTAGATATTATTATCTATTTGTTGTGTTTTCTTGTAATCATATTAAATGTTTTTTACGTTGTAATGGAAAATGTCCTTCTATGATAGGAAGGGCATTTTCCAATTTGTATTGACGCTGTAAAAGAAAGGGACAAAAGAAAATAATGCCCTTGCTGATTTTCTTGCCAGTTCTTCTTAGTACAAAGCTCCCCCATTAGTTAGGACTACATACCGATGGCATTACGACATTCATAAGTGCTCAATAATAATTATTGTAGCCTAAATTGAATAAAAAAATTTGATTTTAAAGTGTCGCAAGCGTCCGTCATCCTTCAGGCGGGCTGTATGCACATTTGCCGACTCTTTAATTCACAAGTCAACAGTTTGTATGATCGGTGTGAACAAATGACTCATCTTGTCTGATATCATCTTTAGTGTTTTCTGCCTTTAAGAACTTTTTTAGATATGTTACTAAGCCAACAGACGAGCATACTCCGCCGCGGCACTTACTTACTTACTATTGCCAATACCTTTCAAGTAGAAAAACATTGTTTGAATTTTTTAATCTTTTTAAAATTTGTTTATTTTATTTTTTATTTTTTTATGGATGATGTACAAAACAGGTGACAAACAAAAATATACAATATCATAATTAAACATTCGAGATAACAAGGATGCAACCCTTCACATGTACATACTGCTAAACAAACTAAAAGAAAAAAAAGAACGGTAGCTTTAGTTACTAACAAAACATTGTTTTAAATTTGAACAGAAAAACATATTTAAAATTGATTAACTTAAATTTAACAAAACATTTAAAAACACAAAAATTAAAACCTAAAATCTAAAAAGTTTAATTCAAATCCAAACTTTATATAAGAGTTGACAGGGGAAGTTACAGCGGTGATAAATAAGCAACAAGTTGTCTCCTAAACGCCAACAGGCTAGAGTCAAATATGTCCACATCTTTTAGGTAGGTAGGTATCGTTTAGGAAGGTATTGCCATAGGTGTGTTGAAGTTAGACAATAAGCTCGCTGAATGCGGTCAGCACAGGACTGGGACTTGGCGGAGGCCTTTGTCCAGTAGAGGATGTCTTTCGACTGATGATGATGATAGCAAGAAAACTATTCAATTATTTAAAAAAAATACAATTTTATATTTTACTAGCGGCCGCCCGCGATTCGTCCGCGTGGACACCCCGTCCGTACCCCGTAGCAATTTTCCAAAATTTTTCTTTCGTACAAATCTTGTCCTTACCCTTAAATATAGACAATTAGACAATAAAAAAGCGGTGAAAGAATACTACCTTCCCCTCTCTTCCCTTGGGTGTCGTAAAAGGCGACTAACGGACTAAAGACTGCAAATTCATCCAACAGCTTAGAGCGGTCATGTGCAGTCACTATTTGGTGAAAAGTGGACTATGGCAAAGGACTACTTTTGTGGTCCTCATTGCCTAGTCTCTGACTAACCCTTCGGCGATAATAGTCGTAAATATAATATTTAAAAAAAAAATATGCAGTCCTTCTGAAGTGATGTGCGAACGTACGTACGTACGTACCACGTACAGTCACGAGCACCAATATGTATACATTTTGACTCTTATTCCGTTGTTTTAAGAGTTACAATTGCTTACATATTTTTGCTCGTGACTGTACCACGTAGTGGCAACTGATTTTTATATATATAGATCTCACCTATCATGTCACAACTACTATAATGACTTGTATTGACTACAAAACCATTATCCGACCGGTTCGAAATCTACGAAAGTGGTGCACCGCGAAAGCTGGCCGTTTGATTTTATGGGTTTGGCCTTAATCTCGGCAGTTATACATTATTGCTATCACTAATGACGTCAATGATTGTTTTGTAATAAGCTTTTTGTTTAGTCACATTCGATTGATGTTATGAATGAGTATGTACGACTGTTGCTCAATCACGGGTTTACAAAACTGACAAGGTAGAAAAGTTCAAACCCTAAAAACTAAAAAAGAACTTTGAGTATTTATTTATTTATATATTATCTTAGCTGTTTTTATTAGTAAAAATCACATATTTAAATAAACTAATTGTTCTCAATTTAAAATTTCGAGACCTGTATTGTAAAACTCAACAGATTGTACACATATTGTTATTACATGCGGTTGATGGTTGTCTAGAAGAGATTGGTTGTTATCAATTAGGCCGCCTTTATCGGTTTCTGTCATTGTGACAATTAATTTGTATCATTGTTTGCATACTGTTAATAAGTGACTGAAAGAATGCAGCACCACTACTTAGCACTGATCAGCGCGTGCGGCCGCAGTTGAAAGGTTAAAAAAGATTCACAATTAGTAAGATATGATTTGATGCTCTTTTTAGTACTAAGTATGTAGTTGTCAAACATTAATCGAGGTCTTTGAATAAATGTCACCAACACATTTTGCTTAAAATTTTATTTAAGTATACTTATTTATTCACTTATTTTCTAACGAACATTTTTATGCAAGTTCCCGGTAGTTCCAGCTTATCGTACAACACATTTGATTTATTACATCGACAAAAGAATCGACCTTCGAACGCGATTATTCACGCGTAGGTAATGCTACAAAACAACCAACAAAAAATACTCAGCTACTTATCTGGATTCTCGCACCATAAATTCCTTTATAACAGGTTAATCAATCACACAAACATTAAGTGGCTGACAACCCTATATTTTGGTACTGTGCCGGGTATAGGGGCGTTAGCAGCTCTATAAATGTTCTAAAAAATAGTTTAAGTTGGTAATTTCATGTAATATAAGTATTGTTTCGGGCACTGGCTCGAGTCTTTTTTTTTACTTTCTTTCAGTGAGAGAGACGTTTGAATACATCCTGGGTCAAACTCTTTAATTTTTAATTACCTATTTTATTATTTGTATGCTACATACATGTTAATACTTTTGCTAATTGTGCGATGCTCAACCTAATCTGTTCCACCTAATATGTAATGTACCACATTTATTACAAACAAGCGGCCGCTCGCGGTTTCACCCGCGTGGTTCCCGTTCCCGTGGGAATATCAGGATAAAAGTATCCTATGTGTTAATCCTGGTTATAAACTATCTGTTTGCCGAATTTCATCCAAATCCATTCAGTAGTTTTTACGTGAAAGAGTAACAAACATACACACTCACAAACTTTCGCCTTTATAATATTAGTGTGACTAGCGACCCGCGCGCGACTGTACGTCCGCGTCTTAGACACCGTAACTCGTGACGAATACCCAAAAAAAATTTTTATACAAACCTTTTCTTAACTATTATTACAAACACAACAAAAATGGAATTAGCTAAATAGGTCTAGCCGTTCTAAAGTGATGCGCGTACAAACATTCGGGGCAATTAATTATTATATTATAGATAAATAAATTGTGTTTGAAAGGTTTAGATATAATAAAATTATGGAATAATGATGTAGGTAATTTGTTGCCTTTAGTTACCGGCATCGTTATAATAATATTAAAAAAGTTTACACTTTAGCTTTGGCGTTTACTAAAAATGTAGATTTGGCCTTAAAGCATTAAAGTTAAAATTTAAAAAATGATTCTCTCTTATTTTTTGTCATCATCGCTGTGTTGCCCTAACCCAAAAATTTACAAATACACTAAACACAAAAAAATAAAATAATAAACAACTCGATAAGCCGCCAATCGCTAAGTCGTTAACTTGCTCAATAAACGCACCAATTGAGCATTGCAAAGCTCTACAAATGCCGGTAAACACCGGTTAAATATGACGTTTATATCCATTAAGGGCACTTCCGACACGTACCGGGTAATCACATTCGGGGCAGGCACAGCATAAATCATGAGAGGATAACCGCGGGCAAAAAACAACGGACGCTGGCCCTTAAACGGCATTATGGTGGAGCGCGCGATATTGCTGCCATAATTTAAGTTCTATTTACCAACTACTTTTTTCGGCGACTAACGGACTAAAGACTGCCCATATCTGCCCATATCACGCGCTTGGTTTAAAAATTATAATTTACTTTTTTAAGATGGGGGTGACCTGCGGAATATCAATACAAATATTTTCATGTAAGAACTATTGTTTCATGCGTAAAATTAAGGAAGTTGTCAAAAAAAATGTTTTTAGGAGTCATTACATTTATGTATTGTTTGTTATTGTTTAAAGAATTTGTTTTAAATTTCAACAAGCCCACGACCTTGTGCAAAGATCAAGCTAACTTTCGTAAGTTCTTTTAATGTATTTAATTAATTCAGCGCATAGTACAAGTAACTTAAAAATACGTAAATTAAATTTAAAAAAAAAAGTAAATTTCGTGTAGGATTCCCTTATTTTATTTTACTATAATGTAAATTTATTTTTGACCAATCAGTATGCATCAGTAACTGTACCACACTAAACAGGAAGGCGTTTGACAAGTCAATTGTTTTAAACTGCAACATGAGTTTACTTTTAACTTGTTGCTTACGTTACATGTGATTAGGAAACTTAAGCGAACCCATTCAGGTTACGCATCTACTTATCAAGACCAGGTAAAATAAGTTAATATCATATGTTAACTATATAAGTAGAGTTCAAAATATAGTATGAAATGAAAAGTGCTACACACATATTCACGTGCACAAGTATTTTGTAGAACCTTCTGACAATGAGAGCTAGGTTAATTAACGACACATTATAATAAACAGATTTTATAGCATACTCACAAAATGCATAAAATAAATATTTTACAATCTTCTACTTCATTAATATAATAATATGCACTGCATTATGAAATACTGATACATAAACACACTGAGAAAGACTCTTCACGAAAAATTCAGATACTTTGAATGAGTCGCTAAAATAATGTTCAAGCATGTGCAACTAAAACCTTTTGTCCCGTCCACAATACGGTTTGTTTGAGGAGAATTTTTATTAAAGTTAATAGAAAGGAGTTAAAGGAAAATTGTTGAAAAACTAAACTATACTTATCGGCTTCTAGGAGAAAAAGCTTTTATGTCAATAAATTGTGAAACACTTCTTAGCACCTTCGACAAACAACTCTTAAAATACGGGGTGGTCTACTTGGAGCATTTTATATTACGCAGACGAAAATAACGATGATTTATAATCGTTTATAATTTATTAAGGCGTGAAAACTATGTATTGCTAAATAGATGATCAACCAGAGGAATGCGAAGAATGCGTGAAACTTTTACGATTTATTACTCTGTAATATGTATTAAGTATTACTATTATTTCAGCCATGGTCTTCCCACTGCAGGGCAAAGGCGGGAGGCCTTTGTAATATGTAGTTATATTTTATTAAAACTATTTTAACGGGACCTAACACGATTAATTTTTGTAAGTAAGTACATATCTACTTACTGCTTGACGTTTCGGCCGCGATGCTGCGGCCACAAGCGTACTGAGCTGAACTGAGTTCACAAACAAAAATTAATCGTCTTAGGGCCCGTTAAGATAGTTTTAATGCAATGCAACGCGATAGTTTAAAGTCTTAGATATATTTTATTCTTAAGAGGAAACTCTACTTGGAAGTGGCATGCAAAATTCTCATACAAAACACAGAAAAACGACGTTTCGTAGTCCCCTGTTTCCTCCTTCAGAACTGTGCCAATTTTTATGTTTTTTTCAGCATCGGTAAAAGAAAGAGATTTTCTATGTCTGTATGTTATTTTTTTTGCATTAAGTCATTTATTTAACAACCAGGAGCCTTCAAAATTTAGCTAAATCACTCGGTTTTAAGGCGTCTTCAGAAACATTAAGTGGCTGGTTTAAAAAAAACAAACATACAGACATGAATATAATCTACTTCTTTATCCGATGCTGAAAAAGTAATAAAAATTAGTCCAGTTCTGAAGGAGGAAACAGGGGACTACGAAAATTTTACCGTGTTTTGTATGAGAATTTTGCATGCCACTTCCACGTAGTGTTTCCTCTTAACTAGCAGCCCGCCCGCGTCTTCGTCCACGTGAACACCTCGTGACGAATTTCCGTTTTCGTTTTTTTTTCTTTTTTCATATATTTTTTTTTATTTTATAATTTGAACTGTGTTATTTTGTTTATAATTTTCTGTTTTAATGTGCTGTATGTATTGTGTGAATCTGTGTGTGAGCGTCAATAAAAAAATCTTATTCTTATTCTTATATAGTTAGAATATTCTATGTTCATATTATAAATACAGTATTTTAAGCCTGAAATAAATAAGTAAAAAGCGAAAAAGCCTCTTATTTCTCCACCCTGTATTATCGAAGTAGGCGAGGCTTCACCTGTCTACTTTCCGCACCTACAGTTAAACCGCTTACACTAAAATAAACTTTCTTCGCCTACCTACTAACTGAAAGCACACGCCATACTTTTCCCATTTTAGTGGCAGCTTAAAGCCTTGTCCTGCCATCCACCTCGATAATGGCCGAAATAAAATGACAGCAAAGGAAAAATATGACCGGGAGAGTTTGGAATTTTTAGATTTAGTAAGTTTATAACTTTTTTTTTTTTTATAGGAGAAGGAGGCAATTGAGCAAGCGGCGTGAAGAAGCACTTTGTGGGCCGGCAGAGTGAGGATGACTGATGCTACGTCTCTTACGCTGCACCAGTTGTCCTCGCGCCTGGACCTCATTTCCACTTAACATCAGGTGGAGTGGGGTCATTTGCCGGGCTTGGTATAAAAAAAAAAATATATGACCGGGAGAGTTTGGAATTTTTAGATTTAGTAAGTTTATAACTTTTTTTTTTTATAGCAGAAGGAGGCAAACGAGCAAGCGGGTCACCTGATGGAAAGTAATCACCGCCGCCCATGGACACCCGCAAAACCAGAGGAACGGCCTTTAAGGAAGGAATAGGCTCGTTTCTTGAAGATCCCTAAGTCATAACGGTCCGGAAATACCGCCGCCGAGAGCTGGTTCCACAACACTGTAGTTCGAGGCAAGAAATTTCTTGAAAAACGCACAGTAGTAGACCGCCATCCATCAAGGTGATGTGGATGGAATGACAGTCGATTGCGTGTAGTGCGGTGAAGGAAATCAGCGGCAGGGATCAAGCCGAACAATTCCTCAGAACACTCCCCATGATATATACGGTACAATATACAGAGAGACGCAACGTCTCTCCGAAGAGCCAGTGGATCGAGCCGTCCTGAAATAACCACGTCGTCGACAATTAGAGCAGCTCTGCGTTGAATGCGGTCAAATGGAAGGAGTTGGTATTGGGGTGCTCCAGCCCAGAGATGGGAGCAGTATTCCATATGCGGCCTGACCTGGTTTAAAACTAATTTCTGGTTTACATTTTTATAAGACTTGGTTTATGTATTATACCTAGCTGTATTTGTTATGTGGTGCTTTGAAGCCTATTTCTATAAAGAAACATTTCAGAACGAACATTATTATACTTATCTCAAATAAATGTAAAAACAATTTGGTCCTATTCTACACTTTGAAATCGCGGCCGATGCAACTCGGGTGAAACGTCAGCTGTAAAAAGGCATGCGAGGGATATCCACTTACTCCTATTAATTTAATACTTTGCTAACAATCTTTTGATTTTAGAAGATAAAAGAAGCTAACAAGTTTTATTTGTTTATTTATTTTCAGCCAGGGTCGTCCTACTGCAGGGCAAAGGCCTTAGTAAAATTGTAATATTGTAACACATTATTAAGTTAAATTGGACATTGGCACGGAAATATGAAAATGCCATTTCCTATTTGAGTTCCGACGCAGCGCGCCAACTTAAACGGTTGCAAACTCCCACGTGCGGAAGACGTCCCTTGAGTTATTATAGCTAGAGACGACCCCGCGAAGCAAATTTTTGCGCGCTGATTTGCTTCCGCACGAACCGCAATAGCTTGGATCACTCACAACCACTGAAGCGTTTGCAACCCATGGGCCGCAACTATGTGCGCAAAAACATGCTTCGCGGTGCGTCTTTAGTTATAATACCTCAATGTGGACGTCCGTGAAAGTTCCTAGGTGCATGTTTGCGTTGCATAGAATATGCCCGGCTTGAATACACCTGCTCCTTGTATTCAGTAGAAATATGAAATCTGAAAGCTGCATACGAGATATCCCAACATTGGTTTACATTCATACGCGAAATGTATTCTGAAGTGTGTAGTGGGGTTACGTGAAATGCTATTTGTCGTTGGCGTATGATTTATCTATTTAAATGACAATGGTGGAAAATTCTTCACACAATCTTTCTTAACGGTTCCTCTTTCAACAATCAATGTTTTCCATCGTACTTTTTGACTTTTACGTTCTATTATAATAGTTTAACGCTTAACTACTTAGTAAAGGCATTCTACCTTAGATTAAAACAAAAAGGATTAAAACCCTTTTTGTTTTAATCTAAGCATTCTACGCATACTTTTTTATACCCGACGTTTTGAACCAGTTGTACCGGTCGTGGTCACGGACTAATTGCTGTTGCGATTAAGATAATACTACTTTAGTTTTATGGTAAACCCTGTTCAAATAAAAGTACCCAATGTTTATTTCGAATTGTTGCATTGACAATGCAAAATTTATCGATAATTCAAGTAGCAGTCTTAATCAGTTGACTTGCCTAACGCTGTACTTGAATTCACGACCTTTTGCAATACAGGCAGAGTTTCCAACTGAGAAACCGCAATATAGGAACTGTTAATTAAACTTATAAACTATTTAAAGCTTTACTCCACAAGGAAGTTCCATGTGTGTCAAGTGTTTGAATATGTTGTGTATATTTATTTAAAGAAAAAAAGTGACAGTTTCCCTGCTTAGCCTGTGTAAGGCACAAGGTAAGGCCATATAATTTATCGTCGTACTACGACAAATAGTGGAAATGCTTTTTAACAAAGGGATACAAAAAGCTAGCTTAGATGCCTGAAAATAGAGATAGTGTAATGTAGTTCGTATAATAAACAAATTTCCTTAGCGTTGCACAAAATCTACGAAATTTACATCTCAGAGGTAAGATAAATGGCTGACATTTCGCATGTCCAGAATACTAGATAGTTGGAGCAAAGCTGAATATACAAGACCGACCTGTAGCCTTGCCTGGTGTTGGCATGTGAGCTAAGGTACGTCAATGCATAAATTAACATACAGCTATGGCTTTAATGTTTTTGGGGTTAAATGTGATGGATTAAGGTTATTTAAAGTGTTTCAGTATTATGACGTGAGACAATACACAGACCTGACAAAGATATGAAAAAAAATTAAAGTGACGTGCACTGTGTTGTTGCATTTACTTAACGGTTAGTACAACCCCTTACTTCACACAACTATTCAACAAACAAAAATAAAATAGAAAATAAAACAAAACTGCAGACATGATGCTTCACTTTCCCCCCAAGAAAATCCAAACAAGACAATTTTTAATCATTTTTAGGCTTCGATCAACAACACAACTAGATGTCAGGTCGGCTCTAAAAATGTGTCTCGGTAAATAAGAGCGCACTTGAGAAGTGAGCTCTTATTTTCTCGCAAGGCAATAACAGGAAAAAGTACTTTCTTTGTTGCCCTTAAGGTTGATTTCACCACTAAATGTTATTTTAATTTATTTATTTAATTCAGACATATGTCCATAGAATTTGTAAGTAACAATGCACTATGTTAGTAAAGTAGAATATAGGGCAACATAATTACTCTAGTTCCGGTACCTACTATTGACGTCTTTTAATTTTTAAGTGACAGGAGTAATTTATTGCTTTAAAAAAGTATTTATTCACGTGGACAGAATTTAGCTTTGATTTTGTATGTGACGCGTTATCTAGTTGGTATTGTTGATCGAAGTTTTTAGGCGACAATGTTTTGCGACAAACATGGCCGACTGACTTTTTATTTTTCCGCCAAACCTAATTGACTATATCAATTATCAACTGTCAAAATAATATAAATACAGTGTCGACTGTTGATACAACACAAAGCACGCGACGCGCACATCGATTGTTTGGCTACAATCGCAACTAATCGGATTGCCGTAGGTACGAGTGGACGGGTCTCACGGCGCGGCGCGTCGAACCCATACAAACATTAATGGAATTAAGCACAATGCAATTACACACAATACTGTCAGGCTGAATGTGTAGCGTGTGTAGTGTAGTGTGCGAAGGGCTTAAGCTCGTTATAATATATTGCGAACGCGACGTCTGCTTTTAATGTACCGGTTAGGTGTAATCTGCGCCTGTAATTAGACAATGCAATTGGCGATTACAAGATACCAATAGCAATGGTGTGTCGAGTGATTTCCGTTTTCTGTGGAACCATCCTTTCAAGCGTTGACACAGTATGTAGTGTGTTGAATAAGACGAGGCTTTTGCCTGTTTACATTAATACAAAATTAGATAACTTAATTACCTGTTTTTATCGAAGATCGTTGAATTTTACATAAACTTCTCGAAAGGATTACCTGAAAATTAATAATGTACATTATTGCAACAGTAATTATAAAAAAACATAGTTTAAATAAACTGTTAACAGTTGCACACTTTAAATGAAAAAAAGTTTTTTAGTTTTAAGGCCTATTAGTTCTTTGTACATAGGCAATGGCTTGTATTATTGTGTATGTATGTATTCAATGCCAATCGTCAAGTTAGAAAAAGATACTGTAGAATAAAATTATGTTTGTTTATTATAAAAAATGTACCTACGGATACCTCATGTCCTCATAGTGGAGTTAATTCACTAATAAGAATTTGCACGATTCTGTTTCATTTATCAACAATTACAAACATATTTAAGGACTCTTTACGGTTAATAATTGACTATTACGCCAAATCAATTTCCATACGAAACATTATTTTTTTTCCATTATTATAATAAAACACAAACATGACTCTTCACTTTCCCGCCAAAAAAGTATAAATAAGAAATGCTTTATTTTGAAATGAGTGGCAAAATAAAAAGTGTGCTACGGTTTAATTTTTAAAAATTTCGAACGACTTTCAACTGTTTTAGAGTGCGTGCGAAAAAAGGTCAATTATCCACCCCCTGCCTTTTTGGAAAACTCGCTTACTTTTGTTTGGGTGCGGCATTCGGGCCAACTGTAATCGGTTTAGGAGCCAACCGGCCGGGACGTGCCGCGCCTACCGCCTCAGTTGTAAACTGCACCACGTGCTTGGACTACTATTTTCTGGAGGTTACAATCATTGGGGTGTTATATCTAGAGACGACACGACCAATCAATCTTTTGCGCTCTGGATTGCGGCTCGTTTGCTGCAAACGCCTCAGTTATTGTGAGTGATTGTAAACCTTGCGGCCGTAAATCAGCGCACGTAAACTTGCTTTGCGATGCCGTCTCTAGTTATGATAGCTCAATGGTTACAATGGAGAAAAGTGACGGCGCGCGCTGTATGTTGCATTGTAATTTTAATTGCCAAAGTTGGGCTGTATCGTTTTGCCGCTGTCTCGAGAATAGTAGTGTTGCTTGTAAGATCTATTTACTACCGTAAAGGAATACCATGTAACTAATTACTTTGTGAATATTATGTTACGATAACACAACAACAATATTCTTTATTCAACTTAACATTATTATGTTGAATAAAGAATTATCATTCATTCAAACATTCTAGTTTACCTAAAAGTAATTGAAAACCCAAACTAATACAGCCACGGTGGTTTGTTTAAACTATTTCCAGAACAAACCCCGTTCAATATAGTTCTGTTAATCTTGTTAGAGGTCGCCAGTCGCATCGGGATTCCGCTCGCGAGCGTTCGCCGACTGCATTCTAATGGGTGTAACACGCATAGGCATTTTGTCCTTATTACTCGGTAAAAGCAGAAAGACATCAGCCTTTATCTCTATTATAAGGCTAGCTGTGGCAACGACTTTGGACTTTGCTTTTGAATCATTGCATTTAGCAACATTACGGTATTAAGATCACATTATATTGGTTAAAAATTATGTCAAATTTCTAACTCTAGTAGGCAAAACATCAGATAGAGTGATAATAAATTTTGACTGTTACATGGTAGGTAGCCAGATGGACAAGAACACTGAGTATAGGTATAATACATACATAGGTACCTACATAGGTATAAACAAGACTATTATCCCCGAAGGGTTAGTCAGATCTAGGCAATGAGGACAGCAAAAGCATTTCTCTACCATAGTCCATTTTTCACCAAATAGCGACTGCATATGTGCTCAGCGTGACAGGTGGTGAGCCCATCGCCGCTCTATGCTGTTGTAAGTATGTGCAGTCTTTAGTCCGTTAGTCGTTTTTTACGACACCCACCCAAGGAACCACCGGAACCGGAATTGGCCGGAACCCAGATAAACCCTGTGAGGCTTTCGTGGTACGGCTCATATGTAACAATAATTGTACTTATATATATTGAATAAATGATTTAAAAAAAAAAGGGAAGAGGGGGGGGTGGTAGTATTCTTTCACTGCTACGCGACACGGTTAATTAACAACAAGTTTAACAGGGGGACCATTGTCTAACTTTAACACCTATCGCAATACCTTTCAAGTACAAGTACATTGCTTTGCCAGTTTACTTTAGTTGATCTTATTTTCAAAATTAACAAACTAACGAAGCAATGTACTTCTACTTGAAAGGTATTGCGATAGAATGTTGACGTTATACAATAAACCCTCGCGTGGGAATCGCACTCGGCTACCTCCGGGTCTGAGGCCGGCGAGACCACTAGACCGCCGCGGTTAATCATCATGAATACGCAAAAGAGATCTGAAATAAAATATTCATTAATTAAAAGTCGCAACGCTCCATCGCCCGTTTGATTGATCTTGATTTACATAAAAAGCTTATAAAAATCCGTCGAAAACATCCGTTTTCGTTTCTCTTTTGTTAATTTATTTCAGTGGAAAAACTTTATGCAAATTACAAAATGTAAAAAATAAATTTTAATATAATTTTTTTCCTGCTGTGTTTTATTATTCAGTGCCTGTATCTTTCGGGGCGCGGCGTCACATGCCCCAGGCGGCTAATTTAATTTATTGTCACAAAATCCGTTCCAATGTTGTTGATTTTTTTGCGTTTCAATTCATAGCTTTACGACAGGTGAAGCGAGTTATTTATGTCCAAACAAAATTATGCTTTTTGCCTTACTCTTTAGGGCGACAATGCAGATGCTTCTGATGCTTAATAACCAGAGCAAATTGTTAAATGACAGTGTGATTTCTGAACCGCTGACAATAATTCCCTACACTAAATTATTTTTATGATATCGATAAAAAGTCCCTCCTAATTATAATCGAAGTCACAGGTCACCATTTAGATTCAACCGTATGTATACACCTTCGTAAATAATTAAATGTTTACTGTTACCTAATGCCAAATATAAAATATATTCGATTGCGTTGAGCACCGGACATTGGTGATGAAGTTAAATTACTATGGTCTCAAAGGTTTTGCGCTTGATTTGATAAAGTCTTATCTCAGTTCTAGAACACAAACTGTCGATGTCAATGGAACTAAGTCATCTGGTTCTTATGTAAAAATGGGAGTTCCACAAGGGTCAATCCTAGGCCCTTTCTTATTTTTGATATATATTAATGACCTTCCATTCTTTGTAGAAAACTTCTGTGATATTGTATTGTTTGCAGATGATACTTCACTCATTTTTAATGTGACTAGGTCTAAGAAAAATTATGACGATGTTAACAATGCTCTATCAGAGGTACTCAGTTGGTTTACTGTTAATAATTTACAGCTAAATGCTAAAAAACCAAATGCATTAATTTTACACTACCAAATGTTAAGACGGAACAAACTGATGTAAGGATAAACGGTGATAAATTAGATTTGGTAGACTCGGCTGTTTTTCTAGGGATAACCCTTGACTCAAAACTTCAATGGAATCCTCATATATCGAAATTGGCCGGCAAACTCAGTTCTGCTGCTTACGCCATTAGAAAAATTAGGCAGTTAACCGACGTTGAAACTGCTACAACGGTTTACTTTCGTTATTTTCACAGTGTCATGTCATATGGCGCCCTACTGTGGGGAACAGCGGCTGATGTTAAAACTATAATATTCATTTTACAGAAACGGGCAATACGAACCATTTATAGACTAAGCTCACGAACTTCTCTAAGAGATATTTTTAAAGAAGTTGGTGTTCTTACAGCTGCATCTCAATATATTTATAATTGTATAGTTTTTGTGCGTTGCAATATTAACTCATTCACTAAACACGGTGACGTACACAATTTCAATACCAGAAATAAGTCAAAACTTATGATGCCCCTGTTCAGGTTACAGAAGGTTCTCGGCTCTTTCTTGAGGCAAGGTATACACTATTATAATAAAATACCAAGTACTGTACTAGAATTACCTTCAGATAAGTTTAAAAATCATGTAAAATCTTGTTTACTTAAGAAAGGTTATTATACAGTTAAAGAATATTTAGAAGATAAAACAGCCTGGTAATGATAAAATAATCACATTATATTTTCTTATGTCCATTTTCTTTGTAACTAGCGCATTTTACCCTGGTATGATAGCCTTTATCAGCAGTGTCTTACAGACAAGAGGTAACCTACTCAAAAGTTATGTTGCGTAAAACGTTGCCTAAATGTTTTCTTGCTTGCTTCATTGGAGTTGCTCGAGTGTGTAGTGCTTTCTTAAATGTCTCTGCGGTGGTGGCATGTGCGTCGGGTCGTTACGTTCCTTAAAACATGGTTGAGCGAAGCGATGGCTGATTCATATGTCATACTCGTGAACGGGTGCCGCCTGTGGAGGCTGGTCTGCTCTTGCTAACTTATTTTTATTATTAGTATATTAGTAGTTGTAGTCTTACTTTTATTTTTCTGTACTGTAAGATATTGACAATATTGATTATTTTATTTTGATGAATGCCTGAACTTTTTATTTTTATGTCTTGTAGTTGTTTTGTTTTTATTATAGTAATGGAAAGTGCCCTTCTATGATAGGGAGGGCATTTTTCAATTCTAATTGACGCTGTAAAAGAAAGGGAGAAAAGAAATGCCCTTGCTGAGTTTCTTGCCGGTTCTTCTCAGTACAAGGCTCCCGCCCCATAGTTAGACTTACGAACCGATGGCATAAATGACATTCATAAGTGCTGTAACCTAAACATGGCCTAACCTGAATAAATGATATTGAATCTCGAATCTTGAATCTTGAATCTTGAATATTTTCCACAGATTTTTCGGAATCAACCGTCTGTGTTATTGTATATGTGACAACGAAATGGTTAGTAAAAAAAAACATAAAGAGTCAATTTCGGTCTCCCATAAAGTACTCGTACTAGTACCACTTTCAACTGCAAATTTAAAAATAAGCTGAAATCACAACAATTTGGCAGGCTCAAGAGTTCTAAATTATAAGCAGTTCCTCGGTGGCATCAGGCTATAAAAAGAGGCCCCGAGCGGATATGCGGTTATCATTCACCTTTATAGGCACTAATATTGAGTTACGATCCAGTTTTTGTCACGACCCAAGATTCTAATGTTAATTGAAGCTGGCGCAGTTAAGAAGATGAGTTGCCAAAGTTTGACGGTATCGGCAGTATATAGTGAGTTACCGTTATGCACTTTATGTGATTTTTCTTCATTTGAAAAGGCTTTTATTATACCTAATGAAGGTGTGAAAATATTATCGGCGTCGTAGTAGGACTGAATAAGAAAATCTATTGCAATTTATGTATTTGACTGATACTAATAGTAAACAGATTTTTTAATGCTCTAATAAAACATTAACGGGGGTTAGGCGGTCAACGACAATTTGGACGTTGCGCGGTGCCTCGCGGGTGTTGCGCAGGGTCCGCGGTAATTCATAAGAGATGCTCACATTTTTATCAAAAAGTTAATAAAAATGGTAAGTTTTTTGAAAATTCAAATCAATCAAGAAATCGAAAAGGTAAGCCTATGTGTTTCATTCTGTTTGCGTAATATTTAATTATGTTTAAATAATATTATTAACTGATTTTAGTAAGTAATTGATTTCTGATAAAATTGTAATATGTATGATAAAATTGTAATTCATATACTATAGTTTTCTTATATAAAATTAATGCCTACTTCGTGACATTACCTAATTCTAATATTGTTGATTTAAAATTTTGCATGTCTAAAACTGGACAAAATACGCTTGATCATTATGACTGTATATAAGAACTAATATTTGTCTACCGTATTTTTATGGCAAATAAACTATTTCATTTCATTGTAATTTATTGTAATATTTGTTTTTTTATTTGCATTTAATTTGTTTCTTTTTTTTAGTTTATTGTGTAATTGTGTGTTTTTGGTCAATGATGTGTATGCGTGTTATTGGTCCTCATGTATGTCCAATACTTGTAATCTGTTACTTTCCTGCGAAAATTTGCATGTTAACTTGTTGGTGTACCCTGTAATAATAAATAAATAAAATAAATAAATAAATGTGTCTATGATTTTATAGAAATTATTATTGTGAAACAAATGTTTCCAATAGTGTTTTGGTTTCGTTCATCCCCTTACACATACGCTCTGTAATACACATTGAAAATTTTAGTGCGAAACATGTAATATATTTTGAATAACAGCTAATACAAAACAGCCAATTTTTCCGTTTTCTCCGCCTAAGGCCCTTAGGGCGTAGACAAGTGGCATGGATACTTGCGTTGATGAATGTATAGGATTGCCTTATTGTCAATGATACGTCGGTCGTTAAGAGGGTTTACGCATTTCGGTTTCCCATACAAATTTCCAATTCGAAATTTTTGAAACTTTGCATGCTAAAGTAAAAACAGATATCTAAATAGTTTGTTAAAAACAATTTTAAAAACGTTTATTCAACTCAGTTATTGCAATTTTAAACTTTCTATAGTTAACTTTAAATGTATGCCAAGTTTCATTAAAATTGACTAATTGGTTTTTAACATTTTGAAAACCGAAATGCATAAACCCTCATAAGCGAAATTCAAATTGATAATTTTTAAACTTTATAACTAGCTAATTTGTAAACATCTTAATTGTTTGTTTATTCTTTATTCAATTTTATATTCTGTGTCCAGCCTGTACATTCGACAAGTATCTGTAAAATTTACTACCAATTTCTATTGACAACGCTAATAGAAGCAAGGAGCGAATGCCACTTGTCTATGGGGGCGGTTAACCCATCCAGAAAGATAATACGCTTGTGTTAGGTATTTACCCACATCAGTAGTCTAACAGAGTTATGTGGATTGAAAAACGATATCTCGCATTCGACTCGATCATCAATCCGTTTGTCTACCAACGTTTCGTTATCTAACACTAACAATACCCACTAATCACTCCGATCGCCTCTTCGGCACAAATTACTTAATAGTTCTACGTCTGTGGTCTAGTGGTTAGGTCTTAGTCACTGCCTCTGATAATAATATCATTTAAGATGAGAAATGTTAGCTTATTTTTGGAACTGCAACTTATCCTGCGTGCTGCGTGTTTTTTGTTGCTGTATGTTGTACATAGCTGTAATTTTCTTTGTGTACTTGTCAATATACAATGTGATAGGGGTGGTCTTCTAACCCGTTAAGGCTAAGTACTACATAAAATTCATCGACAAACAAAATAATATGGGGGGTCCAACCCCCTCCCCCTATAATTTATGACCATTTTTACTTTATGCGATATCAAAGGTTTCATACGTCGGAGAAACATGAAAAAAATGGCAAACGGTAACTGATGACACTGGCTAACTAATAAATTACTTTGTTTTGTATCTTTGAGATCGTTTTGGTGAGAAAAAAATCATTACTTAATTATTTTGTGATTTAAAATCACTTTTTTTAAAGTCTATATTATATTTTTTTTGTCGATGAATTTAGATGTAGTACTTAGCCTTAACAGGTTAGAAGTACCACCCCTATCACATTGTATAAGGCAATGTGACTAGAAAAAAATATCGTCATAGCCCTTCTTTTATTTATTTGAGGAAATACCTTTTGCATACTTCTGGAAGGGAGAAGGTGTGAATTTTGTCGACCTCGCAGCGAGTGAAGTCCATCTCTCGTTGGAAAAATATAAGTACATAATTATAATCACGACTATTATCCCCGAAGGGTTAGCCAGAGACTAGGCAATGAGGACAGCACAGGCAGTCCTCTACTATAGTCCACTTTTCACCAAAAAGCGACTGCACATGTGCTCAGCGTGACAGGTGGTAAGCCCATCGCCGCTCAATGCTGTTAAATGAATGTGCCGTCTTTAGTCCGTTAGTCGCCTTTTACGACACCCAAGGGAAGAGAGGTGGTGGTAGTATTATTTCACCTCTACGCGACACGGTTAAAAAGGAAAATATCTTAATGAATACTCCTCCGACCTGAGGGGAGGGGGTATGTGTGAATTTTCTTGGTCTCGCAGCCAGTAAAATCCCACATCTCTCGCATGTAGGTAGGAACGAAATTGGATCGCTCTAGGGCTCGCACACACGCCTCCACTGCGACTGCATACTAAGGTTAGGTAAGGTGAGTGTGACGACTATCGTCACTGATCATCATTGACGGCCTTAGATCCCAATGCTGAGCTTAAAGTCTTCCCAACTTAACAATAGTATATGGTTAGATCGGGCCATAACCCGTCAACCTTGCTAGCCCAATGTTCTTCTTCTTAGAATGCCTCTACTACTAATGAAGGTAGGCAGTCAACTCTGCATATTGGGACTAGTTTCTGGCAAGGCAAAAGAGTTCAGCGGCATTCACTATTCCCGTCCACTCACGAATGTTTCGCAACCACGAATTTGTCCTGCGACCATTTTCCAGCAACTTTTCCCATCAAATTATCAGTTGTAAGAACTCGTATCTGCCGTGCCTAAGCACGTGGAACATATAATGCAACTTTTATTTACTTGATAATTTGTAAAAGTAAGTAAGTAAGTAGTTAAGTAAGGAGGAGCTCGATGGCACAGCGGTTAGCGCGTTCAGCTTGCGATCTTGCTCGCTAAGCAACTTTCGCAATGCCGGGTCGCTGGATGGGTGACCAAATTTAAAACATCTTGAGCTCCTTCGTGCTTCGGAAGGCACGTTAAGCCGTTGGTCCCGGTTGTTGTCGTAAGATGGCTGTCGTTAAAACCCACCAACCCGCATTGGGCCAGCGTGGTGGGTTATGGCCCAATATCCTCACGTGCTGTTGTCCACGTGGGAGACCTGTGCCCAGCAGTGGGACGTTTATAGGCTGATGATGATGATGATGATTGTAAAAGTTGAAGCTTTAAGTTCCTGGCTGACTCGTCGCAGAACTTCCTTATTGGTGACTTTTTGAGTGTAGTCTTTCATCACTTACGCGTCTTTATTCAAGCCCAATGTTGATGGGTTAAGACTGCCTGATTTCAACAACGTCCAGGATCAATGGCATTACTTCTTGTATTCAGTGCAGTGCTGTCGAGCCATTCAGTGACATGTCACTGCGAAACACGTTTAACGCGCAAGGTCACCAGATCATCACAAGATGCAGCCACATTGCCATCGAGTTGCCCAAAATGTAACTTCTCGTTGTATTTAGTATATTTCCGCGTTTATGCTCGCATTACACCATCCAGTTTGCATCTGCAACGCAAAGTAGAGGATTATCCCAAAACACACCTCGTTCCGCTATTCCCGTGTAGTTGTATGCTTGCATTACCATTTAAAATAATCCCACTATCTTGGCTTTCTTTAAACAAAGACATTATGACGTCATGCTTTTAATTAAATTACTTATGTGTCGGCTAATTATAACGTGGAAAAAGGAACTACTAAAATAAGCTAACATAAATACATACTTTGGCTCGACCAACAAGTTACTTAGTTTTTGCAATGGCTAACTCGTTCGGCTTGAGATCGTGAAAGTTAAGCAACTTTCGCCTTGGATGGGAGAGCTAATAAATATTTCTTTCTCTCTCTTTGTATCTCTCCGTGCTGCAATGAAACGTTTAACGTTTGAATATTATTGTGATAAAACAACTGTTTTTATGTTTTGCATTAATATGGTTATTATTTACACTTCTAACTAATAAGACGACAACCTCGGGCGGGAATCGAACCACGCACCTTCCGCATTCCGGGAGGCTGCCTTAACCACTTGGCTACCGAGGTCTGGCTTTCAACCGTCGAAATTTGTCTGTCTGATGCTTATGTTTTTAGTCAACAATGCTTCATCAAATCTTAGAAGTTTTCAGCTCTGAGCACTGACAAATTTCGACGGTTGAAAGCCAGACCTCGGTAGCCAAGTGGTTAAGGCAGCCGCCCGGAATGCGGAAGGTGAGTGGTTCGATTCCTGCCTGAGGTTGTCGTCTTTTTTCAGTGTTTAAAATTTTACAAGCGTTAATAAAACTCTAAAATATAAAACATTAACTAGAACTTTACAGAAAATACAAATAAGTACTTAACTCTTTCCTTTTATGTTAAATTTATCAAAAAAAAACATTATCAAATCCCAATTTTGGTAGGTTTCATAATGTTGACGACATAATCTTTGAAATGTTTACACAGAGAGAAACTTCGATTGGTTCAGAATTGCGTAGACCATTAGTAAAGTTGCAGTTTTCAAACGGCATAAGTCAATAAAACTGCCCTTTGACAGAAACGCAAATGAAAACTCACAGAAGTGAATTGGAGAGAAAAATCAATGGTACAGTTGAGTGCAAATAATAGGTATCCAATTTTTTTTTCTTATATTTGTTAATGGTTGCAATTAAAACGGAAATTTATAAATTGAATAACTAATCTAATTAGTACATGTTTTTTTCACATTCTAACACTTTTGGACAACTGCTTTTAAATATTAGAATATTCATAGATTGTAAATTGTTTCTTTTTGTTTCATATAGCTCTACATTGAAATAAATGTAGAGTTAAAAAGAAAGTTCATCCATAAAAATAGATCCTTGTTCTACAGCCAGGTTAAATTTAATTTAATCTTTTCTATATTTCATATGTAAATATACAAATAAGAATGCATAAGAAAAAAGGTCTAAAAAATATGTGTTGAGTTTGTATTTTCTGTACAATAAAGTATTATTTTCTATTTAGTTGTAAATTTTTATTAGTTTAATGTGAAAATATGAACCTAATGTTTTGCTTCCTCGTAATTATTTACGTGTCACCAACCAAACCTTACTATTAAAGTTGATTGAAAAGAACAGGGAGCACTTAGTCTTTGGAAAAGAACGGGAATAAACAAAAACACAACCCAAAAAATTATTATTAAAATAGAAATGTAGGTACAGTAACAAATTGTAAGTGCTCCCCGCAATGTTTATCATTCTAACGTGCAAACAAAAATAACGCTGCCAAATATAAACAAAGCAAAAAGCAAAAAAAACCCTCCGTAATTTTTCATTGTCCCGAAACGTTCACGGCGCCAATCGTCAATCGCCTATTTGACAAACCGCGGCTTGATTAATCCATTTCAGATTTATTGGTGAAATAAATCAAACGAGTGCGACAACAGGCCCGAAGCAGCTTGAACGATCAACCCTACGCGTTTTTGCTTCCCCTCCGATTTAGCAGTACAAGAGCACGTAGGCATTTTTTATTTATCAGAAATTTTCTTCGACAGATTTACTTAGTTGACCGTACTTGACTACATTAGTGATAAACTAATATTTTTGTAAAACTAGATTCAAATATTACATTTGTTTATCGGTTTACGGTTTATATTTAGTATCACTATGTTTCATTGTCAAGTCAATTGTACACAAATATATATTATGTTGGGGAAAAAGTCTTAAAATGTCTTATACCATTTGTATCTGGCTGGTTTTGGTATCATTAAAAGTTTAAATTTTATAGAAGATAATTCCAAATTCAAATTAGGAAAATGTGTGATTTTCATTTGTCTTTCTGTTAAGATGAGTGAACATAATGAAGAAAATCGATACATTTTAAAATTTCACTACAAAAAAAGTAAAAATTCAACGCAAGCCGCGAAAAGAATTTACCACAAAACAGTTTTGGCGCATTTGAAAAAAACTGGGTACTTACACAAAATAGCTCGATATTTGGGTACCTCACGAGCTCACTGAAAGAAACCTAATGAACCGTGTACTCATTTGTGATTCTTTATTACGACATAATTAAACCAAACCATTTTTGAAGAACCTGATAACTGGTGATGAAAAGTGGATCACGTACGAAAAGAACGTGCAAAAAAGGTCGTGGTCAAAGGCCGGTCAGGCTTCACAGACTGGCGAAACCCGGGTTAACTCGCAACAAGGTGATGCCGTGTGTGTGGTGGGATTGGAAGGGCATCATTCATTATGAGCTGTTACCACCAGGCAGGACCATCCATTCTAAACTCTACTGCGAACAACTAATGAGATCAAAGCAAGAAGTTGAGAGAAAGCGGCCGGAGTTAATCAACAGAAGGGGTGTGGTTTTTCATCATGATAACGCTAGACCTCACACATATTTAGCCACTCAGAAAAAGTTAAGAGAGTTTGGCTGGGAGTTGTTAATGCATCCGCCGTATAGTCCTTGCACCTTCAGATTTCCACCTGTTTCGGTCTCTTCAGAATTCTTTAGGCAGTGCCAGGTTAACATCACGAGAGGACTGCCAAAACCACTTGTCGCGGTTGTCATTTGTTGACAGATATTGCCTCCGAACAATATGCTTGTTATTGTTCTGAGGATATTGCCAGATAGATAATGAATAACAGATAAAAAAATTAAAAAAGTATACAACTAAGAATAAAACGCCGGGTCTCCTTTCTTTAGCAATGGGATCATCCCTTCCCTAGCTACAAGATGACAAAAAATATCAAACAAAATGGCACCTACAAACTTAAATGTAAATAAAACTTCTCCTACCCAATGATATTTTATGTTTAGATACGTTGCCTGGCCTCCGTAGTGGCAAGGACAAATCAAGGTAATTGCCTGGACTTCACTCAGTCACACGTCAGTCAGTGTCACATTACGTTTGTACCTTTTTAAAGTTTTTTATATTGTTTGTTAGATAAAATGCCTTCCTGTGTATACAGAAATAGCAAAAACTATACTGCAACAGTAAGAGACAAGAAAAGTGTTTAATTTCATTTGTAAGTATTGTAAATACGAATTTTAAAAAGAAAATTTTCATTTAGTTATGACATTTGCGCTGTTGCCAATTCGAGAAGCGTGTAGGGTAGAAGTACCGGTTCGCCGGACACTACCTCTTTCCGGCCACTTCGCACATTATTTTAAATAATAGCAGTATTATGAAACATACTTTTTCAAATTGCGCGTCATTCGATACGTCTAAACTTGGCCATTCATTCACAGGGAGAAATAACTCGACGACTGACAATTGTGTCGTCAGTTGGCATTTTAAAATTTGCTGTGCGGACGTGTGCTTAATTTTACGAAAAAAATAGTGAGTGGACTGATTTCTAAGGTAAGTTTTTCAAGTGTTACTGTCAATTAACTGGTGATTGGTTTGGTTTGTGCTTCAATAACATGTTAAATTTTATTATTCCAGTGCTAAAATTCATCAAACTTTAATTATTTGAGATATTACTGGTGGCCGGCAAACACGTTAACGATTTACAGCAATATTCACCTATCGGCCGGGGGGCCGCTAACTAGTTTTTTGTGTGCCTTTTTTCTTTGCGTTTATTTCGATAAACTTAAACTTATCAACATAGAAGTTATAGTATTTATCAAGAACAAGATTTTTATGAAACTGTTACTAGTGTCCGGCCGCCAGTAAGTGTTATACTTTTAAAGATATGACCTCCTGAAATACTAAATATTTGACGGCCGACAACTAGTCAAATTCAAACCGTTTTTCGGCCGTAGGTAATAAAGACGGCCGATAACTAGTAAAACTAAAACCTGTTTGCGGCCGTAGGAAATATAATATGGCCGATCACTAGTAGAAATTAAATTGGTTTCCGGCCGTCGAATATACAAGGCCAATAATTGGTAACATTAACCTGTTTTTAACCGGGTTGGGCTTGGGATGACAGCTAATTTTATTTTTTTAATTCTATATTTTGTTAATTTGCGTGTGAAAAAATATAGCTGAAAGCTTATGTATTAATAATAATAATAGCTCAAATGCTAAATCACTAACGATTTTTAACCCGTCAATTGTGAAAAATATGGCTTGATGCTTGTGTGCTTGGTTTTGGAATTGTACTTGTCTTTTTACAGATGGCTCCTGTCGCTAAAAAGAAAATAAATAAAGTTCCTTTCAGATGATTCGGTTATACCGAGGAAGCTTTAAGAAACGCTGTTTTTGATGTCCTGCGATGAAAACTGCGAAGGCAAAGAAAAGAAAAATACAGGAAACTCAATCACATATTAAATGTGTTTCCTGTAATCTTGACCTGATTAGTGATACTGAGGAAGAAGGGGAAAATAATATTAGCTGTGATGTGACCAATGCTTTCGATGGTATCACCAAAAATGCACAAAACTAAGAAATGTATCTTACGTATGGAAGTATGAGGCAGCTTACACAAAATATGAATGTGAGTTATGGTCAAATGGCCCAAAATGCTAGAGAAGAAGTTTTATACTGCCTGATTTTAATAAATAATAATTGTTTTTTTTTTGTTACAAAACGTTCATATTTCATTTGATTTTTTACGTAAAATTATTGTTGAGCTTATAGTGGATTCTGTTATCAGAAGTAAAAATGTATAATGTTAATTAAGATTTAATTTTGTGTTTATCTGTGTTTTTTTCATTTCAAGAAAAATTATTGTTTTTTAGAAAGGAAATATTAATCATACATAATATTAATCAATAATTATGGCGATCATATAAATACTTACCTTAAACGGATTATAAAATAAATCAATATTCGTAATTCTTTGTTTTATTTACATAATTGTATTAAATTAATTTTAGCTAGTTTCAGACCTTACAGAAAAGAGATGTCTTTTTCAGTGCTGTATTTTCAGCGTTTAGTTTGGATATGCGTGTGTTAGAATAAACATAAGAATATCAACCCTTTGGGCTTATAACAAGATTCAATTTTGTCCTGTGAAATATGCGGCCGATAACCGGTAAACTGGCCGGTAACTGATTAAAATGGCCGATAACTGGTGTTTTTGCTACTCTTGTGTTTATAAATTATTTGTAAATTACCAGCCAAAGATAAGTTTATAATTAATGGGTTTTATAAAACTAGACTATATTTGGATAATATAATGAATTATTGAAATTTTTTGGTGTACATAATCATATCAAAAATTAACGCTAAAGTCAGCAAGTCGCTTAAGTGGCCGAATACCGGTACTTCTACCCTACTATGTTTTCTGTAAGAGTGAAAAAGAGAAAACAATGGCGGCCGAGATAGCCGTGCAAAGGGGAATGCGCTGTTGCCAATTGGTCGACTACCATAAATAGTTTTTATCTCTTTTTAACAATATGCTTGACATGATTGTATTTATTTTCTTTCCGTTTCGACGTGTATTACGTCATAGAAACAATTTCGCCATTTTTTAAATGCAATTCGTTCACGTATGACTAGTCTATTTATAAAAGGTCATTGCTCCTACCTATATAAAAAAACAATATTTTATTATCAATGTTGGTTAGGCATTCTTGTCAAGTGTTTTACAACGTCAAATAAATAAGGTGAAAGGTGAAGTTGAAGTAGGTCTGAGACATAACATTTTCGAAGGATTGGGTACAAACAACAAAATTTTCAAAATAAGTCTAAAACTTGATAAACAAAATAAGTCTAAAACTTGATAAACAACGTTTTTAAACTTTCGCGTTCCATTACAAACTAATATATAAACGGAGTTAACTACTTATTAAAGGCATACCTTTTTATACCCGACGTTTTATCCGATTTTACCCGACCCGACGTTGTATATACCCGAGTTGCACCGGTCGTGGTCACTGTCTGACACAGTCAGCCCGCGACTACTGATACAGCAAAAGATTGTTGAGACAACGTATTCCATTATTCTTCTTTCAACATAAATACATACATGTACATACATATTTTTTTGGAGTGTGATTGCTGTCGGTCGCAGATGACCTTTACAGCGTTACCGGGCTTGTTTGGGGGCGGCGAGAAACTTAAAGGTTCCTCAAGCCGTGATGGTCGAAAATCCCCAGAGGGATTCTGGTGGAGGATGGCATCTCGCCGCAAGCGAGTCTTATATCCCCCCCCCAGATCCTCTGGGGGTTCGAGCCGGTAGAGAGCGGAAAACCCGAGGGCGTCTCTAAGAGGCATGGTACCTCGGCTCGGGTTTACCGTGTCGTGGGGAAACATGTACAGTCACGAGCAAAAATATGTAAACAATTGTAACTCTTAATACAATGGAATAAGAGTCAAAGTGTAAACATATTGGTGCTTGTGACTGTACATACATCATACCGTTTCCCGTAAGGGTAAGCTGATAACTTTCCATTTGCTATCATCCCGACAAACAAAGCAAAGAAAGCAAAATAGCCCAATATATAACATGAAATACCGCGTTGAGAAAATAAGTTCGACGTCATAAAATTTCACGCCTCACCTTGACGTATCTTTACGATACGACCATTGAGGTATTATAACTAGAGACGACACCGCTAAGCAAGTTATTGCGCACTGAGTTGCGGCTTGCGGCCCATAGGCTGCAAACGCCTGTGTTTGTGAGTGATCCAAGCGATTGTGGACATTACGCAAAAACTTGCTTCGCTGTGTATCTAGTTATAATAACTCAATGGATACAACTTGAAAATTTTCAATGTAACACCAGAACCCACACAAGTTATTCACAGAGCACTGTAACCGTACACTTGCGGGTGCGGAATTTTGTCTAAGAGCCAAATTGTCTACCACTAGACACTTTATGACTTGATAAAAACAGGAGTTTTGTCCCTTCTTCCTGGTTTTATGGCGCAGCCGAGCTGCATGCAAGACTTTCAAATAACCAACTCGAATTATTTTGGTGACACCATATTAATAGTGCTACGTGGGACAAACGTAAACACTTTTTAATTAATTCTTTTAATGCAAAAAAGTGGGCAAATGCCTCATCTTTGCCTGATGTTAAGCGGAAGCGAACTCAAGATGCGAAGACACCTAATGAAACAGGATTGTGCCAAACTAGCTGTCCCTTACCGTGGTGACGTTTTTAAGGTTTTATTTATTTTAACTTTTATGCTACAAATTATCAACTGTATATAACGGAATTAGACACAACAAAAATACTATATATAACACAACAAAGAAGAGGCAATGCAATATAAACCGATCCGATGTTAACAGGTAAATTTTAATCCTTCTTCTTCTTAAAGCCAGGTTAATTGTAATCCATCCATCTTATTCTTATTTCAGAGCCAAGTTCTTAACAGTATAGTTCCTTCTATTTAACTCACGTCAGCAGTTTCGTATGCCACTATCATTCGATTCGCCTATGACATGTCACCCGCAGCCACCACTACAATTGTCTCCATATATCCCGACGTGTGGTTGCAGCGTTCATTACGTCAGCGGATAGGTCGGACACTATTGTCACTACCGTTGTTATGGAGGTCGCGTGTGCTTGCACACGTAGCAACTTTAGACGTTGTTAGGTAGGTAGGTAAGTAAGTAACTATAGGTCTGTATGCTACATTGAAATACATATCGGTATATACGACATTAAGACGATGGCTTGTTAAAAAACTTATAAGCAAGAAATTTTCTGATGATCTGAGCAGTGGGGATTAATTTTGGGTCACCTGGATATGCGACCGCATTTAACGGATACGAGACTGAACACATTTTTCACTAGGAAAGTTAGAGTAAAAATATTTTACTTTAACTTTCTTAATATATATTTTACTTTATTATTATTAAAAGTGTTAGAACTATTTGTATTACACTTCACGCCCGTTTTCTGAAGGGGTTATTTATCACGATTCATACAAGCTCGTCTGTTTAGAGTAGGTACTCATAAAAGTATATTTCGAAGCATATAACAAAATCATTAGTTATCATTTACCATTGTTTAATATACTAATATTTTTTGATTTTTTATATTTAAATATAAATGTATATTCCAGAGTGGTTTCAGAGTTCAGGTCTTCCCACATAAACAATAGCATATGGACAGATTGGGCCATCATAACAATAATATAAGTGTCGTTATATTACGTTACAATTACCTATACAGGGCGTCCCACGGATATGCCACATGGAGGGAAAGTACCTTAAATATTGTAGATGGAACATTTTACTGAAAGAAGACATTAGTTGAATTTAAAAACAATTTTAACTGTGTAGGGGAGCCGATAGTCACTGTAGGGGAGCTGATAGTAGGTAGGATGGAATGCCACATTGAGGAAGGCAAAGGGAAGATCTTCCTCCGAGCTGGGTGGTATAGGTCGGGCACCGAGGTCCAACGGATGTTAGTTGGAGGTGCTATATATAGGGAAGGAGGTGGTGAAACTTTCGCTACTGCGATGCAGGCTTCCCATACTATTTTTTCTGTTAGTATGGAGATGTCGTTGAGTTGTTTTTGTAGCGCCATCTGTTGACACGGTTAGAAGGTGTTTGCTTCGTGTCGATCTATGTGCGGCGTCATGCAGGTAGGTGACGCCGCCACTTCTGCATTCATAGATATTTAAATAATTACATGGTTGAACCGGAAATCGAACCCGTTACACGAGAAAAATAATCACCCTGTAGCTTTATCATACCGATCGAAAGGCTTCATCATAAGGATTATTTTTTGCTAAATAACATAGTGTCACAAATAAAAGGAAGACCCTGAATTTTAACATGTTTAATACAAAATTAATCAATTTATGTATGTATTTATTTCAATGTCAGTTGTACCTATGTCCTTACGGCAACGTCAGCTTCTCATTTTTCTGAACAAAATTTCACATCAAATGTTAAAATTCATGGTCTTCCTTTTATTTGTGACACTATGTTATTTAGCAAAAAATAATCCTTATGATGAAGTCTTTCGATCGGTATGATAAAGCTACAGAGTGATTATTTTTCTCATGTAACGAGTTCGATTCCCGGTTCAACCATGTAATTATTTGAATATCTATGAATACAGTTTAAATTGTATTTTAAATTCAAATAATGTCTTCTTTCAGTAAAATGTTCCATCTACAATATTCAAGGTACTTTTCCTCCATGTGGCATATCCGTGGGACGCCCTGTATAGGTATTTTCTTGAAATCTTATCTTTTGTAACATTGCTTTCCTAGTTCTCTTTGAGTTTTTACTTGCAATATGTCATTAAAATACAAAGATATCCATGTAACAACGGAACGGCTCTTTACATATTATCTAGATACGAACAAAGGTTTTGATCGTAAAATATATGGACGTGCTCCGAATAGTTCAGTGTACAATTTTCTAGCTAAAACAAGAGTGTACCATACCGATATATTTCTAGTAAAACAAAGTTTTTACAGTAACTAATATACACTGGCCTGCAAAAATAAGTATCACACTTTTAAAATTTAATTTTTTTCTATGCTATAGAAGTTAGAGATTTAAAATAAAAAACCTTTTACAGCAATTTTATCAGCTTTCTTTAAAACTATAGTAAATTATACAATAGTAACATTTTTAAGTCTTGTGTCTTGTTTATCTTGTGTACCACTTTAAAAGTTATTACAATTTTAAAAGTGTGATACTTATTTTTGCAGGCCAGTGTACTTACATACACCTAAGACTATTACCCCTAACCTATCGCCACTTACCATCAGGTGAGATGATGGCCATTACTCGTTGTAGAATAAAAAAATAAAAAAAAAACATTTTTATGTCTAAAATTACCTAAATGCCTTTTGAGCATTTGTTGACCTAACACTATTCTACCGAATAATTCACAAAACAAACTCCGCAAATTAATGATGGCAGATCGATTCGACTATTAAAGACCCTATTTTACAATGTCAAAAACTCCAATCAAAATTCATATATTTTTATTTATTCCTCCTCAATTCACAAAGGGCCGGCCCCAGGTTCATAAAAAAAACCATTGAAAATGACTTGTCACTTGCAGTGAGGGGGTGGCTTGCCAGACAATCAGCGTTGTAGAACTAAATGCGTTTTTTTATTAGCACTACATCTAATGATTCATTGCTTTAAATAAAAAAACCTTTTTGTTTATTTTTTAAATAAACTCACGTTTTGTATTCTCAATGGATGGGTTTTTGTTTTCATCGTCATCGTCCTCCACAGCCTGACTTCACCCACTGCTGGGTATAGTCTTCTCTTAGTATGTGCCACTGTTGACGGTTGTTGTACGTTATCACTGTCAGAAAAAAAAATTCAACGCGCTAGATTTAATCCTACTAATATTATAAACGTTACTCTTTCACGTAAAAACTACTGAATGGATTTGGATGAAATTCGACATACAGATAGTTTATAACCTGAATTAACACATAGGAATTTTTTTATCCCAATATTTCCACGGAAACGGGAACCACGCGGGTGAAACCGCGAGCAGCCGCTAGTTATAAATATTATTTAAATTAAATAGCGATATTGTAGTTATTGTGTAGGAGTACATAGTTAAAATAGTAAAGTAAAGTGAAACAGAGCCTATCATACTATCCCACTGTTGTGCAGGCCCATCATTGTGACGATGACTTGATTGCAGGCTAAGAGATATAGTAGTAACAAACACATACATATTACTTCCATAAATAAAAAAAACACATAATACTTACTTACATAAATAAATAAACAAAGTTGAATTAACCAAAACTATCCCTCGGCAAAGGTCCCTTGTCGCCTCTTGAGGTGCCATACAAAAGACATAAAAGAATTTTATAGTCGTGTTTATTAAGCACCTGCTTTATAATAAAACTTGAGACCCGAGTTTATTTCCGTCACCCCGCAGAAGCTCCCTAAATCCTTACTTAACGGGCTTACGTGTCGTAAAACGAAGTTTCCCTTCAAATTTATTTTGTCTTATATTTATTATAGTAGGTAAGTAAATAGCCTATATATTGCCCTGCAGCTGGGCAAGGGACTATATAATTGAAATCATCATCATCACTTGATGTTGATGCTCGAGTCCTTCCATCCATCGCTAGAATTTATGACTAGAAAACCGGGCTGTTCATAGAAAAACCAAAACACAATCTGCCCGACCTAGGAATGAAACCCAGAATCTCCCGATATCGACCCGAGCGGCAAAGCGCTCGAAAAAGTCGATTACGTTATCGAAAAATTGTATAGCAAAATTGTAACTTTTTTTGTCACGAGATGGCGCTGCTTCAAAGCTATACAAAATTTGCGTCTTCGCTAATCGAATGTCAAATAACACTCACATAGAGATTAAAGCTGCTTTCAGACTACGCTATACTATTGTGCTATATAGTATAGCAAACAAAGACCAGCTTAAAGTAAGCCAATAATGTGAACGTGTGCTTAATAATGTATGATGCGCGATATTGTTGTGCTATGAACTATATGCTATATAAATATTATAGCGTAGTCTAAAAACAGCTTAAGGGAGTGCCGCGCGATCGTAAAAACTGACATAAGTCTCTTAATGAACTTCAAAGCAAAATCAATCATATTGATATTTAAAATTAGAACAATTCTGCTTTGAAGTTTCAGACCTAGTAATTTGATTAGAGCAATGTTTTTATTCTGCGAAATGTGCAAAGCCATCACGCGCTTGTGTTAAAAATTAAAATTTACTTTTTTAAGATGGGGGTGACCTGCGGAATATCAATACAAATATTTTCATGTAAGAATTATTGTTGCATGCGTAAAATTAAGAGAGGTGTCGAAAAAAAAATGCTTTTAGGAGTCATTGGATTTATGTATTGTTTGTTATTGTTTAAAGAATTTGTTTCAAATTTCAACAAGGCCACGACCTTGAGCAGTGACCAGGCTAACTTACGTAAGTTCTTTTAATGTATTTAAGAAATCCAGCGCATAGTACAAGTAACTTAAAAATACGTAACGGGGGTCAAAGTTGTTCGGGGGGTCAAAGTTGCTCGCGTTCGTAGGTTTACCCTTGAGACCCTACACGTGATCCCTGGGTGGTGCTAAATGAGTGACACTGACTGAGTGTTAGAGCTACGCTGCGTTGCAGCACGCATTGGGCCGGCTCGCCCGGCGTAATACCACCCTCTCACGAATATTCGGCGTGAGATAATGGCACCTGGTGCTGTTGTGTTTCGTCCGACCAGTGAGGGTTCCGGAGGCTCCTCTCCCCCACACCTCTCCTCCCATTCCTATTCCTTCCTTAAACCCATTCATCCCTTTAAGGCCGGCAACGCGCCTGCGATTCCTCTGGTTTTGCGGGTGTCCATGGGCGGCGGTGATTACTCTCCATCAGGTGACTCGCCTGCTCGTTTGCCTCCCTCTTTTATTAAAAAAAAAACGTAAATTTTCACAATTTCGTGCAGGACCCCCTTAAGGCGGGCGGGCCTATGCTCGTTAACTAGCGCAGTAACATTAAAAACATTAGACAAACTGCAATTAAAATGTCATCAAATTACAGAACAGACAATTACAACAAAAACAAACGGTGCGAAGGACATAACGTAGGTACCTAGAAATAATCTTTTGACGATTTATAAAACAGGCTGCTATAATGATTCTCAGTTACGTAGTACCTACTTGAAACGAGCGTTCATAAAGGTTTTAATTAAAGATTTCACTAATAAAAGACTGCCGCCGTTAATAGCTTTATTAGCTTCGCGACTTTTATTTAATATTTTATTATCGTGTCTCAGAATAATTTCATTATGAACGAAGTTTTTGTGCTAAATAATTTCGCCTTGATCACGGATGTAATTAAGTTACTGCTTAATGTAGCTATGTAATGTAGGTTTAGAAGAAGAGAAAACTGTCTCCTATCTGTCTGTACGATTGTACTTACACACATTGTGTTTGGTAATGGTACATAATTCTGCAACTGGGCAATCCTATGAATTTCAAAGAACAAGTATTTTATGATAGCAAATCTAAAATTGTGAAAGTTGCGATCGCAAACCGAACGCCCTAACCGCTGCGTCATCGAGCTCCTTAAGGTCAATTCACACATATCAGTGAAGTCACAGTTCCGACACAGTACCGGCACAGTGCGAAATATTCTTTATTACATTCTCTATGAACGCACTGAGAGCCACTGTGTCGTCACTGACACTGACAAGTGGGGATGCGTTCATAGAGAATGTATGAAAGAATATTTCGGCACTGTGCCGGTACTGTGTCGGAACTGTGACTTCACTGATATGTGTGTAGCGACCTTTATTGTTTGCAAAGTCACTATTCCCTCAAACTTGCTTACGACACACTGCATTGACCAAGAATTTAACATAAAACAGTTAAATTCTTGGTTAACAAAAAAATAATAATCAAACATGCAGGTACTATTATAATGTTTGAGCATTTTCATTGTCAAGGTATAATACAATACATGCCAAGCTATGTGCAAGACCCAATAAAGAATCAATCACAATACATACCGCCTAATAAATACTTCGAGAACAATGGTGCCAGTGATAATGTTCATTCCCATACTTGCACATACATTACGTGCTCGTTAAATGCTGAAAGTGAATTTCCTTCCAAGAAATCATAAGACATCGTCAATATTTCACTTCACTTTCTAGGTGAAGAATATGTGACCTTATCGTGATTATCTTTCATACATTCGTAGAATGGTGTTAGAAGATTTAGAGTTCTGTTTTATGGTTGCTGTTGTTGTATTAAATGCTGGATACAAATATACATAAAATATTTGTATGTTAGTTTTTAGTTACACCTAAGCGGCTTAAAGGCTTTGAACGAATACATACCTACACATACACCCTCAATTTTTATTCGTTTTAATGAAATAAAGGGTAACTTCCACCCATGAAACTGAACAACTTTCCCCAAGAAACCTATGTGCAAAAATGACAAATGAATTTCGACCTCCCATACAAAACTGTCCGATCAGCTGACGACAATAGTATTAGTAATTAGTAATCGACCACCTATTGTTGAAAATTATATGGAATCCTATAATATCGACTGTATTAAACTAAACGCTCAGTACCGACAACAAAGAACACAATAACTTTAGATCAATTTATTTGTTAACCAAATGTTTTACAAAAACAAAATATCCATGAAAGATTGCAATTTTTCATAATCATCATTTCCTTCTACATTAAATTACTTAGATTTGAACTAAATAAACGCTCAGTACCGACAACGAACTAGTTCTAAGGTGGCCAAAAGACGGATTTTGGCGATCTAAAGATCCATAAAAACTATCGATACGTGTTACAGACAGATATTTATATTAATGTAATACTATTAAGTGCCATTAATAATTAGATACGGAAACAAATAGAACTTCGTCGAACATTTCAAGATTGTCGAATTATGACACTGGCATGCCCACAGACAAAAGATATTTTACTACGCGAAGGCCACAGATAAGGAAACGCTGTCGTAACTGTCATTATGGCATTTGATGAGGATAGCCAGATAGATCACAACGCCTCCATTTGTAAAGCCACCTTTCAACATTTTTTGTTTTAGAGTAGGTACGTTAATAAAATGTTTTATTTTACGCGTACCATTGTATCATACAAAGCAGGTCTCGTTTAAGTAAAAAATAATTGTGTTTATTGCTGATGTAAATTTGAATTTGCGTATGTAATAATCGATCATTATTTATTATCTTAGTATGTCGTTATTGAAATAATACTGTTATGCCTTGGTTTTTTTTTATACTAAGCCCGGCAAATGACCCCACTCCACCTGATGTTAAGTGGAAATGAGGTCCAGACGCGAGGACAACTGGTGCAGCGTAAGAGACGTAGTATCAGTCATCCTCACTCTGCCGGCCCACAAAGTGCTTCTTCACGCCTCGTTTGAAGGACCCTTTGTCATAGGTAGGAGGGAATACGTGTGCTGGTAGACTATTCCATCTTTTGGAAGTGCGGCAAAGAAACGAGTCAACAAATTTCTTTGTGCGTGATGGAATGTTAGAGACTGTAAATTGGTGACTCCGGAGAGCAGCACGGGTACTCCTATGGTGAAAGGGAGAAGGAGGGATGAGGTCAAAGAGTTCTTCAGAGCACTCGCCATGGTATAAACGGTAAAAGACGCTGAGTGACGCAATATCTCTACGCAATTGCAAAGGCTCGAGAGTTTTAGTGACCTCCGCATTGCCGACAATGCGCACAGCGCGGCGCTGCAATCTGTCAAGGCATCGAGAAGGTACTTTGCGGAGCCGTCCCAAAGGTGCGAGCAATACTCCACGCAAGACCGCACCTGTGTCTTGTATAATAGACACAACTGATCAGGCGTGAAGAATCGCCGCACCTTGTTCAGGACACCGAGTTTACGTGAGGCATTTTTAATCACGGTTTCGATGTAGTCCTTTTGGTTCAGATCGCAGCGGATATCCATACCGAGCATGTTAATATTGCTCTGCAGGCCTAGAGATGTACCCTGAAGAGAGAGAAGGGGAAGGAATGGCGACTTTTTCGCTGTGAACGTGCACACCTGTGTTTTCTTGGCATTGAACTCCACCAGATTATAATCTGGTGGAGTTAATTATTGGTTATAATCCGATAAATATCGGAGCCCCATTTAGAAATGAGGTCCAACACCCGATCGAGCTCAATGACAAGATTTGCTCGCTTCATTTCGGTGTCTACCCGCCCAGCCGTTGGGTGCCCGTTATATCCCCCATGCACTGTGCTATCATCTGCATAGCAATGAATGTTTCCAAGAGGAAACATGTCATTGATATGCAGAAGGAATAGCGTGCAACAGGTTAGACTATGATGGTAATAAAAACAAGTCGAGATAATAAAAGATTGAAAGAAATGACTTCCCAAGAGGCAGACTGAATTGTTCACTAATTTTATTAGTATTTCAGTATGATTTCAGTCTTATTTAGTTAAGAAATTATCTGACACTTGACAAAAGCTTTAACATGTTTATAACACACAAATTATTAGGGCTAATTTTTATTTAAACCAAAGGAGACGGTGCAGCGGCTAACGCTCATAATGTCAGGTCGTCGGATGGTTGACCCAAGTGTTAATGTCTGTTCCTAAATTTATGTTTATATGCTCATAATAATGATATGAGACTCAAGAAAGCAAGTGCCTTAGGTGGGTTGAAAGGTCGTGGGTTCATGAAACGAGAATCACCCGAGACAATCGCTACGATACTCAGTTTCGAATGTATTTATTAGTGAATAAGAAGAATATTTTTTATTATTTTTTTAAACAACTGGTTGTTCTGATTCGAAAAGAGCAACGCTAACTTGGATCATATGCCATAGCCTACTTGAAGCTACATTATCAGAATAGTAAATAAGTAAGTAGAACGTTTTAAAATTCATATTTTGACGTGAAAATTGAACGAAATTTAAGTATTTTGCCACGTTCAAAAGGAAGGAAAAAGAAAGACCCAATAGAACAGCAGTAACATATCACAGTATAGATAACATTCCAATTAAAGGCTACGTCAAAGACACCACACATCAATGATACAAGCCGATTGAACGTTATTGCAGTAGTTCCGTATTGAAACAACACAGGTTGGCCGCTTCTGCCGAGACACCAGGCTTTGATTACAGCCTGTTTCCACGCATCACTCCCAGGGTGTGCTGAATTCGATTTCAGCAAGGGTTGCCACAATAGGCTTTCTGATTCCTTAAGCTAGGTATAATCTTCCTTTGGACTTGAGAAGTTTTTAGATTTGAGTTCTTGAGATGTATTTTTAAGTCAAAGTAAAAATATATTTATTCAATAAGCGCAATCAATAAGTACTTAGTATCGTCCAAATCTTTTTTAACCTACCCTAACCACCCATTCCAGACGTATTTTTTTAACTGTGGCAAAGAACAGCGTCTTTTTTATAAAGATTTTCTTTGATTTTGATTTTAAATTTATTAAGATCTACCTAATTTCTGAATATCATTTGGTACTTTGTTGTAAAATCTTACACACAGACCCTTAAAAGAATTATTTATTTTATGAAGCCTAGTATAAGGTACTGCTAATTTGTTACTTCTAGTGTTTACATTGTGAATATCACTGTTTTTTTGTAAACATTTCAATATTTTTATGAACATAAATCAAATTTTTATAAATGTATTGTGATGCAACTCTCATTAATTTATATCCTTAAATCTCTCTCTGAGAGAGTCACCAGCCTTTAGGTTATAGATTGCTCGAATAGCCCTCTTCTGCAGTACAAAGATAGTTTGAATGTCGGCAGCATTTCCCCACAGTAAAATGACCGTACGACATTACACTATAAAAAGTAACTAAAATAAACTAATCTAGATGTATCAAAGTCAGTTAACTGACGTATCTTCATTACTGCATAAGCCGCAGAGCTAAGTCTATTCGACAATTTAGATAGCTAAAGCTAGTTGTTACTTACTTAACATTAGGCAATACAAATCTTACACATTTGGTTTTTCCCTCCTTTAATAGCAAGTTATTTACACGAAATTTAGGCCATAGTGACAGCCCTTAGGACAGGTAGCGCTCAGACGTCCCTAACAAAAGCACGCTAATGAGGAAATCGTGTATGCACAGAGACTCCACAGCAAATTCAATGTACTGATTGAGTGAAAGTAACAGCCGAGTGGCACGACACCGGCAATCCATACGTTGTGCAATAATGCAACGAGATGTACACTGAGTCCAATATGTCCGCAAAACTGTTGAAATTTTATTCACGAGCGTTCAGAAGGATGTGAAGGATGTGAGAAGGTTTAAGTTCTTTGAATTTTTATTGTCAGCCTATTTTATCCCACTGTGGGGCAAAGACCTCCCCTCCTTATTTCCACTTTTTTCTGTCTACCGCCACTAGTGGTCTAATCTGGCTGATATGCGTCCAGCTCGTCACAGTTCGCCTCGGTTTGCCGCATCGCTTTCTAGCGCTGGAAGGCACCCAAAAGGTAGTGACGTTCAAAGTTCTTTTGGCATGCAGCATGGGAATCCGGAGCATTGTCATCTCTTTAAGTGAAGATCAAATCCCGCGCGCTCGTGAAATTCTTATACAACACTTTTTTTGCATCGAATTGTACCAACACTCTTGTGTATATGGATATTAGATAGATGCTCAACAATCTCGGTAATTGACAAATTAACGTTAAGGCCTTAAGAGGGGTAAAATGCCTAAATATTTGCATGTTTGAAACAAAATATCCAAAAACTGTCTATTTAATTCGAATAAAAAAATCGTCAATGACGAACGAATATCTAATAAACATTTTTAATTTAATGAAATTGTATTTTCATAAACCACGTTTTAGAAAAAAAATCCCCAACGAATCCCTATTTCAGTCATAAATTTCAAAATTTCTCTAAATCGGCTCAAGCTTTTTTTTTAGTTTTTACACTAAACGAAAGGTCTTAATAATGCAAATAATTTTAATTGAGAGTTTTATTTTCATTCCGTATTCTACTGGTGAAAATTAATTAAAACACGAAAATTAAAGTTTATCGGCGCGAGAGTGCCTGCCCCGTCTCCCTGTAATCCCCCGCTAGCCCTGCCGGCAGTCCGTTTCCGTATTTCATCGAGAGTGGACTGCGCGCCGGTTCCGGAGCGACTTCAGATAACATTTTATAGATTTTGAAGAGTTTACACTTAATTGTACACATACATATTAATAGAAATACTTAGTTCAGTTGATACCTCTATGTTAACAGCTGTAAATACTGCTTTTATGCTAAATTATTGTTTGGAATTAATAATAGAATAAATAAGATCAGACATTTTAAAACTGTAAAGTGCTGTGCTGCCGTGGGTACACCTATGTAAAGTATCTTAAAAACTATCATTTTTAGTAAAACGACTTTAAAGTTTGGAAAACGTTTTTGATCGTAACTCAAAAAATAATAGATTAATTACGCATTTTGTTTTTTAACTAGATACCTATCAAATTATTTTCAAAAGCGGTCAGCAGTAAAAGTATATTTACCTACTTTAATGTGTTTATTTTTATATTAGGACCATTCAATTTTTTTTGCAACCTATTCTTTCATACAAATTCTGTTAGGCGAGGTGAAATGTGATTTGTTGCCGCGATAAGAGTGGACTACTTATTGAAATGGTCAATTTCTTGTATCTATAGTTACAGGAAATATGCAAAACAGAAATTACCCCGCCTATAGCGAGGGTGCCAATAGTATTATTCTGTCTTGTTAGTTCAAGGGACTAAATAAGTCTTTCACAAGAGGTAAACACTGATTTTCATTACGAATACAAAGAAAGTAACTAAAAATAAAAACATGAACAATAAGAAAAAATGGGTGAATTTTATTTTCAATAAATTTTTTTTGAAATATTTATTTAAAGTTTATGGTAAAATTAGTTATCATTTGAATCTATGGACAACACAAACCACGCCCACACAGTCCACGCTTCAGCAAGAAACAACTGCACAGGCTGCACATGCGCTTAGATGGTGAGCCTTTAGCCCGTTAGTCGCTTTTATGACACCCAAGGAAATAGAGGGGTTGGTAGTATTATTTGGATGAGCCCATTGCCGCTCTATGCTTTTGGATGTATGTGCAGTCTTTAGTCCGTTAGTCGCCTTTTTCGACGCTCAAGGGAAGAAAGGGGTTGGTATTGGTAGTATTATTTTGATGAGCCCATCGCCGTTCTATGCTGTTGGATGTATGTTCAGTCTTTAGTTCGTTAGTCGCCCTTTACGACACCCAATGGAAGAGATGGGTTATTAGTATTATTTTAATAATAAGTAACAACTACACCTGTCAGAAAAACGATTCTCCCTAGGGCGGTAATACTACCAACCCCTTTCTTTCCTTGGGTGTCGTAAAAGGCGACTAACGGACTAAAGACTGCACATACATTCAACAGCATAGAGCGGCGATGGGCTCATCAAAATTATACTACCAATTCCTCTCTTCCCTTTGGTGTCTTAAAAGCGACTAAGCGACTAGCGACTAACGGACTGAACGTCATAGAACCAACAGCATGGAACGGCGATGGGCTCATCAAAATAATACTAAGTACAAAAAGTGTGCGGCAAAGATAATTGCGGCGCACAAACTCATTACTGCCCGCTAAAATTTTTTTATAGAAAGCACCACCTATTGGTGCACTTAAAGGCGAACCAAGTCGTCCTTTTCGAAAAGATGGGATGAAAAAGCTTGTATGTACCTAAAATGGATTTCGGCTGACGACTGTCTTGGCATCCACAATACACCGTAGACGCGCATGACTCGGTGATGCTCATATAAAATAGGCAGTATTCTAGAACATAATACTTATTCCCTCTGCAATTCACTAGTCATTAAACTATTCTTAGCAGTACCATCGGCAAAAGAATATGCGAGCTTCGAATCGTCAAGGTCACCCAGGCCTCTTTAATATTATTATGTTTGAGACCAACTCAACATTTTTGATTAAAGCAAAAGTAGACTATAAACTTACCTTCTTAATGGAACTTAATTTATTTGAATGAATGCATATTACATTTTAGTATGATATGATCAGTAACGTTTTTATTTTATTTTTATTTTTTTATTTTATTTTGATTTATTTCAAAATCCACAGCTCTTAATCTAATTTTAACAAACTTATATTCTAGAAACATACAGCAAATAACGGATTTTACATATATTTGTAAACGTTGACTGTACTACTATTAATAATGTAGGTAAATGCAAACCAAATGTTAATGGCATCTACTAACTAAGTAAAATAAATATAGCGGAGAGAAAGTGTAACTTTTATTGATAAAATATAATATGTCTGATTGACTCGTATAACGGAGAACTCATATGAAGTAAGTATTCAATATCACCATGCAATTAAGATCAAATAAATGTGATGTTAAACAATCTTATTTGAAAAATGTTATCGCTACGATGTTTAAATTATTTTATAAAATCACATTGAGATATTCTGCCAATATTTATGAATAGAATAATAATGTCATCGCTAGTCCGTGAACCGTGATTCATTCCTCATGTGTAATAAACGCGCTGTTTGAGCTTCATTCATTCATTCGTATCATTGTTGGTTTTTTAACATTGTTTGTTAACAAAAAGAATGAATAGACATTGGAACAAGCGAATTTAAAAATCAAGATTATTTTTCTACACTCTAATTGTCCCATGTTTTAATGTTATTTTGACAATAAGTAGGTATTATGGGAGTATTGGGAGTTTATTATTCTACCTAACTAACTAATATTGTAAATGTGAAAGTGAGTTTGTTTGTTTGTTGTGCTTTCACGCTTAAACCGTTGAACCAATTTTGATGAATTTTGGTATCGAGATGGGGCCCGGCCATGAAGATGGTTGTAGGTAATTTTTTTTGGCGAAAATATATATATATATATAATAAATGATTTTATTTTTATATCTGCTTTTTAAATTTTCTCATTTAAAATGTAATTTGTTGAAAGGAATTATGTAGTAATGTATTCAATTTTAAAGGTAGAATTATTTGCACTGTGGAACATTCAATAATTTGCATCTCTTTAAAAATGCTGTCGGTGCATAATAGTCTGACATATTAAATTGTTGTTTTGTAATATCTAATTTTTAAACATTTATATGTTTTTGGTGAAAGCACTGCTTAGTAATAAATAACTAAATAAATGTAAGAAAATGACATTAATGTGGGTTAAGTCGCGTGCAAAAGCTAGTAGTATAAGAAGAATAAACCTTTTTTAATATCTCCAAAACAAACAGCTACAAAAACTAGTTTCCACTGTTGTCTACATTATGGAATCAATTAAATAATTTTCGTTTATTTATTTTATAAACCTTAAACGAATTTTCACAAAACAGCAGCAAATTAATGTTTATAAAAAATACAACAAAGTTAGTAAAAATAAAACAAATCATTAAACTGTTAGATATTATTGGAAAGCTTACCTACTTAGATCCCGCTCAAACTTTAAAAAACATTAACGAAATTTGTTCCGAAGTGATCAAGGGAGAAAAAAAAGTTCATAAAAATGTTAAAGTAGAAAAGTTCTATCGTAAACATATAGGAGAGACAAAATATTTGCAAAGCTATTGTGTCTGAGAGGCGCCGTTATCGAAAGATAAAATTCCCGGCTTCGCTTTCCTAACTGCCGATGATAACTTATTCGAGAGGCCCATTTTCGGGCAAATTTATGGTTGATTTAACTCGTTTATTCTGCAAAAGAAAGTTTCATGTTCCCGATGAAATAGGGTAGATACGATTACAACAAACTTGTGTCATGCTGGCGCTCGTGCTAACACTTTGTGCTTAACGACTTTTCTGTCTAGCTTAATTGGAACGCACTGCAAACCGAAATAAACGACCCTGAACTTGATGACAGCGACATCGAGAGTAGGTAACGTCGACTTTGATCAAGTTGTAACTAATTATCTTACATTTTACTAAAGGTCTTTTAATTTAAGCATGAAAAATTATCGAGGATTTTACTGTTCTAACGATAACCTTTGGGACCAACGGCTTAACGTGCCTTCCTAAGCAAAACCCAGTATACGCAATGGAAACGTGCTAGCCTTTACTCCATCAAGCTCTTCATATAAAGTAAACAGCTTCAGTAAATAAAACCAAAATGGCGGCTGACTGCGTACCCGACAACAAACAAACTGTAACAAAACTCTCCAAAGCACACAAACTCCTTGTAACACACAAAAACAGTAACAAAGTTCGCACGCGTATTATCATCAGGCTATATAAGCAAACACGTGCCGATAATTGATTCCTCGTCGGATAACGATAATGTATGGAGTGTCCAAGATCTCACGTACAGGCCCGACAACTAGCTACGTGCCCCGAATTACACCAACTCGATCCGTTTCAATTACCCACGATCAATAGCCAAATTCGGTAACGGCTGCCCAAGTTCTGACAAGTTATGAACAAATAGGTATCTTCGGTGTTTGGCGGTCATGGTTTGGAACTTGACCGTAGGCATGGGATATATTGAGATATTTGTCGACATGTTCCCACAGAAACGTTACATCGATCAAGATATATTTTCATAGTACTTTTCTGCATGATTAAAGTAACACAAGTAGGCATAGTTTCAAGCCAAGTGTATAAGCTAATTCCAGACTAAAATTAAGGTTACCAGCATAGTTTTAAAATAAAAAAAAATATGTACACTAATCTTTAACAGGACAAAGAAAAGAATATGAATGATATCTTGTTTATTATTCCAGACACAATCTTATGAAAAATTACGAGTTTATCTTAATATCCATATTAGGTACCTACATAAAGGGATTTAGGTAGAGTTCGACCATGACTGACAAGCTTTACATTTAGCTGACATTTTGTCTAGACTGAGATATTAAACAAGAAGGTACTTAACTATCTTACTGTCAGAAACATTTTCATAGAACAATTAAAAACATTTTCATGATTGAGTATGTTATCAGCTAGCAGAGTTGTTTGCGAAGAGCTTTGTTTAGACGAACTGTTATTTTGACTGTGAGCTTTAATTATCTTTCGCGCTCTCTTTGAACTTGAAATGAAAATTCAGCTGTTAGTTCTCACATTCATTGCTTTTCAGAGACTCATTCGTAAAAATGAAGGCACTGATGCTCACTCGCTTTATTATTTGCATGTGCTTGCATCGAAAGCATATTATCATACTAGGACAGAATATTGTATCCAAACACGGGAAAGAAACACTGTTCAAAGACAAGCTTTAACCTACGTATTTCACTTTAAATTGAGTACGATCATGTGTCACAATGATGGTTTTCTGACATTTGAGATTATAATTAAGTTTACTAGTGTTTTATAGTTTCTTTTTATTCTCTTTATTTAATTTATGTAACCGTTACTTTCACAAAGGATGTGTACAACTCGTCCATATTAAAGAAATTACATCACATTGTTAATGACATTAAAGCTCTTCTATGCTTCGAGCATTCATTATTTTTTAGTATCTTACTCCAAAGTAAAATTTACTGATAGCGAAGGATCGATCTAACAATTTGCATGGCATTAAAATGGCTTGTCCGAACGGTTGTTACAGCCCGCTTTGATTGCAAAGTGCTGCGTCAGCTAAGATTTACCAATTAAGGGAGTCGGAACCGGAACCGGTTGGCTAGCAGGCTGTCCGGGGACGGCTAACTTGGCAATTATATATTTTGCACTAGCTATATTTCAATGGAGCTGTGTAAGGCTTATTAATAGAAGAATACTACCAAGTATCCTTTTCTTGGGTGTCGTAAAAGGCGGCCAACGAACTGAAGTTTTCTCATACATCCAATAGTTTAAACCTCCGATGGACTCACAATCTATCAAACTGAGCACGTGTGCAGTTGTCATTTGGTGAAACGCGGACTGTGGCAGTGCATTGCATTTGCGGTCCTCATTGCTCTGTCTCTGACTAACCAATTGGCTATTTGACAGTTGTAACAATGAAATATGAAATATATCAGATATGGAAGTTTATAATTTAACAATAATTATCCAATAGTTTTTTTTAAATAAGATAATTTGTCAATATTTTATTTTTACAAAATAAATTTGCGATTAATTGTCTGTGGATTACAAGACCCGAAACACGGGCGGCCATGATAGAGCTTCCTATGAAGTCACAATTCACAAAGTAAACAAAAACTATCTGTCAGGTTTCAAGATAAAATTGGTTTGTCTATTGAAGTGTGACGTGACGTGAGTGACGTCAGTCACAGGGCAAAATGTCACGTGACCAACCATTTTCGCGCGAAATTTGAAATTATGTAAGAAGATTTTTATTAAATAAAGCTTTTAAAAAATATATATTGTAAGAGGTATAAAATAAGCGTTTGTAATTTTTAAAATACTTTTTCCGAGAACTGTCAAGTAGTCAATAGGGGATAATAGTCGTGAATATATGTATGTTTATGTATATTATATATAGAACTGAAACAACTGCGTTTAGGTTATGGTCTTTATGATACACTTAAGCACAGTGTTACTATTAACACTGTGACTTAGACTTGAAGACCAAATAAAATCACTTCGCGATTAGGAAGGCATGTTAGGCCGCCGTTTATAGGCCGATGATGATACCATTTAGCTGTCACTGATCTGGCAAACGAGCTTTCGGCTCGCCTGCTGCTATAATAAACGCTTGCAACACTAAGCGTATCACGTCCGCGTTGATAACGTTGAAACTTTAGTTCTTAGGCTCCCATGAATAGAATAGAATAGAACATCATTTATTACCAATACTGCCCTGTAATTTCACTGGATCTAGATCTGTTAAAAATACAGCAATGCAAACTGTGAAGTATGCTGTATTAGGGTCGTCATTCAGTCGGAAACAGGACAGTATCCTCGGTTCTTCATACTTTTATGTCTTTAGAAGTATTGCCGAACAAAATGCTGATTGAAAGTCGGATCTTCAATATAATAGCTTTTGTTTCTATATTCAATATAAAAACAAAAGCTCCCCAGAATTGGTTTTTTGATTAAAATCAGATAGATATCAAAAATCTTTCAATCTCATTCTGCATCAAATAAAATTCTGAACACTACATCTTATAAAACTTACGAGCCTGTGTAGAAGTTTAGAGACGAATTTCTAAATAATCGTATACTAGCAAGGCGCTTAAGATACACGGAGCTAAGCTTCTCGGTTCGACCAAAAGGCATAAAATCGAGGATGGCCCAGAAGTGCTGACTCCCAAGGTTTAGGTTTACCAATTAACGAAGTTGGTACCGGAACCGATGGCCCACTCAACTCCGGCTATCTATAAAAGGCAAACGGAAGCACTGTGCAAGCGATATTAGTTACAAACTGGACTGCCACCGTTAACATTTTAGAGCACCGTTAACATTTTAATAATTTTACATTCTGATTTTCTGCACGGCTCTTTTATATGTCCATTTTGTCTATAATAATAAAACTTTAGTAACGTAATTCAACAGGAACGAAAAGATACGTAAAACACTGTACCTACACCTTACAAAAGTTCATGAAAAGTAACTGATACGAGAACACTTTCAATTAAGAAGAGTCAAAGTAAGTATAAGACAAAAATTATGCTACCTTATTATTGTTATCGCTTAAGAGTTCGTCTTATCGTCGATCGCTTATGGTTTAAACCTATGTCGTATTTTACAGCCGTCTCTACGACTACCGCCTCATATACAGGGCGTCCCACGTACATGCCACATGGAGGGAAAGTAGGTACCTTGAATATTGTAGATGGAACATTTTACTGAAAGAAGACATTAATTTAATTTAAAAAACAATTTAAACTGCATTCGTAGATATTTCAATAATTACATGGTTGAACCGGGAATCGAACCCGTTACATGAGAAAAATAATCACCTGTTGCTTTATCACACCGATCGAAAGGCTTCATCATAAGGATTATTTTCTGCTAAGTAACATAGTGTCACAAATAAAAGGAAGACCATGAATTTAAACATTTTTAATACAAAATTAATTAATTTATGTATGTGTTTATTTTAAATGTCAGTTGTAATGTCCTTACGGCAATGTCAGCTTTTCATTTTTCTGAACAAAATTTCACATCATATGTTAAATTTTAGTCTACCTTTTATTTGTGACACTATGTTATTTAGCAAAAATAATCCGTAAGATGAAGCTTTTCGATCGATATGATAAAGCTACAGGATGATTATTTTTCTCATGTAACGGGTTCAATTCCCGGTTGAACCATGTAATTATTGAAATATCTATGAATGCAGTTTAAATTGTTTTTTAAATTAAAATAATGTCTTCTTTCAGTAAAATGTTCCATCTACAATATTCAAGGTACTTTCCCTCCATGTGGCATGTCCGTGGGACGCCCTGTATATACACACTCTGTCAGTCAACTAGAAAAAAACAAAAGAAACTAAAAGTATTTTTTTAATAATACGAACATATTGTGTCGATCGCTTTTTGTCTTAACCTATGTCGAGTGCCGACAAACTAGACTCTACTGCAAGACTGGACATCAAAATCTCGAAGAGTGGAAAAAGGGAAAAGAGGCCTTGCCCTGCAGTGGGACGACTATGGCTAAAATTAATAATAAATACTTAAATAAAACGTTAAATTTTGGACAGGTCTTTGTACGACTACCGCGTAATATACTCACACTTTGTATGTACCGTCCGCAGAGCCAAACCTATATCCCGGCGCCGAATAAAAGCCGTAAAACGTTTTCCATTTTTCATTTATGCGGCGCTTGATGTCCACTTCATTGTGAAACCGTTTTTCAATATCACCCTCAGCAACTTCCTGCGATTTTGTATAATTTGCAGAGAAAAAAAGGTATTCAGAAAAGGCTTCCGTTCCGGTGGATATGTTGTGGGTACTCAATGCCACGTCACGATTTTTGGTTGTTTCCATTTTTTTTTAAATACAGACAAACACAACAAACATATTGTACTGATTTCATACGTAAATAAGATTTAGTCGTGTGGGAAAAGCCTTCATCCAGCGGCAGCAGTAGGAAGTTGAAGTGTTTAATTTAATTTTTTTTGTGTATAATTTTATTAGACGACGACGACGGCATCGCGGCACAAAAGGAGATGACAGGACGCGCTAGACTGGATCTGGCGTCGTGCCATCTCTGAAGTCCCGGGTTCAATTCCCGGTCGGGTAAATTTAGACAAAACTGTTTTTCTGAATTGAATAAACCATATTACAGATTTCAATAGAAGCTTATCTTGAATTCAAACAAATTATATTCATTTAAGTAAATATTAACCCATTTAGGCCCAAGGGGTCGAGAACGATCCTCCAAACAGATGCATAGTCTTTTTTTTTAGGGAAACCAATTATCGAAATACATTTATGAAACTATATCATACAAAGTGAATAACAGCACTATCGATAACTATTTATTGTTTCATTACTAGAAAAATGTGTATAAGATAAGATAAGATAAGATAAGATAAAATTTATTGTCATAACTGTGTGCATTGGTTGTTACAATTAAAATGGTGTCAACAGTCTGTCCATTTCGGACGTACAATATTAAACAAATGCCATTTAAAAAAAAAAAAAAATTACAAAATTCAATACATTTAAACCATATTCATTAATGATTTATATTTTAGCGTCCTATTAACGCTTAAATATACTTAAGTAAAATTTCAAACACTGAAAAAAGACGACAACCTCAGGCGGGAATCGAACCACGCATCTTCCGCATTCCGGGCGGCTGCCTTAAATTACAAAATAATCATTTCACATATCAGCAAATAGAATTGTATAAAATAATAATAATTTTTAATAATCATAAATTTAAATTAAAAATAATGCATTCAAACAAAATATTAATAAAATAACAATAAAACCATTTCGCATGTCAGGATATAAAATTGTAAAATATTAATAATTAATATAAAACTAAAAATAGTTAAAAAATTCATCCAAATTATAAAAACATTTTTCGATTAACCACTCTTTTAGAGTTCTTTTAAAATAGGGGTTTTCAACACATTTGATATGAAGCGGTAAATGATTAAAAATTTTTATCCCCATAATCACGGTACTTTTGCCATAAATATAACTATAATGTTTTATGATACACACATCATAAGCATATTGTGAGCGTATATTCTTTTTGGATTGATTTTTTGGACAAAAATATTTTTTATTCTCCTTTACAAATACACAAATTTCTAGAATATAAATACACATCAGAGTTAGATATTTGAAATCTTTAAAAGTATTTCTTAATGATCCACAATTTTTAATATTATACATAATTCTGAGGCATTTTTTTTGTATTATAAAGGTGGATTGACTATTTACTGAGTTACCCCAGAATATTATTCCATACGTCAAAAGAGGATAGACGTATCCATAATATGCATTTTTTGCTACATTGATTGAGGCTACGTTCATCAAGATCGATATTGCATAACAACTACTAGAGAGCCTTTTATTTATGTTATCAATGTGCGACTTCCAATTCATATGGGTGTCAATAGTAACACCTAGAAATTTTATATCTGGTACTTTCTCAATCTCTTTGTTGTCAATCCTAACTTTAAAATCAAAAGGGGTTTTCTTATAGTTCCTAAACTCTATTAGCTTTGTTTTATCTAGATTTACTTTTAAATTAATTGAAGTCAGCCAACTATCGATAATTTGGAATGTTTTATTAATTTCACCAACAAAAACCCTATCCTCTATATTCTCATTTGATATGAATACTGTAGCATCGTCAGCAAACATGACACAAGTATGACTAATAATTAGTGGAAGGTCATTGATGTAAGTCAAAAACAACAATGGTCCCAACACGCTTCCTTGAGGAACACCTAAGACATTTTCTTCAAAATTTGATTGGACACTTATTATTGTTTTTGTTGTTTTATCAAAAGAATCTAAAATTGTCGCTTGAGACCTATGTGCCAAATAAGATTCAATTAGTTTCAGCGCTATGCCGCGAATTCCTATATGTTCTAGCTGCTTAAACAATATTTTATGTACAACACAATCAAAAGCCTTTGATAAATCTAAAAAAAGGCCTATGCATGTCTTCTTTTTATCTATATCTGCCCAAACTTGCTTTAAAATTTTAAATATAGCCAATGTCGTATTTTTTCCTTTTTGAAAACCAAATTGATTCGAATGAATTATGTTATTTTTGTTCACAAATGATGTAATCCTATTAAAAATAACTTTTTCAAAAATTTTGGAAAAATTTGATAGTAATGCAATTGGCCTATAATTGTTCATATCACTCTTATTACCTTTTTTAAAGAGAGGTTTTATAAGCCCTTTTTTTAAGTCATCCGGGAATATACCTGTTTCTATTGACAAATTTATAATGTACAATAAAGGTTCAACTATAAATTGTATACTTGATTTTATTAAAGTCATTGGAATATTATCATGACCTACACTTTTTTTATTTTTTAATTGTTTTAAGATTGTCTTTAATTCCGAAATTGTTACTGGGGTCATAAAAATGCTATTAATATTTGATCGACTTACTGGTTGGTACAAAATATGATTTATATTCTGTAATGGATTATTTAAATTTATAAAATAGTTATTCATTAATTCAGCTATATCTAGTGGATTGTCAATTAAAATGTCATCTTTTATTATATTTTCTATTGTTTCTTTTATGCTATTTGATTTTGTTGTATTTTGTTTTATAATTTGCCATGTAGCCTTGCTTTTATTATCACATTCATTTATATAATTTAAATTTGTGTTCCTTTTAGATTGTCTTATAACTGATTTCATAATTTTACAGTATTTTTTGTATTTATTTTTTGTAGCTAAGCAATTCATGTTTCTATTTTGTAAATATAATCGTCTCTTAGTTCTACTGGCAGTAAGTATACCTTTAGTTTTCCAATTAGGGGCTTTCTTATAGGTTATTTTAATTTTCTTGACAGGAACACAAAGTTCAAAAATAAGTTTAAATTTATCTATAAATGCTTTATACGCCTGGTTAGGGTTAGTATGAGAATAAACATCTTTGAAATTGGTTTGTGAGAGGTATTTAACGAATATTTCCAAGTAAGCATCTGGATTTCTTTTGTAAATATACCAATATTTTTCATTAAAACCGCGACTTGACGGAATTGAAATCATTTGAGATGAGTGATCTGATAAACCAATATGTAATACATTAGCTTTAAATTGTTTCTTATTGGTGATTATATTATCAATACATGTTTGAGAGTGAGTGGTGATTCTGGTAGGTGTTAAAATGGCTGGAAACAATTTATATGATTCAAACATGTTTAAGAATGATTCCGTTTTACAATTCTTTAGCAGTATATCTACGTTAAAATCTCCTAATATAAATATATTATTGTATCTATTTCGTGTCCTTACCATAACCTTATTCAGTAGATATTCCATATTATTTAAGAATATGGTTAAATCACTGTTCGGTGTTCTATAGACGCATAATATTAAATAATTTAAACCGCTCAATACAATACCGCAGCATTCAAAGTGACATTCAATAGACATTTTTGATATCCATTGCAGTTCGCAGCAATCAATAGAGTATTTAGAAAAAATTATTACTCCACCCTTCGATTTACGTTTCCGACAAAAATGAGTTACCTTCTTATATCCCTCGATTTGAAAAGTGTCAACTTCATAATTTTTTAAGAAAGTCTCACTAAAACAACATATATGTATATCTTTTTCATGCAATAATATTTCCAATTGATCACGTTTCGATTTTATACCTTGCGTATTTGAATGAAATAAGTTAAGACAATTTTTATCCTTAGCAACGAAAAAACTTTTGATCATTATTCGCTATATTTTGTCTCGTCGAATGCCTAGCTTGTACATATTTTGTTTGTTTAAAAAAATCTGTTATTCTATGCTGTGATTTGCGCGTTATTTTTATATTGTTTGATAATTTCCTTCTTTTCGCAGGTTTAATATTAAAATATTCAGTAATTTGCTTTTGTACTGTTATTTTTATTTTATTACATATTTTTAGACTTTTGTCTTTTTTGTAGTTTAATAGATTATTTTTATAGGCAATTGCAAGTATTTCGCTTAATAATAGTCTACACGTGAATAGTTTATAATCAATTATTGAATCATAATTATCTAAAGGTACAAATCTTGTATAATGAAATTGAGAACACACCAGACGTATTTCTTCATTCTGCTTGTGTACATTCAAAACATCATTTTCATTTATTTCGGGAATCAATACATTTGTGTTTGAGAGTAGTGACATATAATAATAAAGAAACGATCGAAATCCATGTGGGTTTCGGTCATTTGATCCCGCCATAACAATAACATAATCAGAGGTAGTAAAATCTTTACATAAAACATTGCAAGATTTCAAAATTTGATCTATTTGAGCATTCGGTTTTATTAAAGCGGTCACATGATATTCAGTACCAAGCAATTTTTGCAGGATATTACAAATACCTTTGCCATTTTGGTCGCTTATAATCATGACTCTGTTTTTTAAATGAGTACTTGTGATGTTTCTAGACACCGTGTTGCTGCTGGTAACAGGCACTTCACATGTCGATTCCACGTATTTCTCAGTATTTTCCATATTTACTAGGTTTGTTTCCGGAAGACACGTTACCGATGATTGTTGAGGTTGAATTTCACTTTTTACATTGCTTGATTGAGAGTTTTCATTAGTTGTTTGGTTTGGTGCCGAATTATCTGTGAAGAGACTATTCTGTCCTTTTTCTCCGACAACTTTTTTATTTCTATCTTTTTTAGGTGTTGACCGACATATTTGCGATAAATGGCTAGTTTTTCTTTCATAAATCATTACTTGTTTTTTAAGAGAACTATTTTCTGATAACAAATTTTCAATTTCCAGATCCGCTGATTTCAGTCTTACCTCTAGTTCCACAATTTTCATTTTTAATTCATCTATATCTTCTTTTGAATTGTATCCAGCCTCTGGACAGCTTCTATTGGATTGAGTCGTTTCTAAGTCAGGGCAGTAATAGCTATCATCTGAATCATCCAAATTAAGTGATTCATTGGATTTTCTTGTAGAAATATCTATTTTCTTTTTCAAACGATTAGTAACAAATGTTATAGGCGTAGATGTAATATCAATTTATGGTTTTTAAAGTTTTGATTTGTTCTGGTGTGGCGATTTTTAGGTTTGCACGGACAGCAATGTTAGTTTTAAGAGTTATTATTTTAAATATTTTAAGTAAAACAGTAAATTTAAATAAATCGATTATTGCTTTATGTAATGTAATAATACAATTTTAGATAGACTTTCAATTAGATGGCTAAATCAAAGTAATTACTTGGATGGGTCGCTAATGACCCCCTGGGCACATCTGTTCCAAAAATTGCTAAGAGAGATGGGTGGAATAAAATAGTACTGAGACAGATAAAGTCTATTTTATTTTAAAAAGCTATGCATGTCAGCTATAAAACATTTGTCATGAAAATAGAGATTGCATTTTATACATATTGTGACGGTTTTGTTTTGTCACAAGGCATATCTTCGCCTAGCCTGACCAGTAAAAATGTTGTGGTCTACTGCATGTCTCTTCACACTGAAAGAAACACTTGTAGCTACGAAAAGCTGTGGTTTTGCTGAAGCTGTGGTCTAACTTATGCCATAGCTGTACAATAAGTACGAGGCGAAACTTCAGATTATCAACGGTAGCTCCAACCAAAACAATAGATATACCATTTCTTTCCTCTCATTGCAATACGGTATACCCCTATATTAGTATCTAAGCATAATTGATTAACGCCACCTTTATATTAATTAATTATATTTATAGATAACATGAAGTTGGACGTATTATCAACATCTGTTTCGTTGCAACATAATATATTTGTACTATTTACATATAATTGAGATAATAGTTGGACAATACTTGCTTGCGAGATCTTATATAGCTACCGTCGATGCTCTGATGTCAAGATCCTTAAGAATAAAGTATCTATGCTTTAGCTAAGACATAAATTAGACCGGCAAAACCACAGCTTCACACACTCGTTGCTACTAATGTTCCTGTCAGTGAGATGAAACATTCAGTAGACCACGACATTGAACTGGCCAGGTTAGGTGACGATATGCATTGTGCAAAAACAAAATCGTGTAACTGTCTAAAAAATGCAATGTCAATTGAGCCGTGATGACTTGAGCTTTATATTAATAGTTTTTTTTAAAGAAAATCGCCTCCATCACTCCCAATACTGTTTTATTTCACCCATATACCTACCCCGAGCAATTTTTGTACCAGATGTGCATGAAAAAAAGAGACTTTTAGTTGTGTAAAAAAATTAAAAGTATTTTTTCTGAAGTAGCAATGATGAAAGGTTGACAAATTCAAAAAATTATAAAAATCGGAGCTGCAAATAGTTGTGGGCATATATGGGTTAAGTATTTTAATATAGAAACCAAATAATTTGACCAGACAGTGTTCCGTAACACATTTCGGCTATAACTTGCATGCCCTGGCAACTCGCACTAAGCTCACTCATCTCGATGTTTAAGTCACCGTAAACTCAAACGTGTGTTCGAAAATGCGTTTAGTGAGTACTTAACACTGCTGCAACTACATTTGTTTGAAGCTTCAGTAAAGAGAAATACGTAGAAATAAAATACAGGTAGAAATATTCGAATTTCGAAATTCTTTATACTCCGTACATTTAACAATAACAATGTCTGCAGTTTTGTTTTATTTTTTACAATTTGTGTTTTGTCGAATATTAATGTGAAATAATGGTGGATTATTTATTGTTAAGTGTTCGTGAACGTGCATGAGTGTTAGCAAATAAAACAAAACAGTGCAACACCACTTTTCAAATTCTCTCAAGAAGTCCGTGTGAGACCTCAATAAAGTCCCACAGCTTTATTGACTCAATAAATAAAAGCACCTATTGCTTAAGATAGGGACTCTTAATAATTACTCGTAGGGTAGACCGGGTACAAAAGTACCACGGGGCAATAGTACCATTGCCAATATTTCCAAACACAAACAACTTTTGCACGTGTGTATAGCGTCACGACATGCGCTCCATGCGTCCCCACCCGCGCACCAGTCGACGGCGCTCGCGCTGGAAAACTGACGTGTACACAGGGGATTTTTTGTTTTTGGACAGTCACAGTAAGTATACTCGTTAAATGCTTTAGTCTGTAATTCACATTAAACTCGGTATGTTATCAAATTATTGCTTTCACTAGTTTATTTAGATTTCAGTCTTTGTAAGAGTGAGAAATTATAGATATTCATTGAGAAAATGCCGTGATTTTTAGGTAAATATTCAAACTGTCTACTTGGAACAATTGTACCAGTAACGGTGGGGTCAATTGTAGCGGTACAATTAACCCCGTGGTAGAATTAACCCCGAAGTTGTATTAGTTATGACTTATCATTAATTAGAATGAGTTAGAATTAATTATAATGAATGATTATAGTGAAATACTAATTTGGACATTTTGTTTTAGATGCCACGGCGAAGACCTAAGTTTACGGATCGAGGCTCTAAAGACCTGTTACTTTATGAACAGGCATTTCAAGAAGTTCAAAATGGGCGGTCTTTTCGGGCTTAAGTGCTAAAAATAAAAACAGTATAATATTAATACTCTCTGTCAAGGTCAATTGTACCAGGGGTCAATTGTACCTACATACAAATAAATAGTTTTTGATTTATGTGATTTTCATGAATGATATTAAGATGATTATATACTTAAAAGTAGTGTTTGAGCCAAAGGAATAGTATATTATGTAAGAGTTGACTACTTTTAGATATTGGGGAAGAAAAGTCTGTTAAGTTTTTTTTTTAACTTTCTTGACTGATTACTTTAAATATTTTGGTTCCTAAAAGCAAAGACTGAAAGTGTATATCTTTGTTACAACGTAAAATTACCAATTATTAATAAAGTCATTATTAATAACACATAAAAAAGAGTTTTATTACAAACATATTTTTGGTACAATTAACCCGTAGTAGGGGTCTATTGTAACATATGGTATCGTTCTGTTCAGATATGATTTTCACTGACTTTTCGGTACCGTAGGTTTTCTCTAAATACACACATTTGCAGCTTAATAGTTTAAGTATTAATTTTTAAACAAAAAATTAAATATATTCAGTAGATTTGTCACTATCAACCAATGTTTCAAAAATGGTACTATTGTCCCCGGTCTACCCTAATATTATAAAAAGTATCTTTTGCTTGAGATTGGGACTTCTAATAATTACTCGTAAAAATTCATAAAGTCATAAAAACTTTTTAATGTCACTTCTTGAGAAGAAACGCCATTTCAAGAGCGAATATGAAAAAGAAAATTTAAAAAAAAACTAGTTAAAAGATTTAGAGAAACCGTAAAATAACGTTAATTGCCTGCATTTCTAATACCTACCAAGCCTTGTACTCAAAAGGTTTTGGAACACTTAAATTTTATACTAATAATTCTATCTAAAGCAAAAATAATAAAAATGGCTACGGGAAATAAACTATGACGACACAGAGGCTTTGTTAACTATTATCTACTAACACTGGTACTTGAAAATTAACATTTATAGAATTTTACAAAAAAATAAAAAAAAATATATATATATATACATATAAGTATATACTTATAGCACTGTAAATACAAAAATCGGATATTAAATAATATTTATATATACAGGGTGTAATCGTTAAGTGTGCACAGGCGATTATTCCAAAACTATGAGAGATATCAAAAAAACTTAAAACTTATAACGAAAGTACGTTATCTAATGAGTAAAATGGCATCAATAACTTTTTAAAAATCAAACGAGTTGTATCCAAAATTTTGACATTAAACACTCCCATACATTTAGTATGAGATTAGTAGAAAGGTTTTAGTTTCCTTGTTTTATGTGGTCTAGTATTCATTTTACCTTAAAAAAAAGATAAAGATTAACTTTTTGTTCTTCCCTTCCCTTAAAAGAGAGGGGTGTCCCCGCTGACCCCGGTGTCCAGGACACTAATCCGAGCTGTGGCCTAGACCTCAAGGGACGGCCATGGAACAGCGCTCTAGTCATCTGGCTTAAAACACATCGGGGGAAGTAGACACCCCTAAAAACGGTTACGCTGAAATGGAAATTTGCAGCACACAGCAATTTCTCCCAAAAAATGTCTTATAAAAAGACTTCAACGCGGTCTTATAAGTAGGCCCTATTACCGAGTGGTGAAAAGTGGGATTTTCAAAATTTGAACATGAACTTAACGTTCTGAAGTACTTCCCAGCATCGTAATTATAAAGAACGGGAGCAAGGAGGGCGCGCAATTCGTTCACGCTCATCTGTTTTATTCTCCGGTGTGCCAGAAAGAGGAATGGAACAGGGGAATGGTAAATTAAACAACTGAAACAAATAAGCATCACGTTTAAACGTGATTATTCGGGCCTCTTGAGAAAAGGGCCTATCTTTGTAACGTAGTCGGTGTAATATATTTTGCTGAGTAATAAGAAGGTTTACACATTTCTGTGTGGTGGCGGATCACCCCACAAACCCCAAGCGGTCGCATGAGACCGCACCTACAAAAACACACTTGACTTTGTACCGTGTTTTCATAGACCTACAGACTACTTTAGTATGAACAAGTTTGATTATTTCGGTTCTGTGGTACATTTTATGCATCGTGATCGCAAAGTATCGCATAGTGTATGCTCGATTCTGTCAAATTTGACGTTGACAGTTGCGCCAATTTTTTGTCAGAAAATTTCCACGAGTGAGTAGTAAAGTATACTACCGACCCATCTCTTCTCCTGGTTGCGTTAAAGGCGACTAACAGCCTGTACATACATCCAACAGCAAAAAGCAGCGATGGACTCACCACTTGTCTCTCTGAGCACATGAGCAGTTGTTCTTTGATGGTTTCACCAATGGACTATGGCAGAGGACTAATTTTGCGGTCCTCATTGCCTAGTCTCTGACTAACACTCAGGGGATAATAGTTGTGAGTGTATATAATATAATGTATACTACACATTTCGGTATCCCAAGATAAGTCAATTTTAATGAATCTTTGCGATTTTATTTATTTATTTATTTATTTATTATCTAAAAAAGCTACAAAACAAATAACAACCATAAATACAAATAAAATATACAATTTACACAAGTTCAAAACTAAATTGTTACCTTAAACTATGTAGCCTTATCATGGCTTTAAGGTTTTATAATAACATGCTGTAAGTACTTATAATTAAAACAATTCAATGAATTAATAATAATGTGTTTTTCACTAAAACAATTTTATTTTAAATTAACTATGTTAGACTACCTTATGTCATCGTCGCATACTGGGCTATTCTGGCCATATCGCCAGACGTGGCTACAGTACCTTGGAAAAGCTCATTGTGGTGGGAAACGTGGAAGGAAAACGTTCACGAGGCCGGTCCCCGACCAGGTGGTCTGACCAACTGAAGGGAACACCAACGTCCCGCTTCTACGCCGCGGTGAGGATGGCCACAGACCGGACCCGATGGAGACAGTTCGTCCAATCCAAAGTGCTGCCGTGATGATCACGATCCTCAGTCATGAGGGAACGACCGAAAAGAGAGATGTTTGACTATAAATCGCATAAAATTCTCTTGATATATATTATTAAATTCTCTTGATAATATATATTATTATTTTATACATACATATAATCACGACCATTATCCCCGAAGGGTTAGACAGAGACTAGGCAGAAATAAAAAGAAATAAAAAGAAAACTAATGAGGACAGCAAAAGCAGTTCAATACCATAGTCCACTTTTCACCAAATAGCGACGGCACATGATCTCAGCTTGCATGACAGGTTGTGAGCTTATCACCGCTCTATGCTGTTTGATATTATGTGCAGTCTTTAGTCCGTTAGTCGCCTTTTACGACACCCAAGGGAAGAGAGGTGGTGGTAATATTCTTTCACAGCTACGCGACACTGATAAAAAGTAGTTGTCGAAAAAAGTAGTTTTTAAATAGAACTTAAATTATAGCAGCAATAGCGCGCTTCTTCTTCTTTAAAGAATACTTCTTTCACCGCTACGCGACGCGGTTAATTTATTATGTTATCGTAGTTTTTATTTTATGTTTTCCATAAACTGTTAAAAGCTCTGAGATATCGAAATGTGTAAACCCACTTAAGAAATTACAAGATTAAGTTTGGCTTTGCTATTTGCTTGAGCATTGTTTTCCCGAAAAGGTCTACAAATTAAAAAGCCTTTTCATACATACGTCGATAAATTAGATTAAAAAAGGACGATTTAGAAGGATTATATTTTATATATAGCGACCAAAATCTTAATTTTTTAAATGGTCATGGTTAGTATAACATTTTAATAATTATGACTGTAATGTTGTTCTTGACATTTCAATATTAAGAACAAGATTATCATCTTTTATTGCCTTGGAATGCCTGTAAATTAATTCCATTATTTTAAAAATAAACAAAACTCACTTTGTGTATTATTTAGAGCAATCATTAATTGAGACATAATTGTATAAATGCGAAAGTTCTTAACGAATTGGTGTAGTGCAAGTCAGTCGCAGATATACTTAGCTCGAGTAAGGCGAGACACGAAGTTTTGCTGCAACAATGGGCTCTTTTATGCACTACTAGCTTCTGCCCTCGACTTCGTCCGCGTGGAATAGTTACTTTACGCTAACGCTAACAGCTCTAACCAGCGACTTTGTTTACGTAGAAGGTGAAAACCGCCGGCCTTGCACATCATAAATGCGCGGCGATGTTATTTTAAAACTGCGATATCTCCTAAGATATTCGTTGAAATCGAATAATGTTAATGGCAATTTTGTTTTTAATTAAATACTTGTGATGTATAACGTATTTATTTGGATAAGGATTAATATCATGTTTATGAAAACACCTTCGCAAATAATGCATTATTTTAGAACAAATTTGTTGGCATAAAAAAGGTTATAGTGAACCTAGCTTAAAAGATAGACATATGCTTTCGTGGATTTTTTTTAGAACTTTTAAAGGGAAAAATTCTGTCATAAATGATTTTTGCGAAACTTTAGCAGTTTACGCAGCGCACGCAGCGGAAGTTCTCAAAAGGAAAAAAAACCCCGATTTTGAAACATTCTTCATTGATGCTTTGCTCCTATTAGTCTTAGCGTGATGATATATAGCTTATAGCCTTCCTCGATAAATGGGCTATCTAACACCCAAAGAATTTTTCAAATCGGACCAGTAGTTCCTGAGATTAGCGAGTTCAAGCAAACAAACTCTTCAGCTTTATAATATTATTATTATAGTATAGATTAGTAGGTTTAACTATTAACCAACTACTAACTAGAGTGTCGTAAAAGACGACTAACAGACTAAAGACTGCACATACACACTAACGTTACAACAGTTCAAATACAAGCAAACAGAACGTAACATTACACAAATAATAGTTCACTAAAAGTCAACATTGCAATTCCATTACCATCGATTCCAAACTTATTACCTACGTAGTGATCTGCAATCTGCGCACAGGGGAATGATTAATTTGCCCACCCCTGACGCATTACGCCCCGGCACGACATGCTCCCAAACAGAGATGTAGCGGCCACTCTAAATATAGTTATTTTGAAAGAATTTAGTTTAACGTGACAGACTTCAGTTTATAGAAAAAAATGCTTACGGTAGCCGTTTGCTCCGTTATTTGATTTGTGAGAAGTGCGCTTCCATCTTCAGCCTTATTGTTACTTACCATTACTTATGTAAGACGAATTTAGGTATTGTTGTGGCATAACAAAATATATAAATAAGGTATGTAACAAAGTTAGCATCATGTAAAGACAAAAACAGGCTATCTGTTCGGTCGCGTATAGTTGAAGTTCTTTAGTGTTAATTAAACATTAACAATATTTCGTTAACATTAAGTGTTTTGTAGAATTTTCTTTGCAAAGTATTCCTACGTGCTAGCTTTCCGATGGTAGTATAAATGTCTATAAAACATAAATTGCACTACACTCAAGTTCTTTATCACACAGGAGGGTTTAACCGAACAACCCACAGCCCTACCCCAAACATATGTGCCTTACGCAATTGTCAGTGTGTGTTCGCATTAAGTGTAATATTGTGATGTGAAGTAGTCTCTGCGGTGTCAAATACAGGTGTCGCAGTATGCAGCGTGCAATAACCCTGCGTCGGTCGGATCGGGGCCCATTTGTCCCAAACTGTATTACTCTGTGGTCCAAACTTTGAAGGGAGCGGACGGCCAAAATTTTACACAACAATTTATCCGAAAATGTTTGCAACATCTGACCGGAAACGTTTTCGGTTTGATGCGTGCACAATATAGACGTTAGTACGTTCATTGCAATATGTTGTTATTAGTTGACAATAGACTACATATCACAAAACAGCTCCAGTTATTTTACTGCATTTTTTGTTTTAATAGGACTAAGTTCATCGTGAACACATAACCAAGCCTTTGGTAATACGAACAAAGTATGTAGCATCTCATATGGTTTATAATGTATTATTAGAGCTAGTTTACAATGAGTAAACGAGGGTATTAAGTTAAGGGTGGCTCGTTAAATAAGACCCTTACTTAGTAATAGGACAATTTTGTCGGCCCTCTGGATATAATCAAATAATTCAGTCCCCTGGAGAAGCAATCAATGTTACTTCTGATATTACATGACCGCGTGCGGTATTAGTTTATGATATAGACAACAGTGACATGTAAGTATCTATTTGTTACTTTATTTATAATGACAATGTGTCGTTACTAAAAAATAACCAAAGTAAGAAATTGTTGTATTAATACGCAGAGGTATGTTACACAGATAACGTTACAAAATATTACTAGATTTTGCCTGCTTCGCTCACGAGTAGTCTTTAACCGTCTCATCTATCTCTCTATTAAAAAAATCACCATAATCGTTTAGCGGTATACTTACGTATGCGTGAAAGCGTAACAAACAAACAAACTTACATAAAAAACTGGTGTAATATTCTAAACATGATAGTATATATTTACAATGTGCACATGTGCATATGCCCACAGTTGGGGGACATGTTTAATTTATAGGTTTATTTTTTAGTTTTAAGTTTAGTTAATTTTATTTAAGTAATTAGGTTATGTTGTTGTTTTTATTCTTTCTTTTGTATGTTTCAATAAATTACTCATATTTACAATTACAAGTATTACGTTAAAGGTACAATTTACCCATCAAATATTTATATCGAAAACGTATATTAAAAGCCTTTTATTATTGATCAGTAGTAAAATCTCACTTTTTTTTTAAACTACATTGCTTAAGCAACACAAATAGTTATAAGTATCGTATAGAACTAGTCAATAGAGGTTGCGAGGCTCGACTTAGATTAAATGGTAGATATCAAATTAATTGATCGAGGGTGAGAAGCAATCGGCCGAAAATCCCTGCTGGCGAAGATGTATGAGCGGGGAGGAAGTGCATATCCACATTTGCTAGCATTACCTAAAAAACCGGCCAAGTGCGAGTCGGACTCGCGCACGTAGGTTCCGTACCATTATCTATAAAACTTTGATCGATTTTTTAATAATAGTGTATTTTTTTTTTTTTTTTTTTTTATATAAGAGGGAGGCAAACGAGCAGGCGGGTCACCTGATGGAGAGCAATCACCGCCGCCCATGGACACCCGCAAAACCAGAGGAATCGCAGACGCGTCGCCGGCCTTTAAGGGAGGAATAGGTTTAAGGAAGGAATAGGAATTGGGAGGAGGGGGGGGGGGGAAGGGGCCTCCGGAACCCTCACTGGTCGGACGAAACACAACAGCACCAAGTGCCATTATTTCACGCCGAATATTAGTGAGAGGGTGGTATTACGCCGGGCGAGCCGGCCCAATGTGTGCTGCAACGCAGCGTGGCTCTACCACTCAAATAAATTAATTTATGACGTACTTTTTAAAAAAACTACTTACTAGATCTTGTTCAAACCAATTTTCGGTAGAAGTTAGCATGGTAATGTACATCATATGTTTTTTTAGTTTTATCATTCTCTTATTTTAGATGTTACAGTTTTTGGTGCACATTTTACCACTTTGGATGTGTCTCTCGCGCAAACTATTTAGTTTTGAAAAAAATTACATTAAAAACCTTAATATCATTTTTGAAGACCTATCCATAGATACCACACGAATGGGTTTGATGAAAAAAAAATGGAGTTTCAGTTCTAAGTATGGGAAACCCCCAAAATTTATTGTTTTTTTTGTGTGAATATCTAAATGAAGTTCACAGAATACATCTACTTACTAAGTTTCAACAGTATAGTACATAAAGTTTCGGAAAAAAGTGGCTGTGACATACGGACGGACAGACAGACATGACGAATCCATAAGGGTTCCGTTTTTGCCATTTGGCTACGGAACCCTAACAAAAACGTGATAACACTATGGAAAGAGAAATTTTATCAGATACAATATTAACAGTTCCATAATAACACCCTTTGGGTTTCAAGGCGACTCACGGACTTATGACTGCACATACATTCAAAAGCAAAGAGCGGTGACGGGCTCACCACTTATCACGCTGAGCACATGTGCAGTCGCTATTTGGTGAAAAGTTGAGTATGGCAAAGGACTGCTTTTGCGGTCCGCATTGCCTAGTCTATGACTAACCCTTCGGGGATAATAGTCGTGATTATATGTATGTATGTACCTATGTTATATATTTAAAAAAATGTTTATGCACTTAAAGTGCACAATTAAATGAAGATCATCACTCGACGTAGGTTTTCCATACAATGTTATCGTATAAAAAGATCTTTCTTGCTAACTCAACCCGGAATTACGAATGAGTTATCACTAACACATTTAGCACTTTTTTTTTAAATTCTTATTGTCAACAGCTAATATCTTTAGTTACCCTCTTACGGATGTATTATATATACCTAGATATATAATTATTTACTATACGAAATTTATAATCAATGTAAGTTTCCTTTGTTTTGGCTACTAGAGTTAGAAATTTAATATAATTTGTATGGAGCTTCATTATGAATTTCGGCTGTAGGTAAGTCTATAACTAGTATTCCGCTTTATTATGTAAAGTTCAACAAAACTATAAAAACATAATTCTTAATGTATATAATTGTTAAACATTGCATCATAACATAACAAACCTGACCACGTAATTAAAATACATACTCAATGAATGGAATCTGATTCCCATTTCGAACCGAACACTCAGAGAGCAACACGGGCGCTTTGTAGTGCCCCAAAACAAATAAATTTACATGCGAACAATAACTGGAACTGCTTTGGGTTTATTAGACCACCTAGCGAATTGAGTGAGTGAATTTTACGTGATACTGAGATAAACGAGAATTTGAATTGCATTGAAAAAATACATAGTTCTCTTCCATAGGGTTAAACATTTGAACTTCTTCTCATAATACGTACCGTAAGCCGAACCATGGTTAAATTGGTCTTTATATAGGGGTCAATAGAGCGATTATTGCAATGCATATAGGACAAGGTTTTTTTTTGTTAATGAAGCTAACAATATCTAACGAGGCAACCGGGACGTTGTGTTTGACGAAAATTTTTTTCATTGTCCTTTTTAATCAATTATTTTAATTATGATGTGGAGTGATAATAAGGCTAAAGATGGAAGAGCACTTAAGAGGGTTTACGCATTTTGGTTTTTCATACAAACTTCCAAGTCGAAATTTTAAAAAACCAATAAGCCAATTTTAATGACACTTTGCATGCTAAGCACATTTGCAGTCGCTTTTTGGTGAAAAGTAGACTATGGTAGAGCTTTTGCTGTCCTCATTGCCTAGTCTCTGATTAACCCTTCGGGGATAATTGTCGTGATTGTAATGTAAGTCATTTACACCTACATCTAACGCTGCACTCACGTGTAATGTCGGTGGTCGCCATTGAGGTACAATATACTAGAGAAGACACCGCGAAGCAAGTTTGTGCGCAACTAAGGTGCAGTCGCAAGGTCCACAATCGCTTGAATCACGCGCAACCACTGAGGCGTTTGCAGCCCAAGTGCGGCCGGCAGGCCGCACTTGAACGGGACACATCAGTGGTGAGCGGTGTCTTCTCTATACGTAGTAATAATAGCTCAATGGTGGTCGCATCGTAACATACAACGCGACGGTCTCCGCCATTACCGGAACAGTGGCGCATGACCGAACACTGTTCTTGATTGCCAGTAGCTTTGCACCGTAGCTTTCTACATTTTGGGTGACCATTTAAAGGTTTAGTGCTACGTGGTAAAGTTCTCGGGGTATTCCTCGAAGCGCACCCAGACCAAGTGTACCTAAACTATTCCTCCAAGCGCACCCGTCGGGTGCGCTTCAGAATAGGTGATTAAAATATTATATTTTTATTCTTCGAAGCGCACCAGCAGATAAAATGAGGAAAGAGATGTAGTAACAAACAGAAAATATCGATAACGAATAACGTACCTACGTTTATTTTTAGAGTATCTACCTCTTTTCATTTATGTCACACTGGTACTTTTAGCACAGAATAAGTAAAAGTACTACCGTACTTTTAGTTCAAAATAACTGTCATGATTCAATTTATTATTGACATAATTAGTATGTTGCAGCACCTAGTCCAACTCCTTTATTTCTTTTTTCCTGATAGTTAAGGCTAAGTAAGATCGCTAAGGCGCCTATCTACCTCTTTTCATTTATGTCTCCCTGGTACTTTTAGATCAATATGACTGTCGTGATTCAATTTATTATTGACGTAGTAAGTTGCTTAAGCACCTAGTCCTAGGGTCCTAGTTTCTATCGACATCAATATTACGAATCTTTTAAGCTCCTCTCTATTTTTTACCGTAAGTGCGCTTCGAGGAATAACAATATAATATTTTAATTACCTATTCTGAAGCGCACCCAACGGATGCGCTTTGAAGAATAGTTTAGGTGCGCTTGGTCTGGTGCGCTTCAAAATGGGTGCGCTTCGAGGAATACCCTAAGTTCTCGGCCTAATATCGGGAGATACTGAATTCAATTCTAAATAACAGGTGTGATATCACTGAATAATATATACTAGGTGATATCTCTGTTATTAAGTTATGAAATTTATGTTGATCGTTACAACAATGATGTACCGATTTCTATTGGTAGGTGTTACTCTCTTCACAAAAAAGTACTTAACAGCTAGTAATGAATTGGAAATCCAAACTACATGTTTGTGTCACCTTTTTTGTTTACCATGTCGATAACCTGACGCGTAAGTGTAACTTTTTAATCTTAAACAAAACACTTGCGAAGTTAAAGAAAACACGATCGCAAAGTTGTTAACGACAGATATGGCGATGATGCTTTCGCACCATATAGCACAATAGCTCGTTCGCGACCTACTTCTGAGTGGAGTCGGGCAAACGTTTCCCATTTGTGTTCGAACGAGAAAATGTGAAATAACTCCATCCATACAAAACGTCGTTAGTAGAGCGTGAGATGCACATTCTGTTTTTATTTTGTCAAGATTTTCGTAATTAAAAAACAATGGTGCACGTGACAAATCGTGAATGCGAATTCGAATTTCAGTGAAAAAAAACGGCTCGGTGTAGTTAAAAAGTAACCCCGGATCGGCTAGTGGCGGTAATGTACCGAGCGACTCCCTCCGTAGTTCGGCAGTTGGTTGCGTTTTATTTGTTGCCCGGGTATTTTCCGTTCCCCATTCACATGAATCAAACCGAACGGACTCATTTATTTGATACCGGCAAGATACAACTGTAGCTAGTAATTCGTATGCACGGTCGCGAACGGCGGAGGGTGATAAAACGCACTGTGCCGATGGCGGCTTGAGCACAGACAATTCATTAACTTTTTATTTGCGCACATTTGTTATGTTCGGACCGTTTTGTGACGGTGCGTTGTCACGTACTCGTCATCGACTGTGATGAAGCTACAAAAAAAAATAACAACTCTTTCGCAGACAGAACAGAAGAGACCTCTTTCTTTTGTTCTGAGCTTTCATACTTTATGAAACTTAATGCTAGATGGCGCTGCTTTGATTCTATAAATTGTTAGTTATCTATAACCCGAACGAATAGTTAGAAATTCATATCAGGCCTCCGAATGCTGAGCACAAGTTTTATTCGCCATTCCATCACGTTAACGAAAATTAGTATGGCAAAATTGCAACATAATTATTTGCTTTTTAAATTTGTTGAAAGTTTGCTCTTTGTACTTTTTGTTTTTTAATGTGTGCACGATAATAATAAGTAAGCGCGGGCTCGGCTGCAATCGTAATTTTAATTTATTTTTCAATTAAATAAGGTTTGTATTTGTTGAAACTCACCTCGTTTGTCACCAAAAAGTGCTCACGTGATCCAATGGCTTGAAACTCGCACAGTACTTTGACTAACTATAGGGCCAAATTTCATAAAGAATGTTTGTAAACTAATTTTATTGACAATTCTTTGTTGTCACTCGGTTTGTTACAATATTATTTCAAGAAAGTCAAAAAATTGGTTTTCTGGTGTATCTCTTTCAAGAATTTGAAAGAAAATTTATTGCAAAAAGAATGGTCAACTCAACAAATTTGTTTACAAACAATCTTCATCGAATTTTACTCAAGTATACTGACTTTCCGCTGTTTGTTGACTCCCTTGCTTTTGCTTACCCCGCCACTTTTAGCCGTCGTACACACGGCGTCAGTATAAAATGAATATTGATCCGTAGAACCAAATCATAAAGTTGAAAATTAATTGTAGAAAATTGACAGTTTTGGGTAGATTGATCTGACGCCGTGTACATAGCTTCACTTCTTTGATTATTTGAAACGCATTTTAAAATAACCAAGCTATAGATGCAATGAAATGTTATTGCCTAGACTTTAGTAACAAATTGTTCTCAAAACTTGTCGACAGATAGCTTTATTTTAACCCTATACAAATGGTTACCCACTTTTAACTCGATCAAATAGTGTAATCTTTCGCTCTGCACTCGGTCCCTTAGCAATACGATAATCACGGAGCGTCCTTCCAAAACAAGATTCTTATCCACGAAAGGTCGTTGATATTCAAGAATAATTTAAGACAAAACGCCTGACCCTGGTTATATTCGAATGACGAAAGCCGGTGAGGCTATAATTTAATTAAAATTGTACCTAATCCCGTTAGAATACGTAAATAAGACATTAACCGAGTTAGTCCGCCGTTACGGCGACACCGATCTACTATTTTCGCATTTGAAACTCCGGTTTGATAAGAGCCATCCTGTTTCATTAGGCTAATGAAGTGTTCTAGTAAAATAGGCCTGTTCTCATAAAATCCTGCTCTTGGAATGGATTAGCCGAATTTGAATTTCTTGTTATCTATGGTATCAGTTTTTGTTTTTTTTTCTTAATGGCTTGGCGCAGTCAGCACTTACAATTTTGCCAGTATCAAGTTTAAGAAAGATAATGGAAAATATTTTCTTTGCGTAATTTAGATATAAATTACGTTTGTTTAAGTTAAGTTACTCATAAGTTTGTTCATTATATAAATAATATTAGCTATGGAAGAGCGAGATCATCTGTTACAGGCAAAATATTAGGTGAACTCGAGCAATATTCATAAAATGTAACAGGAAAAATGTAAATAAATTTCATTTCATTTTATTTTATTTTATTTTATTTCATTTCAATATGAACATAAATGAGCTCGATAGCTCAGCGGCTAAAGCGTTCGGTTCGTGATCTTGCCAGTTAAGCAACTTTCACAAGCCGAGTCACTAGATGGGTGACCAAATAAAAAACATCGCGAGCTCAACTGTGTCATAGAATACATAATAGTACAAGTTCCGTGTTTCGGAAAACACTTAAAGCCGTTGATCGCAATTATTGTAGTCGTAAGATAGCAGCCGTTAAAATACATATTTTTACTGTATTTTAAATTGTGTGGGAATTTTCGTCTTAAAGTAGGTTTGAATCCATTCATAAAAACATTTATAAAGGTTATTTTAAATGTACAGTGCACTCCCGAAATAAATACAGTTGGAGCTCGAGATAAATTGCCAGTCGGCACGCTGCTGCAGCGTATATGACAATATACGAGTATACCTACCTATATGAGTATACTTAAATACACGTAGGTTTATTTAAATATATATATATATATATATATATATATATATATACACACATAAAAGCGTAGGTAAAGCTTAAACTTAGCACCTTTAAAAGTATTTATTAAATGTATTTTTATCCATAGTTTTGTTGAAACTAAAATTATTTTATTAAGTACGTTGTGTGTTAAACACCGTTTAAATGTTTTGTTTAAAATGTAACGCTAAAGAAAGTTTAAATATTATATATTATTATCTAATATAATATTATGTGATAAGTCGAATAAATACTTTGACTTTGAGTTTGATTAATTTTCTAACATAACGAGTCGAGCCTACCTTCGATTGTTCATAATCTTTACCTTTAGTTCGTTAATAAAACTCTTTAATTTCTCTTTTATTATTCCAAAAACTTTGCCTACCCATTGTCTAAATAAAAAAGGCATTCGTGCAAACCTTTAAAAGTAATTAGCCGTAGACTTTTCGAAATTAATTAAAAAACTGTCCGAATCGAACAGTGGAGGGCCGAGGACGAACGTGCTCCAAATAACTGCCTAACTCCCCTTTGTCTGAGTGTACGGATAACCATTGAATTTCTACGGGGAGCTCTTTAAAAAAATATATATCCAAAGTTCTTTGTACCTTCCGCTAAATGGGACCGATAATTTTTAATTAGTCGAAAGAAACAGTTCGTTCCGACGCGAGGTGATTCCAACTTCGCCTGATTAAATCTGAACCGCTGTATTAACCTCAGACAAAATAAGTTTACTCACAAAGTTTACTTTACTTTACACGCCTCGTTTGATCATCGTTTGTAATTAAGGTAAAATAATTTAACATAGCTATTTGTGAAGTAGATAAGGCATAGTATCCATGTCATTTATGACAACTTATGACATGCTTTTGTAAGTATATACCCTTCATTTCTTCGGAATTTTCTTCTACTTGATTCAGCCATGTATGTTGAGTTTAAAATAAATATTCGAAGTAAATAAAAGTTAGAGAATACTTATATAAGGTAAGTACTACCCATTAATTAGGTATTGTAACTCCAAAATATTTTTGTTTCGCAAAATTTAATATAAACTGGTATTTCACTCTTCTCTATAATAATTTCGAGGCATTAACACTTTAAGCGCCATGGCAGTCACCGGTGACCGACAAAAAATTTAATTTTAATTGTGTCTGGTTTTGTGGCAGTCAATGTCTGCAAGAGAAAAATCTGGGATAAATATGACAAGAGTAAGTTCTACTTATCAACACTAGTGAATTACGCTCCCATTTCCCCTTAGCCCGGACGGGACACGGATCATGCACGGTGTAATATGAACTGTTTCATACAAAATGTATGCAACATCTCAAATCAGTAGCGCCGTCCGGGCCCCGTCCGGACCCGGACGGGGCACGCCCCATGCACGACCCGCTCTAATATAAATCCCTTAAGTTGTCTGGAAGAGATCTATTTTAGAGATAAGTCCACCTTTGCGCACCATTGTTTGTATTTTATTTTCTGTATGTTTGTTTGCAATAAAGAGTATTTATTTATCAACTGAACCCAAAGTCATACTCTAATAAAATCAACAATCCCTACAGTTTTATTTTCCAAAGCTTTCTCCACTTTCCCAGATAAAAGTTTCAATTAAGCTGCACCTGTCATACGCCTGGATTTAGAAAGAGACAAAGCATAGTTGCCAAGTGAAAAGTGTTTAGAAAGACTTCAAGAACAATAACAGGGCACGTCGCTTTTAAGTTTTATCTTGATAATGAAACCAATGAACACGTACCGGGACGGTTCTCACTGCACGTTTGAGGAAACAAGTGCCTTACACTTTATCAACGCGTCTCGACACGTTTCGTATTAATACACTCAGCAATTTCGGTTACCTGCGACAAATGTAATCAATGTTCGGATATCTGCCGATAACCAATACTTCTTGGGTGCGGTTGAAATAATAATGAATAAGGGCGTTTTTGTGGCGATAACTATGTTCCTCGCAATAATCTTAAACGTATAACTAGAAAATGATTCGTACAATTTGATCAAGAGGGTTTTCATTAATTAACATGTTCTAGTCTTTGTTCCAATAACGCATTCATTTTATTGATTTACTTTTTTTATAGGTATCGTAATTCTGAATTTTTAATTACATATCGTAATTTTTTATTTATTCCTTGTCAATTGAGGTAGTTTCAATTGAAATCGGCGAGAGTTTATGATTATTAAACTTTTTTGACTCCTAATTTAATTTATTTCTATATCCAGACAGTGACGGTGTATCATTTAAAAAGTATAAAACTGTTTGAGGCGTGACGAGACACGGTCTAGTGATCGCAGACGGCTACACAAGCTCGCACACATTTTGTACCGAAGTTCGGTTGACTCGAGTTTTTGCTTCAAGCAGGTGCAGCGAATTTTGAACCTTATTGTTTTGTGCTTTAGAACAGATATCACACTAACTAATACCGAAGTTTAGTTGAGTTTTTGCTTCAGCACGTTTGGGTTCACTTAATTCTGATTCTAATTTATATTGCTTTATAAAATAAATTTGATCATACTTAAAACTCTACGTGACTCTATTTTAAGGTTCACTAACGCTATAATTAACTAACATAATCTGCAATATAATCAATAAAGCACGCAAAAAGATCCAAAATCCTAGTACTTTCCTAAAAGTGTTTTTATATGATGTAACCGGTAATAAATGACAGTACTTCTTATTTATAATAATCTATTAGAATTAAGGATGCCCTGACATATTTGTTGCTAGAAATAATTTAGCACATCAGAAATAAAATATAGGTAAGTTCTTTTATCTTCGAATTCGGATGGTCACTAACAAAAGGATACTCGTATTAACTATTTTGTATTACTTTTTGATTTCGGTTTCAAATTTCGGCACAGTTGCACAAAGGTCTAAAGGATAAAATTTCTCAACAATAGAACATACAATAATAATTGTGTTGTGTACTCACAAAACTGCGTCGTCTTTGTCAGCAATATCACTTCTTGTCGTACGGCAAGATGTGAAATACCTGAAATAAAAAAGGATAGGTACAATTAATTTTTTTATATATTGACAAAATGTAGTCCATAATCATTCAACATTTTGTTTTCTTTATCATACCTAATATAAATAAAACAATAAGTTCGGAAATCTTCTATTTTTGGAGTCATGGAGCTTTGAAAGGTCCATGTTCGAAGGAAGATGTCGGTCATCTCAATATTTTTTATACATTTAAATAATTAGTAAAAAATGCCTACAGCTTTATATAGAGTATTCTAAATCAATGTATTTTTTTATTAATTTACTTTATTACAATTAAAATGTTTGATGATAAAAGTAGATTAGGTAACATGAACTTCCGACATCCTATTCAGACAATAATAAGCAGGCTAATAAAGGCAGCCACCAGTAAATAGAGAGCTTAAAGCGTTGCTAAATGATATTAAATTAATCTCCAATTGCCACAGCAAACATTTGTGCAAAATTGGGAATTATCGAATCGGCCAACTGGGAATCGACAGTGCACAACTCAATCGTAGAATATAACAGTGGCTTTAATCTAAAATCAGCCCCAATTAGTCAGACCATAGGCAGATTTATAATGATTATTGATACGGAAGAAATAATGTTATCGATATACTTTAAAATAAATAGTAAAATTTCGAAATATCACAAAGGGTAGCCAGGGTTAGTGTAAATTTAAATTTATTTTAGAATTTTTAGAACTAGTTCAAATTCCAGTTAACAGTTCATTCAGTTCCAAAGATTATTTATGGTAGTTCATATATATAAATAAATAAACGTTTATTTTTCCTATAATGTTTAAAACCTGCTCCTGAAACTTTTTTAGAATGGGTTTAAAGAAATTTTTTACTCATAAGAATACAGCATTCACTCTATAAACATTTGATCATAAAGATTAAAGTCTCTGAGAACAACAGATAAATTGTCAAACCGTTCGTTTGTTGGTTCAAATAAAACCGCAAGCGATTCACGAAATATTGAAAGAGCTTAAACGGCGAAATCTATCAAAACGAAAGTCAAATGCATCCGTTAAAGTGCTCCAAATAATCCACTAAACCTAAATGCAGGCTTCGCAATAATCGCAATGGCCATTATTTATCAATAAAACATGTGAACCGTACCTCAACGTTTTAATTTTGCTAAAAGCGTCCATCTCATTGTGGTCGGACCGATGATTCGGATTACCTGAAGCTGCGCTAGACAGCCATGCCAGACCATTTTCGGCTTTATTCTAACACGATCAAAGTTGCAAGTAATCCTTGAAAATAAACGGTTCCCTAGCGGCTAGTGCACGCCGAAGCGTGTGTAGTGATCCTGTGCTCTCCCGTGAGCGGTAACGAGCTATGATGTTGGAATGGTTTAGTCATTCCGTCGGATCAACGAATCTTTTGTTTTCAACTTTGTGGAGCTACTATACAGATACTGTTTTACATGGAGGGATGGGAACTTTGCTTCAGATTCGGAAGCGCGCTCGTGATACTCTTGGTATGGCACAGGCGCAGGCGTTGCGAATAGTCAACACTTACTTTTTAGAAATGCTATCTTTATTGTAGTGCAACACGTTGACTGCCACAAAACCAGTCACAATTGAAATTTAATTGTTTGTCAGTCACCGATGACCACCATGGCGCTTAAAGTCTTAGGGTGGATTCGACCAAACTGGAATAAGGTCTTATAATATAAATCTAGATTAAACGCCGAATTTGTATAGAGTAATCTCGGAGTAAGTCTTATTCCAGTTTGGTAGAATCCACCCTTAGTGCCTTACTGATAAACAAAGAATAAGCTACGAATAATTATTCTGTGTTTTGTTTCTGTCATATAGGTAACTAAGCGTAATTTCAAATTAGAGTAAGGCTGGATTCGACCTTACTGGAATAAGACCTACTCCGAGGTTTGTCTATACAAATTTGGCGTTTAATCTAGGTATAAGACCTTATTCCAGTTTGGTCGAATCCACCCTGTAAAGGACAAAACACGGAATAACTATTCCGAACTTATTCTCAGTTTATTTGTAAGGCAGTTAATAAATAAGTAGGTACATTGAGTTAACTAATGTAAGGTCAATATTAAAGGCTTCTAACAAAACCGTGTTTTCTATGGATAAGCTTGTTTAAAATGTTGTCTCTATTGAAAGTTATTGGCAGATAGGCATACGCCTGTTAGATATATCCGTATGTTTTATTAGATACATCTGTATGTTTGTGATGGAAATTCCTTCTATGATAGAGATGGCATTTTCCAACATTCTAACCTTGTAAAAGAAAGGGTGAAAACAAACGCCTTTTCAAATTTTGTACCCTTTCTTCTAAGTACAAGGTCTCCCGTCGCATACTTACGATTCGAAGATGGCATAGTGCAATTTCTAAAAGCAACAATTGTAACCTTTGATCATAGTTTTTATGAACGAAGATTCCAACCCAAAATCATAGCAAATTCAATACATTTGAGTAGATTGAGCCCGTAGAATGAGTCTAATTATGTTATTGCCTTTGTTATTCTTTAGTAGGTCTATTTACAATGCTAATGAGCCTTCAAGACTAATCTTACAATTTATGTCTTAATCTCCAAGGACCTAGACAAATTTCTTACTATTAAAGTTACAAATAATGAAATGCTGGCTTTCACTTTTAGGACAGTCATCACCATCATCAGCTTATAAACGCCTGCCTGCGGTGTTTTGCCTGTTGTACAAATAGCATGAGAGATAGAGAAATAGCTCACTCTGACCCAAGCGGGTTGGTGGGTTTAAAAAGCTGATGTTACGACAGCATGTGCTAAATGAGTGACACTGTCTGAGCGGTAGAGCAACGTGTGTACTAATTGGCCTGGCGGCGGCGGTTGTTAATTTATTAGTATTGGATCTTTAGATGAAATTATTTGCCTTGTCAAAGATTGCTCATGTGTTGTACACACGTCATAGGAACTACAACCTGTCCGTGATGCTCATCTTGACACATTTTTTGTGTACCTATATGCTAATTGTAATCTGTTTGTGTATCTTACCGAATAATAAATTTAAAAAAAAACATCGGCTTGAATGACCATGTCTCTTCCCTCACCCTCTCCCCTCACAATTACTACTCCTTCCTTAATCCTACTCCTCAAGGCTGGCAACGCCTCTGCGACTACTCTGGCCAAAGCGGGTGGCCATGGGCAGCGGCGATGGTGACGCGCCAGCTCGTATGCCTTATTTTCACATAAAAAAAACAACCAAAAAGACGGGTAGGCGTGTCCTTTTTAAAATATAAGGCATTCGAGATTTTCTAATTTAGTTACCCGGCATAGCGAAAGTTGCAGCTTTTATAACTCTTTCTAACTCTCAATCGTTGTCATACTAAGTAGACTGCACATTTGCAGTCTCACCCAATGTGAAAACAGTCTGAACCAGTAAGTACCAAAACAAAACAGCTTTATAATAGAGTTTAAAATTAAGTAATTAAGTTGTTAATAGGCGAACGCTAAGAGGCTTTCGGAGAACAATGCTGGACGGGAACAATAAACGAGCTAAAACGACCGCATCCACGTTGGTCCGATATGTTCCCGCTGTGGTATTTATAGCTAGCTAGCTAGCTAGTCTATCCTTTTCTGCAACAAACCGAAATACAGCTGTACTTTTCACATATACACAATCAGATATGAGCAACATTGGAAAGAGCTATGATGTCTTTGTAGCAGTTTTCCTGATGAGTTCCACAAATTGTCTTATATTATCAGTATTAAAATTGGATACAAATACATACATCCATACATCTAGGGTTGGCAGATCTAAATTATCTGGAAAAAATTTCAAAATGTCTGAATTTTGGGGGTTATTATATGGAGAAATAAATTTTAAGTATCAAAATTTTACTTTTTATTTTAAAAATCAACAATTTTAAGATCAATCAAACTCGTGCTTCATCATTTACCCTATTAATTTTTTACGTTGCCACAAGTATTTTGTATTTGATTTTACTGCCTATACAAATTTTGAGCCCTGATGTTTTCAAGTAAGATTTAAAATTTAAACAATTTACATCGAAATTCAGCCTAATTATTAGTTCGGCTTTAGAGAACCGCGGGGCGGCTGACCCGCCGGCCGCCGTCATTCTAATAACTTGTGCGTAAATCTTTACGAAAACTATTGTCTGGAGATTTTGTATTTTGTCTGGAGTCTGGACATCATGTAAAATATCTTGAGAATCCAGACGAATATATATAGGTTCGACGCGATTCTATTTCGGCGTGCAGTAGTACTGGGGGTAGCGATGCGCATTTGTCTGGCACAGACTATAGCTCGTTAGATTAGTTGTTAAGTCTTAACTATAACTTAGTTAACTGTTTTTTTTATTATTATTAGTATTGACGTCAATAAGTGCCTGTAAAGGTGTACATTGAATAAATAATTTGAATCCAGACTATCTGGCAACCCTACATACATCACGCCCGCTTCCCGGAGGGGTAGGTAGATGCCACAGATTTCTTTTTCCTACGATCATGACACACATCCTTGGATAGAAATATTTGACAACTATTAGCGCTTGTGTTGTTCTTGTCTCTTCATATACTGTCAAATATGTATATTGTGTATACGATTAGTTCCTGATTCGCCGGATTCCAGATTCGCCGGATTTTTGTTCCGCCGGATTCTTGTTTCATCGGATTTTTTTGTTGAAGGAAAACTATAGAAATATCGTGGCTTTACCTATCTATTCAATAAAAGGCAGAAACTTTGGTACATTAATAAAAATATTTATTTGTTCTTAGTTTCGTAACAGATAAAGAATGTTTAAACACCACCCATTTCTAAGTAGGTAATTTAAGTTATGTCCGATAGTGGCAACAAAATAGTAATTCATTCAATAATAAATATAACTAAGTACCTACATGTTTTCTTTACTTAAGTGATATTATTGTATATTAATATTTCCGACGAAACAAGAATCCGGCGAATCAGGAACTAATCGTCGTTTAAAATTACTGTAAATTTATTATGTTTGAACAAAACATTTACATATTTCGTTATGTATCTTTGGTCATTTTTATTATCAAGCTTATCTCTACCGGTAAGATTTCCAACTTTGCCTGGAGAATATTTAACTTTGCTTCTCGACGTTGAAACTCGTTTCGTGTCTAGCTTCATCCCAAATTTACTTCACACATTTAATTCACAACGATCTTTCCGCACCAAAACAGAAATAATTTTTAATTTAACGGAAGCTTAAACGCCTACGTTTTATGCCCAACCCCGCTAGTAAGCTGTCGTGGATTTAAAAGCTCTCCTAGTCGTACATATATAGAACTTGCTGCGAGGCTAGATCCCAATATTGCGTTAGGTCAGACAAATTGGGATCTGTTAGTGAATATATTACGGTCCCCCGTACCGTCCATCGGTTTGTTAATCGTTTCCAGTTATTTATGGCCGTTCCGACTGTTTATCTCCGGGTGTATGATGCGGTTTTTGTCGTGCAATGGCAGTTTGATAACAGCACCATTCCGTTTGGTAACAGCTTTATTGATGTCGGAAGCGGACTTTAATGAATGGCCTGTTGATAGCCGAGCTGTTGTCGTGCTCTGACGGGTTCTTAGTCATGGATTCAATTCAATTCAATTCAATTCTTTATTCATAACAAAATACATTGTGTTGAACATTTAAAAAATAATAATAATAATTAAAAAATAAAGGTAATAATAATCAAAAAAAAAAAAATTAATTACAAACCTTATGAAAAAAAAATACAAAATGTCATAATAATAGTAGGAACAAAAGTAATTAATCATTAATTGCTAAATAAAACAACAAAAAATAAATAGATTTAAAATAATAAATAAGTTAAAATCATCATTCAAGATCGCGATCCTTCGCGATTGTGATATAAACGTTAGCACGTTGAGCAAGGTGTCGTTGAGACCCGTGATTAAAACAGATGGCCCCTTTTTGCTCCTTAACCTTTCAACTGAGGCCGCGCACTGATCAGTGCACAATGAATAGAACGTCTATTGAGTCTTGTGGCGGGCGTTTTAAGTGTTAATGAAAACCTTAACATTAACATACTTACAAATAAACAAAGAATAATTAGCTACGAATAGTTATTCCGTGTTTGGTTGCTGTCGTGTAAACGTAATTTCTAATTAGAGTAGAAGAGACAAAACACTGAATAACTACCCTGACCTTATTATCTGTTTATTTGTAAGGCACTATAAAGCTAAATATTGAAACTTATTGTGATATACGTTCAGTAGAACGTACATCATAAGTCCTAGAGCAGTAGCTAGGCCCAAGCTTTCCCACGTGAACTTTTGCATATCGTACCTTACTCTGCCTATTATACAACTGCCTAACGAGGATAGAAAGAATTATTTTATGATTAGATACTGATTGTTTGTATTTTTTTGGCATGTTTTAATAGATATTGTTTGTTTTTTTATTCAATATATATATATTTTTTTAAATCACTAACTGTAGAAATTAGCCCTTTGGTAAAACCTTCATCGGTGTTAGAAGCGGACTTTAATGGAAAGCTGAGATGCTGTCCGATTCTGATGTGCTCTTAGTTACTTAGTGATACATGTGTATATGGGTTTGATCAAATTATTTGTGTTAATGTGTTTTCACATCTAAAAACCACCTACCAAACAGAACAATTCCGAGCAGTAAGGTTTTATCAAAAATTAAACCACTAAAGTGGCGAATGCAGAATGCAGAAATGAACTAACCTCACCGTATGTTTAATAAACATTCATAAACCGGTGTGTTCATTTGGCATGTTTATAATGAAGTGTGGCGTATCAAACACTAAGCGAGAGTTTTAACAAGCTCACACCGTCGGCTTCTGCGTAATTTAAACTTATGATGGTTCCGCTGTAATGGTATATTAACCGGGTCTGCTTTAACAAAGCTTCCTTTGTGTTCAACGTGGTGGGGATGAGAAAGAAAATTTATGTTTGAATGTGCAACATTTTTTGTTGCAAATTTAATAGTAAGATGACTGCTAGAAACCGCAAGAAACTACAAGGGCCGGTCAGGTCAAGTGTTTTTTATACATGACAAAAATGGAATTCGTGTTTTTTCGTAGGTACTTATCGCCCAGCTGACGCGGACGAGTCAACAGACGGCCGTATGCTTTAAAATAAATTAGATACTCAAAGACTATCCAACTAAAATACACAAAATGAATTACTTCATTAAAAATTAAAAAAAACACGAATTCGTTTTCTGTCATTTTTGTCATGTTTAAAACACTTGACCTGACCAGTCCCTTGAAGTTTCTTGCGGTTTCTGTCAGTCACCTTATATAGCTACCGTTTCATCCAGACTGGCAGAAGACAGTTGAAGATCGCAAGTAATAAGCATTAAGGAGGGAAAACCCTTACCAAGCAGTCGGTGTTTGTGAAATGACGCTGATATGAAATACCTATTTAGTCACCAGGATAAAACTTTGTGTAGTTTAGATGTTCCCATCACAATACCTACTGCGGTTTGAAGAAACTTTATTGTTTCGAAATTAAATTTCTGTTATGAACTCTGCAAGTCTTATTAAATTGGTGTTGTTTCCTTGCAAATAATGTTGGAACTGTGAAAGTACCTAATACCTTCACCGTTATATTGTGTTATCAAAGTTATTTGAAAGCGAAATACTACTGCCTGACTAACGTATAATTAAATCTCTGAAACTATACAACAAAGCGAGTGAAGATAAGGATATTATAGTTCTTAAGGGATTAAGGGAGGATGCTGACGACGTCGAAATGTGACTGACGTATGAAATTTAAAAAAATAGTTTTATTTAAAACATGACATGAGCGTCAATAACAAAGCAATTAATAAAGTATGACACAGAAAGCCTTGATCGTGTTATTGAAACTTGTATTTAATCTTATACTTGTCGGGTAACTCCTGGCTTAGCGTAATACAGGACCCAGGACCGGCTTATGTGGCGTGTACAAAGGGAGTCCTACCACTCAACAGTGGGCTGATATACCTATAGATTCTTAAGAAATGTGATCATAGATTAATCGAGTTATGTTATATATTGATAATATTTGATGTTTATTGCTGTAATAACGCTTAAATATATATAATAGGCAAGTAAAAGAAAAATATCCATATGAGCCCAATCATATGGATATTTTTTGGATAGGTTATCTATCTATGATATGTTATATATCTATGATAGGTTATCCTCATATGGATAGGTTTGATTGAATATGAATAAAGACAATACAGGTTGAATATGAATTGGAATAAAGACAATACACTGTTTTAAATCGATTTAATACGCGAACGACCTTTGATTTGGGATGTGTTATTGCCGAAAATATTATGTCCAGTAGAAATTGTTAGAAGTTTCATTGTTCGTGTTCGAAAGTCGCAGGAGACTTCAATGTTCTGCTAACATTTTCAGCAAACATGCTATGTTAAGACCCGCCTTAAGGTATATCGAGAATGATTCCCTAGGAATAGGGTTAGAAATTATACCAGTACCTACCTACCTAAGTAAGTGTGAACATGGAACAGAGTATGCAAACTTTATCGGTCGGCACCTCATTTTCCACTGATTAAACGCAAAATAAGTGGTGGGTGGCATTCCAAAAAGTTTCATTTAGTCAGATTCGGCTGACGCGTACGGCTGCGACAATGCTGTCCCGAATACATTACCATGGGACGCAATTTGTCCCGTCCCACAATTTATGTCCACAGCCCACTTTATGTAAAGGAGGGTAACGGAATAAGTTTTTATTGCGACTCCACTAATTTGATTTGATGAAGTCAATCGCGAATAAATTATGAACGTTAGTTTTTGCTGATGATAATCTTAGAATGGTTATTTATTTATGATTAAAAGTACCTAGGTACCTTAGTTAGGTATTTCATTATGGCAAACAAATATTATTCATTATTTTAATGTGCCTGAAGGATAAACTGTTCCTTTAACACATTTATGCTGTTAAAAAAACTTAACTAAAAATAAAGAGTATTAGTACATATAAGTGTGTGTGGGTATGTGTGTGTGCGTGTGTGTGTTTGTGTGTGTGTTAGTTTGTGTGTAGTTTGTATTGCAATAGGTTAACGGATAATGTTTCTTACTCTATGTTTGATCTTAGTCATAATAGGGCCCGAAAATTAAGCAATAAATACTTTTTTTTTATTTATCAATTTATCATAAACAGTATGTGTATCCCAGAAGGGAAATTGACTTTCTTTCGCCATAGTTTTAAAGGGTGCTTAACAAGTCCATAAATCAAAGAGATACGTCCGGAAAATGGCCTGTTTCATCGGAGCCTTAGTCCCAGTGAAATATGACCAGATTATACTTGCTTGCGTGAAATTTCCCACTAAGATAATAATATTAAACGGTTTATCTCGAGTTATTGTGACAGTCGAATTAATATCGGTAGTGGCGACCGTAAAAATACTTTACGGGAATAGATACTTTTAAAATATTTTCTACGCATTTTTTTTGCGTGACCCAAATCATGCAAAGCTTTTTTTAAAAGTGAATACATATTCAAAAAAAACATGACTGTTGCACTTATAGACGTCTCTAACAAATAACTACCAGTTAGCATTGTGATTTTTTGCAATTGTCTCAACTCTCATTAACAGCTACTATCGCAGCACAGGTTAGGTTGGTCACCACCCAGTCGGTTTTAACATTGAAAATGTTTTTTCGTTCGCTCCAGTAGGGCCCCCATTTTCGCTGAAAGTGCAACGCGCCCGTGATACCCTGAGGTTTAAAAGGCCACGAAGACGTATGAGAGCTCAAGAGACGCGGAATTCGAAGGGATTTAAAATTATGTAAAAATATTTTGGAAAAGTCAAAAACTATTTTTGGAAATTGAAAAAAACCGACTATTTTTTGATCGATAAATCGTGCGTTTTCCCAGAAAATTCCCGATATCGCGAGAACGCCGCCGAATTTAAAAAAAGAAAAAATGCTCCTCAGTATTGAACTAAGGAACATTTTACCTTATTACACTTTTTTTGATATTAGTGACGGTTGAGGCTGTAGAGGTGCCCTTAGCCGCGAGTTTGCGGGGCCCGAGGTGCGATATCACGCGGCGGGCGGCTCGCGTGCGGCCACGAGGACGTATGAGAGCTCAAAAGACGCGGAATTTGAAGTGTATTAAGATAATCTAAAAATATATTGGAAAAGTTTGTTTCAAAAAAAAATAATATTTTGGTTCTGAAAAAAAATTAAAATTATCGAAAGAAAAATTACGCGTTTTAACTGAAAATTGCATTCGACGTGTTTCAAAATAATGTAAAACAAATGTTAAAAAAATATTTTAGAAAAGTCAAAAACCTTTTTCGAAATCCATAAAAATTAAATGTTTATATAATTAGTAGGTACATTTTCAATGCCCTTTCAAGTCGTGTAGAGCACGAGATCTGTGGATTTTTCTTGGACAGAATCCTACCACCAAGTAATTAATAATAATAATAATAATTTTGTTTACGCTCACACCAATTATCTAGACCAAGATGAGTATTCTTGTGAAACTCGTTAATATGGTAAGATAACGGATAAATATACATAAACATAGAAAAACACCCAGACCCGAAATCAATTTTAGAAAAACAGTTTTTCTCTAAATTGACCCGACCGGGGATCGAACCCGGGACCTCAGAGATGGCGACACCATGAAAACCGGTGTACAAACCACTCGACCAAGGAGGTCGTCAACGTTCAACATTTGTATGTTACATTTATACAACAACATTGTTCACTTGCAACAATATTGATTAGAATGAATAAACAACTAATAAACTAGAAATAAACGTTTTCTAAAAACGATAATTTGTATAATCACGCCGAACATCACACAAACCACAGGGGAGCTAAAGCCTGCAAATGCGCTTGATAATGAAAGACAAAAAAAACAATTCAAAAAACTAGGAACCTTTCAAAGGTTTTATTGTCGGATTTAAAGGACGGCCGCGTTGACTTTTAATTAAAGCCACTCCACATTCCATTATGCAGGGCGTTTTTAACAAACCCCTGCACGGCTAACTATGCTGACGTGCAGGAAACACTGCGGGACGCTCTGCCAGCAAAGTGCTGTGAAATACAGTTGGTTTTGTTAAATATTTTACTATGGTTGAGTCTTAAGTCGCTGAGACTTACCTACGTCCATCTTCGAACGCCTACCGATGATCGACGTTAGTCTCTGCGACACTACATTGCAGAATTTTCTAATAGATTTACCTAGTTTATAGAAAGGAACAACAACGACTTAACTATATAGAATATTATTTTTCCATTTAATTTCAATCAAACAATTTATTTAATCTTAATTTATTTGACATTTAATTTTATTTTATTGTGACACATTATTCATTTATTATTTATATCTAAATCAATTAGTATTTATTTATGTCAATGTCCATTAACACGTTTTAAATTTTTTTTGATATTTTATTTTCTATTAAAAGAAAAATCCGTTTCCGCGGCCTAGCGGCTTCTCTGGGCAAAAACTGAAAACCAGAGCTTTGCTCTTTGAGCAAAGATCACTGAGTTTTTGCCCTTTTGCATCGCTGCGGCACACATGCTACCAACTACCAACATGTTATTTGAATGTTTTTTATTTGTACCTAAGCATGTGAGTTTTTTATGCAAATAAATATTTAATCTATCTATCTATATAAAATTACATATTAAAGAAAACTATAATAAAATAATATCCTCTAACTGTGGGCACATGGGTAGGGTCTGGTTCCAACTATGCTGGCAGCATTACCATTTTGAGTTGACAGGCTAGTATGCTGGCAGAGGTCAGCTGCTCAAAGCTGCCAGGCATCTTGGCACTGGATGCCAAAATAAGGCGAGCATTTAACTCTGTAACAAGCTTCCTTGCTTATGGCTCGCATGGAGGCAAGGCAAATTACTCGTACGTATTTTAAACTAGCAGCCGCTCGCGGTTACACTCGCGTAGTTCCCGTTCCCGTGGGAATATCGGATCAAAAAGTATTCTTTGTGTTAATCCAGGTTATAAACTATCTGTATGCCGAATTTCATCTAAATCCATTCAGTAGTTTTTACGTGAAAGAGTAACAAACATCCATCCATACTTACAAACTTTCGCGTTTATAATATTAGTAGGATTTAAACAGTGGATGATAAGTGTAGCCTAAACCGAAGAACATATTATATGAAAAACATTGTCAAAGTAAATGAAGCAAAATATGTGTGTCAGAATAAGCTACGTAGCACATCTGCTTTCCTTATAAAGCTGTGATCTCATCGTATCCCTTTGGGAAACGGGCTTGATGAATGTAGCATACAACGGAGGAAATCTTTCACGAAGACACTTCTACAAATCGCCTCGGTGATCGAGTTGCTAAGCGCTTGGATCAATACTGGAGGTCCCAGGTTTATTCCCGATACATTTAGCGCAGGAAGTTAATTGTCTAACTTCAACACCTATCGCAATACCTTTTAAGTACAAGCATATTGATTTGTTAGTTGCCTTATTTTAAAATGATATTTAAATATGTTGAATATATATAATAATGTTTTTTTTATATATTTTAGCGTTTTTTATCAACGCCTAAATATACTTAAGTAAAATTTTTAAGCACTGAAAAAAGACGACAAACTCAGGTAGGAATCGAACCACGCATCTTCCGCATTCTGGGCGGCTGCCACCACTTGGCTACCGAGGTCTGATTTTCACCCGTCGAAATTTGTCAGTGCTTGATGCTTATGTTTTTTAGTTAACATTGCTTCACCAAATCTTAGAAGTTTTCACCTCTGACATCTGAAAGATCAAATTTTTTACAAATATTTGAACTTTCGATTAAGATGAAGCTGCGTTATAGATTAATGTTTTTTTTTTACATATTTTAGCGTTTTTTATTAACGCTTAAATATACTTTAGTAAATTTTTTAAATAAAAAATAAGCCCTAGGTTTGTATCAATCAATTATAAAAAAAAAATTGGCAAGCGTGGGGATTAAGCCGATACGTATCGATTAGGGTAATGACTCGATTTCAACTATGAAAGCATTGCAAAGCTGTGAGACATTATGTAGAACATTTACTTCCACAAAAGTGGTGGTAGACTTAAAACCGGTTGATGTATACGAGTATTAAACGCAGAAGTTGACAGCGCCCCACGGTACCAAGGTAGCAGGGAGGGCTCAAAACTTTTCTTTAAAAAGGAGGATTTAAAAAAACGTCCGCGGCCCTGCCAGTGGCGGAGTTCATTCAAAACTTTGCTCAATAATTAATGGCCGGTGTTATCGACAGCCCGACAGTCGCTGTCGGCGGCTCGTCGCGCGTCGGTCACAGCGGGGCGGACCCACTGAATCCTGATTGAACAAAGTTTTATACCTGGCTACTACTACGAACCTCACGTAGGAGGCTACTTTTACTAAAATGTTGGTATTTTTTTTAAATTTTTCGATCAATTAATAACCTACAATAAAAATGCGAATACACTGTTTGGCAATCTGTTTCAGACTGGCCATTGGCCGAGAGCAGCATTTCCGGCGCATTTTACCTACTTAAAAAAAGTGTTAAGACCAAAACCAAACTCAAGCTGAGCCCTGACTCATAACGAAATAATATTTAATAAAAACTAGGATTAGGTATTAGAAATTTTTTGTAAACTAACATTTTAATTTTACTATAAAGTACAAGTGTAAAACACTTGCGTACACATCATTATCAGATCAAACTTTTAGAAAAGTATTGAATTAGGGAAGAAGATTTCTAGCTTAGGCAACCATATTATCTTGGATCAATCATTTTTATGAAAACTCCAGAAAACATCGAAACCCAAAAAATTGCGGAGAAACGTTAGCTATAAATAAGAACACGATTTATGTGTTCCAAGCATAAACGAGGGAAATCTTATATACCTAAGTGAAAATATAATAGGGATCTAATAAATTTTCACGCGGTCACCCGAATAAGGATAAGACTGTGTTATGTTCAGAAATCCCAACGATCGCATCCTTAAAAGCTTTCTTTTTAACCACTCACGCCCTCAGTTTAGAGTTCAGGAAGGTTGTACCCTTTTTTAAAACACCTACTTGATACCGACGGCGATGATGAGAGAACAAACTCTTTTCACAGTTAACACATTATGTTATAGAACATTTTATGTACCCATTCTTTTCTATTTTTACTTATCAGATTTCTATATTTTATATTAATTAGAAATAATAAAAACCCTCACAAAAACATCTAGTTTTTAATGTTTAGTACCTAGTATAACACAGTTTTTATAAGTCATATCATGTCAGACTTATCTGTAAATGTCAATCTACTTAAAATTCCAGTTTTAAATTACGTTTTAAAATATGATATATTTCAAGCTACTCTTACAATTTACTTGTGGGTGAAGCTCGCTGTATCTCAGGAATAAACATTTGAAGAACCTCTTGTTAGCTAAATAATCAACTAAGTTCATGGTGTCTGCTTTGCTACAAAAGACCACGGTAAAACCTTTTATCTTAGTTGAGAAATAAGCATACAATTAAATACGGTTTTTAAACCACTAAAGTGGTATTGTGAGCCCGCATGATGGTAAGAGTTTACCGTAGCCTAAGGATGTTTGTAACACCAGAGGTATCACTTACGCGTTGCCGACCCTGAACGAGATGACTACAGACCACAAGTTACGCTTAACTCTTGAAGAAGAATAGAACCCTGAAAATGCTCAAATTAACCAAACCGAGCAGCTTTTTAAACATAAGCATATGCTCGTCAAAGTCCACCAGGCTTTAGGTGTGGCTTTATGCTAACAGCAGTGTTTTGGCAGTAAGAGTTAAGGTTGCTAGTTTCTCAGGGGTTGAGGATTTATATTTAGTTTTTGATAAAGAGTTCTTTCATTTGCAGCCAAGATGAGAAGAAGACGAAGCGTAGATAAAAAACATTAATAAAAAAGGTGGGTAGGTACAGAAAATTCTCATTCATAATTTAAACGTAGGCTCTTGTGCGTAGAAACTTCCAAAAATTTCTCGTGTAACTTTCCTTTAAAACATGCAAGATAAACTTTTCTAGCAGGTATTATCAACCTTCATCCAAGTTAAAAATTAAACGAACGTACCAGGAATAAGAGAATCTAGTCGAACACTCAGACACCCTCGGAACAATAACTAAAGCAACCATGCTCTAGGGTAATAGATATTAAAAATGACCAGACATTCATATTTTTTTAATTACTTAATTTAATTTTTTCATTATTTACAGTTACCAAACGCTAAATAATTATTAGTACCAAGTTGATTACCGTTGAATTCGAACACGAACACACTTATTTCATAGTGTGAGGATCGTCATTAGTTAAAAAACACCACACACTAGACTATATCAGATGCAAGCAAACACTCATTTGAATCACAGAGCATTAATAGACAACTTAATGATTATTAATTAGGTAGATCGATAGTTACGGTCTCGAAACACATTATTTTATCGGGGAATCGACCTCACGACCTCGATTGAGACACAGCAACTTACGATGGGCTCGATTAGTATTTAGAAGGAAGGGAAATGAAAAATATTATCTTTGATTAACTTTTTAAATATGCAAGTACTACCTATAGGTATAGTAAACAAATCGAATTTTTTGGTAACAAAAATAACAATAACATCCGGTAATCGGACACAAACAGGCGTACAAACCAAGTTTCCGATTTTCCATTAAACTATTCCATCGCCGGTGCCATTGCTTTTAAATAAGCGTTCTAATCGCAACAATGGATTTCGATACTATGGCAATCGACCCAGCGTACCACATATAAAAGAGATTTCGTGACAGCGTGTTCGCGAGTCCGTCATTCGCTTTAGCGATTTTCGATACAACGGCTTTTCGCAAGGGCGTACCACTTGAAATGTTTTTCGCAACAGCGTGCGTCGCAACGACGGCATTCGAAACTACATATCAGACCCATGTCTTTGGTGTGTGATGCGCCTTACAAACTAACTGTTCTACTGTCCTAAGAGCGTTCAATGCACTAATTGATAACATTATGCTTATCTGTATCAAAAGCGTGCGATTTTGGTTTAGTTTTGGTTTGGTCTGTGATGTACCTTACAAAGCAACTTAGTATTTTCCGGGCGTCTAGTTCACTAATTGACAACATAATGCCTACGTATCAAAAGCGTTCGATGCAATATAAAATTGTATTGCAGCTGTGTCTTTGGTGTGTGATGCGCCTTACAAAGCAACTGTTCTATTTTCGTCTTCGGGGCGTAAATGTGTTGCGATTTTCGCGCCCGAGAAATATCTTTTTAAAACTGTCATTTGAGTATTGTTATCGCTGCGGATGGCGGGGCGCTTCGAGTCCGGACTAAATTGAGCATTAGGCGGAATGCCTCCGGTAATTTGGAGCTTCACTTTGAATTTAGTACGTAAGCCGCTAAGAAATTTAATCTCGAAATTATTTCGACTTTTTAGCGGTGCTGCGTTAGGGCTGTTTTGGTGGTAGTCTGGGGGGGGGGGGGGGAGCAGTGTCTGGTAGTAATTATAATTTGCAACTTTAGCTAATAAAAGTTTGTAGTGATACGAAGGTGTACAGAAATTAAATGAAACTAACACCACTTTAAACATAGGTAAGTAACGTATTCATTATTGGTTGTTTTAACGATATTTCGGAATCATTGTAACAATAAACCACCTTGCTGCTGGCTCACTACACTGGAACAAATGTCATACAAAGAATAGACCAAAAAGGCATCTAGTTTTTACAGTATTTGATCTCCCATTATTGCAGACTACAAACCATCATATAGACTTATTTAAAAGTAAAATTTTTAAGCATTTATTTACATACTCCGTTTCTAGTGAAGCCCTAAAAAGTACGTACGCAATGCAGCCCGTTAATTGATTCAAAACAAACCTTAACGATTTCCCGTAATTACAATTTTGCGATTGACTACGTGTTTGAGCTGTTGGAACGGTTCGATTTCACATGGCTATTCTCGCTAGTGATGGACTTGTTCAGTGCCTTCAATATAATCTTTTTAATTGTTTGTTTTATTTTGGATACAAAATCCTTCTCTTCGAACATTCATCTTTTTCCATCCACTATTAGACGTAGTCTTATGAGCGCCAACCATAAATGTCTTGGGCAGTCATCATCTATCCACAGTCTTTATTCTCTTCTTCTTCTTCCTTCACCAAGTCTTTTTCTTCCTGAAGTCGTCAGACCAACACACTGCCCGTCGTCCTACACTACGTTTATAGACTAGACTTGACGTGGTTGACTTCGTCATCTTTTCTAGAATACAACACAGTTATAAGACTCAAAAGAGCAATTTTCTAGAAAAATATTTAATTTATTATGCTCTGTCATAGGACGAACATAAAATTTTTAGTACCTACTTTGGCTGCGGATTTCTTTTTACTGTTATAAGTAATTTACTTTAAGTGCCCAAGTTTCCATGAAAAATCTCAATATTTAAAGTCAAATACGAAAGTAGTCCTCAAAAATTAAACTATGCCACAGGTATATTAGCTATTTTTAAAATTGTATTGATTAATATAGAATTTGGAGATCCAAATTCTATATTTTACCTACCTTTATTCAATTCAATTCAATTTCAATTTAGATAAATTAAGTAATTTTTAATAGGATACTTTGAAGCTATCTAATCTTATTTTATCAGTTTAAACTTTTTATTTGTAAAAGAAGGTAGGTAAACGTACTTTAATGTCATGTCTAATCTTTTAGAAGTAACGACCTAAATCTAACAATTTTTTGGATCTACTTTTGTAACGCCTGTCGCCGTCTGTTATACTAAAATGTTTCACAGGGTTGATCAATAGTTAACGTTTCTGTAAACGTAAAAGTAAAGTACGTAGATAAAATTGTCATGTCTTCTATTTAAGAGTAACGAGTAAGACTAACGAGTTTGATTTAAACCCCGTTAAACATTTCATTTGTAATATTTTTATGTTCTTAAGAAGATAATGCACTGTATTGTTGTTTAGGTGCATCACTAAGATTAGGCATATTTAATCATGTGTGCAGTCATTGTTTCAAATGTCTAGTTTGGATGTTTGCGAGCGGGCCGAAATTCTGCGGCGCGCAGCTCGTGCCGTTTTAATTAGAATTAGACCTGTTTTAGGAGTATCGTTTGCTGAAGTCGAATCGTTATTGAAACTGTTATTGATTTCCATTCGTAAGTTAAGTTAGTATGGCTTTGTAGATGAATTTGCAGAACTACAACTTTTTTCAAATGGTAGAATCTTGTAGCCGTAGAGTCGGTTATTGACCATAATAAAGCTCAATTGTTGCCTGAAAATGAATGAAATTATTTAGAAGATCTTCCAGTACAAAAGTAGTGAAAAATTACTAATGCTTTATTATAATTTATTATATATTATTAATAATTGTATATATATTATAAACAATAAGAAAACATAACACGTTACAATGAAATGTGTTATGCAGATCAACTTATTAAAAAATAACTGTAACGCTGAAATAAATTAAATTTTTTCTTCATATAAATGTTTTATATTTCCGCCATCAAAATTTGTGACAAGGCACTAAAGCGTTCGACGGCTTACAGCACAGTAGACACCGGGAAATCCGCAACAACTTCAAACAAACTTATATTAATACTCATCAAGGACCGAACAAGGCAAGAGTTACGGGGCGGAGGGAAAACAGAACTTTTTACTTTGCCCGTCTCCCCCACCCACTTTCATATTCTTCGGTGCATCGTTAGCCGATTTCAAAATTTTAAAACTACATTGGAAACGTCCACGGCTGAAGCGGACTTCCACGATATATTATTATGCTCGAACTTTGGTAAAATACACTCAAAAAATGACTTACCTCTATACGTTTGATGTGGATAAATACATAATAAAATGTAGAAGTGAGTATAGCGTACTGTGAGAACACAATAAGTATGGATAGGTACATTATAATAAAATCTTTAAAAAGTACATACATACACTATAATCACGACTATTATACCCGAAGGGTTAGTCAGAGACTAGGCATGAGGACAGCAAAAGCAGTCCTCTACAATAGCCCATGCACTTTTCACCAAATAGCGACTGCACATGTGCACAGCGTGACAGGTGGTGACTCATCGCCGCTTTATGCTGTTGAATGTATGTGTAGTCTTTAGTTCGTTAGTCGCCTTTTACGACACTCAGGGAAGAGAGGGGTGGTAGTACTCTTTCACCGCTACGCAACACAGTTAAAAAGTAACTTGTTCTAATAAAAGTAACAATCTAATTTGAATCAATAAATGAGAGAACTTTCAAAATAATATACAACGTGTCGATTAAAGGGCTCAAAACGGCAAAAATGGCATACAAACTTAAAACACCTCAACTTTTTATTTGTGGAGTCGATTCAGAACAAACTAATTTCAGGTTTTTAGCAATTTCATTAACACGATGTACGATAACATAGTTTTTAGCCTTACTGGGTATCAAAATGTCTTTATTGTTTTTATTTTCCATATTTGCACCTCTGATCTTAGAGTATATTAGTTCTCTCCAACCGACTGGTTGTTTGGCAGAAATCGCTTTAAGCGATGAGACCGTTAAATTGTAACATTGTTTTTCTTTTTTATGTAAATGCATTGTACATGTTTGTGTGATTATGTTACAATAAAAGTATTATCTATCTATCTATCAAAATAAATAGTTTTCCCTCCTCTTTTTAGCCTTACTGCTGGGTATCAAAATAGTATTCCATCCTCTAAATTAGTATCCCCTGCCCTATTTAGACTTATCTTTTTATCCCCAGCACTGCAATTTCAAGGAAAGCTCCAAAAACTTCAACAAAAATTCCACTTTACAAAATACGAAAATCATCCAACATCAAGAAGTGTCATACTTTAATTCAGTTTCTCATACACTTAGCGAGTTGTCTTAAAGTTTCTCAACCGACACTCAACACTGAGCAGGACCCTACTACTGCCAACAGTCACGATTGCTTCGACAGTTATTATTGGACAACGTCCGTTGGCTTTGATAATAGTCGGAACTTTGTTACAGCAAAGTTTCTATTTACGGTATCGCTTTCTAAAGATAAAGTGTATTTAAGTTATTGTGTACAGTCCACCTAGTCAATTTGTAAGCTCAGAAAACTTCTTAAGTTAGTTTAATATAGATTGGAGCGGTGATATAAAAATGTCTGATCAGCCAACTATGTTTAGCCAACTATGTTTACTATTTTTAATAATGATACAAGTATTGTTTTAGGTGAGGTATAAGTTTGTTTTTCATTTATAACACATCGAACTATCTTACTACTGCTAATCGCTAGGATCATATTCTTGTATCTGCTTGTCTTATGGCTGGTAGGTACACACTAGTAAATGGTTGTACAAATAAAATTAACCATCAGAATGTGATGGTCAGTACAAAAGAGGCAAAGAGGCTTTTTAACTTGTCTTTGAAAACTACTCTCTCCCTTCCTACCTAATACAGCAGCTACAGTTTGTAGGTTATGTCGGTCGGCAGCATGACAGGCCTGTGTGTAGAACACATAGGCCAGAACCATGACCTATAGATAGGTTTATGTTTCTATCCAAGGAACTTATAAGGTATAAGGTTCTTAGTTCTATCTAGCTACAATATATTTAATACCGCGTGGTTAGACAAACAGAATAAGATAATTTTAAATCCGCGAGCTTTATACAACTCCATGTAGGCAGCGAGTGAACGACATCGAAATACACATTCTCATTTCGACGTTAAACTCTACCGGGATTTCGAGCAGAAGTATTCACAATGGCTCTTCATTGTGATAAATTGCTTTCATTACATTTCGCTGTTGGCCCGCTAAAGAGCGATCGCCTATTTTGTCTTTGAGTTAATAGTATAAACGGATTTTCGCTAATTGTTATTGACAATTATATCATTTTCCACTCCGGTGGGTTGTTTGAGTCGGTATGAAGTATTTGCATAAAGATTGATTGATATTAATATTAATATTAATTGATAAAATAAAATTGAAGTGGTGTGTGTAATTTAAGAAATGACAAAATGTAATGTATTATAATCAGTGCCATGTGCAAGTACATAAAAAAGTATTTCTAAATTCACAATATTTGATTATTTGCGTTATAAACCCTCAAATAAACTGAAAGGAAACGAAATCTATGTACGAAAGTTACGAAAATCTACCTCAGGCGGGAAACGAACCCGCGTCCTCCGCGATCCGGGCGGCTGCGTTGGTCACTCTGCCACCGAGGTATAGGTAAACTGATGAAATTTTTTAACCTTTCTGACTTTTGACTTTTTATAGCAACAGTGTCTTATCAAACCTCTTAGAATTAGCATCCTTAAAATATTTTACAATATTTTAAACATTCAGTTGGATAAGACTGCTTTTTAGATTCAAAATATTTCATTCAGGTATCAGGTAGACATTTTTTCAACGTTTTGTTATCTTTGATTATTTTTTATATGTAAACAAAATCCAAATCAAACTTTGAATAAAAATAGAATTGAGAGAGTAGACGTCAGAACAAACCAGTCAACATAGGGTCATATTAACTTACTTCTCACAATTTCACCCTAACAATTACAGTTATCAAACTACTCAATTATTATGACAAACGTATGTTTGCGGCGACAATAACCATCCCGCCAATTGAATTAGCCAGTCAAGTTAGTAGTTGACTCCTATCCCCAATTGGCATCCAGAAACCTCAGCTGAAATATAGCCGCGGGATTAAAGCGAGCACAAGCTTATAATGTAATTTAGGTGGTTCACTTACTTGCTGAAACATTGCTCAGATCGCTATGATAACCGAATTGAGACTGAGAACTCGATGGGGGAGTGCCTCTGAATGCTTGAAGTTACGGTAACTCGGTTCGGAGTTAACGCGGCCGCATCTGGTAGTAATACTTGGGCAAATTAAATTGTTAAATAATTGTGTTTATTCGTTTAATAAAAGATACAGAGCTGCTAATTTGCAACTGAAAACCTTTTAGTACGTTTACGTTAGTATTTTTTATCATACTTTATCTCAAAATTATCTCATCTTGTTATTTAACTAGCGGGCCGCCCGCGAGTTCGTCCGCGCGGTGGCGAGTTCGTCCCGTAACCCGTAACGAATTTACAAAAACCTTATTTCACACAAACTTTATTTTTATAGCAGAAGAAGGCATACGAACAAGCGGGGTCACACAACAACACAACAAAAAATAACCTACAGCTGTTCCAAAATGATGTGATTGATTTTTGTTTATGTATATATTTAAGACTGCTGATTATTGTAACAATGTTACCATTACCAATTTTTTTTTAAATTTTAAGCAGGAATTGCATTTAAGAATAATTGGCCAAACTTTAAAATTACTTTTTTTTTTCAAATCTGTGAAAATAGCACTTTTTTCAGCAAATACGGATAATTATAATATAAATAAATACTTACGTACAACGAATTCTTGGCGCGGCCGTCTTCACTTCCAGAGAATGTTGTCGTTTTATTGGAATTTGAATTTAATACGACGTCTACAGATTTTAATATCCTTTGTTTCAGGAAAGGCTCAAGTGAATATTGTGCGAGAGTTCTTTATCATTGCTTAAGTAGGGTTCAATATTTCTCAGAAGTTTTCATTTACTTTGAAGTAGCATCAAGTTTTTCTTATGTGGTTATTGTATTAAGTTAATGTTATATAAACTCTGCGTCCTCGTAACGTTATACTGGGACATCGATTGTACTATATTTTGAATAAAACCAGCCTTCAGAAAAGGAAAAAAGTATAGACAATTTTCACACTTTACAAAATGTTTAAAAAATCCATTCTTTTAATCAAGTTGCCCTCTTCTTAGCTTCTTAGTCCTTAGTCATGTCCGCCAAATTTAAGTCGACTCTATTTCAGATTTTGTTAAAGACACCTTCACGAATCGGATCAGGTAACCTATATACATATAAGTACTAAATTTTCCCCAAGAATAGTCTAACACCGAGCTAATTTCTGCTTACAATAATAATAATCTTTCTTCAAGAGTCGTGATCCATGTACGAGTTTTCAATCATCAAGTAAATAAGTCTAAGTAGTCATTTTCTCTGCAAAACATTTCATTTGTCATTAAATCTTTTCGTATGTTAAACAATAAAGGTGAATTCATTGTATAGAGTAAGTATCTTTCGTCTTTTTCTTACGTTATTAGCAGAAATAGCAGCGTATGCCATTTCGCCGCATTTGGTCACGGGATAACCAAGATTGTACGTTGGAACTAATAGCCCATATCTTTTTTGCTTCCGAATCTCATCATTAAGCCCAGATGATATAGCGGGGAAAAACGGGAGGAATCTTCCACCCGTACATAGGATACATGTTCGTTGAGGACAGAGTAGTTAATTATGAATTTACTGGCACAAGCAATACGAAGAAGCGATCAAAGTAATGTATAATTATGTCATATGAGTATTATCATTTATCATAGAAAACATGTCACTAATTCGTTTATTAATTTTTATCCAATCTATCTCTATACCGAAACTCATTAAAATCGGTTCAGCGTTTTAAGCGTGAAAGCGAAACTTACTTTCGCGATTCACAATATTAGTTAGACTGAATGACGTTTCCGAGTGCGGCAGTTTTTGTGTTCAAATGAATAGGTGTTATTGTCAACATGAAACTTGTCGCGTTGCGGTGAAATAATACTACCATCCCCCCTTCCATTTGGTGTCTTTAAAGGCGACTAACGGACTAAAGATTGCACATACATCGAACAACATAGAGCGGCGGTTGGCTCACCACCTGTCACGCTGAGCACATGTGCAGTCACTATTTGGTGAAAAGTGGACTATGGTAGAGACTGCTTTTTCGGACCTCATTGCCTAGTCTCTGACTAACCCTTCGGGGATAATAGTCGTGATTATATTTATGTATTGTTAACATCAGCTTTATTCCTCTCTCTGTAAACTGGAAACCGGCAATGAAATGAAGTATCGAATGGACCCATCATCATCATCATCATCCACAACCTGACTTCACCCACTGCTGGGTATAGGCCTCTCTTTGTATGTGCCACTGTTGACGGTCTGTTGAATGGACCCACGGCAATTCAATTACGCCGCACTATAAGTGCAAGTTTGCAAACAGCCGTCGCAGCCAAGTTTGGTCGCCGGCGAATTAGTTATCAAGGGATTGTTGTAGCGACTCGGCTACGCAGAAGTCTCAGTTAAAGCCGACTCAGTAGTCAATTTGTTGGTACCGAAGATCTGTCGCAGTGGAGTTTGCGCCTTGCTAAGTAGTTTGTTGTTTTATGTTTTAAAACTCGTTTAAATATTTTGTTAAATATGTATAAGTATTGAAAGTATAACAGAATGTTTTTTATACGTAGCACGGCAGATTACTCCATTCCACCTGACGTTAAGTGGAAATGGAGACCAAATGAGAAGACAACTGGTGAAGAGTTAACAAGACAAAGCGTCAGTCGCCTTCAACTTGCCGACCAGAAAGTTTTACAATTGCAGTTTAAAGTTACTTATTCGTGTTTCATTACAACAGTTTGTATGAAATTAATTAAAGTAAAAGCTAAACTGTATGAATACATACACATATATACATATATATAAAGACGTCTATTATCCCCGAAGGGTTAGTCAGAGACTAGGCAATGAGGACAGCAAAAGCTTTCCTCTACCATAGTCCACTCTTTACCAAATAGCGACTGCAGATGTGCTCAGCGTGACAGGTGGTGAGCCAACCGCCGCTCTATGTTGTTCGATGTATGTGCAATCTTTAGTCCGTTAGTCGCCTTTAAAGACACCAAATGGAAGGGGGGGTGGTAGTATTCTTTCACCGCAACGCGACAAGTTTCATGTTGACAATAACACCTATTCATTTGAACACAAAAACTGAGTGGTGAGCCCATCGCCGCTCTATGCTTTTAGAAGTATGTGCAGTCTTTAGTCCGTTAGTCGTCTTTTGCGACCCCTAAGGGAAGAGTGGGGATGGTAGTATTCTTTCACCGCTATACGCGATATGGTTACACTGTATGAATATTCAGATTTTATAATGTTGACAGTTGTCTGGTGTTAGCAGTGACCCTGGTTGTTATTTCGTAGGTCACGGGTTCAAGTGCCAGCACATGACTTTGCGTGATGAACATGAAAACGTGTGTACCTTGACACTATCTATACTAATTTAAGACAAACTAAGTATGCTTAATTGATAATATTAATAATCATGCATTAGATATTAGAATATTTTATTATTTTGTTAATTCATCGATGTAAAAAAGCGAGTTGTTCCTTTTTTTTGATGTCGAACAACGATTTGGGTTTAATAATAATAATAAAAATAATAAATCTTTCCTACAATCACACCAATTATCTAGCCCAAGAGAAGCATCGAAGAAACTCGTTAAATGGTTACTAGACAACGGATAAACATACTTAAAATACTTAAATACATACTTATTATACATAGAAAACACCCAGACCCGAGACAATTTAGAAAAACAATAATTTCTAAATTGACACGACCGGGGATCGAACCCGGGACCTCAGAGATGGCGACACCATGAAAACCGGTGTACAAACCACTCGACCAAGGAGGTCGTCAAAGGGAGGTTTGATTCATCATCATCATCAGCCTATTAACGACCTACTGCTGGGCACAGGCCTCCTACGTGGACAATAGCGTGGGGATATTGGGCCATAACACACATGCACGCTGGCCCAATGCGGGTTGGAGGGTTTTAACGACTGCCATCTTACGACAACAACCGGGACCAACAGCTTAACGTGCCTTCCGCAGCACGGAGGAGCTCGAGATGTTAAAAATTTGGTCACCCATCCAGCGACCCGGCATTGCGAAATTTGCTTAGCGAGCAAGAGCGCAAGCCGAACGCGCTAGCCGCTGCGCCGTCGAGCTCCTCCCCTGGGTTTTGATTATTTTCTGTAAAACTCAATCCATTTATTCTTATGTTAGTCAGTGGCTTTAGTACCTACATTAAATTATATTAAGCGTATAGTTAAATTTCAAAGTTTCCTAGCACAACAGGTGCACAGGCACACATACCTTAATAAAGATATGTCGTGTTCCAAACCAATAACACTCACGAAGATATTATCAGGCTTTATGTGATTAACTAATTGATGACGGTGGCAATTAACACCATGTGTCATACAAAAAAAACATTAAAAGTGAAGATTGTAGACACGCGAACTCTATGTTTACACATAGTTCAAATACCGAGGCCCTTATAGTATTTGGTACGAGCTAGACCTTAATGCCTGCTAATAGAAATAGTTTTTGACCGTACCCGATTTCAATACAAACTTGTAATAATTGCCAGAAATACCATATTATTCCTCCCATATTCATTCATTTTAATTAATTTCCATCAATCAAATCAAAACTCTACAATGATTTCGAAATTGCTTGTAGGGTAAAATAATCAAGACAAATTAGCCTCGTTAACTTATAATGCAGTGTCGATTTTAACAGCGATCGTTAAGTTACGACAGATAACAGAGTATCGACACACAGACAAACATTTTGCTGCGAGGCGACCATAATTTCATTCTGAGACATTCGTATTCGCCCAAAACGAGCGAACAAAAATAAAAGTGAATTTAAAGTTGTATCTTAGGGAGTAACGTGAAATGAAACTGAATTCCTGTTTACACAAAACTAGAGCAATAAACTTTGTCGCTTGTAGGAATAGAAAGTTTTCGGTTTAAAAGTCGACGATTTTACTCGTCCAGTTGGTGTCACTTAAAGAAGTATTTTGGACAGGAAGTTTGTAATCTTATCCCGTAGAATAATAACTAAAGCATAGAAGGAGCCCAAATGAGACTCGTATAGTTGTTCTGTTTTTTCAAATGGGCTATAACGTTGAAAGGAAAGAGGCAAAATAAGTTGCTAAAAACGTAAATGTCTTGCGAAAATAAAAAAAACCGGTCACCATTTATGACAATATCCATACCGAATTCAAAAGCGACCTTTACAAATGTAATTCGAATGGTGACCAAACGGAGTGCCCACTCAAATGTCATAGTACTTCTTCTATGTTTCAGTTATTGTTCTATGCGTTATCCCCTTGTCTGTCACGAAGACTCCTAGAGGTTGCTAACACTTTAATTTCTATTACGTCTGGTATAACGAAAGTGAGCTCATATAGCTTTATAGCTTTATAGACCGTTTATGAGCAGGGCCTAGAACCTGTTGCTTTAATTGCTGATTAAAATAAAGAGAAGACGATATTTTTTTATGTAACTGAGCCGGCAAGCAAGCATACGGCCCGCCTGATGAAAAGCGCACACAGCAGCCAATGGACGCGCGCTGCCGGCCTGGGGTCTTACCATCAAGTCTTAGAGCAGTATTACTTTAATCTTACTATGCCAATTCACATACGAATTTCGCATGGTAAGATTGAAGTGATGCTGTTCTACGGGGTGACATTGACAGTAAAAAGAGGAGTGGGCCTAAAACGCTTCCTTGAGGCATCGCACAGGTGAAGATTTATAGTTAGTTTCCTCCTTAGTTTTTGAACAAATTCTACATATATTTGTAACCTGGGTTCAATGACTTAGATAAGATTGGAGTAAATCTAAAAAGTTGCCTCTTATCCCATATATTTTACGCTTGTCAAGTAATTAATAAATAATTAAGTTAAGAAATTTGTAAACTGCTAAATTAATTGATATATTTTTTCGGAATCCTTTCTGTTCATTTGTGAATATATTATTTTTTTCAAAATAGTTATATAAATTATTGTAAATAGTATCAGCTCCTGAAGTTTCAGTTCTTATGCCTCTATGCCCTGTAATTTCACTGGATCTCCTACCCTACGAACCGGAACGCAGCGATGTAAATTCAATGCTGCTTGGTGGCAGAAATAGGTAATAGGTTAGGGTATCATCATATAAAAAATACACTGTTACAGTTTCCGTTCCAACGCAGTACGCTGCCACAGTATCGACCACCTCCGTGGTCGAGTGGTTAGCACGCCGGGTCTGGCGTCGCACCATCTCTGAGGTCCCGGGTTCAATTCCCGGTCGGGTCAATTTAGAGAAAAAATGTTGTTTTTCTATGTTTATGTATATTTATCCGTTATCTTACCATATTAACGAGTTTCAAAAGAATACTTATCTTGGTCTAGATAATTGGTGTGAGCGTAAGCAAATTTTTGAAATTTTGAATTTTGAAATTAATTTTGAAACAGTCACAGAATGCCACAGTCCACGTTTCACTAAAAAAACAACAACAAATGCTGCCTAGCGCGATAGGTGGTAAGCCCATCGCCGCTCTATGCTGTTGGATGTATTCATCCGTTAGTCGCCTTTTACGACACTCAACGGAAGATATGGATCGGTAATATTATTCTATTATTGAGTTGCCACTATACAGCTCTTAAGTATACGAAAACTTGTTAACATAGCCGGTCATAATAGCTGCGAAATGTGCACAATGCTAGTGCACCTAGGCCGTGTTTATTGCGTCTAGACCATTTGAATGCAAATGGGCAGACGACACACTTGGCTAGCTGCGCTCGGGTGTTAAGTTATGAGATCTGATAGTGCTTTTTATACATAGTATAGTAAACTACAGCCTGTATACTGTCCCGATTCTGAAACTTACCTCCGACAAACGTTTCTCTGCCGAATGTGCCGTCGACAGAATGTTTCATTTATGAGTTGTTCAACGACAGAACCTTTCAACCACGAACGATTCGCCGACAGAACGATTTATTCATGAGCAAATCGACGAGAGAACCCTTCCACTACGGACGTTTCGCCGACAAAACGAATTATTCATGAGCGAATCGACGACAGAATCTTTCACCAAAGAAGGATTCGCCGACAATGCTTATTTAGGCATAGTGTTACACTACTAGTGACTAAATCTAAAGATTATACGTTTTGAAAGGTTAAATAAAAAATATTTTTGATCTAATCCCGCCCTCTCCTTTCCCGTCCCGGACGACACGTGCTGGTCTTAGGAAACACCATCATACTGTGCAGAATATCAGCACTCGTAGCAAAAAATTTGCAAATCGTTCCTCTGTAAGACCATCGGCTTTGGAATTCTCTGCCGGCGCATGTGTTTCCCTGCTCCTAGAATCCTGGGTCTTTAAAACGGGGCGTGAAACGGCATTTATGCAGGCCGTCATAAATGGGTGCGCTTGTTACCGTGCTTGTTCAACGGTGAGGAGCGCTCTCATTATTTTGAACTGCATCGGCGGTTTACCATCAGGCAGGATGTAGTGCACTTTGACGAGTCACATAAAAAAAGGAGAATGACCATTTTACTATGGGAGTTAGGCTAGTTTTTTAGCTAGCTGGCGTAACACAGCGCTTTAATGAAATAAGTAGTGATCAATAGCAGTAATGCTCTGAATTATGAAGAAAAAATTACATTACAATATCATGCGGGAGTTTGAAGCTATCTTTATTTTTAGCTTAAGACTTTTTAGGTATTTTTAGGTTATGACCACTGTACTTTTTAAATGAAATTATTTAAATGCTTAAGTATCTACCTATTTACTTACTGATCCTTTTTTTTTTTTTTTTTATAGCAGAAGGAGGCAAACGAGCAAGCGGGTCACCTGATGGAAAGTAATCACCGCCGCCCATGGACACCCGCAAAACCAGAGGAATCGCAGGCGCGTTGCCAGCCTTTAAGGAAAGAATAGGCTCGTTTCTTGAAGATCCCTAAGTCGTAACGGTCCGGAAATACCGCCGCCGACAGCTGGTTCCACAACACTGTAGTTCGAGGCAAGAAATTTCTTGAAAAACGCACAGTAGTAGACCGCCATCCATCAAGGCGATGTGGATGGAATGACAGTCGATTGCGTGTAGTGCGGTGAAGGAAATTAGCGGCAGGGATCAAGCCGAACAATTCCTCAGAACACTCTCCATGATATATACGGTACAATATACAGAGAGACGCAACGTCTCTCCGAAGAGCCAGTGGATCGAGCCGACCTGAAATAACCACGTCGCCGACAATTCGAGCAGCTCTGCGTTGAATGCGGTCAAATGGAAGGAGTTGGTATTGGGGTGCTCCAGCCCAGAGATGGGAGCAGTATTCCATATGCGGCCTGACCTGTGCTTTATACAGTTGTAAACGGTGGGCCGGCGTGAAATACTGACCCGCTCTATTAAGCACACCCAGCTTTTTCGAAGCTAATTTAGCTTTACCTTCCAAATGACCACGAAACTGAACGTCACTCGAAATATCGACGCCAAGGATTCCAATAATCGGATTGGTATCAAGGGGAGCTCCCTCAAAGTTCAGAGGTACGACGAAGGGATGTTTTTTCGCGGTAAATGCGCAAACTTGTGTTTTGGAGGGGTTAAAGCGGACTAGGTTATGTCGGCCCCAATCCGAGACATGACTTAACATGTTCTCGGTGTCAGTCACAAGTTTATTCCGGCTCTCGATGACGCTTTCCAGAGAAATATTAGCTCGCCCGGTGTAGAGCGTATCCACAGTACTGTCATCCGCATAGCAATGAATGCTGTTGTTATGCAGCATGTCATTGATATGCAGAAGAAACAAAGTAGGGGACAACACACACCCCTGCGGGACTCCAGCATTCACGGGCTTCATGTCGGAGCACGAACCGTCGACTGCGACTCTGATGCTACGCCCAGTAAGAAAGCTGGCAACCCATGAACACAATTTCTCAGGAAGCCCGAATGATGGAAGTTTAGAGAAAAGAGCCCTGTGCCATACCCTGTCAAAAGCTTTCGCTACGTCCAAGCTAACTGCCAGTGCCTCCCCTTTACTCTCGACTGCCTCCGCCCATCGGTGAGTAAGGTACACTAAAAGATCACCAGCCGATCGACCGCGACGAAAACCATACTGGCGATCACTTAGTAGCTGGTTCTCTTCTAGGTACCTTAAGAGCTGGTGGTTTATAATGGACTCCATTACTTTGGAGAGTAAAGAGGTAATAGCTATTGGCCTGTAGTTAGACGGATCTAAGCGATCGCCTTTTTTTGGAATCGGGTGCACAAGGGCTGTCTTCCAAGAGCTCGGGACGACGCCAGTGGTGTAAGAGAGCTGGAAAAGGCGCGTTAGAACTGGTGCCAATTCAGGAGCACACGTCCGAAGCACAATCGGTGGAACTGCATCAGGCCCACTCGCCTTATGGATATCAAGGGAAAAAAGAGCCTTACGAACTGACCTTTGCAGGAACTGAACGTTTGGCATTGTACAAGCGCAATGCGGTATGGTTGGTGGAGAGTTTTCCCCATCGTCCAAGGTCGAGTTTGATGCGAAAAGAGAGCCCAAGAGATCGGCTTTCTCCTTTGCAGTATAGGCCAGGCAGTCATCGGTCTTGTGCAATGGTGGTAGGGACGGCTGACAAAAATTCCCTAAGATAGCTTTGGCGAGAGACCAGAACGCACGCGTCCCCGAAGGAAGACGCACTAGCCTCTCGCCAATTCTACCTATGAATGATGACTTCGCCTTGGCGATGTCCTTCTTAAAGGATCTGGCGGCAAAGTTGTACTTCTTTCTGAGCGCACTGGTGTTTGGATCCTTTGATGACACCGCATTAGCCCAGGCTTGGTAATGCTGTCGCTTTTGGCGAGACGCCATTTTGCAGCAACGACCAAACCATGGTTGGGACTTGCCGCCAATGGGAACCACAGAGTTTGGAATGAAAAGTTCCATTCCCTGCAGTATCACATCAACGACAGAGACAGCGGCGACGTCAGGATCATCCAGCGAGAAGCAAACTCGCCACCACGGGTAGGACGCAAAGAAGCTTCGCATCCCATCCCAGTCCGCCGATCTATAATGCCAGACTCGACGGCTAGCCGCTGGTTGCGGTTTTGAAGTTTCTGTGAGAGGCACAGTGCTGCGAATCAGACAGTGGTCTGATGAGCCTAGTGGTGCATCAACAGAAACTTGATAGCCGTCTGGGTGCGAGGTCAGCAGAAGGTCCAATAAAGAAGGTGCATGGCCCTCCACATCTGGAACCCGTGTTGGCTCGGTTACCAATTGAGACAGACTGTAGGCCAAAGCGAAGTCATGAACGGCTCTACCCGCGTGGTCAGTTGTGCGTGAACCAAGCCATTCGACGTGGTGGGCATTGAAGTCTCCCAATACCACAATCTCGGCCGAGGGGATCCGTTGGAGAAGGGAGTCTGTCGCTGTTTGGACGGTGTCGATAAGTTGGTCAGTTCCGATGTTACCGCTGCCCACAGCCTATACAGGCACGCGTAGACGCGAGGATGACGTCCGCAGTCGACGTGCAGCCATAAGATGGAGAGGTCCCTATCTTCAAGATTGCCAAGGCGACGAACGCACATATCCTCCCTGACATAGGCACAAACACCGGCTCGTGGCACAAATGCATGTTCCAGGTTGTATCCCGGGTAGCGCAAGTACGAGATGTCAGGAGGGGGGGATATTTGCGTCTCGGTGAGGAAGAGCAAGGCCGGTTTCGCCGTCTCGAGGTGGTAATGGACGGCGCTCAAATTAGAGTGGATTCCCCTGATATTGCAGAAGTCCACGCGAAGCGTAGGAGGGGGTGCCAATTGTCCCGCCTTTCTCCTGCCTGCAGCATGCCTTGGCACGGGCGAACTTTTGCCCTCCCCAGAATACGTAGGGCAGCCTGAGCGAGAACGCTCAGGGGGGGATTCTCCGACACTGGATGTGTCGGTACCCCCCTGGGGTAAATCTAGATTACAGTTCGCTGCCATATCAATTGTGAGGGGGGGGGGAGGGGTCTCCGGAACCCTCACTCGCCGGACGAAACACAACAGCACAGAGTGCCATTGTTTCACGCCGAAAATTCGTGAGGGGGTGGTATTACGCCGGGCGAGCCGACCCAATGCGTGCTGCAACGCAGCGTGGCTCTACCACTCAGTTGGTGTCACTCATTTAGCACCACCCAGGGGTCACGTGTAGGGTCTCAAGGGTAAACCTACGGACGCGAGCAACTTAATCCCCTAAATCCTACTTTAAGAAAAAGATATATAGAATAAAACAAGTTTTTAGATCATAAAATAGACTTAGTCTATTATCGTATGTTGACTATCAGTTCAGTTCAGCATTTATTTATCACTTGACTCCTTAGAGCATTCGTTGGTTGAATGCTCTAAGCTTGACTCTTAACGCGGCGTTCTATAGAAAACTTTCTTTAGCAGTAATCATTATAATTTAAAATAAAATTTTTGATATATGAATGATTAAGACGCAATAGATATCGAATAGGCTGGTTTGGTCATTCTCCTTTGCTCCCGCTGCAGGGCGAAGAGCTCCACCATCGAAATCAATTAATCACAAACCAGGGCTATGCATCGCACACAACAGTATTCGCTCAGCCACTGCACAGGAGATTGTTGCAGCAATCTTAATAGGCTTAAGTTGCAACCAGATAGCTATGTAGCGCAGGTGCTGGCCAATTACCATACTGCAACAATAACTAATATTACCATCAGCTTGGAAGAAGCGGTTTGAACTGTCTAGCTTGGTAACAGGAAGAAGATATGCTGAGCGTGGATCCTTTCGGATTAGGGATATAGCAGGGTTTTCTTAACCAATCCGAAAATCCGAAACCCACTTTGCCCGACCTGGGAATTGAACCCGGGACCTTCGGATATTGAGCCGAGCGCTTGACCACTCGGCCAGCGAGGCATTGTTTTATACATACAGTACATAGTGATATACCTACATAGTTTTGACGATCTCCGCGGTCGAGTGGTTAGGGAGCCGGGTCTGGCGTCTCGTCATCTCTGAGGTCCCGGGTTCAATTCCCGGTCGGGTCAATTTAGAGAAAACTGTTTTTCTAAATTGATTTCGGGTTAAAGAGTTAGAAGCTTATCTTGGGCTAGATAATTGAAGTAAGCGTAAACAAATTTAATAAGAAAATAAAAAAAAACATCACACATTCACGGCTATTATACGTAGTACTATTAGTTGTAAGTTAGAGACTGGGCCAATGAGGACCGCAGAACTAAGCAGTCCACTGCGATAGTTCACCAAATTGCAACTGCACTTGTGTTTAGCGTGATAGGAAAAATTGAGAGGAAACATTGTAGATACACAATATTTGTTGCATAAGACAGTAAACTAAGTTTCTATTAGGGTTCTAAAGGGATTTACAAATTCAATATATCTCTTGACTAGGTCCTAGTTTGCAACAACTATTATTCTATTTTATGTATTTTATGTATTTTAATATATTACTAGTATAATTACTTACATATTATATTATTTGTTATTCATATATTTATTTTAATAATATTTTATAGTAGGTATTATGTGTATTGTAAGTTTATTAAATTTATTTTTATATTAAGTATTTTAATTCAATATTTTTTTAATTTCATTTTTGTTTGTTTTTGGTGCACTGCTTGTCGTTCTTTTTCTGTTGTCCTATACCGCAAAGGTTGTCTGGAAGAGATAGCTTTAAGCGATAAGACCGCCTTTGCCCTCATTAGTTTTAATATGCTTATATCTACAATTAATAATAACAAATGATCCCTATTTTTTTTTAAACTTTACTGATTAAATACTTGTAATAGTTTGTTTTAAGTATAACATTTACCTATGTCTGATTAGTGTTGCAATATGACTCTTATTATCCCCGAAGGGTTAGTCAGAGACTAGGCAATGAGGATAGCAAAAGCAGTTCTGTGAGAACCATAGTCTTATTATGCCATATTAGTCATAATTTATGACATTTAATCATGTTTACTTATTATCTTTTGTTTTCGGAAAGCCGCTGGAGTCGTTTCTCGGTGTCACGCCCGCACCTGGCATTAAGACTTCGAGAAGATAATAAATCTTCGTACGTTTACCTAATCCAAACAGTGTGTTCCAGAAAAAGCAAGTGAAAGTGTATCACGTACGGGGGCTCTGAAAGGGGAACACTCGATTTTTTAAAAATATTACATTCAAAAACGCAATTTCATAAATAGTATTATACCTATACGTACATAACATTATTTTCCCAGAGTGGTAGATTTCCAGAATTAAACCATTTAAATAAGTATAACATAACAATAACTACAACGTAATCAGAGATTTTATTATAAAATATTTTATTATAAATAATTATTATTTGGTTAATTTTTTTCTACAGTTGATTAAACAAACCACGGTTTTTTGTGTTGACCGTGAATTTTCAACCAACGATGTACTATAATTTTTTAACCAACCGTTTTTGAATGAATTTGTCAAATATCAAGTGCTATCAACGTCAGTTGTGAAGATGGCAATGTTTCAGCATACCTTGCTTAAAGCAGAACGACATTATAAAATGGTAGTATAACATTATAATACTTTTAAACACACTCCCTGTTATGTCAGTGCCGTGTCGGCAACGTAAACTTTTTTTTAATTACTCAGAATAATAAAAGGTTTCTAGCACCATTTCTACGGTCAATGTAAACTAAATTGTTGTTGTCAGTGTCGTCAATTAAGAAAACAATCATTTATTCAAAATAATTGCGACTTCTTTGGGAAGCACGGGAGCGCGCAAAATTATTTCAATATCTTACACATTATTCTACTCGTCCTTTTTTATTACTAATTAATTAAATATTTATTGAAAGAACAATTGTAAATACTCGTATTAATTTTAAAAACAATATTTAATAAAACAAACCAAGCTGACGTAAACAGCCTTGATGTATTTCAGAATGAGGTATAAGCACTACATCAACATTACAGCAAATTTCCAAAGTTTCCGACAACACGTACCAAAAGTATATCTACTGATTTCAGAATCTAACGTTTCCCCATTCAGCCACCGTGCATTTTTACAAACTGCGAACGTTTTCGTATAACGGCGTACTGACTTAGAAGTCGGATTGGGGCCTTAGCAAGGACGGAACGAAATGGAAACTAAGGCCCAGATAATGTACCCTCTGCGTACACGAAGCAATTTGCTATGCGTATTTGCGGCGTTATTTCAAGTGGGATTGAGATGGAAACAAAAGTTGGTATCTCTAGTATGTTGTGTTCTGGATTACCTAGCTCCTTTGCTGTTTAGTCAAGACACTCTGCAATTTAGTGAACTGTGGGGTGGAGGCTCAAAGATTTTGTTTAGGAACTCTAGTAAAGTTTTAGAGCACTTGTAAGTACAGCCAATACTGGATATAATGCTGGTACAGATACAATTATTTTCCGACGATATATACATTTACGAATATGTCATTTGCTTAGTCAAGTTAATCATACTGACCTGACAAAAACGATTCATCATCATCTACCTATAAAGGTTCCACTGAAAACAATTGCCTACATGGAATTTCAGTAATAGTTATTTTATTTTCCTCTCTACATACCTACTACAAAAAGTGATTAGCAAGAAGGTACTTTTTAAAATATCATAGGGGATATCTTAATCTTTAAAGAATATATTGTGTGCACAATAATTATTATAAACTACAACCTTTACTACTACAACCTTTATTTTAATTAATTTAACATTAACTTACTTTTCATTGTGGTAAATTTTAAATTATTTTGTCTCTAGGGTTGTCTGTTACATGAGATAAAACATTTAATAATTATGTTACTTTCATGTAGTGGTACCTATAAGTAAAGCATTACTCATTTTTTGTAAGATGCAATGTATGTTTAAGCAAGTTTTTGTGTAATTGCTTTGTTGGTTACACCAATAAATAAATAAATAAAAATAAATAAATAAATTATAATGTGATCACATCAAAATTTGTAAGGAAACCATGTTTCACCACAATTTAATAGAAAAACCTGCTATATCCGAAAGAATTTCCGCTCACCATAACTTCTTCCTAATTCCAAGGTAGCTTAGACTAGGTAGTTTTCAAACCGCTTCTTCCGAGCTGATGGTAATATTAGTTATTGTTGCAGTATGGTAATTGGCCAGCACCTGCGCCACATAGCTATCTGGTTGCAACATACCTAAGCCCATTAAGATTGCTGCAACAATCTCCTGCGCGGTGGCTGAGCGAATACTATTTTGAACAATGTTTGTCTTGTTTGTTGTCGTCGGCGTAATATGAAAGTCGGCGGTAAAGAGGTAATATGCGTCTGCAACAGCAATAGTTAAGCTTCTTTAAGTTTACGTTTTTAACTAGGCTAGAGGCTTCTTCAAGCTATTATGTCGTCCCCATAGTTCCTTAATCTCGGTAGGTTTAAAGGTAGTTAACAACCATCGTAAGTGGTGTTTGGGGAAGATGAGTATTTAGTGCAAGTATAGTATAAAATTTGTAGTCACATCTTGCATGTTTTCTTTGCAGCGCTACATCTAAGTGAGGTACAATGTTATGTGTGTACAATGCAAAAACGGATAACGTTGGCCAATGGCTAAATGACCGTATGCACGGTTTACCAAAAAGCTCAGTTTAAGTACATAAGTATAGTACATAAAACATCATACTAAAATAAAACCAAAATCAAAAGCTCAAATTTGAGACCACAGAAATCTTTACACTCAACTCGTGGCTCACGCAGATTTGGTCGGCAATTTACAACACAAAAGGAAATGTTCGTATTCAATTATAAATTCAGTCGGAGCAATAAAACCTGTGCATTTATGCAGTCAGTCCGGTCGCCCTTGACATAATACACCGAGCATTCCGCTAACCCGTGTACAACCTTATTAAGCTCAAAACCCACTATACATTCGACCATATTCAAAACGGAATAAGATTTAAAATAGACGGGTCGTTCAACAATGTGCCTTGGTGCCTGCTCAGCAAATGTTGACAGGTACTTAGAGCATTGCCGCGCTCCATCAAACATGCATGAGGTCGTCTACTTCACTCATGAAAAACGCCTCACTTGCGTACTTGTAACTCCTTATTGAACAAGACAGCTTGCTATTTATTATAATTTGAGTCAGCTATGCCGGGAAGGTCTAACAAATTATGTTTAGTAAGATAAGTTGAGATGCAATTTGCGATGTGTTTAATTGCTATACTTACCTGTGTTTCGACGCTGATATTGTTGTTACTTTTAAAGTAGGTTGCAATGTCTTAAAGTACATTAATTGAGTAGTCTGTTACCGTTAAATTATCCTTCCCAGAACTCGAATCGGTCAGACATGAATTTTTAAGTCCTGGAGATGATATACATACTCAAATTCACAAATCACTTAGCTAAATACGACACTTCTAAGGACATATTTCAACATAAAAACAAAATCAAATGTTTACAAATGAAACCTTTGGCAGGTTTCATTTTTATACAAGGATCTTGGTAATATTATAATAGATTAATTTAACAATTTGCGTTAATTAATACTACATTTATGCCTAAAGCTGCTTTAGAAATAAGTTATCCAACTCTTGAAAGTGAACGTTTCTCGACAAAGAATCAACAATAACAACTTACTCACAGGTCACGCGGAGCAAGGTGAAGACGTACTCAAACACTTAACGACATGCAATTCCAATCGTCCCGCCATCGGCAGAAGTAAAATCAGCAATTTACGAAATTGCAGTAGCTTCGGCGCGGTAATTGTCCCCCCGATACTATCGAAAGCGATAAATAAGTATGGGTGAGATTTCTCCGGGTGCCTACGCTCTGGAGTAACTGTGTAGGTACCTAGGTACTTAAATATTGGTTCGCTTTGCACTTTGGAATTGGTTGCGGGAACTTAATGCAACGCGGTTTGAGAGATGCTTTTTAGTCGTTCCACGTTTTTTTATATCTTTAATTTTGTTTATTTTATTTCTGGCCAGTGATCGAAGGCTCGAAGGGAAGCCATGCAACCGCAAACCTTGTTTAACGACTGTAGTGAAGCAAACGGATAGATGTCTGGGTTGAATACGAGAAATTTTAGTACAATCCTAACAGCTCTGTTAGACTAGTGACGTAAACCCATACTTCAGACAAGCAATTAACTTTCCGATGAATTAACAGGACTGTATCAAAGTGTAATTCATAATTTTATATAAACAAAAAATGTTTTTTTTTGGTAGCAGGGCCAGCAGCTAGACGTATGTAGTGAAGCAACATTACAAAAATCAGGAGGAGCAAGTTTACCCACCCAACCAGGTGCCAAGCACGCTCGATACTTTTTTCATTCATTTTACGATTACTTACTTAATACCTTACCGCAGCACCTTCTCAAATTATTTATATTTAATTAGAGTACGGCACTTAATTCTTTCTCGAGCATGTTTTATCTGATTGCTAAAACATTGAAACTTTTCTGCGACGCATTATAAAGTTGACCGTTTGAAATTAGCAAAGCATAAACTTTTTGGTCTGTTACCTACATTGTCAGAGTGCGCGAAAGCAAATGCAAACCAGACGACCACTGCCGCATATATCCCGTCAAGCACCGTCCATGACTTTAAATAGCTTTCAACCGCAACACCTGTGTAATTCGAACCTTTGATAGAAACACATATAAAGTTGCAAACTCGACTTTTTGCAACACACGTTAAGGTTCACTTGTTTCAAACGACACACTTGACATTTGAACTAAGGGTCCGGGGTTGTATTAAAATTAGTAGCGAGTCACGCGAAAGGGCCAGACGAAATTGAGTCCCATATTGTAAGAATAATCCGATTTGGCGATACACGAATGTGGCCCTGTAATTTCATTTGACGCCGCATTGTGGATGAGAAAGAACTTCCTGGGCATTTTATCTCCAGTTTTTGAGATGTTCGCTACCTTTTTGTGGATTTGATTTACACCGGCTGTAACGAGGTCTGTATTTATGGCATCGTGTTGAATTATAAACTAATGAGAAAGGAACCGACGTTTTGTATTGTAATGGAAATGAACAAGTATCTTAGAACATATCAAAATTAATAGCTCTAGCAACCTAATAAATACCTATTTCTTTTTGTTTTATGAATTATTTTATAGTTATTTTATTTACTTTAGTTAACATGGATTTTATGATTATATATTACATTAGTCTATATCATCATTCATCACGTTCATCATCATCATTGCCATATGCAGGTTGGCTGTTGATCATTATCCAGAGCTATGAATTTCAAAAATTACACGACTTGAGAATTATACTAAGACCTCGCCGGATATTCTCACCAACGCAACTGTAAGTTAAAAGTATTAGTATACTTATACTAGACACGCAAACAATTCTGATCCAGTTAATTAAACACTCACATGAGAAAAAACATCTCTGTCACCGCACAAATAATTAATGAGTAAAACATTGTGAGGGAACGTTACCATTGACAATATGACAGTAATTGGACGTCGTCAATTGATGTGGCGCGACAGATTGTTGCGCGACAAATGACGGCTCATCAGGAGCTTTTGTTGCAAGCAGGAAAGATCAATTGGTAAGTGTTCAGTGTTATTGTGTGATGGCGGTAAACAAGATTGTAATTTTGGGGTTTTGAGTGTAAATAAATTATTAGAAGTATTATAATCTATACACATCAGAGAAAGAAACTCTCTATAAACAGATATACAGTTAATAAAAATGATTGTACGAATAAAATAATACTTTCCTTGCAGTTTTCAAATGAATAAACATTATTTAAAGGCAACACCAAAAGTTAAAAATAATTAATATTTCAGAAAACAAAACACACACAACTGATAATAGTCGACTGTAGGTCGTAAAGGGCCCCACAGACGATCAGTTCGCCGCGTGATGCTACACCCAACACGACCACGAATGATTACAAGTAAATGTTCTTTAAAATTAAACGAAGTTTATACTGAATGCACATAATATTATTATACTTACCGTCAGTTAAAAAAAAACTTTATAATTAAAAATTTCTATTGATAACGCAAATAAATTTTACTAAGCAATAGTACCTACAGTACAGCTCAATTTTTGTTTAATACTCGTATACTTAGTACGTAGACGCTTCTTTCGAAACAACCCCTTATACTTAGAACTGAGCCGTTTAACTTAGGTACACCCGGCCTTATGTACCGAGAAGGAGCGTTCAAAGAAACCCTATTCGTATCAAGTACCTATTAAGCAGCAGAAAAGCCTGTTCACTTTAATTACTTCTTAACCTGCACTGCTACGGCCACCTTTATGTCCGTTGATTAACGAGCCATAATTACCTTTTTGGAAACCATAAAGTCTGAAACGCATGAGGAGGCGCGTAAGTTCTTTTATTATTTTATCACATATAGGTATGAAGCGCTTGGCCTTTATCACACCAGACCCTCTAGATAAGTGGTAAACGCTTTATGTCGATTCGTAAGTGTTTATCAATAGCAAATGGAAACAAGTTTACAGACATTAGGCGATTGCCACCGCTCTATTCAACCGCTACCACAAAGTGAATAATTTAATAAAAAATAAAGAATGATGGTAAGAACATTAATTATTTAGTTCTTTGAAGTTTTAAATTCATCCATTTAAAATTTGCTAAATGACGTATGTCTATCCAATACATTTACCATTTTATTTTTAAGTATTTATTGCCACTTGTCCTCTGATCTGATGTGACGATAAAGTTAAAGATATTGTAACCAAAAGATGATGAAAAAATTCTGCACACGGGACGGGACTATAAAAAAAATATTCTGAAGTTACCTCTAAAATTTCATATAAATGCACATTACGACCGTGTTTTACAATAATAATACCTATAAAATTATAAACACAGGTATTTACCTTTTCAATTGCTTCACTGTTTTGGATTTCCAAAAAACTAAACATTTTTATTAAGTTTTTGATAAAAATGTGAATGGCGCTATGAATTACCGCGGACCCCGCACCGCGCAAGACCGACGAGGGCCCGAAATTTTCGCTGACCGCATAATCCCCTTAATGGGTAAACTTAAAAAAAAACAGGGTTTTTGATAACAATTAGGTATAATTAATTTTTAATTAATTATACCTAATTTTTTGTCGTTTTTTTTAAAATTAAGGGTGAGTCCCACCCATGAAACTGAACAACTTTCCCCAAGAAACCTATTGTCGTCAGCTGATCGGGCAGTTTTGTGTGGGAGGTCGAAATTTTTTTGTCATTTTTGCAAATAGATTTCTTGGCAAAAGCTATTCAGTTTCATGGGTGGAACTCACCCTTAATTTCATTAAAACGACTAAAAAATGAAGGTGTATAATTCGGCAACTGGGGCAACCCATTAAGTGCAAAGAACAGCTATTTAAGTAACCGAGTCCTAGAGGTTGATAACAATTGAAATTCTATTGTGCTGGTATCACAACATCTGAGCTAATAAGAGTAACTTTGAAATTACTAAAAAAGTCCGCTGTTCTCTACTACTAAACTGCAAATGCTATCTGACCTAAATGTACCTATCGGACAGGAAAATTTTCTTTCGCAATGAGCTTGGAAAAGTATTTTTTTTTAAATATTTACATTTTAACTTAAAATATGACATTTTTTTTTCTTGCGAACTTCAAAATACTTCACAATAATTTTTTAAAGATTCATAAAAATGACCACGCGTTATGTTTTTGTGATAATAAAAATACGCGCGAAACCCGCCGCGCTATCGGATACGATGACGTCACGTCACGTCAGTCAAGTGCCAGCGAACTAAGCGAGGTAGTAGCACAGTATAAATCTTAAGCTTATATTTATACTGTGGTAGTAGTGTTTTATGCAATTATTTAAGTACAATAACTTTGTTAATACTTCTCGTATCAAAGTGAAATAAAAACTATTGGTTTTAGAATAACGACTACTATAATGGTATAAAGTAAAAATGAACTTTTTTTTCTATTTTCCCAAGTCCATTACAGAAATAGTTGTTCTCTGCTTAGTAGGATAGCCCAGATTTATCTTATAAGAAGCCCAATTTCGGGATAATATAATTATTAGTATACTTAAATAAACATCGATATTATACTGAGTGTTTGATAATTCACCCAGTATATTACCGATGCTTGCCACCATTTGAAAATAACGTTCGATCCAGAAGCGGAAAAATCGTTACAGCATAATAAAATTTATATCACAGCGCAAGTTAAACGTTGCTCGAGCAACTTGTAAACCAATAACAAAATTTGAATAGGAAACTTCGGGAGTTTACACCAATATCAAATTGGATGTAAATAAAGACTGTTGCCAAACACTAAACTTATTTTGAGCATTTTGTTAAACGGGACCGGTTTTCACAAAATTATACTGTTACCATTCGCCAAAGGGGGACCCGCGAATACATTTTGGAAATTTATGCGGAGCAGAACAGAGAAATTAAGCATTAATTTGCTATCCTTCAGATTGGAATTTGCATATTTATCGATGCGGAAATTTATTATTTGTGATAAACAAAGATAACATAACATGCTTGCAAAGAGGCTCGGGATCACGAATAGCAGGCATCGAGTACCACCCTGCGGCGATTTGCCATGGGGAGTATGAGCCGGATAGTTTGGGCTTACCCCAGACTGTAAGTGGCTATGAACTTCCCTTAAGGTCGATTTACACATATCAGTGAAGTCACAGTTCCATCAACGTGTTTGCTCAGTTCAGTATCAGTGCTACAGTGTTGCGTAAGTGATTAAATTCACACATGACAGTACCCAGTTCACGGAGCTTCAGTGAAAACGTGTCCGTTGCCAAGTATCGTGATTGTTGCTATGGCTCTGTTAAATACTACGGAGCTAGCAATGATAGCTATTGCTTTAGACGAAGAAGAAGAGCAGCATCAACACTGATACCACTGTGTCGTCACTGACACTGACAAGTGGGGATGCGTTCATAGAGAATGTATGAAAGAATATTTCGCACTGTGCCGGTACTGTGTTGGAACTGTGACTTCACTGATATGTGTGAATTGACCTTTAGCCACTGGCTCAGCATTGCCAAACAATCAAGCTTCACTTCTTGCTTTAGAGGGCATATTGAAATTATAGGGAATAGAACCTGTATGGATCTAGTACCCGGAAACCGAAAAAAAAGGAATGTAAAAAAATCCACTGGGGACCACCCAGTGGATTATTTTACATTCAGTCCGATTGCGGGCAGAACCATACCGCCATCAGTTTTCTCTTCTTCTCCTGATTTCTGGATTCTTTGACTCTGGCAAGTTACCTACCCAACCGTTAGCTTTAGACATGATGTACCCACAAATACACCAACGACACCAACTTACCTGAAAAACAAAATAAATATAAATTAATTATTGATTATTACAAAACGGGAGAATCACAAACTTGTACTTAAATATGTATATTATGTATTATGTTTAAATATGTATTTTTTACTAAATCATACTTTACGTTTTTAACATAGGTACTTAATGTTGTTAAACATTTAGACGGGAATTAACGCTAACGTGGTCAGGCCGTGGCCACGACCTGTGCAACTCGGTCGAAAGTCGAAACGTCGGGTATAAAAAGGTATGCGTCGGATGCCTTTATTAAGGAGTTAGCGTTAATACCCGTTCAAATGTTTTGTTTAAAAATTTAAAAGTGCATAATGTGAAGTAGTAGTATTATTAACATAAGAATCAACAACCACACACTAGAACCTCTCTCCTTTAAAATTCTGGCTAATTTGATGCAGTTGTTTTTGGATTCACATTTATATACAGTCAATAGCCGTAATAGTCACCAAAATAAATATTAGAAACCTCATTAAAACTTTTTCGAAAGTTATCTGCAGATACCACGGGCGCAGCTGTGTATAAACAAACGACTATCAAAACGGCCGGCGCAACGGCCAGAGTGAAAACAATCAAGTGTTTTGCAGTAGTTTTTTTTTGTTGCCGTAGTTTAATAAGGGCCAAACAAAAAACGGTGGTATTTGGAAACTTTTAGTAGGCGCATCTGTTTGGCTAGCGTGACCGTTGCCTACTTCGCTCGGATGCGAAATATAGGCAATTAGCTATATTGCGTTCTGTACAGTGATGTCTTACGACCGGTCTTCTGCGGCTCTGTTGCTTTATATAAACCAATCAACAGTAAAATTTGTTTTTTACGTTATACAAGGCACTAGTCAGGAATGACCACGAAAAACAGCCTTCTATGTTTTGTGATAAGACAACATTACTTCTAATCATAATTTTTCACAACGTTAAATTAAGGAAACAAATACTAAACTGTATGAGCCAGGCATGAGCCAGGTTCCTTTGCAGTCCCTACATAAAAAAGTGAACTAAAAATATTTTTTTTTGTCAATTAAAGTTTTATTGATATCTTTAAGATTCCCTATAAGATAATTATATGTCTCCTGTTCGGGAATCGAACTCAGCATCCCAGGTCTAAAACCGTCTCTAGACTTAACTAGCACACCAAAGAAGCGGTTTAAAACGGTAATAGCGCTGCTTTAAAGCCACTTAAGAACTGAGCCTCCTGACTACACTACAATCCAATTCCCCTAAAAAAGTTGCCAAACGGCCATGTTTTTGTTGAAGCTAATAGGCAACACCATTAACATAGTTATTCGAGCATAAAATCGTTTATTGACTCCCATTGGGTTTCAATAAACATTGTGCGAGTATTGTATGACTGTGTCGTTGCCGAAATTGATTTGTTTTGTAATTTGTAACTAACCGTCTTCACACTAAAGTCGTTAATGTGTACGTACACACGCCAGAAGATCAACCTATCCAAAACTGTCATTGATCAACCAAACCAAGAAGTTCAAAATTGATTGTAGAAGTTTGACATTTTGTCGCGTTGCGGTGAAAGTATACTACCACCCCTCTCTTCCTTGGGTGTCGTAAAAGGCGACTAACCGACTAGAGACTGCTCAGCACGCTGAGCTCTTGTGCAGTCGATATTAGGTGAAATGTGGACTATGGTAGAGGACTGCTTTTGCTGTCCTCATTGCCTAGTCTCTGACTAATAATCGTAATTATATTATGTAGGTATATGTATGTATGTTTGTATGTTGACATTTTGTTGTAGGTTGATCTGCTGTCGTCTGTACTATGTGGAGATAATAGAACATCAACGACTCGTTTATTTTAATGTGAGAACTTGTAACAACTTTCTATGTAAATTACTTGTTGAGGCAAATATAAAGTAAATATTTACACTTGAGCGTTCAGCTACCTTAGAATAATCGATCCAGGTTGGAGGGACCTGAAAAGATTTCAAACAAAATATTTACTGAGTGAGGGTAACCAAAGGAATGACTTGAATTTGTGCGAATTAGTATACTTAGATAAAATGTTTGGGTTGTTGTACATTCGCCACAAAGTTAGTTTGCCACAGAAAAAAGTATGTGTACATTCGCCACAGTTCTATTTTTATAAAGTTAATTCGCCACACTTCTATTTTCGACACAGACAGCAGAAAAATCAAACAATAAGTGAAGTAAAAACGTTATTTATTATTTTTTAGATATAGTTAGATAACAAAATAGTAGTAAGTAATTATAAAAAATACTTACACCATGCTCACCAGAGCTCACCAGAGGGGTATTCCTCGAAGCGCACCAGACCAAGCGCACCTAAACTATTCCTCCAAGCGCACCCGTTGGCTGCGCTTCAGAATAGGTAATTAAAATATTATATTTTTAGTCCTCGAAGCGCACCTACCGTAAAAAATAGAGAGGACCTTAAAAGATTCGTAATATTGATGTCGATAGAAACTAGGACTAGGTGCTTAAGCAACTTACTACGTCAATAATAAATTGAATCAATATGACAGTCATATTGATCTAAAAGTACCAGGGAGACATATATGAAAAGAGGTAGATAGGCGCCTTAGCGATCTTACTTACCCTTAACTATCAGGAAAAAATAAAGAAACGAGTAGGACTAGGTGCTGCAACTTACTATGTCAATAGTAAATTGAATCATGACAGTTACTTTGAACTAAAAGTACGGTAGTACTATTACTTATTCTGTGCTAAAAGTACCAGGGTGACATAAATGAAAAGAGGTAGATACTCTCAAAATAAACGTACGTTATTTGTTATCGATATTTTCTGTTAGTTTATGGTTACTTAGTTCTAATTATTTTTCGTAGGTTATCTATATACTTCCTGTGCATATCCATCCATCCATAAAAAAAAATTAGACGATTCAAAATGCTTATTTTAGGCTTACTGAATAAAGATATTTTGATTGATTGATTGATTACATCAATAATTATAGAATAAAACAACTACCTTTCATTTCGAGCGCTCAAAACGAACTTTCCTTTCTACCGGTACTTTATGCAAAAATGATGTACAGGGAAGACTTGTGGCGAATGTACAATAACGATTATCTACCTGTGGCGAATTAACTTTCAATGTATGGAGTTACAAAAACGTGGCAAACTAACTTTGTGGCGAATGTACAACAACCCAAATGTTTTATGAGCTTTAATGAAAACTGCTAAGTAGACGGGTAGGTACCTACCTACCTACCAAAAAGGAAAAGTGAAATATTTGCGAGTAGCGTTTTAGTTATAAACTTTACGTATAAACATAAATCCCTAATAATTTCAAATGAAACTATAATAAAAAAGTAACATAATATACAGGGTGAGTTTTTTTAAGAGATATATCCCGTCCGCGCTTAATGTTACAGCACGTCATAGCTTGACTATGACGCTGATTTAAGGCAGTCACAGACTCGGCCACTACGATTATTGTATTAAACTGGTCAGGTACTTAAATAAAAAAATTATTTCCTTTCATCATCATCATCATCACCAGCCTGAAGACGTCCACTGCTGAACATAGGCCTCCCCCTTTGACCTCCATCCTGACCGACAACTCGCCACTCGCATCCACCGGTTGCCTGCGACTCTCACGATGTCGTCGGTCCACCTAGTGGGAGGCCTACCAACACTGCGTCTTCCAGTGCGTGGTCTCCACTCGAGAACCTTTCTTCCCCAACGGTTGTCGGTTCGTCGAGCGATGTGGCCTGCCCATTGCCACTTCAGCTTGCAAATCTTACGAGCTATGTCGGCAACTCCGGTTCTTTGGCGAATATCCTCGTTTCGGATTCTATCGCGCAAAGAAACTCCGAGCATAGCTCTCTCCATTGCTCGCTGTGTGACTCTGAGCTTTTCTAAAAGGCCAACAGTTAAGGACCACGTTTCGGTGCCATATGTCATCACCGGCAACACACATTGGTTAAAGACCTTTGTCTTTAGGCACTGCGGAATCTTCGATGCAAAGATATCTCGTAATTTCCCGAACGCTGCCCATCCGAGTTGGATTCTCCGGGCGACCTCTTTGTCGAGGTTGGACCTACCTAACTGGACAATCTGTCCTAAGTAGGTGTAGTGGTCGACAACTTCGATAGTATCGCTCCCAACAATTACCGGTACGGGTTCAACATGGACATTCGACATGATCTTCGTCTTGTCCATGTTCATTTTAAGACCCACCTGTTGGGATACGATATTGAGGTCGCTGAGCATGGTGTTGAGGTTCTCCAGCGACTCCGCCATTATGACTATATCATCGGCAAAACGAAGGTGAGTGATGTATTCGCCATTAATGTTGATGCCGAATCCGTTCCAATTCAAGAGCTTGAAAACGTCCTCCAACGCATTTGTGAACAGTTTCGGAGATATGACGTCTCCCTGTCTCACACCTTTCTGCAATTGGATTGGTTTCGTACTCTCGTCTTGTAATCGGATCGACATAGTAGCGTTTCTATACAAACATTTCAACACTTCGATATCCCTATAGTCGATATGGCAACGCTGGAGGGACTGCATCACAGCCCAGGTTTCGATAGAATCGAAGGCTTTCTCGTAGTCCACAAACGCTAAACATAAGGGCCGATTATACTCCTCAGTCTTCTGTATAATCTGGCGGAGCGTATGTATGTGGTCTATGGTACTAAAGCCTTTTCGGAAACCGGCTTGTTCGGGAGGCTGGAAGTCGTCAAACCTGCGTTCGAGACGGTTCGTAATGACTCTCGAAAACAGCTTGTACACATGGCTCAGGAGTGAGATGGGTCTATAATTCTTCAATAAGGTGTTATCGCCTTTCTTGAAGAAGAGCACCACCGCACTCCTGTGCCATGCTTCTGGCGTAGTACCTTCGAGCATGACGGAATTAAACAACTTCTGGAGGACTACGAGTATCGGTTTTCCACCCGCTCGCAGAAGTTCAGTGGTAATTCCGTCATCACCCGGCGCCTTGTTGTTTTTAAGCTGTTTAAGAGCCATACTAATCTCATACAGGCTGATGTCAGGGATATCTTCGGTATAGTGTCGGGTTAACTTAGCTCTGGTGTCCTGAGCTGTACCAACAGCGGGCTCTTGTGTTGAGGTGTACAACTGTCCATAAAACCTCTCGAGCTCTCTCAGAATCTCCGGCTTCGACGAAATGACACTGCCGTCCTCGATCTTCAGCTTAGTCATTTGGCTCTGACCAATAGACGAATTCTTTGCGAACACTTTGGCGCCTTGGTTCCGCGCAATTGCGTCCCTAATGCATTTAGCACTATAGGAGCGCAGGTCGTGTCGCACAGATTTCGAGATTCGTCTATTGAGTTTGCCATATTCCGACATATCAGCTGAAGATTGCAGTATCATTTCTTTCCGGTCTTCCATTAACTTAATGGTTCCGTCTGAGAGCTTTTGAGGCTTTTTCCGGCGTGGGGTCTTAAAGAACTTAGACCCCACAGCTTGGACAGTTTCCACAAGCCCGCTGCTGATCTCGTCCACAGTTTCGCACTCGGCTAGGCACTGGAAGCGATTTTGGAGTTCGAGTTGAAAGTGTTCCGGGCTCTGGATCTGGGCAGGGCCAGGACGGAGTGTGGACTTCACCAGACGTGACCTCTCGAGCTTGATGTTGATATTCAGTGTGCCTCTAACAATCCGGTGATCGCTACCGGTTTTCACCCTACTGATCACGGAGACATCACTGAATATACGCTTCTTGGTCGTCATGATGAAGTCGATCTCATTTCTGGTTGAACCATCGGGGCTTATCCACGTCCACTTCCTGGTTGGTCGCTTCCGGAAGAAAGAGTTCATCAAAAAGAGTTCCTCCTTCTCCATAAAGTCGACCAACCGTTGGCCCCTTTGGTTCCGCTGTCCATATCCATATTGCCCCACTCTCAACTCATCGCCGTTCCTTGTGCCTACCTTTGCATTGAAGTCCCCCATAACAACGGTGAAGTACGTTTCGGAGGAATGTATGGCTTCAGATATCTCCTCATACAGAGCCTCTACTTCTTCGTCAGGGTGTGTCGAGGTTGGTGCATATACCTGTATGACCTTCAGCGAATACCGATCGGTGATTCTGAGTATAAGGTACGCAACTCTACCTGACACACTATCGACCTTGATAACGTTGTTAACAAGGGACTTGTGGACGAGAAACCCAACACCACCCTGGGATTTTCGTTCTCCTTCCCGGAAGAAGAGCATGTTGCCAGAATCAAGGACTACCATATCCTGCCCCTCTCGTCGGATTTCTGATAGTCCCATGATGTCCCACCGCAATCTGCTCAATTCTTCCTCCAGCTCTACAATCTTTGCATCGGTCCTCAACGTGCGGATGTTGTGTGTTGCCAGGGCCAAGGTTCGTTGGTGGGTGTGTGGGTAGCCGAGCAACTGCCGGTGATTCTTCGCACCCCCTGCTCCTCCGTTACCTGACCAGCTACCCGTTGGGCCAGGGATAAAGGAGCTGCCGGGGACTGGGGGCCGTGGGCAAATATTGTCTGTCATGGGGGGGGGGGGGGGGGTTTGCCATAATCCCCACGCTTGGCAGGCGGCTTGGGGATCGCAGCGGGTCACCGTTTAGCTAGAGGACGCTGCGGCCCGTCCTCCGGTGGCTGGTCGTAGTTTTAGGACATACCCGGGTCCATTTCCTTTATATAAACTTTATTAAAATCCTACCGCGGAAGTAAAGTAATTTAGGCTGTTAATTTTTTTTATTAATGTTGTGTCAAATTAGGCTTTGGATCACTTGGAGTAAAACAATCATGTCACGTCACCCATGGACACCCGATACCAAAGGAATCGCAGACGCGTTGCCGGCCTATAAGAAAAGATTAGGCTCGTTCTCATTTACTCGAAAACCCGTACATTTATCCTCGAATCTAACATAAGTCTGTATAAAACGAAACTACCCACAATCTCATCTGTAATAATTGCTCTCGTTCCAAACGTACGTATAGTAATTGCTCTATCTCGAACATAACGTAAAACGTGGTCCGTTCACCGTCTTACTATAAAACGTGTTCATTATCACAATAGAGGGCGCTGCTCACATGATAAACATTGAATTTGTTTTGTATTATTATACAATGTGATTGGGGTGGTACTTCTAACCCGTTAGGGCTAGGTACCACATCTAAATTCATTGACAAAAAAATAATATGCGGGGTCTAACTTAGTTTTGAGTAATCTGTGAAAACATAAAAAAAGTTATTTTAAATCACAAAATAATTAAGTAATGATTTTTTTGTTACCAAAATAATCTCAAACATACGATACAAAGTAATTGATTAGTTAACCAGTGTCATTAGCTAACGTTTGCCATTTTTTTTCAAGTTGCTACGACGTATGAAACCTTTGATATCGCATAGCGCCGCAGTACATTGAAAAAAATATAAAAATGGTTATAAATTATAGGGGGAGGGGGTTGGATCCCCATTTTTTTTTGTCGTTGAATTTAGATGTAGTACTTAGTCTTAACGGGTTAGAAGTGCACCCTATCACATTGTATAGCCGTGTCGCGTAGCGGCTCATTAAAATAATACTACCAACCCCGTCTCTTCCACAGGGTGTCGTAAAAGGCGACTAACGGACTTAAGACTGCATACATCCAACAGCAGAGAGCGGCGATGGGCTCACTACCTGTCACGCTGAGCACATGTGCAAACGTTATTTGGTGAAAAGTGGACTATGGCAGAGGACTGCTTTTGCTGTCCTCATTGCCTAGTCTCTGACTAACCATTCGGGGATAATAGACGTGATTATATATTTATTGTATGTAAGTATGTATGAGTTTGTATAGAAAAAGTAATTACCCTATTTACTGTCTCACTGCTGTCCAAATCCTGCCCTTCGTCATTGAATTCAAGTTATCGCTACAACATTGATGGGTAGGATTGGTTTAATCAACATGCTAGCAAATGCTAGCAAAATTTTGTTTGTGAAACAAACTCTGAAGAAAATTCGACATGAAGTCGGGACCTATTGGGTCGGGCGCTTCACCACTTGGACACCGATGGGAGGCAAATATTAAAAAGAAAATTATAAAAATAACTTTATCACTGTTTTGGTGTGCAGTCATTTAATCCAGAAGTAATAAGGTTGTTTCCCCGAAAGAAAACTAGTCTGTGTCACTTTATTTCTCTGCAAAAAGCAAAGACGATCCGTAGTTACTTTTTGACGTGAAGATAGGTATCGGTGCTGTTGACAAGACATGGTTTGGACAGGGCGCGATTCCCTTTTTACAAGCAGGTGGCGTAGCGTCATTTGTTTGCAGTCAAAATTATAAAAAGGAAAATCACCAGTGACTTTGTCTTACAGGAACAGGAACAGTTCTAATACGAGGAATTCAATATTTTAATAATCCAAGTTGTTTCGCTCCAATTTGAAACAGCAAAACACAAAACTAAGACAAAACTTCAACAATAAAACCAAGGGGGCGGCATTTTTAATTTCCTGTCCAAGTTCGGGGCTTTACGAGATTTAAATGAAATCTGGCGACGAGTTCGCGAAACATTTAATTAGTGGCGGCGAAAGTCGAAAGGAAATGAAACATCCTATGAACAGTGTCAGTCACACCTCCGTGCGTGACTGAGTGAGTGAGTGAGTGAGTGAGAGTCCTATTGCGTTACACAGATTCGCTTTATTAAATTTGGGGGCGAGAAGGAAAAGAAAATCCTTTTTCCTTTTGTGGGCCGCGAGTTAGCCGAAGTCGCGGCGAAATATAAAATAGCACTTTAGATTCACAAAAGGAAAACTTTAAACAAAACGCCGCTTTCTCTATGCAAACGAAGCACCGGCCGCGGCGAAAGTTATCCAAGTTGACTCCAGTCAACTGTTGTGCTTCTATTAGCTATTCTTTGCCGCTCAACAATATAATGAGAACAGGCGGAACACACCTTGCCAATGATGTTGTAATAATACGCTGGACAGATGTCCGATGTGGCGAACATTGTTCATGCGTTGTCGACTAATGATGCGATGAGTGGTTAAAATAATAATATCAATATAGTAGAAGAACGACCGGTAGTCTGTCTAGCTACATTATATGACAATTCATGTATTATAATTTATATTTTTCTTTCACCGTGCTTATGAAATATTTATAGTGCGAATGAATATTGCTTGCAATTGAAAAACGAAATGGGATTCACAATCACGACATTTTGCGATCCGGGCGACCGCTATTCCATCTTAGTTATCAAGACAATGGTTTCAATTGTCATACTCCTGAAACACGACAAATCAAAATTCTGGACACGTCACAATTCAGCTTATTGTAAAATAAGAAATAAGTAGGCATAGGAAAAAGTCCACTTATATAAACATACACACATCAAAAGTGTCTAGGGATCAAGCATTTTTATGCGGATTTCTTGAGATTGAGATGTGGCTTTGTAATAAATTTATGATTTTATAAATTTATATGGATCCTTTTTGGTGCATTTCATAATTTGAAACAGGAACTTTCAATCAATTTCTAGTAAAAGATGAAAATCAGCTGTCAATATTTTTCCTATAAAAACATACAACGCATTGAAGACATTATTAGTGCTACTGTTTCCCTACTACTGATTAAAACCAACGTTATTATGGAGCGGCGACGTCATTTAAGCAGGGAAGAAATGCTCAGAGCCGTGGGAATGATAGAAGCTGGTTCCCGGCAACGTACTGTGGCTTTAGCTCTGAATACAAGTCAGAGTGTTATCAGTCGACTTTGGACACGTTACCGAAGCACTGGTACCGTGGCTGAGCGCCATGGAGGACGGTATCGCTGCACCACACGGAGACAAGACCGATACATTCAAATCACAACTCGAAGAGCTCCAACAATAACCGCCATGATGTTAGCCGTGAGGCTTCATCACTCTTCAGGGAACTTAATTAGCGACCAAACAGTCAGAAACCGCTTGCATGAAGTGAACCTTCATTCCCGAAGATCGCTAAGGGTACCACCTATAGCAATGCACAATCGTAGGATTCGATATCAATGGGCTCTTGAACACAGAAATTGGGCAGAAGAACAATGGCGTTTCGTGTGCTTTTCTGATGAGTCTCGTTTTGGTATGAGACCGGATACAAGACGTATACGACACTGGAGAACCCCTGGACGCCAACAGCGATTAAAATCCTGCCAGGAAGTCCATCCTTATAGTGGTGTAACCATCATGGTATGGGCGGGTATTTGGATCGGCGGAAGAACTGAGTTGATTTGGATCAGAGGCAACCTCAACGCTCAAATTTATGCTGAGACGATTGTATCAGACGTCATCGTTCCTCTACAAGTGCAAATCGGTCCCTTATTTCAGTTAATGCATGATAATGCACGACCGCACATCGCAAGAGTTGTAAGACAGACTCTCGCCGCAGCTAACATCAATGTCATGCCCTGGCCTGCTCAGTCGCCAGACTTGAACCCGATTGAGCATGCATGGGATATGCTACAGAGAAGAGCTCTGCCGAATATGGAGGGTATCCAGTCGCAAGAAGACCTTTTTTTGTTGTTGCAACGAACATGGGCGGCCATTCCACAGCGTGATTTGGATGAACTCATTTTGAGTATGCCAAACCGATGTTCTTGTGTTGTTAGTGTTCGCGGTAGAAACACGGATTATTAATTGTTTAAGTTACCTAATAAAATTTTAAAGAAAACTGTTATTTCAGTCTTTTTTTCGAACTTTAATGTTAGTGGTTCAAATGTCAAAAATCCCTTTATTAGGAAAATGGCAAATTTCTTTATTAATGCAAAGGTGACTTGGTTTATCGTTACTGTAGACAAACGAAAACACTTTATTTGATGAATCCTTAAAGAAAATTTTAATTAATATCAATCAGGAGAAAAGTTATTGCAAAAATGTATGTTGATCCCTAGACACTTTTGATGTGTGTACATACATATAATAATCACGGCTATTATCCCCGAAGGGTTAGTCAGAGACTAGGCAATGAGGACCGCATAAGCAGTCCTCTGACATAGTTTACTTTTCACCAAATAGCGACCGCACAAGTTTCAGCGTGATAGATGGTGAGCCCGTCGCCGCCCTATGCCGATGTATGTGCAGTTTTTAGTCCGTTAGTCGCCTTTTACGACACCCAAGGGAAGATTGGTGGTTATATTCTTTCACCGACACACGAAAAATAATGGCAGTTCTATAAAATGTTCTTTACAGTCGAAATTGTCGTTAATTTAACGTTGTTCCACCGAAGCGGTTACTCTGCAAATGAACCCGGCAATAAATTAAACTCAAAGAACAGCAAAAAAAATATACAATGAAAAACAATCGGATGCATTTGTATTTGGAATCGGAACAAAGTCGGAACAATCCGAACAATTGATTGATAGCTATTACCCATAGTACTGCTGGATAGTTGAGGAAAACAAAAGCAACTCATCAATTATGGGTTGCTGCGAATTTTTTCGCGAATCCATCAAAGCGGAATTCATTTCATGTTTCTATCGAAGAATGGCGTTTGTTTGTGCACAGAAACTCCTTTCTTATTCATCAATAGGTACTTGGTTATCTATAAATTATCTACTTACGATGCTTAACACTTAGAACGCGGCGCCCATAGAATAAAGTTTACATTTAAGACTCCAACTAAAATATAACGAAATGTATTTGTGACTGGGGCTGACGGAATATTTTCCACTAAACCTACAAATTTTAGGTTACAACTTGAAATATAGTCGGGCAAGTTTTGCTTTTCTCGGATGGTTTAGACAGGATAAGATTAACTAGTTTAAATATTCCTTATTACCTGATTGATAGCCTTACTAAAACTTATCTACCTACTCCGGTAGACGTTTGTATTGTTTTTAAAATATTACGCAAACACTGCTTATTGAAGTAGGTACTTAGAGTACATTAATTAAAGTTTTAATATGTCAGCGCTCGGTTTGATTTTGCCGTTAAACAAATTTCGAATGACGGGCGACGGGATAGGTGACCAAATTAAAAACATCCCGAGCTCCTCCGTGCTTTGGAACGCACGTTTTAGCCGTTGGTCCCAGTTTTTATCGTTAGTCGTTAAAACCCGGGATCTATCTTGAACCCGGGACCTTTGGATCTAATACCGGTGACTTAGCCACTAGACCACGGGCGGTGAAAATGTTACTCCAGCTACTACTGCTGTGTAGTGCTTATTATCCCTTAAATTTGTTAAGAAAAGCAAAGTCTCATCAAAATGTTATTCAGCTTCGTTATCAGCTTACTCCCTAAGAGTCCGAAGAGGGCGCCAGCACCAAGCCAATATACAGCGTGTGAGTGGTAGTCCACTAAGTTTTCAACTTCTGCCGACTTCGCTATTTCTCAATATGAACTTTGTGCACTTTGGCGCAGACCTAACTTGTCTTAAGTGGATTTTGCTTGATAACTATCTAGAAGCAAGTATTACGAGGCTGATATAACGTTTTATTTTTCGTTTTGTGATGTTGAACGAATCTGGAGAGGACGCAACTTTGGATAGACTATTTATTTGAAAATGTTTGTGTGTGGTTTGAAAACTAAACACGTGTCACGAAAGCTAATTTTCAATCTTGGTTTAATTAAATGTAGCTACGATGTTTTGCAGACTGTAGTGGAACCCACAAATACTCATTTTCAAAGTGAAAGAGAGTTTAATGTTATTTATTGTTATTGTCAGCCTATTCTGTTCTATTCCAGGGCCAAGGTCTCCATATTTCCACTTTTTTCTGTCCACCGCCATAGTGGTCCAATCTGACTGATATGCGTCACGCCATATTCGCCTCGGTCTGCCGCGTCGCCTTCTAGCATTGGAAGGCACCCAAACGGTAGTGGCATATATTTGGCCATAAGTTCTTCTGGCATGCGGTAGACGTGCCCGGCTCAATTCCATTTGAGTTGGACTGATTTTTGAGAGACGTCCTGAATTTTGGTCTTTGAGCGCAGAATTAAGTTTCTTATACGGTCCGTTAGGCGGACACCCAATATATACTGTAGATACACGTTTAAGACTAAATAAAATGGTTAAATAAGCAATAAATAAATAACTAAAACAAAAACGAAAATAATACTGCGTAGGTAAATAAGTATCTGTCCTAAAGTAAATGTGTAATACATAAACGCAAGCTAAGTATATATATGTACTCGTAGAATATCAACTGACAGATTTCGGCAAATCAATGGAGTTTGATTTCGTTATCTTAACAAGAGTTGCTTCAAGTATATTCTGGCGTTTAATTTAACCGAATCCAAGTAATGTTGATATCAAATTACAAAGATAACTTTGTTTGACTTCCAAAGCAACTTAATTTCAATTACACCAAATTATTCCAGAATTTTGAGTAGGAACAATTACGAGCATTGTACAATTAGGTCGAATTAACGTAAGTTAAGGGTTGGAATAATTATCTGTGTCTAAGAAAATATGGAATACTTATAGAAAACTTGATTTCCATTTGGCATAAGTATAATAATATAGTATTTTGATAGCTAGATATAACCGCATGCTGACTTTTCACATTTTATTGCAACTATATAGTTCCATGTAATTTTTTTATAAAATACTTATAAAAATGTACATAACTTCGCTGTTTAAACGCCAATATAGAAGTTAAGAGTCATACGCTATGTAGGTTTTATTGCGATCACGAGACTTTAGTGCACAACGTCGTATGTGAAAAACCAGCGGTATTCCACCGGATTTTTTTTTACACGAAAGCGATTTAATAAAGTCGGGCCCTCATGCTAGTTATTCCATGATTTATATCGCTAAATGAAACGCCTTGCACATGTGTTCCTGCGAATTTAATAAAGCTGAGAGCCGACGCGAACGTATGTACGCTAGGATATAATTGCCTTTTACATATCAATTTTCTCAATTTCAGAAACGATGGAATGGTACGATTTAATTCGCAAAAATACATATGGACGAACATTAGTTTAAAGTAAGTAAGTTAAGTAGTTTGAGTTAAACTCTGGATAAGTATATCTTTTTTTTATATCATTGTCTCGAATTTATAAATTTTAAATTTTTTTTACTAGTGTTACGTTCAAATCATCATCATCATCATCATCCTTCAAATGTCTCAGACATTCCCACGCGAACGTTAGGTGGCATAATCCAACACCCTCGCCCGATGAAAGTCCGGGAATTGGTTAAAATGATGTTGGAATAACCGCTAGCTAAATGATAACAACCAACCAATCAACTATAATCCAAAGTGCGACAGAAGTGCAAGCAGTAAATAAGTACCTTTGCTATTTGCTAAATGCTATTTCTACATTAAATTAATTTATTACTGGCTTTGTATTTAGAAAACTGTTTCTCGTGTTTCTTTTACTTTTTAATTATAACAAATTCACAGCGTTTTCAACGACATAATATAATGAAAATATCTTTGATGGAAACACAATATTATTAGTGGAGCCAATTTTATTCAAAACTTTCACGAAGTGTCTCTAAAACTCGATATTTGTATATACTTTCGTAACAACACGACTTGATATTCTAATGAGATTCTCATCGTGAACGCTTTTTGAGTAAGATAATCTTTTACATAAGGCGAAAGCTGACAAGCTAGACGTGCCCAGAATATTGTATCATAACGTCTAGCCCGAGGATCTAATACAGCTATTTGATAATTCACTTTAGAACTTCTCTAATCTCGTATTATATTATCTTATCCCACGCATAAAACCCAAACTCCGCCGAGATGCCGTAATAAAGATCCTGAACTGAATTACCGTTAACGTTTTCCGTGTCGACGTCTGCGTGTTATCACTAGTTCAGTTCCCCGGAGTGTTGTATTTACACCCGCTGTGTTATTCATGAACGTTGCTTGAATAAAGATGAGTGATTCGTGTACGTCAGTGTAAGCTCGAAACTTAACGATGAACTAAAATCGGTGTCACTGCACACCATACTCCCGTGAATAGTGTTTCGAGTGCGTTCTGAATTTGCAAAGAAAATCCGTGTTGATCCACGACGTTTGAAGTTCGAGTGCTCTTTCCCAATGGGTAAACATCATTATCCGATACGATAAGTCCATGTTCTCAGGTGAGAATGGCAATGTAATCCCTAGCAAATACGTGGGCACGTGAGCTGAGCGCTACGACTCTTAAGGGGGCACTGAACGGAAAATTATTACGCCGACGACTTTGAAGGTGAACAGAAAAGATAAGAACCCTTCCTTTTCGAGATTCTTTTCTCTGCAAAGCGTAGAAGTTAAGCGTGAAGAATAAAGAAATTAATGTTTGAAGTTAATTGCGGCGGCTATTTGTCTCCTAAAGTTTATGGCTTGAAATGAGTTTTGGTGACTGCCAGGCTGTGTCGTTCTGCCGGGAACGGTCGCGATGAAAGCTCGAATAAAGATGACGTTAGTGGAGGGAAAGCCGACAGGCGCTGCGACGACCTTCGTCTTCACTTGGAAATAAGGAAAACGGCAGCAATGAAAGGTTTTATACTGTTTTCGGCTGTTCACGGCATTCTGTGATAATATTCTAATAAAACTGTGCTGGAACTTTATAGTTGACCTGATTTACTTTTGCTTATATCAGTGTATGAGTATTTTTATTATACACACGCTAAACCAATTTGATTATAATGTTGGGAATGTTACTAACAATGTTTTATTATAATTTAAGTATTTTACTTTCATACAATACATTAAGTTTGCAAATGATTTTAAATATGTTTAAATCCTTTCTCTTTGAAGGGTCTCTTCATACGAGTGGAAGAAATGGTATCTCTGCATACCTTGTACTTTTCTACCATATTAAATGCAAATAAATTATCTTTTTTTCTAAGACCGCCTAATTTTGAAACTTCGTAATTTTTTTTGTTTTATGTTCCGGTGAAAACGAAAGGGATTCATAGTAATTAAAATTTGTAATATTTTCGGGTGAAAATGAAACTGGGGTAAAACGCCACTAACCTAACTAACAAATAAAATAACATTAATAACATCTATACTTGGATATTGAATTGTGTGTTATTTATTGTTATTGTTATTCACGACTATCGATTACCCCCATACGTGATTAGATTGGGGATGGTTTATGATTCTTGCAACCCTGTACACTGTTTGTTTGTCGAGCGAACGCCAGAATCTATTAAGGAAAGTTGTTGTTATGTTACATAGATCCTACTCACATGAGTTGGTAACGTATCTGGCAACCATCCGAGGCTCGTCACAAGCATTTATTGTTATCTGTTTAGAATATAATAATTAGTGTAATGACAAAAAATATTTGCTGTTAGAAATTAATTACTAAGTATTACTATACCTATATGTTTTGGCTGCTTTATTAATACTGGTCTCCTTCGGCCGAAGGAGCCACCAACCAAACCAACCCAAAGCTCCTGATGATAGTAGGGTTATGCCCATAATTTGTCTAGGTTGAACACCCTTACACTTATTTTGGCCGCTACGCAGCAGATTTGGCAACAAGCGCGTGTTACTCTAGTTGTTATAAACGCCGCTTACCATCAGGCGGCATTACTTAACTGGTTTCTTAACTTAGGTAAGTAGTCACAAATTAGGTTTAAGAGTTGTAGGTATTTTCTTATCTATACTAAGGTCAAATTAGATGAAGATTGTTATTGGTTTTCTGTAGTATCTCTCTCAAGAATAAGTAAAAATCCGAATCGAGATATTTGCACAAAGAATTCTTAATGTCATTAATTTGCTTTCAAACATTGTTCATCGAATATGGCCCTAGTATAGATAAGGTACTTCTTCTAATTTAACACTCTATCAGTCCAACTTTAATTACGGTCTGCAGCAGGCCTAACGTCTTATCGTAACAAGTGAAATGCGTCTTGTTTATCGCCGGCAGCGCCTGAAACCGTAACGAGCACGTGGCGAGCGAACTCGCGCAACACTCATTTATCACGCAGATGAGAGGCATAAGTAGCTGTGCGCAAACACTGCCAACTTTTCCGAGACACAATGTATAACTACAATAGCGACGATATAAATGAGACGAGCGGAATGGAACCTCCTTGCCAAACTATTTTGGGATGTACTACAAAAAAAATTGCTGTGTGTTGGCGGACCATTAATAGAATACTTACGACACATGCCTTCTCTTGGGTGTCGTAAAAGGCGAGTGACGGACTTAAGAACGCACGTACGTGGATCCAGCAGGATCTATCGCTCTAGCGGCGAATGGGATCACCACCTTTCACGCTGAGCACATGTGCAGTTGTTATATGGTGAAACGTTGACTATGGCAACGGATTGCTTTTGCAGTCCCCATTGCCTAGTCTCTGACTTACCCTTCGATTATAATCATGAATATAGTAATGTATGTATGTATGTAGAAAAAAAATATCGTTAGGATATTGAAATGTGTTTAAATAGGTATAACGCGATTTGAACGAACATTGAAAGTGAATTCGGTTACAAAATAACCGCCTCTTTAACCATGTTGCTTTGATGCGACTGCATCTGTGTAGTAGGTCATCATTACATGCTACACTGCTGGCCCTTCTTCGCTCTTCCCCTCAAAATTGGCCAAGCTTCCAACATACAATCTTTTTAAGCGAATGACTCGCGAGCATTATTTCAATTTTAGTTCATAGCATCATCAGTGCCCATATTATTTGTGTAGTTTATGTAGTATATGTATAATATAAGTATATATATAATTATTATATTATGTTTAGGTACTTATTTTATATAAATGATATAATATTTAGTAGGTACCTACCTTTTTTGCGCCGTCTATTTTCTTTTCTAACTCGTTTTACTGGTCGACTGGTAGAGAATGTTTTTAGCATTAAGTCCGCCATATGTACTCGATTTTGTGCAATAAAGTATAAATAAAATAAATAGATATAGTAATGTATGTATGTACAAAAAAAATATTGTTATGATATTGAAATGAGTTAAAATAGGTATCACGCGATTTAAACGAACATTGAAAGTGAATTCAGTTACGAAATAACCGCTTCTTTAACTACGTTGCTTGGATGCTACTGCATCTGTATAGTAGGTCATCATTAATGTCCCACTGCTGACCCTCGAGACAATACAGGTGGGCACGACTGTCATCCAAAACCTCAAATCACGACGTGTGCCTTCCGAAGCACGGCATTTTAAAAGTTGCTTAACTTTTAAGATCGCAACCCAAACGCGCAAAACACTGCAGGAATAATCTCCAGAAAATTTATTTGAAATGTGTTAAAAACGTAAGTTTTTTGTATTGATACGACTACTGCAAATGCAATAATTTGGCAGCTGTGTTATTTAACTAAGCTGTTTTTATGGCTCCCATAAAAAGTTAGAACTTTTCAGCCCGCTTTGGTTGTAGAAAAATAACAAAAACTACTTACTTCAGCAGCTAGCTTCAGCGTCTGCGGTATGAAAAGATACAGTTCACTAAAACTCAAGCTAACATAAACAAGCTCTGTTATAAATTAAATGTTTCTGTTTGCATGAAGTACAATAGCACAAACATGTATCATTAAATTATTAACATACGATAATATTGCTGGGTTATAATGTAAGCGAGTTTTAACGTAAATGTTTTTCACTGTGACCAAAGTGCTCTTGAATTATTTATTTTTATACTTAAAGGTTTTTTTCTTTCAAAATGGGGACAGGGCAGCGCTTGACCTTTATCTCACCTGATGGTACGTGAAGATTGAATCGCAGAACTTTACCCGTTATCTTTTACTATAAACGTACTGTCTATCTTACCTCTTACTGTCAGAACACAACAGTACTACCTAATAACATTATTAATATGGCGACGAAATTAAAGAATACTGTGGTAGGTAGGGGAGGTCAGCTCAGAGCGGCCACCTTAACTTTGACTTAAAAAAAATGCCACTATAGAAACGATATATAAAAAAAATATTATATCAAATGAAAGGGAACTTAATAAGCTTTCATAAAGTGGAGGCATATTTTGCAAAAACTTGAACAGTTTATTTTAATTTGTAAATTACGAGGACTAGTCAAAAACCGCTTTGCCCCTGTTGGCGCCTAAAGCGGCCATGGGGGTAAGGGCAAAGTGGTCATGCCTAAATATACAAGAAATTCATTTTTAAAAAACAAAAAACACCTATAATAAATTTAAAAAATATATATTTAAGATAAAATTAAATACCTAGTAACCAATAAAGTTTCAAATGGAACAATCATTTCAGTCTTAATGTTTTTTTACTTAAATATATGTACCAAAAGTTTCCCCTGCCTAGTTTTTCTTTTGTAGTTGTTGACCATCTAAAAAAATAATAGTTAAATAAAACATTCTAATCTTAATAAAACAAAAATGTATATTTTTATAAGCGGCTAACTGCCCGATTTGCCATCATCGCGGTTCACTTATTGAATACGGGCAAAGTGGTCACTTGGCCACTTTGCCCGGACCGCTTTGCCTTTTTCCACAATTTTATTTTAAAAATAAACACAGCTCACATTATTTATCTCATGTCGGAACAAATGTTACACATTCAAAGCCAATTAGATATGTAACAAAAGACGTGTAATAAAAAGATTGAATTCTAAAGAGATTTGATCAAAACAGGTTGAATTTACCCTGGATTTTTTTAATAAAATGTATAAATCCCTTGTACATGTCGCCGCGGCCACACGTTTGCTCCGATCGCAACCAAACGACTGCCTGCGGTGTGGGGCGGGAGGTTAGCCATATGGCAGAAGGGCAACGTCGTGCTATCGTTTTTAGTTACCGAGAAATTGGGTGTGGCCGCTTTGCCTCCTATGGCCGCATTGAGCTGACTTCCCCTAACCAGACGGACTTAGATCAAGCCTAGGCAATAATCAAAATTAAATGGAGCGCAATAATATTGCTCCTGGATTCCTAAATCGAGCCCTGTGCTTGTGTACCTGTGTGCCTGTGCTACTTTTAAGTAGTACCTAAACTCTTTCTTATGTAATAATTATTCCCTATAGTATTTCATTCATCATAAAAAAAATAATTTAATAATATTAATGCACTTTATTTTTTAAAACTACACTTATAGCTAAATTCTGTGTGCATTAAAGTGGACGTAACTTTCCGCGCCACTTTTAACACCGCAAATTTATCTCTAATTAGACCACTCCCGCAATCGCATCTCGTTTTTTAATTATTATTTTTGACAACGCGGTCACGTTTTCGAGATTTCCCCGTTTTCGCATTTAATGTCGCGAATATTTTATTTCAATTTAAATTCTCTTTATGAAGTAAAAGTAATAAAAAAAAAAATTCATTTGAGTAAGCTGCCACTCTCATTTTTAAATAGGCGTAATTCCCCCAACGGTTTGGAGTGTTTGTAGTTTGTAGTTTTTCTATCGAGAAATGTCCAGCTTATACCTTGACGGCTGCTCCTTTCATAATTAGAACATAGTATACAAAACCGTGTCGTGTAGCAGTGAAAGAATACAACCACCCCCACTCTTCCCTTGGGTGTCGTAAAAGGCAACTAACGGACTAAAGACTGCACATACTACCAACAGCATAGAGCGGCGATGGGCTCACTACCTGTCACGCTGTACACATGTGCTGTCGCTATTTGGTGAAAAGTGAACTATGGCAGAGGACTGCTTTTGCGGTTCTCATTGCCTAGCCTCTGACTAACCCTTAGGGGATAATAGTCGTGATTATATGTATGTATGCATACATCACGCCCATTTTTCATGGGAGTAGGCAGAGACCAAAGCTTTCAGCTTTCTATTTCCTACAATTCTGAAACACGTCCTTGGCTTAGTCATATAACGTACTTTATCTATACTAATATTATAAAGAGGAAACATTTGATTGTTTGTTTGTATTGAATAGGCTCCGAAACTACTAAAATGATTTAAAAAATTCTTTCACCGTTGGAAAACTACACTATCTCCGGGTAACATAGGCTATATTATATTTTCAAAAAAATTAGGCATCCTTACTAAAACTCAAATAAAGTCCTTATATCGCGTGCGGGAAGAAAACTAATGATGATACAATAAAATAATGTACTATTGCTTTGCAGAACACACCATTATCTACAAAAAGTGTCGCAATAGCATATGTCAAACTATTTTAGTTAGGGTAACAAGTACTATTGTTGGCCCCCCACCAATGATTGACCTTTTAAGTTTTAAAGCAAAATATTAATAATTACCAGCAGAAATAAAGCTAACAAATTATAAAGATACAACCTACATTTCATAATTGGTAACACCATGTAGTAGCTTTATGATATTATTAGCAGCAACACTGAGAAAAAAAGGGTTTTTGTTTGTGTGTTGCGATCGCGTCGATTTGCTGTGGATTCTTAGCAAAATCTGTTAAGACTGGTTAAGTTTATTGCTTTGTTTCTTGTTTATTATAATTTGTTATAGTAAATGAATTGATTTTTTCATTTAGTTAGGTTGATTACGTGCTAATTAACTCAAATTTAACCGGCTATTTAACATCAAAAAAGGAATACTGGAATGCCAATCACTATACTTACGAGTTATATGGACGTCTAATTGAATGGCATGACGGCCAATAATTAAAATACGGTTTCACAATATTCTATTATATTTTAAACTTAATTTGTACCGAGTTATAAACGCTATTTTTAAAATAGGTTCAAAAGCCGTCATAAACATTTTGTAAACAAAAACTGGCAGGGCCAATCATTGTGCTTTTGAAGTGATTGACCGCGGCCAATGGTTGTATTCCATCAGGGCCAATCATCATATCGGCTCCAAAAAGACATAGTAGTGATGTGCGTGTTTTAACTTAAAAAAGGAATTTATTTTTATTTTATCAGTGAATCAAATAATAAATAACTTTACCCTTGTTTTAAATAATATCATAACTTTACTCTTATCTTATCTTCATTGTTTTGTTTAATGTAGGTATTTTATTTAAATACAAATCCATTTTTATAGTTACCTAGGTATTTGATAATAAGTGTTACGGTACCTTGGTTGGGTTGGCCACTACCTACTGCTTGATGGAGCATTAATTTGATAGTAACCCGGACTTCTGCACAGAGAGTCGTGGGTTCGATCCCGACGCAGGACAAACATTCATGTGATGAACACATATATTTGTTCTGTGCCTGGGTGTTATTATATATTGTAGTATGGTTATATTATGGTACCTTCTTTGGTTCTAATATCCCTAGCACAAGCGCTTTAGCTACTTACCTCGGAGTCACATCAATGTCTGTCATGTTGTCCAATATTTATTTACAGATTGCCTTTTTAGGCTTTTTTTAAGTACAGTTGACAACTAATCAATCTTTATTTATGTGAGTGTAGGTCTAGGGGTAGGATGCATTAAAAAAATGCAAGTAAAAAAAGAGGCATTTAGACTTTTTTCTTCACTTCCCATCACTATTGCATAATCCAGTACATTCATTGGCACACCACGTGTGCAATGATTGGCCCGGTCATTGTTTGTCAGGTAGCTAGGTCAATTATTGTGCTTCAGGAGGCCAATAATACTACTTTTGGGTGTTTATTACAAAAAATACTTAAAAATATATCTTAAAACCAGGGTGGTGAGTCCAAATCATGTTCAAATTGTTTTTAGGTATTTTTGGAATGGTACTGCATATTTCGGCAGTAAATTATACGTCATTACACAGAGTAACACGAGGTCAAACTTAGCAAATGTCTTAAAGGGCCAATCATTGTACCCGTTACCTACGTCACAATAAGTGTTCTTGGGAGGGGAGTCATTTTAAAATTCGTCACGGGGTACGGGGTCTACGCTAACGAAGTCGCCGGGGCGGTCTGCTAGTAATCAATAAATTTACAGATTTATTAGAGCACTATAATGAACGCTTTAAGTGGTATCTGGCGGACTAACAACGAGACCCTATAAAACAATATTCATAGCATAACACCGGCAAAATTAAATCGTAAGTAATATTATACTTAAAGGCGAAAGTGAGTTTGTTTGTTTGTTACGCTTTCACGCTTAAATCGCTAAACAGATTTGAATGAATTTCGGTATAGTTATACATGGGACCCTGAAGACGGTTATAATCTACTTTTTCCTGCGAAAAATTAACGCTAGCAAAGCCGCGGGCAAAGGCTAGTGTAAAGAAAAAAAAACAGAAAAATATTAATTTAAACTAAGCATAACAAGTTATTTTAAATTTTTAGATAGGTTTACTACAAACTGCGCCAAACATACAATTTGCAAATGGCCAACAGTAACTAATCCAAGACATGCGGACATTTTTTTTTTGCATTAATATGTATGACTATTAACCCCGACCACATTAGGCCTGTAGACGGTTTCCCTTGGCAGCTTTAATATTTTCATCTTTATTCAGAGGCCTATGAATAAAACAGGGCCGCAGGAACGCCCCGCGCCGATATGCCGACGACGCAAGATGTTCCGACGTCGTAACTTTATTCATTTTGTTGTTTAAGTAAATTAAAATGGAAGACCCCTCTCACATTAATTCTAGTAAGACTTTATTGCCGCTTTAGTTTCGGCAGTCCGGCAAAAGTGGGTGTTTAATTATTGCTATTATAGAATTGTTTACACCGTTACCTTGATATAAGATATTATACATTGTTTGGAAGATTTTGAAAGTTCGGTGTAATTAAGTTACCTAATCTAAACCCTAAAAATATTCCAAGTTAATTTTGGTAAGTGAATATTCTTCTTTTTTAATAAATATGCTCTTAGGTTGACTGGATTTAGTACCCTTCATACCGGAACTAAACAATAAAAACCGTGATGCTTAGATGTTAGAAAAAAATATTCAAGACAGGTTTGGTCAAAAATTTTATTTGGTTTTCGAGTGGAATCCTTCACCAGACTTTCTTATCAAATGATCTCTTTCAAGGTTAACCTATAGTTACTTACAGAGTTTTCAAGCCGATCATTATGCCCTTTGGCATGGTTTACACTGTCGACTGTCTTTAGAACACAATAATGAACAAAAATGCTATAAAAACCAAATATTGTAACATAAGATCCTTGCGCACAGCTAAGTAAAAACCAAGAACAATACCAAGAAAATAAAAGGGTTTATTTGCAGATTGTAAGCTATTATTTCCCGTTTACTTAAAGAATTGTATGCCTGCTTTTAACATTTTATTTATAAAACATTAAAATGTAAAAAGTTTACATTGTAATGTACTTTAGATATTCTGTTTGATTCTCATGTAAGTAAACCGTTTAAGATATTTCGTTTTACTTTAAACTGTGTTTCAAAATTTGGAACAACTACTCGTATACAACACTATTTTTGAATCATATCCGCCTTGTTGCGATGATGCCTTTATTATCATAAAAGTTACATAGAGCAGGACTCCTTTCAAGTCACCTTCTTTCAAATTTCATAAACCAAAACATTTGAACGGTTATACACTGAAAAGACGCAATAGATAGAATTCATCAAAACCGCATGAATTTTGAGAAGCAAATTTGTAAATACAAAATTCTCACTTGAAGTATAACAAAACCGGGGCATTAACATAATTATGTTTCCAAACACTGTCACGTCGCCTCCGCCTTTTGTAGGGCAAATAAAATGATCTCGAGTTTATTCAATGCGCAGATGCAATAACAGAACCACTTACGTATAATGCATTTCAAAATTGGCAGTCGCTATGACAAAAGGCCTATTGACTTCGATATGGAAGGCTCGATTCATGAATCGGTCGAGCTCTTGAAGAAACGCATGTGATATACATCCAACGTTCTGCTTGCATTGATATTACTTATAGGTAACAATTTGCAGAGTACTCAGTGTTGTTCTTGACTTTTAACTTTTTTCATTTCAATCAACATTGCTCACAACTCATTTTTGAAAAACAAAAATAGATAGGTATATTACTTAAAAAAGGTAGTCCCAGATAAATAAAAAAAAATAATTGCAAATTACGTCTAGATTGAGCAGAAATACATTGCTTTCTAAAGTTTACGCAACCACAACACGTTGTAAATGAGACATTTTCTACATGTCTATTTGCAAAACATTAATTGAAAACGTTATTGAAGAGCAAGCCAAGTTTACAGAGACCAGCAGTGCAACGATGCAACAAGAAAGTTTTTACTGTTAAATACCAGATTTGTACGTCTACTTTTTGGGTATTAAACAAATATGTTTTGTTGTATATAATAATAAAGTATACTTGCAGCAAAACCGCGCAAATGCGGTACTTTATGATGACTCTTTATAAATCACTAGCAATTTAACTAATCAGTTACGTCAAAAGTTCATTTTCGCCCATGCTCTGCCTCAAGCCTTACAATTTTTATGTCAAGTTATTAACGCGTGAAGTGACATACAAAATTAAGCTTACATACATACATTTAATCACGACTATTATGCCGGAAGCATTAGTCAAAGACTTGGTAATAAGGACCGCAAAAGCAGTCCTTTGCCATAGTCCATTTATCTTAGTCTGGGCATTCTAGCGTTTCAAACATAGGTCCAATCTATCGATGCATGCACGCGAGGGTGGCTCCGATACTCCCCCACCCAAATAAATAAGAAGTGGCTGAGTCGGGAACACAATTTAACTTGAAATAAAATTTTGTTACCCTTCGCAATGAATAGGCCGTATATGGCTCGGAAAGGGAAGGGCTTTTCCTATCTCGAGTAATATCTTCGGGCACACCTCGTAACTTCCCAATTTTCTCGCTTCTTTCGTGTTTTACGTGCTTAATGACAAAGAAAACGCGATTAAAGTTCTCGAATTCGTCACTTTTCGGAAATCACGTAATAAATTGGCTTTGTTAAAATCGTGACAATGTCGCTCGCAAATTGAGTTTTTATCCTATTTAAAAATTCAAAAGATAATTCTGTGTCGGTGTACCAGTCCTTTTAACTCATAACGATTTTCATATCAGACGGTCTACTTGTATGACTATCAGATTTAAGACGTTTTACTAGTAGGTCGTTTTACTTTTATGTCGTTAATGCCTTAGGGGCATTTTGCTAATTTGTCCTTCTGATTTTCTGATACGGCGGGTCGAAGTTACGAAGTTAAACATCTCTATCCCATGCAAATCTTTAGTAACAACGTAGCGTAGTTAGGTACTAATAATTATTTTTATATATTAGGTACTAATAATGATTAATATACTAATTGTAACTACCTGTTGCAATTATCAAGCCATCTCAGCAATTAAACTATAGATACCACACGAGCTAGTTACGTACTATTCAGAGTCAAATCCTTTACAATCATGAACAGACATGAACAAGTCATATAGTCAGAATGTCCTTAACCATTAGGTGCTCTCACATAGTAATCATTTGTGAAGGTAGATTGTTCTGACTTATAAAAAGGTTGTCAATGCTACTTCAGCCGTATGGCAGACCAAAACGTAACAAACCCATTGGTCTAGAAGTCGAATACCAGTGAAGGTACGAATTGTTCGTGTTCCTTCATACGGTACGGTTTCATAAGCCCGCGCCCCGCGTGCTACTCTTTTCCGAATTTACAGTGACCACTACTCCATCTCCAACAAAGAAACGTGGTGTGTCATTCCTTTCTCGCAACATAAAAAAATTAATGGTCTCCCAACTCACGTATTCCATCCTTCTTACAATCCTGCTTCACCACCTGTTTTAGCATCTCGACGTCGGAGTAGAGTCATAAGCGGACTCGCGGTTTAGTATAGGTAAGTTTTGTTCGAAGTCGATATGTATCTATGCAGAAACTATATAAATCCACCGCCTTATCAGCGATTTTAAAAGTACCGTTGTGTCCCAAAATGTAGGTATATAAGTATATAAGAAAGCCAGTTCTTCTGTGGTGCAGGATTTTAGGTAAAGTGCTTGCAATTGGCATTATTGTCACATACCATCACAAGAAGTTTTTTTAATAAATTCAATGTCCTCCATTTAACTTTAGTGCGAGTGTAAAATGCCTGGTGACACTATTCGCTTTTATGAGTAGTAAACTTAAAATAAACAAATACCTTTTGAAGGGGCTATTAAAGTCGCTGTGAGATGTTAAGCAACCACAAAACATTTGAGTACCCATATTCAACATGGCCGTACCTGAAGCTCAATGCGTCCGACAATAAAATAAGTTTATGACTGTTGATGTCAACCTTTGCATCACCTTGGTCTCACACATCTTCAATTTATGTTATTATTAGGTGTTACTCTGACCCCTCGCCATTATATTTATTAATGTTATATACTAGCGACTTCATTCGGCCGTAAGTTCTCTAGAAAATTATTTTATTTTTAATTATTAGCTGGTAGGTAGTAAGGATTAAAATACGTTTTAATTATTTTTTGTGACTAGACAGATACTTACATAAAATTAATTGGTGTTCTTAATCACATAATAGATTACTTCTTTAGCTGTTCTGTGTTCTTAATATGCAAAAAAGTACATGTTAAATAAAACTAATAATTGTTTTTCTTCAATCAGTTACTAAATTTTATTTTAATAAAGTCTAGTGCAAATGTCTGACTAATTATGACTTTTATAAATATTTTATTTATTATCAATTATTATGGCTTAATGCTTCATAATATAAACAGAGCATACATACAAAGTAAAACAATTCCATGGCGAGTCGCAATTAATGCACGATGTTGACGAATCCTTCCATTTATTATTCAATACAGTTTATTCGGAACTCTGCTTATAATAATTGCGGCAATTCATTCACACGTTTTAAACGACATCTGAATAACAAATTTTATAATGAACCATTTTCAATTTAACTTTATTGTTAGGGACTTACTAATTTTGAAACGCTATTTTGCAATTGTCACCTTCCCAATTTGTGTCCAAAGTCAAGACTGAGTAAAATTACATGAAAAGCCGTCGTTATCTTGTGTATAAGGAACAGCATCACTTCATTATCACCAACTAATAAAAATAAATATTATTTCAAAATATCACCTTAACTTGACATTTTGCTGACGGGCAAAATTAATAAATCTATCGAAATTAATAATCAAATAGTATGGAATTTCGGCTAAACTTCTAGCTCTCGTAGACAACAGATAGGTAGATTATTAATTTTGAGGCGTAAATGTACAAACAAACCGCACGAAGCCAAAAACAAAAGACCTCCCGTTTGAACTTTTCGATAGCATCGCACCAAATTTGTGTGCGCCTCCTTACAAATGTTCGCGTGCAAAAAACAAATCACCCCCAAGAGATTCCATCACGGCTGTAATAACTATTCGCTATGAACAAACAGAGGATCATGTGTAAAGAGACGATATCAATTTCACGCAACTTATGCGGATACGACTCGGGCAAACACTGCGAATCTTTTGGCGGATGCGGCGTGGGAACCGACACCCGCTGCTATTATACGCCACACCATCTATATTTATTTACGGGCATGTCCGTCAACGCCATCAGAGACATTTACTTTAATGTTGTCTGTATATTTCCCTCGATAAGTGGATTCGATTAGGAAAGCCAATATTTTTTCCGTAGTGGTCTCATAAATGTTGTGATATGATTGCAGATTCGTGACGAGCATCAGGAGGATGCTACATTAAAATTGTTTAACAAACCATAGATGATTATGTGTCAAAGAGATATTATAGCAATTTTGTCTTTTTACGTTTTCTTAGAAATACAAAAAACAAAGCCAACAACATATTCATCAGAATCTAAGTGTTTCATAAAATACATTAAGTTGTTGGTCCCGGTTACAATACTAATATGCGAGTTCTGCTACCCTATCGGCTAAAAAATATGAATATGGACATGGGCTTCATTTGACATTTGATGCCATAGATAATTTTTGCCCATAATATGCCCATATAAGGACAAAATATGGGCTTCAAATGTCAAATGAAGCTCATGTCCATATTCATATTTTTTAGCCGATAGACCCTCTAGTCTCCCCATGTGATGTTTTAATGAGGGAAGGCTGAGCCCAACAGTGGACACGTTTATAGGCAGATGCCAATGGGTATCTACTTATACATATCGTAAACAAATCAACAATGAAAAACAAATAAAGATCAATTATTATTTAAGTACATACATAGTAGGTACATGAAATTGAGAACACAAGCAATTTCCACGCATTGTCTATCCCGGTGCTTACATCAAACAAAAGATATCGAGTCCAATGAATTTTTATATCGAATCGGCAGCCAGCCCGCCACTTGCGTGAATTGGATATGAGATATACGTTGAATGTTCCGCACAAATTTTATCACGGTGTTCTCATTTATTATTATTTATACGCGCAAAGCCACCGAATAGGGGGAAACGTTATTTATAATAACGTTATGTGATAAAAATGTAAATAATTTGGCATCTCCAAGGCTATTCATGCTCGTCGCGCGATTTGCGGACAACATGCTTTTATATCTTCAACCTTATGCCTAATGAAGTGAGAGAAAATGATGGATGACACGACAACAGTGCGGACATCGTTATTATGACCGATTTCTATAGAAACGCCGCGGCTCGATAGATTTCGCCGAAGCGGGATCCATATTTTTCACGGGGTCGCATTGCTACCCCGCATTTACATGAAACGCAAACAAAGGCGTTTTAAGAGTTGCAGTATCGGCCCGATTTCGGCGTAACACAAATATTATGGAAATAGGGCGAATTCCCGTCGATTCATTGTCCGTTCGGCTTACGCTGTATATCGGATCGTAGACCTGTGCCAAATGTTTCTCATTTTATAGTCTTTGTTTTCGCGGCACCGCAACGACGGCAACACGATTCATTTCGTCCGAAATGATTCAACAAACGGACTGAAACTTTTTAAAACTATCTTTCACCCTTCCGTCATTACTCCTTTGTTTGCAACAACAAAGAGCTTTACAAAACTCCCTCCCGTTTAGAGGGATGAACTTAATCTGCTATTTTTCGTTACAACGCTGACCGCCTTTGAATGCAATATCAAAGACGATGTCAATTTTACAACCTTCATCAAAGATGTTGCGTGTACGGACGATTCATGTCCTTGGAGACAGCAGTTAGTAAGAACCCTACTCCGTTATGTTTGTCCGTGCCTGGACCTTCAAATCTCTTCGGTGTCATTATATTTGAACGTAACTGTAATAGCTCTGGTTGTAACGTACCTACCTACCTATATAATTGTTAAGTTGTTATAAACTTGGGGCAAAATAGGCTAAATAAACTTATGAATATAAAGATTTTAATGCAACATGATTAACTTACTGATTAAGTGATACAAAAGGTAAACTTAAAAACAAAAATGCACATACTGTACGACTGTGGGATGATTAGAGCCAAAATGTAGAAGGTTTAAAGAAGAACTTCTTGATTTGTAGTTCTCTTGAAATCTATATCTTCGGGCATGCCTTTAGTATACTTACTTTAGACATTTGGTATGTAAGTAGTAGCTGTTGAAAGTATGAAACACGTTAATAGTTATGCAAAGTATTTTGTAGATAGCAAAAAGTTTTATACAATCCTTGTCATTATTTTTAACTTGACGCGCTTATTTGCTTATTTTCAATACTGAATCTAACAGTTTTCTTATAACAATCTCATATCTACTTCATGATAAATGTAACTATTAAATTAATAATGCAAAGTCAGCGAAAGATATTCAACATAGCCCCCAAGCGCCACGACATTGTCCGAGCGTCAGCATACGCCCCCACTCAGAGTCAGCAGCCCCCAGTCAGCCTGCAGGGGCAACGTGAAAAATTAATTCGCAAAATTAAGCTGTTATCAGCAACGGCGGCGCCCAAAACATCTTACTCGAGTATTGTTGGTTTAATTAACGTTTCCTCAAATGTCGTCATTAAGCCAGCGTTGTTCGGTCGGTCTGCAACAATGGGCCATGAAGCTTTGTTTGGGACTCTGTTTTGTATCACCTACCGAGTTGACTCAATTTCGCGTTGGTAATTGGAGTCGCCGATATCCCCTGTGCCTGTGTCGTTCGCCTTTTGTTGTCAATGAGTTATGAGTTTATTGCCAATTACGAATGATGTACCGGCATCCGAAATTTTATAACGTCAGCAATTGCATCAGTCGTCTGCAATTAAATTACTTTATTAGTATGAAAACTCATAAAAAATATAAGTCGTTCAAAGATGTGTTTTAAATTGAGAGATATTTATTAATTTCTCGCCTTACTATTTTTTTTAATATTGTATGAAGCTAGTATTATTATAGCCTCTATTTGTTAAAATAGGTGTCTTGTGTAACATTTTAACATTTAAATTTTAATTGGGTTTCTATCTGAATTTAAAAAAAAAATGTTAAATACTATCTATTTTTTGAAGAGTAAATGATAGGATACGACGGCAACAATTTATAACCAAGTTTTACTTTACCTGCGTTTTGTGGCCTGAAAATTAAGTTCTTTTTTCTTAATATTTATACTTACACCCAGTGTTGATTAATGCTATTCTGAATTTCTTGCAACCTTTACCCTTTTTGCATTAAAGTGTAAGCGTTCGGTTTAATGTTGTTGCAAAGTCATGTGCTTTTATAGATAAATTGGGAGATTTATTCGGGACGTGCGTAAAAGCAAGTCACTTTGTTAGGATAAGCTCCAAGTGTTAGGTGAAATGTCTGACAAATTACATGAAGTAAGAGTACTACCATTTGAATTTGATTTAACGCTAATTTGTCTGTAACTCGAAACATACTTTTATGTAATAGTGATAAAGTTTATTTATTTGCCTAAATTAAATTAGAAATTTATATTAAATGAATGATTGTCTATCCTGTATTGTTTATCAGTGTTAGTTTTTCAGTTGATGTTATTTATTTTTGTATTGATTATTCCAACTGAAATCAATAATGAAACTATTATTAAGAATTAAATCAATTAAAGCGGTTATTCGTAAGCTAAAATTTATAGTACGAGTATATTGTAAATGAGTGTAAATACAATTGCTAGGCTAGACGTTACCTGCTAGGTTTTAGTTAAAACTGTCGAATCACATGTGGGGTAATATTTACGATCAACGCTACAAGCATTGCTGGTAAGTTGACAAAAAGCCGGTAGAAGCAGACTAAGAACAAGATTCACCACCAACTAAAATGAGTAGGTTTACGACTTTGTACGACTTTAGTTAAAGATGGAATTTCTGGGTCTAAAACAGGTGGTCTAACTACTAAACCAAAGAAGGCGTTTAAACAACGCTGCCTTGACTCTTTTGACTTGAACCATATATATTCTTAAAAGGGTAAAACATTTTTATCTTAAGACGGACGAAGGTTAATAAAGACATCCCTGAAAACTGTTATCAGGTTGAAATAAATCATTCGACGTGACTTTTTATCTTTCGGAACAAAGTTGGACTCCAAGAATTTTCATTCACAAAGGAGTTTCTGCTTTCGAAAATTTGTCTCCTTTATAACTATGGCTTAAGTTATTTTGAAACTTCAGATATTTGAATGAGCAGTCCTGAATTATTAGTTCATAGATCCTTTAGATAAAACTTAAGGGTTCTCGATATTCATCGACTGTTTGACCTACTGGGGATAGTTTAGTTATATACTCACAGTAACGCAAATATTTCACCGATAACCATCAAAATGTGAGATTAAATTCTTCTGTCATTCTTGTACAATATTTGTAATTACTAATCGATTTTAGACTCCTGAGAACTTTAAAATTAAAGTATGACGAATCATACTGACCGCCTATAAACGTGTGGGACGTGGATAGGCTGATGATGCAGGGCTTAGGCCTTTCCACATGAACAATAAGGAGATTGGGCAATTATCCACCACCTAATGGATGCCGAGTTTTAACAACCTGTTCGTTCGACGACAACCTGAACAATCGACATAATTTGGTCACCCTTCCGATAAGTTTTTGCAACTCGAGCGCGCCATCAAGATGGATTCTCGGTTGGAATACAAGAAAAGAAGTCCTGGCCTAATTCCTTGTCTGTCACGAAGACTCCTAGAGGTTACTAACAATAGAGTTTCTATTGTGTCTGGTTTTGCGGCAGCTGAGCTCTTAGGAACGATTAACATTGAATAGCCGTAACCACTGGAACTTGAAGGCAAAAATTTTGCGGACATGTTTTTCAAAGACGTAGGGAGCAAAAAATTTCGTTTAATTAGATTTTAGAAATTTGATGATTGTGGCATCAATTCAACCGAAAAGTTAAAAAAACAACCGTTGAAATGTTTAGTGAAGTCACATTACAGTTCAATCATTTTCTAGAAATATTTAAGGAAAACTATAACAGTTAATTAGACTGTGTTCGTTTTAATGCACTTTGTGTACCGCCGCGTCACGCGATTGCGTGTTTGATTGTTAGAGATTTCGCTCTTACCTACAAAGGTGTGAGCACGTTCTGAATATTTGATTGCTAATAGGAAATAATGACGTTGCTGCTTAGTAACTATGCTCATGTTCATTTAAAGATACATTATTGTCTACACGAGGCGCCAGTACGCAATTCATTCATTCGTCATTAAATAAATATATATTTCTTACATAATGTAAGAAAGATATATTTGTTTATTTTTTTGGTAACGGGGCTGACATAATTATGTTGAATTGTTGAATTAATAATAATAAAGAATAATAAAAACTTGATTAGTTAGAACACATGATTGCCGACGTTTAAGAGGAACGCATGTTTAAAAAAGATATACGCTAAAATAGTTAAAATATTTGCTATTATCATAATTCTATTTGATTGTAAGGTATATTATTTTAGTCATAATTCTTTTGATTATTGAAATCGGTGATTCATTTTAAATAAATATAACTAACTAGCTATTCAAAAAGTATTTGAGCGTTTATTTATAATCATCGATGATCGTCTTTGTCGACGATCTTTCATTTTTTTTTCATTATCTTTATTTATATTTTATTTTTATATTTCATTTTGATTTTTTAGGTTACACGCCACAGCTTTTTAAACTTTAGGTAAAACCTTCACCAAAGCGATTTACATAAGGTTTTATGTGTTGTTTTTTTAACATGCATTCAAAGCACGAATAATATTGTGAGTGACACATCCGCATATTTGGTCCACCTCGTTCGAATAACATTCCTCTGGCGCGACATGGCATTTGCACAAGCTACAATCACTTCCTATTTCCAACAAAACTCACTAGCTGTACAATAATAACACAGCCGAGTTGGTAAGATAAACTCTGTCTGAAGTTGTCGTCAAAAACAAGAAAGTAATGGTTTAAGTAAAGGAATAAGAAGGGGGATAAGGTCGGCTTATCTGGCTGATTGCTGTGGCATCGGGGCTTATGACGTACGCAAGTAAATCTGGGAGTTATCTGATACTGGGAGCGCATGACCTAATTTTGTTTTGGATTAAGCTGGTACCCTTGCTTCGCAGAATAAGCTTAGGTCAAATTGACCGTACCCTTATATTTTTTGGATCAACTATTATTGTATACGGTACTATTGTTTCCTTTTGTTTTATTTATTTATCAGGTGTTTTATCTAGTAGATTGATATCTGAACTGTGTTTCGTCGCTGCAAGATATATTTATTATAATGTAAGTTTATACTGTCTATTATCGTCCTTTAATTAATTGTGAACACACTAGGTCCATCATTACGTGTGTATTTTTAGATTTATATTCTTTACTATTTCTTCACTACAGAAGCATAATTATGTCACACATGAAAGAAAGGATTCAATTAATAAATAAGTTGAAATTATATAATAATAGCACAATTGATTGGAATGATATACATGACAGCGACGCACTTATCATAATTAAAAAGATTGATAACAGAATGGTCACTGAAAAGTATGAATGATGTGATCTGTCACATAAACACCTAAATTATCAGATTGTTGCTGCAAATGACATGGTTAATATGTGCAACTACATATAACGCTGAGCGATTTGAGTCCTAAAATAAAAAGCGTACTTGTTGTATTACCGGCCACGCTTTTAGTACAGGGCAGGAGCATATTCAGTCAGCTGCAGAGTTGTTTGACTTATGCAAATACAATGCTAATCAGCACGATTCTTTAGTTAAAAATAAGATTAATATATTGTGTGAAAATCCTTTATCAAATAACTTGTCTGTCATGGATCCAAGTTCTTTAACGGCCTGTACAGTAATGCCAGTTAAATCTTCTGATAATTTAAATCACTTATGCAGTAAAATGTAAGTAAACCAATTAGAAACACAGTTATTTTCTCTGAAGGATTGAGTCGGGAATTAGGATTGCTTATGAATGGAAGTGTAAACCAATAAATTAATATCTAATGAATATATAAAGATGTACTTAATAAAATAAAATTGAAAAAAAAAATTGTTGTAGTATTGTAAATATTTTAGAAAACACTACAGGGAGTGTTCGTCTTCTCGCTTTAAACAAAAGCCACTTGGGGATATCATAAACCGCTAAACTGGTAAATAAAAACCACAGGACAACAGTTTCACTCTAAAGGTTAATTCAGATGCACAAATTGCTAATATTTTTGATGAATTCTTTATAAATATACCTGTGGTAACAACCTCAAATTTATACGATACGTAATGGATCAGTTCTTGTTATTTTGTTTTAGCTATTCGAGCATTGTTCTTACTTTTTTAAACTACCCACATCAATGTTAACTTGTGATATTTATCTACGTTATTGTTAATTATTATGTAAGCTTGCTACCTTAACCTAATTAAGTTAATTGTGTATTTCTCTTGTAAGTGAATTTTATTCTTTTATGAGAAATAAATGTCTTAAACCGTAAACCGTAAATTTAAATTTATCACCAGTGGCGCCACAATCTTTTCTCGAACAACATGTACCCGAATGCAATTTTTCTTTTAAATTTCAATATGTTAACTAAAAAATATTATATATTCCATTGCACCCTATCTTGCTGACATATTTAATAACTGTGTTGATAAGGGAATCTTTTCTGATCTTATGAAGTTTAGTAAGGTTATACCACCCTGACGTATTACTTCTTATTATACGTCTGTGGGTTATACCTATATTTAAATCGAGAAATAAAGAAGACCCCTGTAACTATCGACCAATTTCAATACCTACTACCAACACTTAGTAAGATGTATGAAAAAAATATTCTCGAACAGTTAGTGGAATACTTTATCTTAAATTATTTTTTACATAGTAAGCAATTCGGTTTTACTAAGGGTAGTTCCACTACTGATGCAGGTGTTGCTCTAATAGAACAAATATTTGATGCCTAAAAAAAGTCTCAGAACGCTCTTGGAGTTTTTTGCGACCCGTCCAAGGCTTTTGATTGCGTTTAGTACCGGACACTGATGATTACTATGGTCTCAAAGGTCTTGCGCTTAATTTGATACAGTCGTATCTTAGTTCTAAAACACAAACTGTCGATGTTAAAATAGAACTAAGTCATCTGATTCTCATGTAAAAATGGGAGTTTCACAAGGGTCAATTCTTGGCCTTTTCTTATTTTTGATATATATCAATGACTTGCCATTCTTTGTAGAAAACTTTTGTGATATAGTATTATTTGCAGATATTACTTCACTAATTTTTAAATGTGACTAGGTGTAAGAATAAATATGACGAAATTTACGATGCTTTCTCAGAGGTACTCAGTTTGTTTAGTGCTAATAATTTACAGCTAAACGCTAAAAAAACGAACAGCATCAAATTTACACTACCAAATATCAAGACCGAACAAACCGATGTTAGAATGAATGGTGTTCAATTATATTTGGTAGACTCGACAGTTTTCCTAGGGATAACCCTTGACTCAAAACTCCAATAGAATCCGCATTTATATCGAATTTAGCCGGTAAACTCAGTTCGGCAGCATACGCGATTAGAAAAATTAGACAAATAATAGATGTTAAAACTGCTAAAACGTTTACTTTAGCTATTTTCATAGTGTCATGTCGTGGCGTCCTTTTGTAAAGAACAGCGGCTGATGTTCAAACTATATTTATTTTACATAAACGAGCAATAAGAACCATTTATAGACTGGGATCACGAACTTCTTTGAAAAATATTTTTAAGGAAGTTGGTGTTCTTACTGTAGCATCTCAATATATTTATAATTGTATAGTTTTTGTGCGGTGCAATATTAACACTTTTTCTAAACACGGTGATGTACACAATTTTGTTTAGGTTACAAAAGGTTCTCGGCTCTTTCTTGGGGCAAGGTATACACTATAATAAAATACCAAGTGCTGTACTAGATTTACCTCTAAATAAGTTTAAGAATCATGTAAAATCTCGTTTACTTAAGAAAGGTTATTATACAGTCAAGGAATATTAAGAAGACAAAACAGCCTGGTTATAATAATATATTCACATTATTTTTCAATCCATTATATTTATAACTAATTAATTTTACGCTGGTATGATACCTAGCCTTTATTAGCAGTGTCGAGTGTGTCATGCTCTCTCAAAGTGTCTCTGCGGTGGTGGCTTGTGCGTCGGGCCGTAGCATTCCCTAAAACATGGTTGAGCGAAGCGATGGCTGATTCACATGTCATACTCATGAACGGGTGCCGCCTGTGGAGGCTGGTCTGCTCTTGCAATCTTATTTCTATTTGTAATAGAAATAGTCTTTCTTTTTCTTGTTCCGAAGATACTGTAAGACATTGTTCATTTTATTTTAAATTGAGCAATTTATTCTTTTGTATGTGTTGTGTTATCTTGTAATCGTATTAAATGTGTTTTTTTATGTTGTTATGGAAAATGTCCTTCTATTATAGGGAGGGCATTTCCCAATTTGAATAGACGCTGTAAAAGAAAGGGAGAAAAGAAATGCCCTTGTTGAGTTTCTTGCCGGTTCTTCTCAGTACAAGGCTCCCGCCTCATAGTTAGGACTTACGAACCGATGGCATAGTGACATACGTAAGTGCTCAATTAATGTAGACTAAATTGAATAAATAAATAAACTTTAACTTTGATTTCTCTCTTTAAATTCTTTGTGTTACATTAATTATATTCATCATTTACATGATTCAAGGTCTTGGTCTATTATTTCATAACTTGAAGTTATGAAAATAGACTCTGACATATTTATGATGTGATCAACTTTGATTTATTATTAAGTTTATACCTCCGGGTCAAGTGACTTCATTACTCGTCCTTACGTATTCCTTACTACTGAACTATTGTAATGTCATAGCAAACTACCCCATAACACGCATCAAACTGATATGAGCGAGTTCCACAGAAACTCCTATCCTAGGATTACGAGATATAGAAGCTACTGTCAATCTGACAGCGGTTCCCGATCATACGATAGCCATTAAGCAAATCCGAGGGACCGGGTTAAGGAGGGTAGGCCGTATCCATGCTTTTACCGCCAACTTAATTGATAAAATTAACCACTCGATGATGTATAGGCATGTACCTAACTAACGCTGTTAAATTAATGGTGTTTTCTTAAACCATTGGTTGATAAAATAATCATGTTGCATAATATACCTTTTATTATTAGTTTATAGTTTTAGGTTCATTATGCAAAATATGAATAAAATCATTTTTATCAATCTTTGACAAAGTAGGTAAGCATAGAACTTGATATATTTGTATGCTTACTTAAAAGTAAGTATGAAGGTAAGTTATAAGAATGGCTTTCTGACTTGGCTGCTGGGATTGAACCAAACATTTCTCGCATTCAACCCGAGCGCTACTTTGTCCAGCTACGTTCATTATGCAAAATATGAATAAAATCATTTTTATCAATCTTTGACAAAGTAGGTAAGCATAGAACTTGATATATTTGTATGCTTACTTAAAAGTAAGTATGAAGGTAAGTAATAAGAATGGCTTTCTGACTTGGCTGCTGGGATTGAACCAAACATTTCTCGCATTCAACCCGAGCGCTACTTAGTCCAGCTACCATCACAACATCATCGCACAATTTTCATTATTTCAGTTGCAACAACAAGAAATGTTTTGATACGTGTCATACCCATTTTACATATTATTATAATTCAATAGTCCAACGCTAGATTATAGATACTAACATAACTTTCTCCTTGCAGTGTACGAATGCATTATTCAATATGCTAATGTCCTCTGGCGAGCTCGCGGTCCTGATGACTCAAGACTGTCAGACCATCCACATTTCGTTTCGTACGCTCAGAAAGTCACAAGTCATCAAACCCCTTAACAAGACTGCTATGCCAATAAATTATAACAACGACGGAATATACAATAGGGAATAGAAATATATTCGTACTATAATACTGCTAACATTTGTTTTAACGTGTCATTGCATATGTAAAAGAATAGAAATATACCAGAGGAGTCCTGTCTCTACGTTTTGATGAATCAGTCAGTAGGTAATGTAGGTATGAGAGACTTTTAGTAAGTATGATGCTATAGACCAAGAAAGAGTTACCTAGTAGAAAAGTTCCGTTGTTTCGATTAAAAGGAACCTTAAAAACATACATTTTAAATGTCTATAATTTAAAAAATAAAATGAAGATACAACATGTTCCAAGTTTACATTTCAGTAAGATCATAATAACGTATCGAAGTCAACAATGGCAAATTAGTATTCACAATGTTCACATGCCCATTGTTTACCGTAACACAGTAATTCTAAATGCTAATATCGAGCGTTACGATTTTAAACATTATTAATTAAGAGCTATTTCAAAAAACTCTATCTGTATAGAAAAAACGAAGGTCCCCACTGTTCTTTATTCACAATGATTTATTTTTTCATTTTATTATTCGCAAACTAAAACGTAAACATTGTAGGCCAGGAGCGGCCTGACGGAACCATAATGTTATCAGCACATTCTGTTGCCGTTCAGCAACAATAGATAGTATCTTCAACTTATCTTCAACTGATATATATCAGAAGTGATATAGCTGAGCCAATGAATTCCTTAGGTTTTATTTCTATACTTAGTCTTAGGGCTCGCTCCCACCCCTGAGTGGTAGAGCCACGCTGCGTTGAAGCACGCATTGGGCCGGCTCCCCAGGCGTAATACCCCTCTCTCACGAATATCCGGCGTGAAATAATGGCACTTGGTGCTGTTGTGTTTCGTCCGGCGCCCTCTCACAATTCCTATTCCTTCCTTAAAGGACGGCAACGCGCCAGAGAGTACTCTGGTTTTGCGGGTGTCCATGGGCGGCGGTGATTACTCTCCATCAGGTGACCCGCCTGCACGTTTGCATCCTTCTTTTATAAAAAAAAAACTTTTGCCATGGCGTTATTTTCATTGTTAGATATACCTACGTACAAACATACATACTTAAATATATCATAATCACCACTATTATCCCCGAAGGGTAAGTCAGAAACTAGTACCTAGTAGTACTTTGTAGCACTCCACCGTATATTCCTGACAATTCTTCATTGTAACTTACTGCAAACGAGAACTTTTATAAATATATAAACAAGTACGTACATATAATCACGACTATTATCCCTGAAGGTTTCAGAGACTAGGAAAATAGCGACTACACATATGCTCAGCGTGACAGGTGGTGAGCCCATCGCCATCGTTGCTGTTGCATGTATGTACAGTCTTTAGTCCGTTAGTCGCCTTTTACGACACCCAAGGGAAAAGAGGGGGTGCTAGTATCCTTTTAATGAGCCGCTACGCGACTCGACACGGCACTTTTATAAATACTATAACAAAACAGAGAAAATAATGTTGTACCATAATGTTTTACGGCAGTCGTTCAAAATTCCGTTGTGTTATTTTGGAATTGTTTTGAAACACTTTTCAAACGTTTTCACGTTTCTTCCTTCTTAAAATGTACATATGTTATCACAACTATTATCTTCCAAGGTTTAGTCAGAGGCTAGGCAAGGAGGATAACAAAAGCAGTCCTCTACCAATAGTTCACTTTTCACCAAATAGCGACTGCACATGTGTTCAGCGACAGGTGGTGAGCCCATCGGCGCATTGTTAGACGTAGAAGTAAAAAAGGCGAGGTTCTGTTTTTTTTAACAAAAAATATGATTTAGCATTACCTAGAAAGTTATTACTATTTACGATTTTTTTTTCACTGCGTCTTTACTTTTCATTCAACATGATGTGACGTGGCGTGAATAGATAAAATAGATGTTTTATATTTAAAATACCAGGGACACCGAAAGCATGTTCCGCAGAATCTTATTGGTAGCGAGAAATGAAACACTTTCTACGAATATACTCGCGTTTAATTTAGCATATTATTTAGAAAACAACATGAGCGATTAAACAACACCAGTATCGCGATGAATAAGTTGCGCGCAGTCACTCCGGGCACTTCTCCGTTATAAATTGAAAGTAATTGGGCAAGTTTGTTTGAGGCCTACGCGGCACAATGCCGCCCTGGCTGGCATGTGCCGTTATCGTTGCATACATAACACATAATGTATCCGCGAAACTCGCCATCTTGGAACACAGCAACGAGTTTTAGGACATTTTGACAATGCTACATACGCTTGTAGGTTGAACATTTTTAAACAGAGGATTAATTGGAACATTTGTGAACATTTTTAAAACTGTGATATAATTATTATAGTGCCAATGTGTGTTTAGCTATTCGTGTAGTTGCCTTTTCTATAAATAAAATATTTAGGATATATTTAGTCCCTAAAGCTGGTTCAAATGAACAGGAGAACAGGAGAGTTCTTGTCAGTGAAGGTTTCAAAGGTTTCTAAAGTATTTAAAAATTACAAAAAATACGGGCAAAAATACTTGCCTATCTCACTACATCAGACGGGACGTATATGCTTGATTGACACAAAGATTTCTGCAAGTGCAGTAATTCGACTTTTTGCTAAACTTGCTATACTGACTAACTAAACATTAGCTGTCATTAGGAGAGTAAAAAAATCACACTTTATAAAGTGCCGTAGTAATCCACATCCCCGTTGTATAGTTACGTTTCGCGCAAGCACTTTAAGAGGGCGTAGTAACGTTACTAAAACACACCTGAGTTAAGTTAATAATACCACAGCCTACATACGCTACGCTGCGTCGTCATTTCTACGGATTCTCATTAATTTTATTAATTATTCTGAAGTTAAGAACACCAAGTGTAAAAACATATTATTTTATTACACTTTTTAATGATAGCTTTTTTTAAACTTCTGTAGTAGAAATTCAATGACAATGGCGGCTAGCGCGTTCAAGCTGCGTTGAACAATAAACAACTGTCACAATGCCGGGAAATCTCTTTTTCTTTGGTTCTGTGTATTTAATCGTCTATATAATTATCGTCTAAGTATAAATTTTATTCCAAACACATCTAATTCCATTGATATTAATGATTCTCGTATTAGATATAGCTTTTTAAATCTGCAGATGTTTTATATAACAATAAGTTAGGTAACTATAAAAGACATACATTTTTATTATTTTCTAAATTTTACCTAAGTACACAATAAATTGAAACACTTGACGAATCTTCTCACTATAAATTAACAGGTTATTTTATTAAAAAGTTTTGAATCATTCACAGAGTCACAGGGAGACTTTCCCTCACAAACTGTGTTTCACATTTTTCAAAAAAGTATTATAAACATCGTCATGTTTCTATATTACATTGCCGCGGCCGGCGGCGTCACCTTTACAAGACAGTTCGAAAAGGACTTAAAAACACTTACTATTTGCATAATGCCTATCCTGTGTCATCATGATATCAGTGAGATACTACCGGGCGCGCGCCCTCTAATATATTCCGCAGTAATTGTTCTAAGACCCTTCTCTATTATTCGATGAAGTGTAAAGGGCGGCAGATTTATAGGCCAAGTTGGGGCCACTGAAGCCTCGACAACATTATTACACGTGATAGTATCTGTTTAATTGCTTTCGCGTGCACAACAATTTTAATTATCGAAAACAAATTGAAGGTTGATTGTGTATACGAGGAGCTTACGTGATCTGAATGTGTTGATTTTTTATCAGCGTACTCGCAGCTTACCTGAAACAGAAAATGTTAATTAAATTGCGAAATTATGTGTCGATATAAAAAGTTTTTTTTGTTCTTTTGCAAAACTCTCTAAGTACAAAGATTTATAACTATTATCTATCCACAAAGAGTTAATCAGAGGCTAGGCATTGAGGATCGCAGGCGCATTCCACTGCCATAGTCCACGTTCCACCAAATTGCAACTGCTCATGATCCCATTGCCGCTCTATGCTGTTAATCCCTAATGAAAATCCCATAATTAATATATTTGCAGTCCTTAGTCCGTAAGTGGCCTTTTACGACACCCAAGGGAAGGGATGGATTGGTAAATTCTTATAGTGAACCACTATACCACACGCATACCTATAGTAGATAATATCGGTCTATCGGAGATAATATAGGAATATAGGAGATAAATGGGGGTTAAAGCTACTCGCGTCCGTAGGTTTACCCTTGAGACCCTACACGTGACCCCTGGGTGGTGCTAAATGAGTGACACTGACTGAGTGGTAGAGCCACGCTGCGTTGCAGCACGCATTGGGCCGGCTCGCCCCGGGTAATACCACCCTCTCACGAATATTCGGCGTGTTGTGTTTCGTCCGGCCAGTGAGGATTCCGGAGGCCCTTCCGCCTTTCCCTCTCACTATTCCTATTCCTTCCTTAAACCAATATTCCTTCTTAATGGCCTGCAACGCGTCTGCGATTCCTCTGGTTTTGCGGGTGTCCATGGGCGGCAGTGATTACTCTCCATCAGGTGCTCGCTGCTTCCTTCATTAATAAAAAAAAAATATAGGCCAATAGGAGATAACATAGGCTTATAGGCGATAATATATTTCTTAAAGAGATAAGTAACTTTGCACTGTTTTGGTTTATTTGCCATCACTTATGCACGGTCACGAACACAAAATAGCACGGTTATAATCCATAAAAATATTCGACATAGACACAATTGAAAACAAAACTGCAAACTTTACGCTTTGCTCCCCAGCCAAATAACCATTTTTATAAATTTCTGTCTCATTACCATAGATATTCATGGGCACGGTAAGTGAACAGAAATAATTAAATTCATAACGAAACCTTTGAACCTACTGCCGGCACATTCTGTTATGATCTCATCGCATTTTCTGGGTTTCGCCAATTTATTTGCCGCTTTCACGATTCATACGATATCTACAGTGACGTGCAAAAAAATCGTCTCCACTTACAACTTTTTTCATGCCTAGGTACGAAAGATACGTAATTTAAACGCACTTTTAATACGTGGGTAACTTTAATCACCGTTTTGTAGTATAGCCTAAAAATGTTTAGCTCCTATGATGAACTTTTTGACTTTAAAACACTTTTTACGGATTAATTCGCGTTTAATTTTACTACATTACATATTTTTTAGTTTCCTGCCGTTTCGAATTCTTTGCGAACGCGAATTAAACGCGAGTTAATCCGTAAAAAGTATTTCATTTCAATGTGTAGTGCTCGCTTAAACCTCAGAAAACAATGTTTTTGACTTTATTTTATTTGTACGTTCAGGCGAGCTAAAAAGAGTTAAAATGTGCGAGGATATTTAATGGGTTCAAACAGTAAATGTTTATTTTGATGTTGCATAAAGCTGTGATGAATTGTAGGCGGTGTTCATTATTTTATTATACATTCAGCAGGTACCTACTGTTATTCGCGGTGCAACAATGATAAAAAGTTGACTTTTCAAATAAATTATTACTAAAAATAAATTGAGTAGGTACATACACACGGTTTTTTTATGATTTTAAATCTGCATTTTATGTTGCTTTACAGCTTCCGTGATAAATTTTTATGCGGCGTTTTTGATTTTACTGTGTCGTTGGTAGCTTCGATTAAAAAAGATTCATTTTTTTACAAATTGTGTTATATACAAATCATAAATAGAGAAATTTTACATACTTACCTATAACTAAAGTCAAATCTGGTAACAAACGAATGCTGTGCCGGTTTTGTAAAAAATTAAGTTAGATAAAAAATCACCATCGGCAGTTTTGTAGGTAATAAGACGACATCATTTTATTTTTAAATAAAACCCTATAGAAAAAAGGTAAAGTGGGTCGTCTTTTTTGGGCGGATGTGTATAAAGGTGCGAATGGAAATTAAATCAGTCACGAATAAGGAAATCTCATATTTCAACATGCTTCAGAGATATTTATACTACTACTATTTGTACTGTTATGAATTTATTGATGAATTATCATCAGCCACGTCCCACCGTTGGGCACACAAAAATCTTTAAATTCTCATACATTTATAGAAGAACAGAATATATATGAAGTATAGATAAAAAAATAACAAAGAGTGGGTGAATACAAACAAACAGATGGTATTGTAATCACTAGATTTATGTAATATAATATGATGCTATCGATATTTCGGTAACTAACTAATTATAGTCTTCAATTCGTGGAACACTAGCGGATCAGTTTTCTTAATCTTTTGTAAATTATTTGTACCTAAAAATATCCGTACTGAATTAGATACCACCTAATCTTATTCATAAAGTAATTAGTTTTAAGCAGAACAAAATGATATCTCCAAGTGCCTACTCCCCAAAAGTTAATCGGATGCGTAAATTGTTAAAACAATTTACGACAATTTCCGGATATACTAAACGTAAACTTCAAATATTTAGTATCCGTTATCACAGCACGGCCGCAAGTGCGAACCGTAAAATTAATACAAATTTAAACAAAAGTGCGGGCTGATAAAACTCTTGCCCTATATTAGTCCCTTGCGGGCCAGGGCCGGACTCATTTCCAACTTCGGCCCATAAAAGTTAAAGGGCACATTACGGGGAGTAATATCCGAACAACCAACCCCTAAATTGAGACTAGTCCGCCCTGATCTATTCTATCTCCATTTGGCTTTGCATTGACCTCACTACTAATTACGGTTCCACTATTTTGACTAGTTCCTTGTACGTAATCGATTGTTAGCGAGATAAATTAGTCTAACTAAGATTTATGTACCCTTTATCTAGACGTATACATCACGCTCGTTTCCAGGCCTTCCGAAGCACGGAGGAGCTCATTATGTTTTTTTAATTTAGTCGCTCAACTGGCAAGATGGCAACCCGAAGGCCTTTGCCGCTGCGTCATTGACCTCCGCATTTTACATAATATTACATATTTTATCATGTTATCTGTGATCACAGGGAGACTAACATCCGTATTCACAAACATTACTTGTCTAAGCAAAGTAGAAATGCTATGCGAAGTATGACATTTCTCAGTGCGTTTCGTAAGACAAGCCTGGCTACCTTAGCTATGCGTTCATTTTATGGGACGCATAGCGCTGGTGGCCATTCAAGTACTGTTTATTTATTTATTTTATTTATTTATTTATTTGAACAACCAACAAGATCAAACACTAAACATGCTAGTAACTCACATTTAACATTTTATAAGCTAGGTCTTGCCTTAATTATAGGTTGCCACGGCATGCATAAGAATATAATACTAATTATTATAAGTTTATGAATAGGTTTTTGAAACCCTGTGCGTCCGAGCGCACTGTGAGACCTCATAGTAATGTTTGTGAATACGGGTGTGAGATGTTGGTCGTCTCATAATTAATATGTAACTTGCAGACCGTCATTTATTTTCATCCAGTGCATTCCGCTTTAAGCAACATGAGTTTACAATATCTTTTGTAATTGCAGTGTGGAGTTGGAGCTGGGATTTGCAGCTCTATAAATGGGATATAGAGATATATACACTGGCCTGCAAAAATAAGTATCACACTTTTAAAATTGCAATAACTTTTTGGGCTGGCATATCTTCAGAAGGTCGCACAGAGTTAAAAATGTTACTAATGTATAATTTACTATAGTTTCAAAGAAAGCTGATAAAAATTGCTATAAAACGTTTTTCATTTTAAATATCTAACTTCTATGGTTTAGAAAAAAAAAAATTTAAAAGTGTGATACTTATTTTTGCAGGCCAGTGTAGATCGCCGTGCCTAAGATAGAGTTACATGAGATCATGCGCGAGATACGCGACCTCTCCCGGCAGATACGGTGATATAATACATATACTCGTACATACATATAATCACGACTATTATCCCCGAAGAGTTAGTCAGAGACTAGGCAATGAGGACAGCAAAAGCAGGTGATAAATTCCAACTATCCAAGAAAACAATATCCATAGCATCATTAATAATAGTGTAGACAAAAAAGATATCAGCATTAGTTGACAAGATAAGGACAAGTTGAAAAAGCAATTGGACCGCCGACCCAAACAGAATAATAATACAATGCGACGTCTCCTTGTTTATTACGTAACTGTTTCAATGAATTCAGCTTATTCAGGGTGCGAGAATAGCTGTCAACGATGCCATTGTGTTTACGGCGCCAACGCTCATTGTTCTCTTTTCAAATGGCAATAAACTCGATTGCAATCTAGGAAGATGTACACCTAAAGTATAATTTTTAACATAAAAACTATTTTTAGATTTATGTTCTTGTTGACCAGTTGGACGCCCCAAGTCCCGCCGGATGGTCCAAGTAGCCAAGGACCTACACGAGCTTCTGGAAACCAGCGACTTGCAACTCTTGCAAGAGATCGCACAACCTTTGGAGCAGTGGCGTCACCTTGTTTATGAGGCCAAGACTCTCTTCGGGCACAGAATAACTACTAATAGTACCTACTAACTTCGCCGTCGCCTAGCCATCGGAGTAAATAAAGTAAGTAAGTAGAAAGTAACTTGATGTTAGAACAATTATTACTGGAATTAGAATAATTATAATAATATATCTCATTATATCTCAAATAATTATATTATCTCATTTTGATGAGAGTTCGAGTTCTAACTGAAGTTAATACTTTTTAAATTTTCACTCTAGTCTAAATTGTCTCAGCTAAATCTAACAATGATATTGTTAGCAGCGTTGAAGAAACTCATATTCATCTGGAAGTTAGGTACACGACTGTGCTTAATATGATTTAGTATATAAATGTCATACCTATAATACTCGTAACATCCCGACTCTTATCTTACCTGCCCGCCGAAGTCTCCCTCTAGCTGTAACAGGCCGACCCACTGGGCAGATTCGGATATTTTGTGCAAATACATAAATATATAACATTACGCAGCGCCAATGCCAGTTCTATCGGAAGATTACTAAGCTAGCTCATTTGCAATATCAACAGAATCGTAATTATCGCTAATCCTGCGACCCTGCATGCGGAAGTATGTTTATTTGTTGGTCTTTTTTTGCGGAGCTACGGATCGACGCAACCATTTGCACGGATAATGTTGAGAGGGTTGACTTTGTTCCTTATAAGTCGCTCAATACACGACCAAAACAGCGGAAAAAATTAAGCTGTCTCCATAGAAATAAGGAATACGTAAAACGTAAAAATGACTCAACGCGTCGTACTACCAACCATATTCCTATTTATGGCGCCAAGCAGCGTACTTGGCTTGCATGGTCGTCTTGCGTAGCTTGCATTTATGCCGCCAAGCAACGTAGCTTGCATAGCAACATAATTTTCAGTGTGATAGTAACAAAACTACTGGGTAGGTACTACTCTCAGGTCATAGAAAGATCAGAGAAGAAGAGACCCTTACTCTCGATCTGACGTACTACTACATAATAAGTAGGGGATAAATTTATATTAGACCGTGCCGTGTACGGGGCGTGCCGTCTGCGTGGCCCAGACAGAGCCCGGACGGGACACTGATTTGTGAAGTTTCATACATTTTGTATGGAGCAGTTCATATTACGCAGTGCATGATCCGTGTCCCGTCCGGGCGCGCCCCGTGCACGGCCCGGTCTAATATAATTCATCCCTTAAACCTCAGAGAGCAGAATGCGCCCAGCACTCTGGATTGACGTGTGTGTAATGTTTGCAAGCAGCAATTAGCTGTGCCAATCGGTTACCATTAGGGTCTCTGTTAGACATTGCAATAGGCCAAATGTCAAAATCGGGCTACTGAAAAACTATTGTACAAACTATTGTATTTTAGAAAAAATCGAGAACTTGCAGCACTTTATTATTGTTCGCCTGAATAAGTACGGTTTCGTCCGCTTGTACAAGTACTTATACAAGCGGACGAAACCGCGGGCCGTATCAGTCAAGGTTTACAGTTACAATGAGACCAATGCAATGGTGCTATTTTTAAACCTGTTACCAACAACTCTCGCACTATGATATCAATTATGAGATTTATGAGTCCATCCCACTCGTTTTCGAAGTCGGTGACTACTTTGACACTGACAAATTCTCGAACGGTAAGCACAAGCACCTCATTAATACCTAATAAAATTTTGAACGCCTCTTATCAAATCGGGTGAAAACGCAACTAGAATTTTAATACTCGTATTTATTTTTCGGATGGAACCGCAACTTGGGAATAAGGCTACTAACCAAAGAGCAGAAGAAAGAGATCTCTGTTCTGTGCCACTAACCCATTAAAATATTGAAGGAGTTTCATCCGTGTTCTTTTCGCTATAATACGTGTTGAGAGACTCCATTTTTTATTTAATTTAGCGTACAATCTTAGGATATTTAGATATACCACTTAAAATTGCCTTATTTTGTAGCCCACAATGCCATTGATTGAGTCATAAAATTTTAATAATATTGTGATTTAGACGATACTATTTGACAATTAAAATTTTTAAATCACCTATGACACATGTGATCAAAAAATGAGACTTATAAACCGCTAGCCAGTAACATTTGTTATCACATTTATGAACTACACTCACAGACCACCTATCCAACTTATATAAAACAAATGAGAATCTCTTAAGTATTTGACTTGAATCTCCGTCATAAAAAAGGTTCGAACTCACATCAAAAGTTCATTAACCTCCTGAAAAGAGAAAATATTAGGGGACCAGTGTTACGAATAAGGGGATCGTTACTCCAAGCATAATCAAATTATACATGAACGAAAGCACTGTGCGAAATTAGAAGCATCAATTCATCATTCCCGTGTTCTTTGATGGATACTGCAGCACTTTATGTAAAATTGGGTAAAACAAGTGAAGGTCTAAAAGGCGAAGCGTAAGAACAAGTAAGCTCAAAATTGCACGGAACGCTGTTCATTACTTTAAAATAGACAACATAATAAATGATCCATCATCTCAAATCTAATTTTAATCAACTTTGTAACTCCACTCACAATTTTAACGGCTATCTATACCAACGTTGACTACGATACCTACTAAATTCAGACAGACAAAAAATGTAGTACCTAAGGTAGTAGTATAAAGTCATCACTTCGTAACAATGATGGAGAAATTTGCCGAGCAGTGTGACTGCGTACTGCGGCTAATGTTATTTAGGCTTCATATTATAGGACAACTTTGTTAGTTGGGTACTTTACTTACTGGCCGCCGTTTTTATATGTGATCGAAGCTGACCGTTCAAACCACAGAGCAATAAAATATTATATCTGTGGCTCAAACCGAAACACTGCAATGCAAGTGCAACTTTTTCCGCTATTCTATCACGTTAACGAAAAAGAAAAATATGTAACAAGGAGGCGCTGCTTCAATGGCATCCAAATGCATGACTTCGTCAACATTAATCTATATCTGCATAAATAAAAATCAAAAAATTGCTCCAAATGTAATATGTTCGCGCATCACTTCAAGCGCGCGCGGGGGCAACTAATTGGTTAATATTTTTTTGTTGTGTTTGTAATTTTCGAGACAAGGTTTATTTTCAACATTGAGCTATTATGGTTCTCAAGAATATTTTTAGAATTTCGGGGTGTTTACGCGGACGTAGTCGCGGAATGGCCGCTAGTGGAAAATAAAACTCACTATAGACCGTTATTAGCAAAAAAACGCCTTTGCTCATAGTAGCTGTAAGACTTTGTCACGTAAAAATGTTTCATATGTATGCGCCATAAAGAGTTTATCTATCTACTCGTATTTATATCGGCCCTTAGGACTCTTTTGCTAGGTGGCAGAAACAGATATCATAGTTGCCATGACGGGTTCAGTGCGGTCATTCTACCACAGGCTAAAATATAGTATACTATTGACAAAATATAGTATTCAGTGTAAAGTATAAATCGCTCAGCAAATTATAATAAATATTGAGCAACGTCGGCGTAGGTGAGTACGCCTACTTACTTAAGGCATACAAAAGCGTGTGTGGGTAGCCCGCTATCTAGACATTAGATCATAAAGAATGGCCTACACTGGTAGTCAATATGCCGATACGACTTGAAGCAAACAATAATGGCACTCAAGAGTCGCTTTATTGCTACGCAGTTGTGATTTTTAAGCCCTTTTTTGCCTAGTGAATTCATCCTTAAGCATACCTAACCCCCAAGAGGGGGGGGGGGGGGGGGTACCGACAAAGCTAAGAAAATTCCAATTCGAGGAAGAGGGAGAGAGCATACACACTAAACACTAGAGAACAGCAATTCGAATAAAGTGGAGACCGCGGGACCTACTGTCTACTAGCGGCATTGAACAACAGGAACCAAATAGAATCATCGTTATCTTCAGCCTCTAAATATTCCACGGGTGAGACAAGCCTTCCCTAATGAACAATTAAAGCACATGGGAAGATCGGGACATAGCCTGCCATCTTACGACACAAGCCGGACCAAGGGCTTCTTGTCTCTTCCGAAGCACGAAGGCAGTAGTGCAGAAGCAATACTTTTAATTTGGGCACCCAAAGTAACCCAGCATTCCGAAATTTGCTTAACTGGCAAGATCACAAACCGAATGGCTTAGCAGCCATCGAGTTCCTTACAAATAGAATATTGGTTGCTAATTATAGGCTTTTGTCTTGAAGTGTTTATTGAGCGACCAATTAACTCTGATTTCGTTGCTTTCTGAATTTACCTGACTGTTCCATTTAAGTAACTTTTGTAAATCGACAAAAACAAAACGTTACTTTACTGATACCTCAAAAAAGTAATGCTTTAGTTATTATTTTATGACTGATACACATTTGTTTAGCAGTGAAAATGTTTATGATTTATGAAAATGTTTATCATCTATTTTTTTTTATATTAGAAGGAGGCAAACGAGCAGGCGGGTCACCTGTTGGAGAGTAATCACCGCCACCCATGGACACCCGCAAAACCAGAGGAATCGCAGGCGCGTTGCCGGCCTTTAAAGAAGGAATAGGTTTTAGGAAGGAAAAGGAATTGTGAGGAGGGGGAAGGGGGTGGATAGGCCTCCGGAGCCCTCTCTGGCTGGACGAAACACAACAGCACCAAGTGTCGTTATTTCACGCCGGATATTCGTGAGAGGGTGGTATTACGCCGATCTATGTTAATTTTGATCATTATAATCAAGCCGCATCTTCTCTTGGGTGTCGTAAAAGGCGACTACGGTTACGGATTGCTAACACTGCTCACATATCCAAAAGCTTAAAACAGCGATGGGCAGTTGTTATTAGGTGAAACGTTGGTCTGTGGCAGTTTACTGCTTTTGCGGTACTCATAGTCTCTGATTAACCCTGACAACTCTGACCCTAACCCTTAGGGGATATTGTCGTGTATGTATATATGTACGTAACGTATGTATGTTAAAATAAAGCATTTACGTACCACATTAAGTCAGCGTGTTTGGTTATGGCCGAAACTCCCCATGTGCTATTGTTCTCCTATTTATTAGTAATTTGTATTATGAGGGTTGACGCATTTCGGTTTCCCATACAAATTTCCAAGCCGAAATTTTTAAAAACCAATAAGCCAATTTTGATGAAACTTTGCATGCTAAAGTAATATGCAGGGATCTAAATAGTTTGTGAAAACATTTTTAAAAAACGTTTATTTAACTGAGTTATTGCGATTTAAAATTTTCTATGGTGGACTTTAAATCGCAATAACTCAGTTAAATAAATGTTTTTTTTTTAAGTTTTCAACAAACTATTTAGATCCCTGCATTTCACTATAGCATGGAAAATTTCATCAAAATTGGCTCATTGGTTTTTAAAAATGTCGACTTGGAAATTTTTATGGGAAACCGAAATGCGTAAACCCTCATAATATATTTATTGTTAATGTATTTTGTATGGCTTGGTGACGACACTATAACTTTTGTTACTTAGTAGGAGAAAAAAGTAAGGCCTCCTGAGTTTCTTGCCAGCTTATTCTCAGTCGAAGGCTCTCCCAAAATCCGAACTGGTGGTAGATTAGTTAGGTAGGTAGTTAAGTTAGTTGATCAGTTTAACATTTTTTTTATTTACTTACATATTTTTTGACATCAATAGGTAAGTACCTGTAAAGGTATATATTGAATAACACATTTGACTTCGACTTCAAATACGAAGCCCCAGCAGTGACATTTAGCGGCTCATAAATTAATGATGAAGGCAATTTAATAATTAAAGCAGTGAAATTTCAATTGTGTTAAGATGTTTCGTGATGAAAAGTGTGTATGGGTACTCGCCCTTACATCTCGTGTCCTAGATACCTGACTGCACTCTCAAGTGTTGAAATCAGCGGCGCTGCGGTTAATTTTATAACCAACTGGCTACCAAGTTAGTATCGATTGTAATTTTTTAAGTCTTCAGTCAGATACTTTCAGTTTTATAGATATGATAAAAACATTGAAGTCTTAATGGCAAATTAACTAAATGTTATGAGAAATAAAACACTCATTATATTAATTTAGAAGAAAAATAACTTTTAAAAGGCTACATTGAGCAATTCTAAAAACAATTGTTGTATTTGAAATTTCTTGCAGATCGTTGAATTATAAAATAAAATACTACTAATGTAAATAAATATTACGTATAATGTCATAAAATTAAAACTTTTGTTAATCATGAAGATTATAAGTGGTGGTACAACACTCACAATAAGTAAGTTGTTGAAGCAGAAACAATTTGTATCTATTTCGATCGCTGCTCATAGAATAATATTTAAGTACATGTTCATATTATTGACTCACAAGTAAGTACTTATTATAGGTATAACAGACAGCGAAAGTGGCGTTAGTAGACTTCCTGTGTAAAACAACGTGACCGGTCGCAGAATTCGTCTTGCCTAAACCAGTCATTGGTTACACCTTGCCATATGGCATGCAAGGAAAGCTAACAGTTTCTGGTTTTCACTATCACGGCACTTTCACTATCGATATACGACCATACATTGACTTAATCCGGGGATCATTAAACCAGATTAGACTGGATGTAGGAAAGCCGCTGGCTGTAATAAATTCATTATTTCGTAATTGCATGTCTACCGCAGCGGCAATTGATGAAGTAATAATTTTCTTTATGCTCACAATTAATGTGATAAATACTATAACAGGTATTATCACAAGATATTTAATAGTATGTAATGCGTTAGACAATTTTTATTTATATAAGTAGGTAAGGTTTTATTTATATATAGCTAATAAAAACTAATTATAAATAAACTAATTATATTAATTTAAAAAAAGTGTTACAAGAATTATTACGAAAACGTACACGCACTTCATAAAGCCCGGCACATTTTAATAATTACACTAATTATAGCGTTAGGTTAAAAGTATTATTCAATTACAAGAACAAGAGTCATCACTATAGCAGCATAATAACACGACAAATACGTACCTACCTAAGTAACCCAAAAAGGTCGCTAATGCCCGACGCAGCTAATCAGTAACTAGCCAACTTCGGCTGGTGTTATAATACGAAACCACCCTCCTAAATAATGGCATGTTTTGCGGTCCGCAAAGTTGCATCAACACAATACGGCATCGCACGATGAGGCGAAAAGCCCTGAAAGCTTTTGGCAAAAGTAGGCAAAGCTAATGCTTCGGCCATTATGAACTCTCCAGCGACCCCGCACGAAGATAAAAAAGAATATAAATTAAAACACTGGAGGCGCCAGGCGCTTGCTGAGCCCTATGCTTATATCTGCAAATGTAACACGTTCTCTTCAAATTCTGGATTAGTTTACTCTCACTAATTAAAGTATGTTTGTGCAGTAAAATAAGAATGAACATGATGGTTTAAATCTTGAATAAAATATTTAGATCTTAACATTTAAAAATAATAATAAATACGCTACGGAACATAATCATATTTGCATTGTTTACAATTTGTTAATTTTGTTAACCGTGTTGCTTAGCGGTGAAAGAATACTACCACACCCTCTCTTCCCTTGGGGGGTCGTAAGAGGCGACTAATGGACTAAAGACTGCACATACGGAGCGGCGATGGGCTCACCACACATGACACATGGCGCTGAGCACATATGCAGTCGCAATTTGGTGAAAAGTGGATTATGGCAGAGCACTGCTTTTGGGGTCCTCATTGCCTAGTCTCTGACTAACCCTTCGGGGATAATAGTCGTGATTATATGAAAGTATGTTAATTTTGGTAGTCATCGTTCGAGAATTTTCAGTGTCTTTGAATTCGAGTCGGGGGAGCACTTGTAATTGATAATTACTGTGACAAAATTATTGTCACCTGTTCCAAAATAGCACCCCTGATGTGAGTTTAAAGGGAATTCTAACGACGAAACGGAACGGCCCGGATTATTAGCATGGTGTTCTGCGCCTTACGTTCGATGCTTACGGCTCACTGCGCACCCCAGGTGATAAAGACGTTAAATACGATTAAGAGGTCCCTAATGGGACCGCCCCAATAACACCCCGATACTCTCACTTTTATCACACTTCGACCCAATTTCCTCAATTACCAGGATCAAGAGAAGTAATGAAATGAGAGTAATCATTGTCTCATTCGTTTATTCTTTTCCGCACGCCTTCGTCGCCGGCGGCTCCTTAAATAAAGCATTAAAAGAATGCCGAGGATTATCACACAATTTATTCAGGTGCTTAATTTGAGCGGCCATCCCACTTTGGGAATAATTTATTTTTATTTCACTTAAATTCGGCACGCTGTATCGCACAGATTCGCCTTTAGTTTCATTCAAAGTATTTTGTTTGCATTCCGCGTTATGGTTCGTGCGGCGTCGTTCCGCCTTGTCTAAGTGCGTTATTAACAAAAGGAGCGTACTGCAACGATTCCGTCCCAACTTTTGGAGCACGAGCCTACGACAAACTTATAACGAGTTACATGGCGCAAGGGGCAACAGATAGCGGCGCGACACACGCGGCGGCAACTTCCAACAATTATGGAACTGCAAATACGTATTAGATTGAACACATTTCGGCTGCAGTCATTAAAGTGCTATCATGCCGAGACGTATGCGCCTGGTCGTGGCTGGCAGTCCAATCGAAACTTTTGATTAAAATCAAGCAAACCAAGAACCCGGTCCAATCAGCCAGAATGCGGATATCTTTATTTGAACCCTGTATGTTATGTTCCGATTGGGGAACTCAGATTGGAATTCAATGTTTATACAATCGATTGACCGTGCATAGCTTTGGTCTACTCCGTTTTGCCGTGGGTTTTCATTATTTCCTCAGTAAGAACGCTGCGGCACTCACTGGAACTTGTTACTAGGAGTTGTTTACTCCGGGCGGCCAATAACTATTCTCTTGAATGGCTGGGTCGCTTTATCTTGGAGGCGATAAATCCCTGAAATTGTTAGCTTCCTTGTGGTACAAGAGTAAAAGTATAAAAATAGAGTTACTCCTATGTTTTTGAGATAAAACTTAGGCTAAATCATTGTATTGTGTTAAGAAGCTAAACTCTTGAGTCTAGCTGCAATATTACGTGCCCTAATTATGCGTCCCAATTGGAAAAAAATTACGTATTTCTGTTTTTTGCTAGAAATGCTGAAACCTCGTTAGCGGACCGTGACGTAGCTTAAATGTTGTCGCAACTTGAGAAATAAAATCAAGACATTTCCTATTTTACTTTGAGTGAATTTTAAGTACCTTCTTACCTAATCTGGTTATGGAACACTCTATCATATTACGTCTTTCTAAGTAAGCGTTGAACAAGATGGATCACCAGCCTCCATTTCAAATTAGGCTGAATTCCTGTATTCTTTTCGGCGGTGACTTTATTCCTTAAAAGTGTGTTTATTAACATTCAGTATTCATTGTGTTGTATACTTTACGTCACTTACCATTAGGCAAGTCGAATAAAGTATCAGCCTATATCCTGTCCCAACACTGGGAAAAAACATCCATAATTAAAAACAACAAATCAACGCAACAAAATAACGCCTCATGGTCGACTGACAAAGCGCTCTAATCCAATAGGAGGTTCATGGTTAACTCCTAAGTCAGGCAAGGCAAAGTATGTTTCGGACTTTTCTATGCATAGCCCGGGCCTGTCACCAGCCCGAATTTAGCAATTATTGTGGTTATAAAGCCAATACTCATCGATTGAGGCAGTCCGCACGTCCGCTTGTAACGTTAGTAGTATAAAAAAACAGTAGCTTGCAATAATCCCCCTCCGGTCGAAAAGGTGTCGTGTTTGTCAAAAGGCCACATGCAAAAATCATTTCGATACACAGCGGTGCCAGCGAGGCGTGAGGTGCCTTTTGAGAATTATAGGATTAATTTCGGGGTTAAGGGAAGGCCGCGTAGCGATTGCGCCGGGCGGTTATTAAAGTTCAATATTGTTTACTCTGGTGGATTCGGTGATAAGCACTTTCCTTTAAAGCTCTTTTGTAGTTAGAACAATGGTTGTATTTATAACTGAATATTTTGTTACTTTTTAAGTTGTGATTAGTATGTTGTTGAATATGATTTTTGACTGACGACTGATGATTAGGTAACTTTAAATTAAATCGTATTTTAAATTTTATATAAATTTGAATGTCCTAAAAACTAAATGAACAGGAGGGGATGAGTAATCCATAAATATACCTAGTGGAAAGTTTACCAAATACAAAAGTTAGATCCACTTAGGTAAGTTAAATTAGTATTTTCCATCCGTTTTATAGTGTTAGGTATAGTGTGAAAATCTAACATCATGTGAGATGAAAGCCAAGTGCTCACCCGTGGAATAAAAACACTTTTCTTGCTAATACGCCAAAGTGCAAATCTGACCTCCAGAATCGATCCCAGCTTGTTGTTGTACGCGATTTCAAGTCCACAGTCAAAAACGTACCCTCAGGAGTACCCCAAGGTTGCCACCTTGGTCCACTGTTCTTTTTGATATTTACTAACGACCTCTGCGCTGAAATATTTTTCAGGTTTAAAATGAGCGCTGACGACCTAAAGATTTACAGAGTGATACAGTCGAACGATGATGCCGTATGTTTACAAAACGACCTCAACAACCTAAATCACTGATGTAACAAAACCAAATGTATTTAAATACGTCAAAATGCTTTCACATTAAGTTCACTAGGTGTAGAAATATCAAAATTGTTACATACTTTATTAATGGAGTACCGATTAGTGAAATTTTAAATATTCGTGACTTGGGAGATGATGTGGACCACAAATTGGACTTTCGCGAACATATCGACCATATTATTATAATCAAGAATGGGGCTAGACTTGCAGGTTTTGTGGTTAGACAAACAAAAACTTTTAAGAACCCTGAAATCCCTATTGTCCTTTTTAACAGCTATATAGAGCACATCCTTCGCAGTCATGTCAATAGGATTGAAAAGTCAGAGGAAAAGTTTCTGTATCATCTTATAAGTACTAACAATTGCTGCCGCAGTTTAATCACCTATGAGTCGACACTCGAACATTACAAAATGGTTCCACTCAAGAACAGGCGCAGGATAACAGACATTGTTTTTCTCCTTTAAATTATAAACGGCAAAATAGCTTCAACATCCTTGAAAGACTGCAATTTACCTTACCACGCACCAATACCAGACTACACAACCGCAAATTATTCACTCTGCCCGCACGTAGAACCAACTATGGTTAACACTCACCATTATACTGCTTGTGTTCGACATTTGTCAAGAACTGGATATTTTCGATGCATCGGTCAAAACTATAAAAATATATTTTCTTAATGTAAAGTTTTATTTAACTCTTTTCCAAATCGTGAATTAAATTGTTTTTTCCCTTTTTAATATTTAACTTCTCATCAATGTTAATAAGACATGTGTATAACTTATTATAGGTAATTATAAAAATTTTTTGTGTGCATTCTGTGTTTACAGTTAGAAGGGCATACAGCCACAGCCGCCGCTCACTGTTTGTAATGTTGTTTTTTATATATCCTTACTGCTGTATGATCCAGTTTGTAAACCTACCAATAAAAAAGTAGTAGGCGAGGAATGGTAATGTATCAATTAATTACCCAACTCAGTCTAGAATAGGGTACGGTAGGTCTATATGGGTTAATAGATAGCAAAAAAAGTTGTTTTGTTCCACGGGTTTCTCTCTTCTTCTTACTTGGCTTTCATCTCACCTATTGTTAGATAATGATAAGACCGAATTTGTAAGCGCACTTTACCCAGATTATTTTACCTATTGAGGAAATCTCTAACTGTCGAAACACAACAATGTTAACATTGATGTTATTGCAACATATTTAAATAATAACGCAGCTAGCCAGAACTTAAACCCGTAATCCCCTACCTCTAGGTATGTTCTTCCACTAGCCCTTAGTGCTCGTTGCTCGGCCTATGAAACGTCACGGAGCTGTATAGGCACCGATCTCCGGTCTCTAATGCGGAAATACCATTATTAGCTCCCACGACTCTACCAGTTGTCTTATCTAGACAGCATAGATAGATATATGGACAGATAAGACATCGGTTCTAGATGGATGGATCAATAATTAGCTTCGATTCCAAGTTAATTTCCCAGGGTTAGTGGCGTTTTTCCCCAGTTTCGATTTCACCCGAAAATTAAATAAATAATTCTATTTGCGTTTTCACCCGAATTTTATTAATGGTACGGACGCATTTAAAACTATAACGAAATAATTTATTAGGTAAACTTCGGTTCTTTAATTAGTAATGGTGAAATGGTTATCCGTCATATGGACAGTCACTGTTCACTGTTCAAAAGTACTTTTAAATAGGTTTTTGCAATAAAAATATCATGGATGTTTTTTTTGACTTTATGAACACATCCATGGTAAAAATGGGATGCTATCAAATGTGGAAAATAAATGGAAAGTGTTACTGTTTGCAGAAACTTGTAAAAAAATTGAAGTGCTATATAATTATAGTCATTGTAGTTTTAAAGCTTGAACATTCTGCGATAAAGGTTCAAGCTCAAAGTCTGTGGTCCAATCGCAGAATGGAAGTTCTAACAGAAAGTGAAAGGCATCCAGAAATGAAATAACTCGAAATGCCACTACCGCGGACATTGCCTAAGGACACAAAGGCAACAGACAAATCCTAATGCAGTAAGTTTTGTAAGTTTTGTAAGCTCTGTAAGTTTTAGTTATTATAATTATAATTTTTGTTTTGTCACAAATCGTTCAGGCCCTGTCAGAATAACAGCGCTTCTGTATCGTTCTGAACATCCACGAGCGACACAGAAGCAAGCTGACTCTTATTTTCATTTATTGTTTTTTTTTCTGAACATTGCCTGTGCTATTTTATTTTTAATTTCTCTTGTGTGTTCGTTAATAAATGTCTTTCTATTCTATTCTATTCTAATGATAGAAATTTTAATGCACGGTCGGCTTCAGTAGTAATTTAACACTTTGACGTGTCATACCAACAGTGCCGTGAGCTATTGTTATGAATGAATTCTAAGCCGTGTCCTGTAGCGGTTGTGGTTTAAGAAATGTATTTCTTTAGAAAGAATACATAATTCACTTATAATTTTACCTTAGCACTAAAATCCAGTTCCAGACGAACTGAAAAAGCCCGAGAGTGTCATAGTAGCTCTTGTTTGTCCCGAACATTTAAATCGCTTCGGGAATTCACGACAAACTAAGGGTGGATTCGACCAAACTGGAATAAGGTCTTATACATAGAATAAACGCCGAATTTGTATGGACTAATCTCGGAGTAAGTTTCTTCCAGTTTGGACTTCCGAATATCAGGCCGAGCGCTGGACCACTCGGCCACCGTGGCAATTCTCTTCAATCCACTACTCAATACAAACATATTTTTTATTATTATTTATTTATTTAAAACTTTTGTAACATAACATAACATGACGGGCCTGAGTCAATCTCTACCAGTCAACCATAGGGTGGTGCAGTAATGACATGGTAGGTGCATTTAGGTGAGCGGTAATAAAAGTGGAAACGTACGTACGTACGTAGTTTTTATTTTAAACATAGAATTAATAAAAAATACATAAATACAATACAAAAGTATAATTTATAAATATGAATTTTGCTAGTTCTTAAAGATTTTAGATCTTGGTTTCTGGAATAGACTTCAGTGATTTAGGGTGGATTCGACCAAACTATAATAGGACTTACTCCGAGATTAATCTATAAAAATTCGGCGTTTAATCTATTTATAAGACCTTACTCCAGTTTGGTCGAATTCACCCAAAATAGATTAAAACGAAAAAGCAAAAATTGTCGTTGCTATCGCCTTGACAAAAATCCTGTAATGATAAGCAATGATGTTACAATAAAAAGAGGTCTGCGTTACATGTGTCAAAAACTGGCACACCACTATGGTAATTGGCTTACCTGCCACCTCAGAACAATAACTAAAGCATATCGTTCTGAGCCTGCCACCAACAACATTATCTGTTTACGCTATAGCTTGTTGTCATGCTATCTTGCACTTGGTTTTTGATAATCCACGCCCGATCGAGTCGGTTCGGGTGACTTATCTGAATTATAATTTAACCTCTTTTAAAAATCAAAGTATTTATGGGTAGGAATCTTAGAGCATTCAAATGCTTTAAGGTAGGAATAGAAATATAAGTATTGGAATTAATATTATTTAGGTTTTGGGTAATCCACGCTCGACCCGACCCGATCCATACTTATTTTAAAATTTAGACATTTTGCGACTAAGACGATTTGCGATGTGTACGAAGTGAGAAACTGGTAATTTAGATAAATAGACGAATTGCGATTTAGGGAATCCGCGCCGACCCTTTTGGTCCATTAATGACATCAGATTAGTACTGACATAACCTATCTAATAAGTGCGTTCAGTAATCTAATTTAGCCATAACATGACTAATAATTTAACCAAGGTTAGTCCAATATTGCCATGTTTCCATAGTAACTGCAGTTTAATTTAGGCCACTAGTACAATTCACGTGTTATTGACGAAAGATGACTGACTATGTCAAATCAATGATTCTGAAGAGTCTTAAACTCAGCTTATTTGAGTTGGTCGAGGTATATTGATACCTCCTATACCTAATGCGAGAAACCGGCAAGATTTTTATGGCATATCTCATAAAAGTGCTGGCGGCGTCCAACACATAAAATATGGGCGTAACAAGGAAAAATGTCTCCCAGGACTACTTGTGGAAACGGAGCAAAAAGCACATATATACCTATGTTTATATATTGGCCGTTATTGTAGAAGTAGTACGCACAATGTAAGGAAAACACCATCTTGAACAACAATAAATATTTATATTTCTGTGAACTATTGCAGTCGAGGTAATGCTTAGACAGTTTGTAGTAAAATAACGGCTTCAACCAACCAACCCGCATTGGGCCAGCGTGGTGGGTTATGGCCCAATATACCCACGTGCTATTGTCCACGTGGGAGGCTTGTGATGATGAACGGCTTCAAATTAATAAATTGTAAATGTGTTATTAATAATCTACTCGTAGTTACAATTCGACTTCGGTCGTATCAATTTTTAATGATAAAGTAAACTAAACTAACTAACCGTGTAGCGTAGCGGTGAAACAATATTACTACCACCGCTCTTCACTTGGCTTGGGTGTCGTAAAAGGCGACTAACGGACTAAAGACTGCACATACTTCGGGGAGCGGCGATGGGCTCACCACCTGTCATGCCGAGCACATGTGCGGTATTTGGTGAAAAGTGTACTATAGTAGAGGACTGCTGTTGTTGTTCTCACTGCCTAGTCTCTGACTGACCCTTCGGGGATAATAGTCGTGATTATATGTATGTATCTATCTATACTAGTGGAACGCCCGCGATTGCGTCCGTATAGTGGGCACAGTGCACCACGTATCCCGAATTTAACAATTTTTTTTTTGGTAAAAAACCTTGTCTTTGTACTTCTTGGCGGGAAAGTGAAGCGTCATGTCTGCAGTTTTGTTTTATTTTCTATAATTTGTGTTTTGTTGAATATTAATGTGAAATAATGGTGGATTATTTACTGTTAAGTGTTCGTGAACGTGCATGAGTGTTAGCAAATAAAACAAAACAGTGCAACATCACTTTTCAAATTCTCTCAGTTCGTACAAACTCCGGCGGAAGGTGCGTGGTTCGATTCTCGCCTGAGGTTGGCGTCTTTTTTCAGTGTTTAAAAATTTTACTTTAATTTTACTTTTTTCAGTGTATAAAAACATTAAACTAGGTACTATAAGCATACACTTATATAGTTGTAATTTTTTTTTTATTAAAATCATTATATTTAGTTCGTTTGTGATCACGAATCATAACAAACTTGAAACAACACGTGTTGTTAGCGTAACCAAGACCGTAATGTTAATTTACGAAAAGCTGTTTGAGAAGGGTAAAAACGTGCATTACAGATCAAATGGAAGTGGTTCCTGTTAAGTAGGCAGCCATTAAAATGCCGTCTTTGAGACCGGCGGATCCGGCTTCGATTTCCGGCGGAGACGGAAAGCTATCAGCTTCTGGCTTTGAAAAGAAACCTGATTTGTCTAAGGCAGCACTATATTTTAATGGAGAAAGCGAGATAAAAAAATGAATTAAAAACATAATTATTGTATTTTTTAGGCGGGAATTAAAAAGCGATAATGCTTGACGTTTAGCTCGGGTAACCTGATCAATATCATAATTATATAAAATAATGAATTATTAAAAAAAAAAAGTAAAAAAAAAACTGTTAAGATTTTAACTCATAGCTAGTATTATATATATTTTAAGTTTTAAACACGAAATATTTTATAAGGTATTAAACTATCGGTAAAAGTATAACTACTTTACTCAAATCATAATTTTAAGCTATATCTGGTAAATCTGAGAGTAGCACTCGCAAAAGACGACTTAGGGTGGATTCGACCTAACTGGAATAAGACTTACTCCGAGATGATTAGTCTATACAAATTCGGCGTTTAATCTAGGTACCTATAAGACCTTATTCCAGTTTGGTCGAATCCACCCATACCATTGTTAGATCTAAATTGTTACTCCGTCTCTATCTTTTTTTCGAGCGAAAAATAACTTTTTAATAAAGTAGACTTATCAATAACTACTACATCATAAGTGTCGCGTAGCAGTGAAAGAATACTACCACCCCCTCTCTTCCCTTGGGTGTCGTAAAAGGCGACTAACGGACTAAAGACTGCACATACATTCAACAGCATAGAGCGGCGATGGGCTCACCACCTCTCGCGCCGAGCACACGTGCAGTCGCTATTTGGTGAAAAGACAAAAGTGGACAAAAGTAGACTGCTTTTGCGGTCCTCATTGCCTAGTCTCTGGCTAACCCTTCGGGGATAATAGTCGTGATTATAATTATGTAGGTGATATGTATTAACTACATTATATCATTCGCTGCATTATATCTGATTAGTAGGCTGTTAGGTGAAAGCAATGGGTGCTGATTATCTAGCCGTTAACACTTCGCCTTACAAAGTTATATACTTTGACTTTCACCCGATACAACAGTAAGCATAATACCAATTACTTTGGACTGTCATTGTAGAAAGGCTTGCTGGTCAAGGCACTAGCTTTCAGAATATTATGCTACGGAATAAAATAAAGTGAAAAAATATTAACTATAGCGGAGAGGTAAAATTTTTTTTTTTCCTACACTCACACCAATTATCTATCCCAAGAGAAACTTTAAAGAAACTCGTTAAATGGTTACTAGACAACGGATAAACATACTTAAAATTCATAAATACATACTTATTATACATAAATAACACCCAGACCCGAGACAATTTAGAAAAACAATAATTTCTAAATTGACCCGCCCGGTGATCGAACGCGGTATCTCAGAGATGGCGACACCATGAAAACCGGTGTACAAAACTACAACCACTCGACCAAGGAGGTCGTCCTATAATTTTAATGGTTATTTCAGCAAAATTTTGGTTATTTTAAGTTTATTTTTTATTGATAATGTAACTCAACTTTTTATTGTAGTACTTTCATTTTAAATTATCTCGTCTCTAAAGGCATGTCCGTTACTTAAGAGTTAACTTATAATAATTAAATAATTATGTTGTTTAAATGTAATTGTAAAGCATTACCTACTAATTTTTTGTAAGTTGCAATGTATGTTTTAGCAATTTTTTGTGTAATTGCTTTGTACTAGAAACTTTGTACTAGACTACAAATAAATAAATATAGAAAATGGTTGAAATTTTGGAGTGAAAAGTACAAGTGTGCTAATTTCTAAAAGAAAATAGGTATTAGTTCTATAAAACAATAGTGGCAGGATAGTATTAAAATGGGAAACTAGGTAGTCAAAGAGACTAAAGATGCTGCGCACGCACAATAATTTGTAAGTAAGTATACAATTTAATTCAATGTAATAAAGCAATTATTTTTATAAGCATATTATTATTAGTGATTTTTTATATTGTCATTATGTAAATTCGTTATTGCTAGTGATTATTTTGTGTTTTTTTTTAATTTCATAGGTTATTGAATAAAAAAAACACCTTATGGTCACTGAAGGCGCTGTTTCAATACCATTATTACACATTTTTGTTTTTCATAATATGTACTTAATACTTGCATTCAGCACTCAGTAGCGCTAAAGGGAAAGATTATTCTAAAAAACTGTTGGTCTGATAGAAATGTTTATCAGCCAACAAAAATCGTGCCACTATTATTGGTGTGACAATCTGTAAGTTACGTGATCCATTTGGTGTGCATAATCGTCCGTTGCGATCGGCTAATGAAAAGGTTTTTGAAGAGCAAACGTTTAATTGAACTAGGAATGAAGCCTACCTATTTCTAGAAGCCTACTTCTGTACTTTTAAAAGAGCAAGGTGTAAGAATATTGATTGTATAATAAAACAGTTTGCTAACTTTTCGAATGTAGGTAAGTAACATTCACACTCTATCGAATTAGTTAACTAATTATTTTTCAAACACTTCGCAGACGCGATACGTTCACTTCGACACTTATTGAACTATTCACATATCGGAGACTGCCGTAACCTTTACCCAATTTTCACTTCGTGACATTCTGCTGTCATTATTAAACAAAAGACGACCCGCTAAAAGCTATTCCACAATGTAATGGCGTTTGGCAGTAACAAAAACAAAACACGATAGGTAATCGAAGTTTCGACGGTGGCGATTAGCGTTGCACAACCCGCCACGTCTCCGTAACATCTGAGCATCACGCATCTCAATTTGCCTGTCAATTTTCGTTCATGATTTCGGCACAGCTTTGTTATTCGTGACTCGAAACAACCGTGACCTTTGCAGTTTTGAAGGCAAGGTGCGTCACACAAGTAGGTATTTATGTAATTATAATTTAAACGTAAGTATATTAAAATATTTGAGATTGCCAATTATGGGAGCGCACTTGACCGGAATCTTCAACTACTGGAACTGGCTATCTTAGCTCTAAATGTCGGAATACGACAATGCTACTAACGTGGTTGTTGTGGCGAACGGCCTAATTAAGCTGGTGATAGACATGTGGACTACCAAACAAACCAAGTACAATATTAAACGCTCACTTTGTCTATTTGTAATTCGTCGTACACTTCTGTGTACTGCACAAATTGCAAGTTATAAATACAGCATCGCGCGCGCATTGTACTAAAAATTACGAATAGAAAAGGAGTCAGCGTATGCCAGTTGCCTAGGGTGCTGGGATATAATCCCTCTGATTTAACCTTTGGACGGAGACCGGTTGTTTAACAAATATTCCAAAGAGATAATGAAATCGACCTGCTTCTATTATCTGGCGTTTCTTATACATACATTATGTTATTATATTTTAAGAGACAGCAACTATAAGATAATTATAAGACGACCTCCATGGTCGAGTGGTTTTTACACCGGTTTTCATGGTGTCGCCATCTCTGAGGCCTCGAGTTCGATCCCCGGTCGGGTTTATTTAGAAATTATTGTTTTTCTAAATTGTCTCGGGTCTGGGTGGTTTTTATGTATAATAAGTAAGTACTTTAAGTATGTTTATCCGTTGTCTAGTAACCATTTCACTAATTTAGTTTCATAACGAAGCTTTTCTTGGGCTAGATAATTGGTGTGAGTGTAGGAAAGTTTATAGTTTATAAGATAAAATGATAAGATAGCGAGCTCCTCAGTAGTTTGGGTTACTGGATGAAGTGTAGCTGTACTTCCACCATACCTATGGGCCGTATCGCCACTTACTATCAGATGATATTACGACCAAGCCCTTCCCGTTTTAAAATAAAAAATTAACGTTATACCTCTCTTATTTTACTTTTTTACCGCCTCTGTGGTCTAGTGGCTAAGCCACCGGTTTTAGGCCCAGAGGTCCCGGGTTCAATTCCCAGCGGGGGGCACATCTTTGTGTGCTCGGTTTGGTTAGTGGTAGGGCTGTTAAGTCCGCCTGGCTAGCAACCACCATCTTATCTAAGTCTGTCGCCATAACAACGATGTTTATAACATTGTTGTATTCCGACAGTTTGAGGTAAGACAGCCAGTTCCTCAGTGGTTGAGGATTCCGGGTGAAGCGCGCTTCCACCTTCGGCCTTATCGTCACTTACCATCAGGTGAGATGAAAGCCAAGCGCTTAACCGTTGTGGATTAAAAAACAGATGACATGACAGGCAATGGCAAATAACAGATGATGACAGATGACAACCTTTACGTGTGGTGGCGTAAGCCGGATTGTTTACTAATCTCGAGTACTCATCAAAACTAAACATAGTGACGATATACCGTACTCACAATTTGTTATTGAAGAGAGGGAACGTAATAGCAAAAGTGGAGTAGAAATATTCTCATTAACATATTAATTATTTTTATTAGGAATGAATTATTCATAGGCGCGGTCCAGTCACGAACATTATTCGGCATGTTTTGGCTCAAAAGAATCACGACTCAAAAGCGTAAGGTCGCTGCGTTTAATTATTATTTATCAAATTATAATAATGATATATATGACCTGTCTTTTATTATACTTAATTTTTATACATCGTAATTAAAAAATGCGCAAATAAATATATTATACATATTAATAGCATATATTTACGCATTTTTTTTGCAAACAAACTTGCAATTCGGTAGAAGATAAATGTTGACAAAATTTCCACGAGCTGAGTTCGAACCTGCACCACCTTCTACTGTATAACGCTTTATTAATAAAGTGATTCTGTCCAATCTGTGATAAATCAACACTATCTCATTTTACTTTGTCAGTAAAAATAATCTTCTTTTATTTTATTCAGAGTTATGAACATCCAATTTAAAATATTTTACTAACATCAACAATCACTTAAGAGAAATATATTTTTATATGCTTTGTTTATTTAGTTCGCTTTCCATCATTAATCATTGCAAAAGACACCAGCTGGATTTACAGTTGCTTCTTGATTACGAAAGAAGTGCTTAATAAAACTTTATTAAACATTCTGTACGGTCTGCAACGTAAGAACAGGTTCGTGTCATGTCACAATAAGGCATTAAGTTTCTCATAGTAACTGTCAAGTACCTTACATAGCTGTAGGTTGCAATGACAAAGTACTAAAGTGATCGTTGCCAACTGTACTTTTTTAAGTCTTTCGATTTTATTTTTTATTTTTTTTGAGGGAGAGATACTATTAAATTATTTTTGTCACTACGACGTCTCGTCATGTCGTGTTGTCGTTATAAACATAGAGTAGGTACCTGTTTTTTACATGAACCAGAGTTTATTGAGATAAATCAGGCCTTATAGTGTAGGTGATAACCCTCTAGCGTTTTAGGCATCTAATGTAAGATCTTCTAAAATCATACCTACTGCAGGTTTACATGCAGGATGGGACATAGAACAGGATATAATGATCAACAATTCAAACGTAATCAGTTCTACCTTGGAATGTGCAAAACTGTTTTTACTCTTGACTTCTTCTGTTTCATTATATTAATATGTAATTCCGCGTCACAACTAGATCACGGTGAGAAGGAAAGTCACAGCCGACACGCCGCCGCGCCGGCCGCCGCCACCGCCGGCCAAGCGCGGAGAAAATGCAAGTTTTCACGGTCAATTTGTAAAGCGATATGTCGGCTCTCAATACTTCTGTTTGTGTAGAACTGGCTACCGAGGGCCAGACAGTTTATTGTATAACTTCAACACTTATAGCAATACCTTTCAAGTAGAAGTACATTGTTTCGCTAGTTTGATTATTTTAAAATTAGTTTGAAATGAGCAAACTAGCAAAGCTGTGTGCTTGTACTTAAAAGGTTTTGCGATAGATGTTGAAGTTAGACAATTAGCCGACAGGTTTATTCACCACTAGCAGCACGCCCGCGACTTCGTCTGCGTGAACACTCCGTAAGTAGGTAACCCATAAAAAGTCTGTTCTGTAAGTTCTGAGTGGTAGAGCCACGCTGCGTTGCAGCACGCATTGGGCCGGCTCGTCCGGCGTAATACCACCCTCTCACGAATATCCGGCGTGAAATCATGGCACTTGGTGCTGTTGTGTTTCGTCCGGCCAGTGAGAGTTCCGAAGGCCCCTTCCCCTCCCACCCCTCCTCACAATTCCTATTCCTTCCCCTAACCCTATGCTTTTTTAAAGGTCGGCAACGCATCTGCGACTCCTCTGGTTTTGCGGGTGTCCATGGGCGGCGGTGATTGCTTTCCATCAGGTGACCCGCCTGCTCGTTTGCCTCCTTCGCATATAAAAAAAAAAAAAGTCTCTAATACAAATCTTGTACATACATGCAATCACGCACTGTTATCCCCAAAGGGTTAGTCAGAGACTAAGCAATGAGGACAGCAAAAGCAGTCCTCTACCATAGTCTACCTTTCACCAAATAGCGACTGCACATGTGCAAACCTTGTAGAAACCTTGTCCTACCAATAAATTACGAACACAACTAAAAAAGAGTTGGCCAAAGAAGAAACGTTGTTGAAAAAAAATTACTAGGTACCTCATATTATGTTTTCTAAACGATAATAGTACATTATGATATAAGTGCGGTAAGATGAAAATTACAGCCGAGGCGATATTGCTAAATTCCGAAAATAACTGCGTTTTTTTTTTGTTTTTCTAGTGCATGAATCTTTGGTAAGCCAACATATATTTTTCTTTGTCCAACAGCATAGAGCGTAGATGGGCTCATCAAAATAATACCACCAACCCCTCTCTTCCCTTGGGTGTCGTAAAAGGCGACTAACGGACTAAAGACTGCACATACATCCAACAGCATAGAGCGGCGATGGGCTCATCAAAATAATACTACCAACCCCGGTCTTTCCTTAGGTGTCGTAAAAGGCGACTAACGGACTAAAGACTGCATATACATCCAACAGCATGGATCGGCGATAAGCTCATCAAAATAATACTACAAACTTCTCTCTTCCCTTCGGTGTCGTAAAAGGCGACTAACGGGTTAAAGGCCTATGTTGTCCATAGATTCAAATGATTACTAATTTTTAAATTACATTACCGCACTAGTGCGAACTTATTACATTACGATACTGAAATCGGTGTAATAAGAGCTTCTTTACGAGCAAATGTGTTATAATAGTACATTATGATATAAGTGCGGTAAGATGAAAATTACAGCCGAGGCGATATTGCTAACCCGAGCCGTAGGCGAGGGCTACAAGAAAGCAGAGGCTGTAATTATCAAAGCGCACGTATGCCATACGACGTTTTATAACATATTTGTGAGGAAAAAAAAATTCCGAAAATGACTGCGTTTTTTTTTTGTTTTTCTAGTGCATGTATCTTTGGTAAGCCAACATATATTTTTCTTTGTCCAACAGCATAGAGCGTAGATGGGCTAACGGGCTAAAGACTGCACATACATCCAACAGCATAGAGCGGCGATAGGCTCATCAAAATAATACTACCAACCCCTGTCTTTCCTTGGGTGTCGTAAAAGGTGACTAACGGACTAAAGACTGCACATGCATCCAACAGCATAGAGCGGCGATGGGCTAATCAAATTAATACTACCAACCCCTCTCTTCCCTTGGAAGTCGTAAAAGGCGACTAACGGACTAAAGATTGCACATACATCCAACAGCATAGAGCGGCAATGGGCTCATCAAAATAATACTACCAACCCCTTTCTTTCCTTGGTTGTCGTAAAAGGCGACTAACGGACTAAAGACTGCATATACTTCCAACAGCATAGAGCGGCGATGGGATCATTAAAATAATACTATCAGCCCCTTTCTTCCCTTGGTTGTCGTAAAAGGCGACTAACGGACTAAACACTGCATATACATCCAACAGCATAGAGCGGCGATGGGCTCATCAAAATAATACTACCAACCCCTCTCTTCTCTTGGGTGTCGTAAAAGGAGATTAACAGACTAAAGACTGCACATACATCCAACAGCATAAGGCGGAGATGGGCTCATCAAAATAATACCACCAACCCCTCTCTTCCCTTGGGTGTCGTAAAAGCTACTAACGGGCTAAAGGCCTATGTTGTCCATAGATTCAAATGATTACTAATTTTTCAATTACATTACCGCACTAGTGCGAAACTTATTACATTACGATACCGAAATCGGTGTAATAAGAGCTTCTTTACGAGCAAATGTGTTATAATAGTACATTATGATATTAGTGCGGTAAGATGAAAATTACAGCCGAGGCGATATTGCTAGCCCGAGCCGTAGGCGAGGGCTACAAGAAAGCAGAGGCTGTAATTATCAAAGCGCACGTATGCCATACGACGTTTTATAACATATTTGTGAGGAAAAAAAAATTCCGAAAATAACTGCGTTTTTTTTTGTTTTTCTAGTGCATGAATCTTTGGTAAGCCAACATATATTTTTCTTTGTCCAACAGCATAGAGCGTAGATGGGCTCATCAAAATAATACCACCAACCCCTCTCTTCCCTTGGGTGTCGTAAAAGGCGACTAACGGACTAAGGACTGCACATACATTCAACAGCATAGAGCGGCGATGGGCTCATCAAAATAATTCTACCAACCCCGGTCTTTCCTTAGGTGTCGTAAAAGGCGACTAACGGACTAAAGACTGCATATACATCCAACAGCATAGATCGGCGATAAGCTCATCAAAATAATACTACAAACTTCTCTCTTCCTTTCGGTGTCGTAAAAGGCGACTAACGGGTTAAAGGCTATGTTGTCCATAGATTCAAATTATTACTAATTTTTAAATTACATTACCGCACTAGTGCGAACTTATTACATTACGATACTGAAATCGGTGTAATAAGAGCTTCTTTACGAGCAAATGTGTTATAAACATATTTACGTTATTCATTTCAAAGTACACTTTTTAACCCTAAATGCATGAATTAACCAAAAAATTTTCATTGGTTTTAACGCTTATATCAAGGGGTTAAGGTTCAAAGTATGATTGTAAGCTTTTGGCAACATTATGCATTTAAGGGTTAAAGGACAACCCCGGTTCTCATACAAACTGGTGCCTGCATGTTATGGGCTAGAAATTAGTCACAAATTAGAACATAATATGAAAAAATGGGTAGTCATTTTCTTCAACGTTTCGTTATTTTCGAGTTTATTTGACGTTATTATTAAAGCACAGTTACTAGTAAAGTGACCTCTGTAACCGAGAAGACAAATATAAACGAAAAATTTGCAATGAAACTCGTTTCGCCATGTCCAGTTATGCTCAGTCACGGATACAACATCTAAGCTTATTCAACAATCACCGATGGCTCGTTTGTTGTCTCACCAATGTGCTAAGTTCGATGTAACGGTACCCACATGGCGAATTCCGATGCGTCCACTAACCATTGAAGCATCACAACTAGAGATGACAACGCGAATCAATTTTTGCGCACTAAGTTGCGGCCATGCTGTGTGGTGGCGGCTCATTAAAATAATACTACCGACCGACCACACGGGTGTCGTAAAAGGAGACTAAGGCCTCGTAGGCGACTAAGGCCTCGTGCGTACTGCCCAGTTAGCCGCAGGATGCGATTGCAATTGCGGCTAACCGGGTGACGGCTAGCCGTAACCGCAACCGGAACATGCGTATAGAAACCGTCGTGGTTTGCGGATTGTTCGAGCCATTTCCAAGATGGACTTTGCAGAAGTCGCAGCTATTTAATAGATTTACTCGCGTTTTATAAAGAAAAAGAAACAGAGAAAAAGTTTTGAACTACAATCATGAACCGTTTTGTATCGAAATTCATAGTGAGAGTTGGTAAATGTGCTCCATCAAAGGTGGGCAACCGCAAACTGAACTAATCGCGTGGTGCGTATATAGCAACCGTTCGGCTGACCGCCAGTCGGGCCGCCGTGCTCCGAGCGACCGGAGCGGTTGGACGGTAGCCGCATCCCAGTGCGTATGAAAACTGCGTTTTTGTACATATTTTTATTTGCGGCCAGAAGGACGGCTGTTCGTATTATGGCTAGCCACTCAGTGCATATGTAGCCTAACAGTCTAAAGACTACATCCAACAGCAGAGAGCGGCGACATGTGCAGTTGTTATTGGTAAAACATGGACCATGGCAGAGGACTGATTTTACGGTTGTCATTGCCAAGACTTACGATTTTGCGGTTCTCATGGCCTAGTCTCTGACTAACCCTTAGGGGATAGAGTCTTAGAGTCGTGAGTGTATGTATGTAAGTTGCGGCCGGTGAGTGATCTAAGCGATTGTAAATCTTGCGGACGCAAATCAATGCGCAATAAATTGCTTCGTGGTGTCATCTTTTGATATAATAAATACCTTAATGCCACTAACGGTCCTTACTGCCTCCGCGAAACACCACTCATTACATCTTCGCTTCGTTTTGTTTGACACGCACAAACGGCATTGATAACTGCGAAAAATCGCCAAACATTTGTAGTTCATTTACATACCTACTCGTATGAGTACACAAATCATTACACTCATCACGCCCGCTTTAGCTTATTGCTCATTTCTTATTATTAATTAATTAGCTTAATAAATGGCTTCAAGGTGATCGCATTAAGTCAATTTCAAGTAGTATTAGTCATGCTTAAATTAAGATTGAACGGTAAATTTAATTAAAAATGAATTCTCCAACAAAATAATGTTACTAAAAGAACAAGGGTTATACTCTGATTAATTCAAAAACACTGATATTCGTTCTTTTTTACTAGGTAAGTGCAGCCTTACGCGTACACCGAGGCGAGGGTGACTCCAGATCACGTGAAATTTTCCTTCCCTTTCTCCGCCCAGGACGAAGATATGGGAGGCCTATATCATTAAAAAATCTAATACCATTCCTTCTACGCCACGGATAGCTCGGTACCTCGAACGACAAGCACCGAGTTCGAACATTAGGAGGTATTATCATCTACATCCAAACATACAGACTTAAATCTTCCTTATTTGATTAGTATATTTCTCTCATCCTTTCGGCTCTTAAATAGAATACTACCAACCCATCTCTTCCCTTGCGTGTCGTAAAAGGCGACTAAAGGAATAAAGACGGTACATACATCCGATAGCATCGAACGGCTCAATCGAATGGGCTCACCACCTTACACGCTGAGCACATGTGCAGTTATTATTTGTTGAAACCGGAAACGTGACTATGACAGTGGACTGCTTTTGCGGTCTGCATTCCTTCGGGAATAATGTAAGTAATAATAATGTATGTAAATAGTCGTGAGTATATTATGTACTTACTTAAATATATATTTTTTTTTATTGTTTCTTATTACAAATACATGAATGCCTTACTGCTATACATAGTCCCGCAAAACTGTATGTATGCCTATTTTTTATGTTGATAATACAGTGGTTGTTATTGCGTTGATTTATCTGTAGTTTCAATATTCAATGCTATATAGATATAGGATAAAATGTTTACTAGAAAATCGAATCTCGTTCGAGCTTTCCTGAGACTGGTTGTTTCTTTCTAGTAAACATTTTATCCTATTATTTATTCCCTTATGAGGTAGCATTACACATTAGTTATGCCACAGAATGGTTACGCTACGCTCCTAAGTCAATTTATCATTACGAACGGAACCTTATTTACTTAGGGTGAAAGAGACTCTTTCACATCGCCGCTATTTAAATAGCAAAAGCGAATTTTCCAATACGAGCCCCAACGATTCACTTAGATTTCAAATTTGCGTTATCTCCTTGATATTTTTGAAGTTATCCTTGTCTCTCACGCGTTTCCTCATTTCGAATATTAGACGGAGGGGCCTTGCATTCTTCGGATGTTCCCCGATTTAGGCACTCAACTCATCATAAAGTATTCGGGCAACATCAAATGGGAAAGTTATCCTACTCAAAATGGCATTTCCATTTGGCTATTAATCACCGGCGTAATCGCAGCGAGTACAGTACAGAATACAAGTGTTGTTTCCTTCGTCTGTTACAAACTTGTTAATCACTCCGACAGCGCGCCGTGAAATGTATCTCAATGTGTATTTTATTAGCGATTTTACTGCTAGCTTTTATTACACAGAGGTACGTGGGATTAGATCAGTCATACCAACAAAGTAATAATAACTTGATAGGTACTTATTTATTGATTTGTCCTTTATTGAACATTTTGAAAACAGTAGGTACAAAAGGTGGGCTTAATGTAAAAATGTTATACTTTGCTGAAATTCAAACGCAAAATATTGCAGGGTTTATTTTAAGATTATATTAATTTTAAGTTACTTCTATTTCTTATTTAAGTAATGCGTTAGATTCTTACTCTTGAGAGAAAACATGCGTTAATTATTTATGTGTATTATGTCATTTTAGGAGATTTGTAAGTCAGTTAGAAAGACACCGCAACACGTTCGCGAAAAGATTGCGTAACCAACAACTGGTGAGTGGAATAAATAAATCTTTGTTACAATGTTACGAAGGGGCTTAACGGTAACTTCTAAGTACCTAAAGGTATCAATTGAAATCATGTCAATGCTACAATTGGATTAGTAATTTTCACCACGTTTGCCAAGTGAAGATTGATTATCATATCACAAACCTGAGTAATGTATCCGAATAGCTCAAGACCGAGCTTTGCATCGAAAAATCTGAATTATTAAAACTGCCCGAAAATAATATATGAAAATATAAATAAAAAAATAAACAATATAGGTTGGCCGAAAAATCTAACCAGCTCAGCTATTGTTTCAGCTAGACGCCTCAACGCTCATTTTCAGCTGGGCCTTGAGTAGGGGCGACGTCAACACAAAAAAAGAAAATATCATTTTACAAATTAAAAAGTAAAAAATAAAAGCCCTACAAATTGACAAATGTTGAGAAAAAAAACTAGTGATAACCCACCCATGAATTGTGGCGTTGACTTGATTTTAGTAACATGAAGGAGTTCTGAGGTAACAAACATTAAAAAAAACATACAACCGAATTGAGAACCTCCTCCTTTGTTTGAAGTCGGTTATAAAGAGGCAGGCATTGCAGTGGCATAGCATAGGCCATTACTTTACCTATACCTATAAGAACGCGATAGTTTAAAAGTGTATAAAGAATCTATCGACGGCGTAAACAAGAATAGTGCAAGTGAAGTGAAGATACTGAATTTCGGCGTGACGAAATCGCGTAATGAAATCGACATGATTTTGTGCCAACACAGCTTTTTTCATTACACAACCGAGACTCTTTGAACGCTCCGATTGCGAACTTGTGAGTGTTAAACAACTTTCGACCGAGTCATCGGATGGGTGACCAAAATTAAAAAATCTCGAACTGATCCGTGGCTATTGGTCTAGGGGCACAGAATAAATAATAGTACTACGCTAGGGGTTAGTAGTAAGTTATTAGCCGTTAAAACTAACAAACCCAGCTAAATCTAATATTGTTCCTTTCGTAGTTTTTATTTACTTGCATTCAACATTCCAACTTCAACTAACATTGCAATAAATTAATTTTGAAATATTATTTTATTGCACGGTGTAATATATGTACTTACCTCGTTATCTTTAAAAAAAATTAAAAAGTTAATATTCTCTTACTGCTTCCTTAGTAACTGTTAATTTTCTATTACTCTTTCCTCATTTGGTAAAAAAATTTTAGCATAAAAAACACGAGGTAGATAGTTTTTGTTTTTTTTCTGTATTTGATATAGGATCATACCAAGCTATCACCTCACATAATATGTCTTGCTATATATATATTGGACGCCAGTATGTCTTAACCCAACCAACCCGCATTGGGTCAGCGTGGTAGGTTTTGGCCCTAGCTCCCCTCGTGTTTCGCCCATGTGGGAGGCCTGTTCTTGTTGAGGGAGGATGTTTATAGGCTGGTAATGATGATGATGATGATGTATGTTTGGTGTATCGTGTGTTGAATTAAACACGTTTATGTGTTCTGCACTGTCTTTACAGTGTTCCGTATCTTGTTGCTTTTATTTATTTTTGTAATATTATTATGACAGCTTTCGTTTGAAATATGTTGGCAAATTGGAGTTCCCCTAGATCAAATATTCGAAAGCCAAATACCCTGCCTGCATTCAAAACAAACGAGCGCCTGAAATAAAATATATCTGCTATTTGCAGTTAATGAAATGGAATTAATGAGTGTTTTCGCCTCTATACAAATCATTAAATATGTAAAGTTATGTAGATTGATGTTTACTCTTGAATCGATTCATTTGGCTCTGATTCTAATATTGATAACGATGGCCTTCAATAAACGATTGGCACCTTAGACATTGGCACATAAAACCGTGAAACTTTAAACAAAATATTTCTCCATGTTGCAAACTCTTTTTTTTTACTCTTAATAATGACTTCGTGCGGTCAGCACATTTATCCAGTTTCAAGTAAGATATTATAGTGAATATTTTCTTTGCTTACAGTAGATGATGATGAACGTTTAATGGTAAATTATATTTTCTCAAACCCTTTGAGACTCAGTAAAGCTGTGGGACTTTATTGAGATCTCACACGGATTTTTTGAGAGAATTTGAAAAGTGATGTTGCACTGTTTTGTTTTATTTGCCAACACTCATGCTCATTCACGAACACTTAACAGTAAATATTCCATTATTATTTCGCATTGATATTCGACAAAACACAAATTAGAGAAAAATAACAAAACTGCAGATTCTTCACTTTCCCGCCTAGAAGTCCTTGCAAACTCTTTTGTAACTTCTAAGGCTCGTATTCTATAACCAAACTCACACTCAAATCTCTGCTTGGGTACAGTTAGAAAGAGATGGTGCTATTCATCGCATATATCGCCATCCCTCTCTAACTGTACTCAAGCAGAAATTTGAGTTTGAGTTTCGTTTTAAGGTATGTTATTTATGATTTTGAAAAAGTGACGTTTGGCATTGTTTACAGTTGCGTTTTATTTTGTTAAGCTTTTAACTATCCAGGCTGGACTTATGTGCATCGACTATCCACTGCACAGATTACAGAACCAACAACCAACACATGAATTGAGTGTGCGTTATATCATTGGCAATAATGCGCTAATGGTCATCGATTGGAGCACTGATCAGATCAGAGAACATTGCAATTAACCAACACATCTGCCATATTCTGTTCTGGCACTGTACACGCAATCGCTTGTCATGTATTAACATCTAATAGTACCTATTAACTATAAACTTAACTATAACTAACTAACTTAGCTTAATATTTGTGAGGATTGGTAATAGGTAGGTAGGTAGGTAGCGATCTCTCAACACTCGTACTTACGTAACTTTAAGATTAGTTTTAAAAAAACTTTATAACATTTAAGACTATTAAAGTGAAAAACTCGACGCGAATTACGATCTTGTTCGCGATCCCGTGTAACCAGATGGGTAACATAATTAAAATATGACAAGCTTCTCCGTGCTTCGGAAGGCACATTAAGCCGTTGGACCCGCAGTTGTTGTCTTAAGACAAAAGTCAGCCACTGCAACCCAAGGACGCGCGCGACAACAAGGGCATCACGTGCGCTCTGCCGACTTAAGCTCTAGTTCTAAAGTCTCAATGATCTAGTACTCATCAAACAGGAACGCAGAAATGTAAAACAATGCTACTTGAAGGCAGAAATAGGTGTAATGATAGAAACCCTGTTAAATTGTACCGTACTTGTTTATCTACCATTGATTGTGTAACAGCCTTTAGGAGCAGGCGCGCACTCATGGTATGTTTGTCTTAGTCGCCATAGCAGCGATGCACTGTCTTGGCACTAATGCGTACTGGCAGTTTGACGTAAGATCCTTCCTGTTTACTTCTGGAAGTCTGGGAATTTGAACAATATTAACGGATTTTAGAAATACTTCAAAATCCATTTTTTAATCGTTCGTCATGTCCTTTCCTACTAATATTATAAACGCGAAAGTTTGTAAGTATGGATGGATGTTTGTTACACTTTCACGTAAAAACTACTGAATGGATTTCGAGGTTATTTTTTTTATTAGACAACATAAATCTAACTCCATACAAAAATATCTTTTGAATATTATGTCTTCTGAACATTATGGCAAATTAAAGATATGTTACGGTTCCCGAACCGATTGAGATACAATGCCGCTTGTGGCACTCTATACACTTTGTACTAGGATGCCGTAATCACGGCATCGTAACCGATCGTACTAGAATGCCGCTTGTGGCACTCTATCCACTGCCAAAACAAATACAATATTAATAACAATATAACCTTACACGGAAACCTGAAATTTTGATTTATGAGGATGAAATTTACTACTTGTAAGGGTGGATTCGACCAAACTGGAATAAGACTTACTCCGAGATTAGTCTATACAAATTCGGCGTTTAATCTAGGTATAAGATCTTATTCCAGTTTGGTTGAATCCACCCTTAGTCAATTATGGGCTTATGGCATTATTGGTTCTCAGTCCCACATGTAGTTTGCGATCACGAGAACTCGCTGCGTCAGCGTTGATGCTGTTGGTTGATTACGTCGATATTCGTTTGTTGTAGAATCGGTTAACCGCTTTTTAATGATCGACAGTTTGACCACCTCGTTTACACAATTCGTGTTCGTTGCACCCGTAAATCAAACCGAAAACTCATATTAATATCGGATAAATTACCGTTGGCGGATTGAGCATTAATAATTTTTATATACAAGAATACAAAAGCTACTATTTTGATTGTACGAGTTAACGTTAATACGTGAATGACCAAATGTTTTCATAGTAGACATTTATGGTTTTGAGTATATTTTACTGTATAATTATTGGACAAATACTTTTTTATCCATTGCTAGCGGCTGCTCACGGTTTTACCCGCGTGGTTTCCGTTCCCGTGGGAATATCGGGATATAAAGTATTCTATGTGTTAATCCAGGTTATAAACTATCTGTATGCTGAATTTCATCCAAATCCATTTAATAGTTTTTACGTGAAAGAGTAACAAACATCCATCTATACTTACAAACTTTCACGTTTATAATATTAGTAGTATAGGTCTTATTAATGTAGTCAAAGAGTTAAGTGTTAAGTATAACGGTTGGTATAAGATTTACACAGATGGTTCAAAGAGCGATATGGGTTTAGGGGTGGGGATATATGATCAAAACGCAAGGCATAGAATAAGTCATAGGATCCATTCTGTTGTGTCCATAATGACACTGGAACTCATTGCAATTTCTGAAGCGTTACCTTATGCACTAACTTACAACTTGCAGAAAATTGTGATATTCACTGATAGCAAAAGTTCTTTGCAACACTTGGCTCGATGCGCCTCTGGTAGCAGAGGTACATCGATAGCCTACCAAATTATAGAAATGCTCATTGTATTCATGAAAAGGCATACTAACTTGAAATTGCAGTGGGTTCCATCACATATCGGGCTAAAGGGTAATGAGGAGGCTGACCGTATATCAAAGTTAGCATCAATCGATGGAACTGAACTTAGCTTTGTACCAGATCATTCGGAATTTATATCTAAATTCAAAATCAAATGTTTTTTAGACTGGCAAAATCATTTTGATAAAAAATCTAAGGATAAAGGTATTTGGTACAAATTAATACAAAATAAGCTTCTTCGTGGGCCTTGGTTTGATAATACTAATTTAAGTAGAATCTATATTAAGTTAGCTTTAAGACTTCGTTCTGGGCACTATCCATCAGCAAAATTCGCATTCCTGATGAAAAAAGTACAATCTGACAAATGTCCAACATGTCAAAAAGTCGAAGATGTGCAGCATCTGTTGATGGAATGTGTCAGGAACAACAGTGTGAGGCAGTTATTATTAAAGGAATTTAATTTAAATATTCTTGACGTTGGTCTTGTTCAGAGTATTCTGTCAGAACCAAAATCAGATGTCGCACAAAAACTATGTCGCCTGGTTACGATTTTGCAATAGTTGTCTCTCAATTGGTCGGAATAGCATAAGGTTACGATGGGGTTGGCATGTCTATCAAGACAAAACCCCGGTCACATATACATATAGAAAAAAAAAAGTAGTATAGGATTTACTGTGCTTTTTTAGCGTAGTTTTTTATTTGTATGTATACCTACATTATTAGGATAGTAGAGAAGGTTTGTATGACAGAAAATTATTGGAAATTCCTCAGAGATATACGGGGTGTTCAGTGTTCATGCGGAAGTCGCGGGCGAGCCACTACAATTTTTTTAATCAAATCAATTCTAAGTAATCTTTATTTAAGTAAACTTAACAAATAAGCATTTTTGAATCGTCTAAAAATATTTTTACTTCAATAATTATTCTTGTTGCAATACGTTGACTTCGAACACAACTTTGAACAAAGACTTAATAATGACTTAACTTAGAACAAAACGACATAATAAAATTTGGTTACTTTACTACCAACATTTTAACGTCTCTCTTAATGTTTTAAGCTTTTAACAGTATCACTTCATTCCTATATAAGTTTGGGAGCAAAAAGCCACTAACAAACTTAAAATTCCACTACTCCAAGTCGGTGCATTAGCCAACTTCCCCGTCCTTATAGGATTAACGTTGGGACACACGTAGAGACATTCAGTTATTATAATAGAAACGATACCGCGAAGTAATTTTATGCGCGCTGCGTTTCGGCCAATGGGCTGCAACTGCAACCGTCTAGTAACTTTGAAGCAAACGCGGTACGTGCACAACACAGTGCGCAATAAAGGAGACCCGGCGTTTTATGCTAAAGTTGTATACTTTTTTAATTTTTTAATCTGTTATTCATTATCAATCTGGCAATATCTTTCAACAAATGACAATTGTTGACAAATGACAGCCGCTAGCTGTGAAATCAAACATGACGTGACTTCTTGGCGGGAAAGTGAAGCGTCATGTCTGCAGTTATGTTTTATTTTCTAAAATTTGTGTTTTTTCGAATATTAATGTGAAATAATAGTGGATTATTAACCGTTAAGTGTTTGTGAACGTGCATGAGTGTTGGCAAATGAAACAAAACAGTGCAACATCACTTTTCAAATTCTCTCAAGAAGTCTGCGTGAGACCTCAGTAAAGTCCCACATCTTTACTGAGGAGTCCTCAGTGAGGACTCAAGGGTTTTGGGGAACATCATTTATCATTCATCATCTTAATCACCACTCATTATCATCAAGAAAAAAAAAAGAAATTAAAAAACTAATGACCAGGCAGTATGGTCTTAGACCTTAGCCTGTTTCTTCACGGAACAAATAAATTAAAAAAAAAATCAAACATGACGTGACGGCATTGTTGACATTTCCCGTTTTTAAAAGCAAAAGAATTATGGTTTATGCAGCCACGTTAGACATTTTTAAAGTACCATGTCTGTTTTTTGAAGAAATAGTGTTTCCATGTTAAAATATATTAATAATTAAATAACATCCGCGATTCGATAAAAATAAGACAAAACTTGGTTTAAGTAGCAAACAATATTAGCTTTACTTTATGACCAAATTCTTTTGTATACAAATTAAGCGTTTTTTGTATGGAAAGTGCCGGTTCTCCTTTCTTAGCGGTGTCATCTCTAGTCATAATACCTCAATGCGTAGAGGCTGTAAGTTTTTTGGACGAACTCGGAGTAAAGGGTATAATTTTATTTTGCAACTCCACCCTACTACGCCATAAGACTCTAATCCTACACATTAACTGTTACTCTGAAAGGCTCTAAAATAAACATCACAACATTTCTTCTTCTCCTTAAGTAAGTTACAAAGTTAAAATAAAACACTATCCATTTATCTATTTAATTGCCTAATTAATTGTCGCGATTCCTATAGTATAGCAATATAGGGCTTTCTATGCATCTTAAGCTGCGACCGTCATTAAAATCTATTTTCTGTTTATTAAGTTCCGATATAAAAATGTTTATTGGTCAGGTTGCAATTCGTGTTTGGTAAGGTTGCAACATGTGACCAATTTGAAATGGTAATCGTAACTTCGTACCTAAAACTGTTGCAGTCGGCCCGAATCTCTCGTCACATATTTAATTGCAGCCTGTAATTTAAGCAAACATAGAACTTAGTTAATAAGAAGCGTATAGTGCTGGGGGCCTGGAGTGGTCAGCCCTTATATATGCGAGACGGAGACAGGGAACAATCGAGCCCATCGCAAGTCAGATACGTAGAAAAGGGCGGCGGCCGCGTGTTACACCGTCACGTAATCGAGAGGCGTGTGTGAAACGGCTCATTAAAAGAATACTGCCAACCCTCTCTTCCCTTGGGTGTCGTAAAAGGAGACTAACGAAATTAATACTGCTTATACATCCAGAGCAGTGGCAACTGCGAGTTGTGCCCTTCGTGCAACGAGAAGTGAGCGAGCTTGACAGCTCCGGTTACCTATTTGGACAATAGGCAGTGAACTACAAGTGTTCACGGGAAAACTCTCCCGAGACACTTGCATAACCGAAGACGAAAACAGCCGCTGAAAATTCATGAAAAAATATGTTCGTCTACAACAGGAGTTCGACGATCATTCTAGAACAATTACATACATACATAGATTCACGAATATTATCCCCAAAGGGTTAGTCAGAGGCTAGGCAATGAGGACCGTAGAATCAGTCCACTGCCATAGCCCATGTTTCACCAATTTACAACTGCACATATGCTCAGCGTGATAGATGGTGAGCCCATCGCCGCTCTGTGCTGATGGATGTATAAGCATCCCCTCTCCTTATTCACTAAGTTTTATTTGTACTGGCACCTCGAGACCAAACGTTAGGTTACGCAAGAAGTGCCAGACGTCCTTGCGCCAATAAACCAACTCGCGCAGGAGACCATCTGCGTTAGGTCTTGACCCCCCAAATCAGGGCCCGCCGAAGCGTGCTTTTCATTCGGTATACTCATAAGACTGTGTCTCGGGAGAGTTTCCCCGTGAACACGTGTAGTTCCCTGCCTATTATCCAGATTGGTAAGCGGAGCTGTCAAGCTCGCTCACTTCTCGTTGTACGAAGTGCACAACTCGCAGTTGCCACTACTCGGGTCGTCGACTCTAAAGTCAACTCCCAAGTGCCCACCTTGGTCGCGGAATAGTAAGCACACTCAGTTCTCGGAACCCATCCGGGAGCCTAGCCAGTTCCCACGTCCTACACGGCTAACTGGACCGGAGGCAACGGCATCTAGAAGCCGCCTCTACTAGTTCTCCAGACTAATACTGGAGATGTCAACACCAATGTTCAATGAGAACCACTGGAAAAAGCTGCCAACTTAAAGGGAAACTCACGTTCCCCACAGGACTTTTCGCTGCTGGCCCCACAGAGACCGCTACTAGGCCCCGCTCGCTGTGCGCGAGTTTGGAAGTCCTGGCACACAATACCAGGACAAACGAACATTCCCAAACTCTACAGCTAACTATAAGCCACTACGAGTCCAACCCACGTCCGGATCCCGTCGGAGGCGCCGGTCAAGGCACAACCAGCAAGGGGCATGAACCGGAACCCCGTAGTACCCTTGAGAAACACAGCCGGACCCGTAGTTCCAGCTGCGATACCCTATCTATGGGGCCGAGTCACAGACAATACAACCAAATAGACTACGCTTAAACGATCTTTAGTACGAAAACAAAATCGCTAAAAGGTTGCGGGTTGCGGGGAGAGGTCACCTAATTTTCATTGGTTCGTTCAAAGACATGTCAAAATTGACAATGTTAGTGATAGTTCACTAGTGATGGGCAAATCTTCCCTTGATATCGATAACTGAACTTATGGGTGTTACGGAAAAATGAAAAAACATGTTAAATAATTCATATTTATTGTGGTTAGAAAACAAAATTTCTTTTCAACTAAAACATAGTAATACCACAGAATAATATTACAAGCAGAAACAACACTATCGACACAATTGCAATACAATATCACCATACGGTGCACGCCAATACGGTCCAAAATAACTTTGCACCTGTACTCATACCTAAGTCTTTCAACAGCCGGGACAATCGAATGTAAATCTTATATCTAAGGCGGTACGAGCGCGAGCCGCTGCATTCACAAAATCCTGCTTGATAAGCTTGACGTAACCCGGCCGCGTGTTGCTCATATAGGGTTGGTTGAATGCAAATGCTGCAAATATAAAGCGCTTGCGCCACGTACCTACCTATAATAAAAACATACGCTTTTTTGTGGTTTGTTTGATAATGATCAATAAAATACAATATTATTAAGTAAGTAATACTTAACCATCAAACATTGAAGTAGGTGGTTATGCGTACCTACATATTAATACTCTGTAGTATCTACTTATGTTACTATGTCTTACTATATGCTTATGTAAAGTAAGTACAGGCGGCAATGGATCAACCTACATACCCTACAATCTCGAAATATATTTATGTAGGTAGGTAGGTATTTTAAGCGCTATATAAACAAAATAACAGAACATAAATACTTAGATATTAGTTGACTTGGGCGGTCAGAAGAACTCACGTAGACCAACTAGCGTACAATCCATTTTTTGATCTCGCACACTTACATAAACACCAGGAGCCGTGATGCCGATTACAAACTAACTAATATTACACTTGACCAACTTGACTAACATATTCTGCCATCTTAAAGATGATGGGACACGTCTACTGAGGAAATGCCTACTAAAGTAAGTAAGTACAAAATCGACGGACATATGCTACTTTTAAATTACGTTCGCATTGCGCGATAATCGACATTCACGCGGACGAAGTCGTCCCCGGGCCACAAGTATCAAATACAAGATTATTTGCTTTTAATATACATACCTATAAAAACCGTACGTATGGATAAAATTTTGGAAATGCCTGAATCCATTTTCCATTGGTAAATGAAAAAAAACTCACCGATGTTGATATTTCATGGTGTAACTTTACCAAGGACTACCGCTATGTTTGGTTTCGTAGAGGGGCATTATTAATGCATAACCACAGTACCTGTCTACTAAACCTAGTCTAACTTTGGACCGCGTTTTGTGTTAAGGTCGACCGCAATCAGTACCTAATGAATAAACTATTTACGAACTTAAAATCTATTCATGCGTGATCGCTGACAAATTGAGTAAATTGACTCAGTAGGTACCTTATATACCTAACCTACAACGATAACTGCATTGAATTTGTCTACTTCTCTCATCAAACTAGTTAAATCATTAGGTATCATATTATTATTAATTGTCTATAAATACTACAAGTACCTACTTGTTTACTTACCTTACAGGATTCTTGGGAAGTCTGTGAAAGGTTAATTCATTATCTTTAAATTTAGTTTTAGTGCATCCTAATGCAGAACAGTAACGCTTTTGTATCACCATCTTGTGAACTTTCCACTTGCTAAAATAAAAAAATCGGTCGCGTCCTGCGTACTGCGTGCGCCCTGTGAAATGACCACCCGGGAGGAACGAGCGTGTAGGTGAATAAGTCGACCGAATTACGGAGTGTCACCCCCCTGGCATCACGTTACTTTGTAGCCAGTGTGGCAGTGCTAGCATCTGAGCGTAGTTCAGCGAAAGCACTGCCGATGGGTTAGGTGTCTATACACCTATTACACATATTCAAATAAAACAACCAATATTACATTAATTTATATTAATTGTGTTGAATTTAAACAAAAAAACCCTTTACTTACTAAAGAAAGTAATTTGTAATTTTTACCCGACAAATTATTAGAAAGGTACTTAACATAAAAGTGTGAAATAAAAAAATATTGAAAGAAAACAAAAAATATGACTGCGTCAAAAATATTAACTGAAAAGCAAAAAAACAAGCTTATGGCGACTACAAGAGACAAGACATGAAACTTAGTGCTGCCACCAATTATTATTGTTTGTGGTTGGGCTAATGTTTTTGGCCTCAAAATTTCCTATTGTATTTTAGCGATGGTACTATCACGCTCAGCAGCCCCCAAAATGTTGTAATTTAGTCCATGTAACTTAGGCTACATTTATTTTTTTCTATCATAGCGAAAAGTTTCATAACGTTAGCTTTCTCAGTTGCGATATAAATTAGAAAAATGAAAGTAAAAATCTCCATACACAAAGTAATTTCATAGGAAAATACCTATTATTATATAAGGCGCATCAGTAAACGTGTGATGAATTTATATTTATTATTATACAAGCTTTTATTTAAATTAAGTAATCACTATTCCTGAAATAAAATACATGATAAATCCAAACTGGGCTCAATAGTTCGTATGTATACACTATATTGTACAACAAAATTATAAAAAATTGACAATTTATGAATGTTTAGGTATTGGTAGTTCTTATCAAGGTGTCAATCAATAGATTATCAAAATACCTAAACTATAATAATAATTAATATTATATAATATATAAATATTCAAAATGTACTTCAATATAAAACTGAACACTGTTGAACCCTTTTAAAGAAAAATTAAAACACTCAAGAAAACAGTTTCTTATTTTCAAATATGTTTATTAAAATAAATATGAAAAAGTAGAGGCATGTACCTATTTATCACCTTGTAAAACAAATTTTATCGAAAACTTATTGTTTATGTATATATTGCGTCTCGTCACTAGTTACTCGTGCCATTATGTCAGAGCGCGATAGCGTTATGTGAATTCAACTACGAAAGAAAGGGATGTGAAAAAAGACATCAACGCGAGCTATTCTATGTGTCTTCCTTATATTTAATTTTGGTAATGAATTATTTTAATGATTATCAAGGGAATAATCGCTTAACGGTGAAATGTAATTCCATCTTTAGTGAGACTAGACGTTGTGCTACACTTTCCACACCATTTCACCGAACAATACGGCATAATTACCACTTAATTTTATTTTTTTCTTGGGAACACAGCCGCAGCTTTCGCTTTGACTCCCGGCGGCGGAATGAGGAACGAAAAGGGGGAGGAGCCGGCTCTTATGCAGTGTCACTGCCTAACCTTGGCGAATGCATATCCCTGGCAAAGCGTGGTCTATTTGGTTGTATTGTCTGTGGGCCGAGTAGATAGGGACCATTTTTTTCAATTGTATAGAACATCCCCTCTCCTTACTTCACTAAGTTTATTTGTACTGGCACCTCGAGACCAACCGTTAGGTTATTGCAAGAAGTGCCAGACGTCCCTGCGCCAGTAGAACACTCGCGCAGGAGACCACCAACGTTAGGTCTTGACGCCAAATTAGTGCCCGCCGCAGCGCGCTCTTCATTCGGTACTCATAAGACTAGTGTCTAAGGAGAGTATCCCCGTGAACACGTGTAGTTCACTGCCTATTGTCCAGATAGGTAACCGGAGCTGTCAAGCTCGCTCACTTCTCGTTGCACGAAGGGCACAACTCGCAGTGCCACTGCTAGGGTCGTCGACTCTAAAGTCGACTCCCAAGTGTCCACCTTGGTAGCGGAGTAGTAAGCACACTCACTTCTCGGAACCCATCCGGGCGCCTAGCCAGTTCCCACGTCCTACGCGGCTGGCTGGACCGGAGGCTACGGCATCTAGGAGGCCGCCTCTACTAGTTCTCCAGACTAGTACCGGAGATGTCAACACCAATGTCCAATGAAAACCACCGGACAAAGCTGCCAACTATAAGGGAAACTCACGTTCCCCGCAGGACTTTTCGCTTCTGGCCCCTCAGAGACCGCTACTAGGCCCCGCTCGCTGTGCACGAGTTTGGAAGTACTGGCACACAATACCAGGACAAACGAACATTCCCAAGCTCTACAGCTAACCACACGCCACTACGAGTCCACCCCATGTCCGGATCCCGCCGGAGGCGCCTGGTTAAAGGCACGACCAGCGGGAGGCTAGAACCGGAACCCCGTAGTACCTCTGAAAACACAACCGGACCCGTAGTTCCAGTTGCGATACCCTATCTATTGAGGTCGGTAGATAGGAAATTGTATAGAACAGTTAAAAGCACTTTTTCAAACCTATTTTATGTGGGAATGTGTAACTGTTTAGATGATCGAAGATGCAGCGCGTTGTGAGCGGTCGCCGCCGCAGACAATACGCCCCTGTCATTAATCTGATCTCTTTCGCTAGCCAAGTCACGCCAGCCGGCGAGCCTGCGAGATTAAACTTTGACCTATCAATGAATTTTGGATATCCACACGCCTACACCGCTGCTCCATTAAGCGAACGCTAAGCGAAGCATTAAAATATTCACTCGGACGTAAAAGCGATTGAGATGTAAAAGCTTGGTGTTCTTACAAGTTATTTTGGCGGTCGGTATAAATAAACTGCTAATAGTACGTTTCCACGGAGATCGCTTGTTAGCAATGAAGCTTCTGTACTCTGTATTTTTGACAATTTATTTGTATTTGTTTACTTGTGTGATAATAGTAGGTACGTATGTTATTATTATATTCATCGTTTTCTTGCCATAATGTTTGTAATTCTTCTAGTTCCATAGAATATTATAAAATATTATCAAGAAGGTTGTGACTTTTATGTATATAAATTTTACCGAATTGTAAGGAAAGTAATAGTAAAACATTATTACATATGCCAGCCTTACTTTTAAATTTAAAATCAACTAAACATAAAAAGGAGCTAACATATATAACTATTATTTTGTTAATGCAAAACATTTTAAACTTAAAATTAAAGGCAGACTTTATTTTTTACCACACTTTCACATTAAACACGTAACTGGCTCGCCTCGGTCGTCAATATGACGAGCATGTTCGACCAGTCATCAAACCCTTATCAGATGGTACCTAATGAAGCAAACAAAAAAGCAACATACTCTCAATTAAACATTTATCCGATCAGGATATACGTCTTTGATTGAACTGATTGCATCTATTAGCTACTAGCATTATTCAATGCGGGCAAGAGCAAAAACCGAATGAGCAAAAAACTTTGTTACAACTGAAGTACGGTCGCCACTTCATCTACTGCGTCAGTTTCAATCAAAACTGATTCCTATGTAATAGAACGAAGACTCGTATTCCTACATAGTGTTATGGTTAACTCCACTTGTGGGCTATTGTACACTTATCACAATTTAATGTAACGGCACCAAGATATTGGAGAGCATCGGTTTTCAAAAATAAAATCTCGTTTGTATAAAATTTGTTTTTTGTGACGACAATAGTATGATATTACTCATTAAAAGGTATGTAGTACGTGTACGTACAACTCTACAACAAAAGCATCAGAAAGGAAATCGTTTATTTTCTCATGATAGGTTTTATAAAAAGAAATAGGTATATAGCACTGTAGACCTCTTTCTTCTATTCTGTGATAGATAGGTATAAAAACCAAATACCACTCGCGAACCGACCGTCTGATAAACCAAGAAACTTCAGAGGGCCTACGGTCTTTATCCAAAAGTAGGTATATTTCGGCCGATTTTCGTTTGCTATTTAGAGCGCTATCCATTAATTTTGAAATTTTAAAGAATTTTTTAAAAATTAATAATCTAAATGCCAAACCTATTTTGATGGAAACCACTGTAAATAGCAAACGAAAATCGGCTGAAATTTCGTTTCGGAGAAAGGGAGTAGGTCATCAAGATCTGAAGTCAACCATACTTAAAATTTGTAAGTTAGATAGAGTGGAAGACATCCTCTAAGAAAGGGTTTTAAAATCTCCCAGAGACAATGCCACGAGCGGGCCGCTAGTCAATAATAAAAGTAACTTACTATAATAAACAAAATTAAAAGTTTATGAATTTTAAAAACGGCTTGCTCTTAGACAGCCAGCCGGTACCATCAGAGAGCCAACACAACAGTTTTCTATAAAGAAACGCATTCTTCGCATTTGTCTAAAAAAGGGCACAGATTAAGGGACCCTGATAAGAATAAAGATCTAGCTACTAATGAGAATGTATCATTTCGAACTGCGTTTGAAACTTTCAACAGAGGACAGATCGACAGATCGACAGATCCCTTCGTATTTCGATTTTGCGGATATATGAAAGTTACCGGTACGTCCACACAGGTCGCACCACAAACCAAAGAGATCATGTCTCCAGAGGAATGAGTGTCATTCGGCGAGTTTTTTTGCCTCCGTTTTATTTATTTATACTGTGATTTGTAACTCCAACGTGAAGCGTGAACGCCCGGTCCCCTGTAAGGAGACTTGCGTCCCAGAGGTTGTATTGTTAAACCAACAAAATATCCCGAAAGGGGATTATGCGAAAAATCAACAGAAATATTTAACTTTCAATAAAAGGAAAATAAATCTGCTGTTTAGGCAACTCAAGTTACAAAATATGGTTATAATAATGAAATTTTACTTGATGGTAATTATTGACAAGGACATTAAGTAAAATCACACTTCATTTAAGTGCTTAAATCAAAATTTATTTATTGGATTCGTTCAAGGGTGGTCCGGAGTCATTTTTTACTTGTATTATCTTAGTTTTTTTATTTCCCTAATGTATAATATTGCATGATCTCTTTTTATCTATTTTTTTTGTACCTATTTAATTTTATAGGTACTTATGTTTCTATTTCTTATTTCCTTATTCTTGCACCCATTTCTATATTCTTTTTATTATATTTCTTTATTTTATTTTTATTTTATTTTATTAGGGATAACAACAGCCAACAATAAATTTAGTGTAACATTGTGAATGTGCAACTACATAGGCCAATTAGAGCTATCCACATTTTACAATTTAGAAAAAATATCCACTAGGTACTTAACTTAAAAAGAACTCTTTCGGAACACAATAATGTTTTAAAGTTACAATTAGTTTCAAACGCTATGTTTACGAGAGGATAATATATGTTTAGATATGATATGAATTAAATACACCATACTATACATAAATACACACAAATACACACCTATAAATAAACACGTATACATATTAATTACATACATAAATACAAATATACAATATTATGCATACACACAGAGAACACACCTAAGTACATATACTCAAAACAGTGCACTAGATAAACTGATGATAACGTCTAGTTCAACACAATATTAAAGTTGTGCAGTACACAACTTCGACCTTACACCATTCCTAAAGGTGACTTTAGAGTTTGTAAAGATGTCTATTTCCTGAAATTTGTTGTTGTAAGTGCTCGTCATTCTAGTGAATACAGAGTTTTTGCCGTAGTTTGTGCAATGAGATGGTACATGAAATAGAGGAGTCACTCGAGTTCTACGCTTAGGAGTCTTGATAGATATTCGTTCAATCAGCTCGGGACAGTCAAGACGACCACTGATCACGTCGAAAAGAAGACACATATCTAGCATTGTTCTACGCTCCTCAAGTGTCAGAAGATCGTAGGCGCGACAGTTATCGATATAACATGGACCGGGAGACTTATGTGATTTAAAAAAAGATGTCTAATAAATTTTTTTTGAATGCTTTCAATACGATTTATGTGTACCTCGTATAAAGGAGACCAGACAGGGCTACCGTACTCCAAAGTGCTCCTGACATAGGCATAGAACAAAACTTTGAGAGTAAGTGTATTATTAAACGGTTTACATGTACGAATTACAAAACCAAGGTTTCGATACGATCTGCTGATTATACTTTCGAAGTGATTTTTGAACAGCATTTTGGAATCGAGCAATATCCCCAAGTCCCGCACGATATCAACCCTACTTATTATGGAGTTATTCAATTGATACATGAATTTGATTGGTTGACTTTTGCGTGTGAAAGTGATACATTGACACTTTTCGGTGCTGACCGTGAGTCCATTAAGAGTGTAATATGACATCAACTTGTTTAAATCCTTTTGTAATAGTTTACAGTCAGCAACAGAATTGACACGTATATATATCTTTTCGTCATCCGCATAGAGCATATGATGGGCGTTGTCAAAACAGTCATTTATATCAAAGATATACGCATTGTAGAAAAGGGGGCCGAGATGGGAACCTTGGGGCACACCAGATGGCACGGCAACGAAATCTGACCTGAACCCACCCAATACCACTGCCTGTGACCGATTAACGAGGTAAGAGCGAACCCATCGCAACAAGTCGCCATGAATGCCGAGCGCTTCCAGTTTTCGGAGAAGAATATCGTGGTCCACGCGGTCAAAGGCTTTCTCCACATCTGTGTATACCACGTCAACCTGTCCTCCCCCCTCCATGTTACGAAGTACAAAGTCAGTGAACAAAGCCAGGTTCGAAGCGGTAGAACGACCCTTAAGAAAACCGTGCTGATTTGTGGGTAGACCACGTGCAATCATTGAGTATATCTTATCATACACTAACTTTTCAAACATTTTACCCACGGCGTTTAAAATAGAGATAGGCCGATAATGGGAAATTATTGAGCGTGAACCTTTCTTGTGGATCGGAATGATATTAGCCCTCTTCCATATTTCGGGGTATATGCAATCTTTAAATGAATGACGAAATAAAATGGAAATGGGCAGCGAAAGGCTTTCTGCGCAGGACGACAGAAAAATGGGGGGTACACCATCGCACCCTGCACCTTTAGACCTATCCAACGAACGCAGTAATTTCAAGACATCATTCTCTGTGACAAAAATACATGATAGAACTTCGTTACCTGAATATATGCAAGTATTTGATTGTGATCTATTCAAAGAAGATCGGGGTGCAAAAGCACTCTGGAAGAAGCCACTAAAAGCGTTTGCAATTTGCTGACCATCCGTGAACTTGAACTTCCTTCTATCACCCAAGGTTGCCTGGAAGAGACTGCTTGTTAGCAATAAGGCCGCCTGTTTTGTACTTTGTCACTGTATAAAATAATGTTTTCTGTTATATGTTCTTGTGTGCAATAAAAGTATATTTTATTATTATTATTATTTATTTACCACTGTAGCGGATAGCGGCCCGTCCGCGATATCGTCCTCGTGAACATCCTGTCCCCGTGACGAATTTCCAAAAATGTTCTTTAACACACCAGGTGTGTGTCCTGACAATTAAACATTTTGGTTAATCCAAGACATTTATTTTGAATAACAACAAAACAACTGTGATTAATATTAGTGTTACAAATCACGCCGCACTGTCACAAAATAAATACTTATTGCAATTTTTCATTTGCTGCAATTTGTCACTACACGTTGGTATTACTGAAAAGCGGTAATAATATATTGATTTCAAACAAACCCAATAAATAAATTCCAATAAAATTTAACAAACAATACAATTGAATTTATGACAATAGTGTTCGGGATACAATTTCGTCACTCCATCCATAGTATGAGTACGTAATTTATCGTTACTTAATAGTGCAATGCGTCGCGTCGCTGTGGCTGATACGTGATACGGCAGGTATCGCGTGACACGTACTGCAATCAACCGTGTCAATGGATGAATTAGATGTCGTCTATTAGATAGTGGTATTCGGTTTTTACTACCATTCAACTTGAAACGATTTTAATTAAACACGGTTTTTTTAACTACGGGAAGCGAAGGCTTTTATCCTATCTGATTTTCATATTTTCATTGGTCGGATTGATTTTAATGAACAGAACAGAAGAAAGACGTAATTTTTTTTTAAATTTTATAGAAGGAGGCAAGCGAGCGGGCGGGCGGGTCACCTGATGGAGAGTAATATCCGCCGCCCATGGACACCCGCAACACCAGAGGAATCGCAGATGCGTTGCCGGCCTTTAAGGAAGGAATAGGTTTTATGAAGGAATAGGAATAGTAAGGGGGGGGGGGGGAAGGGCCTCCGGAACACTTACTGGCCGGACGAAACACAACAGCACCAAGTGCTATTATATTACGCCGGATATTAGTGAGAGAGAGGGTGGTATTATGCCGGGCGAGCCGGCCCAATGCATGCTGCAACGCAGCGTGGCTTTGCCACGAGGTCAACGTTTAGAGTCTCAAGGGTAAACTTGCGGACGCGAGTAACTTTAACCCCCAAAATTAAAAATAATCTTTACATATAATTTGTGTACCTTCCGAAATGTATACTTTACACACTTTTATAATATTAATGTTAATATAATACATACGTAAATACGTACGCAGATATTTATTTTAACACATGCTAACGTTGGTCGACATGACATATTTTGAGTACCTACGCTTCCACCTTCGGCCTCTCTGTCATTTATGTACCTACATCGAATGTGATGAAGGCTAATAACGCAATCGGACGTATGATGCAGGAAACATACAGAATAATGAATAGTTTGTATTTAGCAGTAACATAATATAGAATCCTAACTAATATAAAATAGTGTTTGTTTGTTACGCTTTCATGCTGAAACCGCTGAACTGATTTTAAGATACCTAAAGCAATTTTGGTATTTATACCTAGAGACAGGTTTTCCCTAGACGGTTATAAGATAACTTTCCTTTTTAGCAAAAATTAACACGACCAATACCGTGGGCAAAAGTTAGCTTAACATTGTAGGTATAAACTAAATGTTTTGATATACTTACCTACTTTAGTGATTCCACGGACATGTAGGTACCAATAGCTTTCCTTAATTTAATTTTACGTCTTCGTCTTAACCCCTTTAATGGCCAAATAAATTGTCCAAAAACGTTCTTACTGCCGCAAATGAAAATCTATTCAGAAATTATGATAATTAAAGAGCCAATTAAGGAGATCGAGCCAAGAAAATGTTTTTTGATAAGAGTTCTACATAAGGTTTCGTTAATTTTAATATTAAATTGGTATACATACACGTGTATTTGCTAGGTCCCAGGTCGGTCAAAGTGTTTACTCGGATTTTTCAAATCGCAACCCGGGTTTGTGATTACGTTCATCCAACGTTCGTTACGCATTAGTTATAGCGCTAACTGGATTTTGGAGGAGCTCGATGGCGCAGCGGCTAGCGCGTTCGGCTTGCGAACTTGCCCGTTAAGCAACTTTCGCAATGCCTGGTCGCTGGATGGGTGACCAAATTTAAAAAAACATCTCGAGCTCCTCCGTGCTTCGGAAGGCACGTAAAGCCGTTGGTCCCGGTTGTTGTCGTAAGATGACAGTCGTTAAAACCCACCAACCCGCATTGGGCCAGCGTGGTGGGTTATGGCCCAAAATCCCCTCGTGCATTGTCCACGTGGGAGGCCTGTGCCCAGCAGTGGGACGTTTATAGGCTGATGATGATGATGAAACTGGATTTTAAGCCAATATGCAAAATGTATCATTGAAAGCACTTACTTAAGGCACAGAATAACTTAAGGGTGGATTCGACCAAACTGGAATAAGACTTAGGTACTCCGAGATTAGTCTATACAAATTCGGTGCTTAATCTAGGTACCTATAAGACCTTTTTCCAGTTTGGTTGAATCCACCCTCAGTGGTTTATTGTTAGATATTGTTAATATAAACTAGTGCCCTTTATTAGGGCCTTTTATTACATGTACATACATACATAATAAAATAATCACGTATCCGCTAAGGGTTAGTCAGAAACTAGGCAATAGCCGTGTCCAGACCACGGGCGACATGAGCGACACGAGCACGGCTTGCGAGCCAAGGTGAGCCAGTACAACCTTTCAAGTTTGCCTCGGATGCCACGGCTCGCGAGCAGGAAGTCCGAGCGTGGCGGTTCGCGAGCCGTGCTTGGCCGGTCTTGACACTTCTAATGACGACCGATAAAGCAGTCCTTTGCCATAGTCCACTTTTTGCCAAATAGCGACTGCACATGTGCTCAACGTGACAGCCCATCGCTGCTCTATGCTGCTGGGTGTATGTGCAGTCTTTAGTCCGTTAGTCGCCTTTTACGACACCCAATGGAAGAGAGGGGGTGGTAGAATTCTTTCGCTATTCGACATGGTTATTTTTTACACGCGTTATTTTTATATATGTGGCACACTAAAAGTTTTGCACTTCTAGCTAATCGAAACTATTTGAATGTCGAATGTTAATTTTTTTTAAACGTTGCAACCTTCTTAGTAATAAAAAAAAAACAATTGGCGGGAAATCATTTGTCAATTGTTTTTTATCACAAATCAAAGTTCTACGTACGCAACGACAATGGAATTAAGTCGAAAAGATTTTAGAGCGATGCTTTTTTATGATTTTAAAAGTTCTCTCTCTCCGCAAGACTGTGCGTTCCTCTTCAAAATGCTTTTGGGAGAGAAGCACCTTGTTTGAGCACCGTGAGGCGATGGTTTGCTGAATTTGAGAGAGGTTGAGTTTCTTTACATGACGAATTTCGTGAAGGGCGGCCTTCAACTGCCGTCAACGAAAATAATGTGGCTACTGTTAAAAGGCTAATTGACGAAAACCCGCGGATTACCTATGAGACAATTCGAGGACTATTGGGGATTGGTATGAGCCAAATTCAGAAAATTTTACACGAAGAATTTAATGTTCGGAAACTTTCTTGTCCCAATGGATCCTCATGAACTGACAGCGGAGCAGAAGCGGGCTCGCGTGGAATGGTGCTCACAGATGCTACTGAAGTACGACCATGGACATTCTAATGCTGTTTATGACATTTTCACAGGAGACGAAACGTGGATTTATTGTATTGAACCCGAAATCGCTGTTACTCTAAATGGCTTGATATATCGCGCGCTACCAGTGCGATGTACATAGACTGGCCGCGTTCCGCGCACCCAGCGCCGAGTCCGTCGCCTCCGAGCCGTCCTAGGCAGTGTGGACACAGTGCTTACCCACCCCGTTAAACGAGTCTCTATCAGAATACCCACGTTGTAAAATGACAATATCACCCAAACGTCTTGATATTAAAACGCCATTGTTACTAAATAGACAAGAACGCTAAATGCCTTAATAGCAAAAAAAAAGGCCAACAAAAGTGACGCAGGCGAGAAACGTTGGTATAAAAATGATTGCGTTTTTTTTCTCAGCTACGGGTCCCATCTGTACAATTCCACTTGAAGATCAAAAAAATTGTTAATGCCAAGTGGTATTCTACCATTTGTTTACACAGGGTGTTAGAAAAAGTTCGCGAAAGACGACCCAAAAGCCGCGTTCTCCTACATCATGACAACGCTTCTTCACACACGGCCAACAAAACAAAGTCATTTTTAGCTTCCGAAAAAGTAGGTACAACTCGTCACCCATCCTGCGCATAACCCCGACCTAGCACCCTGTGATTTCTGTATTTTACCCAAAATCAAAGATTTGATGAGAGGTTTCACTTTTACCAACTCCGAAGAGGCAGTGATAGCGTTCAATCAGCACGTAAAAAACATGCCTTCAGATCTGTGGTCCCCCTGTTTTAAAATTGGTCCGATCGCATGAAAAAATGTTTAAAATGTAAAGGAGAGTATTTTGAAAAGCAATAAACATAATATTTTGGTTATAACATGATGTTTTTTTAAGTTACGCAAAACTTATAGTGTGACCTACGTACTAGCGATCTACCCGCTACTCTAGCTTTCTTATCCGTGTCAAGAAAATCCTTTTTTAACTGCTCCAAACAACTTAAAATCAAATTACCGGCCGAATTTTCGGGCTTTGCATTTCCCCAGATAGCGTAGTTATCAGCAGGGACCGGAAAACTGCGTTTTAGGGTTCCGAAGCTAAATGGCAAAAAACGGAACCCTTGTGGATTCGACATGTCTGTCTGTCCGTCCGTATGTCACAGCCACTTTTTTCTGAAACCTGAAACTATAAGAACTATACTGGTAAGTAGATGTATTCTGTGAACCGCATAAAGATTTTCACACAAAAATAGAAAAAAATCAATAAATTTTGGGGGTTCCCCATACTTAGAACTGGAACTCATAATTTTTTTTTCATCTAACCCTACCGTGTGGCGTGTCTATGGATAGGTCTTCAAAAATGATATTGAGGTTTTTAATATCATTTTTTTCTAAACTGAATAGTTTGCGCGAGAGACACTTCCAAAGTGGAAAAATGTGTGTCCTCCCCCCTGTAACTTCTAAAATAAGAGAATGATTGAACGAGATCTAGTAAGTAGTTTTTTTTATTACGTCATAAATTAATTAATTCCAATGAAATACACTATTATTAAAACATCGATTAAAGTTATAACGAACTACAAGAACTTTTATATGATGTTACTTGCTGCTACGGAACCCTTCATGGGCGAGTCCGCCTCCCACTTGGCCGGTTTTTTATTAAGCCGATTGTTAGGGAAACCCTATCAAAAGGTTACCGAACGATAGGGTTAGTCTTTCGTAGTGGAAACTTTTTTGAATAAAGTTAACTGCTTCCAATGCACTTCCAATGCGCTTATCAACTAATAAGGTTACCTTATTGTCTCCTATCTCGTGTTCGCGCACAGCGGGCGGCGCCAACGGACTGCAGTGTTTTCTAGATTCACAGTGATATCTGCTTTCAATTAATCATTTATCATTTCAAATGGATTTATCCGGACAGAGACTAACAAAAATTAACAAGCTGCATGCACCGCGCGACGCGTCTTAACGTGAAAGCTACTCACGTAAACAGTAATGCAATAATAAGTCTAATGCATTGCACGTAGAAGCTTGAATTGCTTGTGCGCGTTAAAACCCTTTTTAGAGGGTTAGCCTCAACAGGGTTTTTGGATGCGGTTAGTGCTTACCCTAATTAACTGTATCAATTTGGTTAAACTTTCAATGCAGTAAGTCGACGAAATGCTTACCGGTTAGTGAAAACAAGTCTATGAATTACCCAATCAAAAACCCCTTATTTGGTAAGCGGTTCCGGTCCTTCGTTATCAGTCAATTAGTTTTATATTTATTGTTCCATTCGGATGACATTTTAAAACTTTCACAAACGAGAGATAATTTACAGTTCCGTTCGACGTGTCGACGAAGGACCAACACTTTGAAGATATTTCTAGAAACATTGATATTAACCATACTGCTCGTTATAAGTATGTAAACAATTTTCATTCGTGAAGGAAAAGAGAAGTCCTTTCTGCGGGTTTGGGAAATTAGTTGTTATAAGGTAAAATTTCTACCTTTCTGTTAAAAAATCAAAATCATTCATAAAATCAAAATTTCTTTATTCAGTAAACTTAAAATAAGCATTTTAAATCGTCTAAACTTAAATTTACTTCTCTATATGGATGGATATGGGCACCCAACCACCTACCCCACCCATTCAGGACGTCTTTTAGCTGTGGAGAAGAACGGGCGCAAGAAACTTCACAGCTTTAAAATAATATAGAAGTAACGACATTTACAAAACATTATTTTAACATTTATTTTACGACAAATACTGTTTGTTTTTTTATTTTTCTCAAATGTAATTTTTTTACATGCTTGTCTGCAGCCTGGCTTATTTCAATGTCTCTAGAAATACCTTCAAAGTGTTGGTCCTTCGTCGACATAATGATATTACATTTTTACTTCCGCCTTTATGAATACTTAAGGAGGTACATCCTTGTTGCCAACACTAAAAAAGTAATCTGGTTTTATCGCTAAATATGATAATGCATTCCATGGTTGATTTATGTAAACTTATATTTTGAAGTGTTTTCTTAAAAATATTATACATTTTTGTTAGTACAGGGGCGCGACTCTTAAACAAGTGACAATCACTCTCACTTCTCTAGGAAAATTGCATACTCGTGCTCGAATACGAAGACACTTTAAATAATTGAAGCAATTCCTAGGTTAAAATTACATACTCGTGCTCGAATACGAAGACACTTTAAATAATTGAAGCAATTCCTAGGTTAAAATTACATACTCGTGCTCGAATACGAAGACACTTTAAATAATTGAAGCAATTCCTAGGTTAAAATTACATACTCGTGCTCGAATACGAAGACACTTTAAATAATTGAAGCAATTCCTAGGTTAAAATTACATACTCGTGCTCGAATACGAAGACACTTTAAATAATTGAAGCAATTCCTAGGTTAAAATTACTAGGTTAATAACCGTGTCGCGTAGCGGTGAAAGAATACTACCTACCACCCCCTCTCTTCCCTTTGGTGTCGTAAAAGGCGACTAACGGACTAAAGACTGCACGTACATCCATCACATAGAGCGGCGATGGGCTCACCACCTGTCACGATGAGCTCATGTGCAGTCGCTATTTGGTGTAAAGTGGACTATGGTAGAGGACTGCTTTTGCTGTCTTCATTGACTAGTCTCTGATAAACCCTTGGGGGATAATAGTCGTGATTATATGTGTTTATGTAATTTTAATCCATTGTTACATGAACAGTTGTAGATCTTTAAATTCGACTTTAACATTAAAAACTACGGCATGATTTAAGACTAAACGACGATGACATGAAAATTACTTGAAGTGTCAGTAGCGAGTTGAATACGAAAAGTCGTAGTTCAATCAAAAGTACCAGCTAACAGGTCTATATTATCATTTGTAACACGGTCCTACTTTGCACCAAAATTTGCTTCAATTTTTTCAGTTCAAATCAGCAATGTGATGTATTGTGTTTACAATAGTACTATTGAAGTTTAACCTGGCATTAAGTATATTATTGTATTTAGTAACCAACTATTTTAAATTTTTTATAGCTTTTGGAGTAAAGTAGTTGCTATGCAGGAGGTAACTTTGCTCCGTAATTTCTTTTCACAAGTCTGTCATTTGAGAATAGTTATATTTTGTCATTTTTACTTTACTCCGATAGGACAAGGTAATAGAAAGCAGATGTCTTGTAAAATCACCTTTATTTATGAGAGATCAATTTAAAAATCAGATTTTGTTTTCATTACAAGTTTAGGAGATGCAATATAGATTTTACTCACTTTCAAATTTTCACCATATAGAGCGATTCAAGTCTACCACTCACAGAAAATATTAATAGCTGACTTAGACATCTGGCATCACTGGTGTTACTAGATCAAGAATAAATAGTAAAGTATCAGTACGCAAAATCAGATTTAATAATTTTTCGGAAGTGGAGCATTTTTACCACCCTAGGAGCAAAGTAGGACCAGATTACTCGGTAAGTTTAGTGTTAAAAATGATAATATAGACCTGTTAGCTGGTACTTTTGATTGAACCGTAGTTCAGACTTCAGACTTTTTGTATTCAACTCGCTACTACACTTCAAGTAATTTTCATGTCATCGTCGTTTAGTCTTAAATCATGCCGTAGTATTTAATGTTAAAGTAAAATTTAAAGATCTACAACTGTTCATGTAACAAAAAATATGGATTTATATTTTTTCTACGATTTGATATATTGACAGCATTTAACGATAATTTCGAAATCTTGACAGCACTAACGCAAACTCAGGTATCCGAAAGTACTTAAAACAAAATAATGGTAGGTAACTTCGTCGGATGCTCAATAAGATACGAATACCCATGTAGGTATCTAAATGTTAGTGTTAAACCTCGTTAAACATATCGTGATAGTAAAACTTAATAGTAAGTATAGAAAGTAAAACTATCGTTTCGATATGTTACTTAGCACATATAAAAAGTCATTTGAAACCATCGACCTTCACCGGATATAAAAAAACATTTAATTATTACTTCTTACGCTCTTTTCCCTGCTACTAAAGAGTACACTCGGATCACTTAAATCAGTAATTACCCAGATAAAAATTAAAATCAAAAGAAATGTATTCATCTCACATACTTGTAATTATGCTCCTTAGATGTTTTTACTTTTTAGTAGTTTAATTTTTAATGCAAAATAGTTAAATTTTAAGACTATTGGTACAATTAATGTAATTGTTAACTGTTGCCGTAATAATGGAATATATAAATGAATTACAGCATTTTCTTTTGCGTTTACCTCTTCAAACATAGGTATATATTTTTCATAGACATACATAAAATCACGATTTTCCCCGAAGGGTTGGTCAGAGTCTAGGCAATGAGGACAGCAAAAGCAGACCTCTACCATAGTCTACTTTTCACCGAATTGCGACTGCACATGTGCTCAGCGTGACAGGTAGTGAATCCATCGCCGCTCTATGATGTTGAATGGAGTTTATGCTCTAGTCTTTAGTCCGTTAATCGCCTTTTACGACACTTAAGCCAAGGGATGAGAGGGGGTGGTAGTATTCTTTCACCCATACGCGACACGGTTAATACTTTATTTAATAATATACTAGCGGCCCGCCCGCGCCTTCGTTCACACTAACTATAGTTCAGAAATTTAAAAAATGATATCCACAAAATTTTAACAAAAACCATCCTCAGTTAGCACCTTTGCGTGAAGAGGATAGTTTCGCGCTGGGTGCCGCACAACCTCACCGAAGCTCAGAAGCAGACCCTTGTGGAGTGGTGCCGTGATATGATTAAAAAATTTGAAGCAGGCTCTTCTCGGCACGTTTGCGACATTGTGACAGGTGACGAATCCTAGATTTATCATTACGATCCAGAAACAAAGCGTCAGTCGACAGTTTGGCTGTTTCAAAACGAACCATCGCCTACGAAAGTGAACCGAAAACGATCGAGAAACGCAGGGAAAATTTGTATCGCTAGTTTCTTCACTTTGAGGTGGTATCTGGTTTCAATTCCATTACGAGACCAAGAATCATCAACGCCGAATGGTATACCACAAAATGCCTGCCGGAAGTTTTCTCTGAAATGAGCAACAAGCGACCGAACACCGGGCTCCGCGGGGTACTGCTTCACCATGACAACGCGCCCGCGCACTCAGCGCTCAAAACGAGGGACTTCCTGGGCACCACACCGGTCAGAGTCTTGAGTTACCTTCCTTGCAGTCCTCATCTGGCACCGTGTGACTTCTTTTTATTACCTAAAATGAAAAATTAGCTGAAAGGGATACAGATTTCATTGCCGTAAGACGCGCAAGCAGCGTTCGAGAAGGCCGTGGAAGAGGTGTCTGCGGCGGACTGGAAAAAATGTTTCGAAAATTGGTTCAGACGCATGAAACTTTGTATAGAGGCTGGTGGAGAGTTCTTCGAAAAGTTTTAATCAAAATATTTTATCCATAGAAGTTAGTTTTTTAGTTTCTCAAAACTTTCTGAGTGTCCCACGTATTATTGTGTTCAAGTTTGAATTCATTTGTAGATTTATTTAGTTAAGATATTATTTTTTGTTAGTTTAATACCACGTTTATATAAATATGCCGTTGTCGATTGTTGTTTAATAGAAACATGTAATTTTTTTCGGGAATTCAAAACCGAGCAAATTTTACACAGGCAGAGCTAACTAACTACTTAACTAAGTAGGTATGTTATAAAATCATTAGATACAACTATTAGATTCCTCTTCAGCTGTTCATGTAAAAATGCTTTTGTAAAACGTGCAGGTATAAAATTTATGTTACTTTAAATAAATTCTTCACACATGTGTGACGGAGCATCACTTGAGATCGGCTAGACAGTTAAAGCTGATTTCTTTTTAGCTGTCTTCGTAAATGCCAGGACAATGTTTGTTTGAAAGAAAATGGAAAATCCACGCCATGGAAAAGTCGAATATGCCTACTCACGCGGACGAAGACGCGGACGGGCGGCTAGTTTTGGACAAAAATTGGTTCATTCTCTAAAAAAGTGCTGTGCGCCTATTCAGTCTTCAGTAGGCCTAGCATGCGCAACACGAGATAATATGTCGCGGACGAGAGACGACAAATTATATTACGTTGTCATGTTAAGATTTGTAGACAAAAATACCAAAGTTTATGCAAAAACTACTAATAAGTCTATTTTTGACATGTTATGTAGAGTTCTAAGCGCATCCATGTGTCTTTAGTGTCAATAGACATTACAGATAAATTAATAAAACACGAGAAAACGGGTCGAGAAGAGTTCTCGTGTTGCGCATGCTAGGCCGGCAGGACAGTGACGTGATTTATGCCATCTTGTCAAATTATTTCAAGTAATAAATAGTAATTCCAAATTCTTTATTAAAACAAAAACAGATATAAAAAGTGTGTACGATTGAAGCTGCAAAGTTTACTAGTTTGTATTTGTACCGAATAATTATCATTATCTTCATCAGCCGACGGACATCTACTGTTGGATAAAGGCCTCCCCCAATTATTTCATCACGACCGGTCATGTGCTGCTTGCTTGCAGGGGCTACCCGCGACCTCCACCAGGTCGAATCATTAATACTAATTAGGTTTACCTTTTACAATTAGTTACAATTGTCTGTGTGTACTAAATAAGTACTTACTGCATCTTATCTTATAAGATCTCTTATAATCTGATAATATATATAAGAGCACATGTGCAGTCGCTATTTGGTGAGAAGTGGACTATGGTAGAGGACTGCTTTTGCTGACCTCATCGCCTAGTATATGACTAACCATTCGGGGATAATAGTCTTAATTATATGTATATATGTATATCTTTGTATGTATAGTAGTGTGTTTTAATAAATACATTTCATTTCATTTAAATTTTTTAATTTAATTTCATTAGATAGGATAACTAAGTACTTACTGTAAAATCATGTAGGTACAAGCGGTCGGTATATCAAGCGCTGTAACTTGTACCAATAAAGACTGAAAGAGCCAGTTGACCCTCGGTTCCGAAAGAGAACTTGAATAAAGTTTTATTTTATCACTAAGACTTTTTGACTTATATTCTTGGTAAGAACGGCACTGAAATTATTTAACAAAAAAGTCTTTTTAACTTTACATCTTTCTACTACATGTTACTTAGCACGAGCCTCGTTTATGAAAGAATTATAAACCCGCATTGGGCCAGGGTGGTGGGTTTTTCTTCCCAGTCTTCCATGTGCTGGTGTTAATGTTGGAGAAGGCCTGTGCCCAGCAGTGGGATATGAGTAAAGTGCCCTTCATTTCTTCATCAATAAGTACCTAACAATGAAGATTTTAAGGGGATCCTGCACGAAATTGTGAAAATTTACCTATTTTTAAGTTACGTCTTGTACCATGCGCTGAATTAGTACAATACATTTAAAAAACTTACGTAAGTTATAGCCTGATCGTGGCCTTGTTGAAATTTGAAACAAATTCTTTAAACAATAACAAACAGTACATAAATGTAATGACTCCTAAAAACATATTTTTTCGACAAATTTCTTAATATTACGCATGAAACAATAATTCTTTCATAAAATATTTGTATTGATATTCCGCAATTCACCCCCATTTTAAAAAAAGTAAATTTTAATTTTTAACACAAGCGCGTTTGTTAAAAGTTTTGTTCATTTCGCAGAATAAAAACATTGCTCTAATCAAATTACTAGGTCAGAAACTTCAAAGCAGAATTGTTCTCATTTTAAATTTCAATATGATTGATTTTGCTTTGAAGTTCATAAGAGAGTTATGCCAGTTTTTGCGATCGCGCAGCCCCCCCTTTAAGTACTTACGTTTACTTCTTAAGTTTACTTAATATACTTACTTCACTATTGTCCATAAATTTTAATCAAGTTGTAATATTTGATACGTTTTTTGGAACTGGGTCAACTTCTTAAAAATAAGAAGAGCAAAAACAAATTCCTTTAATTACATAACAAACAGACAAAACAAATAACAAAAAAATTAGTTGTTTAACAACTAATTTTTTTTAAAGCTTTGGAAGTATCTAGAAAAATTCGGGATCATAATGTCAGTTGCTTTCTTTTTCTTTTTAAACCTATAGTTGTTAGTTCTAGAGTTTTCAATTTAAAACAAAAAGTAATCATACCTTTTCCAGCAAATCGGACTCCGCCTCAATAATCAAGATCACAGTTTTCTATCTCAAAACTGCGCTGATATCGAAACAAGTTCAACTTAGTTTATAAGAATCCAGTGCCCGGTGGCTCACTGCACAAACAACACAAAGTTGCATGGGGGTCCTTGCACAAATTTATATCACGTCAACCAAGTTTCACTTTCTACAGTCACGAACCACAAGCCGGCAAAGGCCCGCTGCACCGCGATCTCCGCAAAAGTTCTCGATGTTAACCGGAACGAAATGGGAGCACCCGTAGCATGCGCGCCGCCTGACTGCCAAACAGCGACTGTGATAACGACACTTCCGACGAATGAACCTGCGAACGCTCCATAGACAAGCGTATAAGCTCGCCTCTCTCTTGCCACCCAACCGTGCGTACGCCCAAACCAGATCTCGACTCTCCGACAGAGAACACAAGACGCAAATTCGAACAAAACTCGACAGTCCGAACACGTCTCGTTCCGAACGCGTAACGAGTTTACGGTACGTAAATCGTAGTAGATTTGTTTTTCAGTCGCGCCACGGTAATCCGGCTCTTGTCCGGTGGTACGCAAAGCGCTTTTTTCCGAATCAGTTGGCGTTAAATAGAGCCTTCTTTTTATACAAACTGCCGCCTGGTAGCCTATGTAGGGAACGCAGAATAACCGCTACAGACAAGATGCCAACTTTCTAAACTAAACCTATAAGACGCTGTATTCGGCCGATGAATTACGTTATTTTTATTGGATATTACTCCAATCGGCACAATAATAATAAAGCATTCGCTAAATTGGACGACGGATTGTTTGCGGCGCGGTGCTACGTGTCGTGCCGTGATTTCGCGTTCCGTTTTACACAGCGCTTTTTCCGCTCGGCAAGTTGCGGTTTTACTTTCGGTGTCAATTACGTGTGCTGCGGCCGAAGCCCCACAGCGACGCGACGTCAAATTGGATACCAGCCCCCTGAACCAGATTAAGCCAACCCGTGAAGGCTGCCACTCATTACGCAAGTAATCTTGCCTTTAAAAATAGGTGACCCTGTTGAATTGTAGTCCTTTTAACTCTGCTTGTGTGTGATCTATGGATATGTATTGGGTCTAGTATATAGAGATGTTGCAGCCAATGTTGTCCCACTATTGGGCTCTGATCTATTTATGTGAACAAAGCGCATGGTAATTTATTTATTTATTTATTTATACTCAAATATTGTACAAAAACATTCTAACTAACAATACTATTCGCCAAACTGTTGGGCAGTTTGTTGGCGAGATAAGCATAATCATAATATTAAGCTATAATCCACCACACTTGCCCAATGCCGGTTAGCTGAGAGCTGAGTGTAAGTTTGTTAATGTGCAAACGTTACTATTGCGTTTGAACTAAGTTTTGACAGATAGATCTTAATGCTAAGTAAATAAGATCGAGAATCAAAACTCTTAAAACAAACGCGATAGTAACGTTTGCACATTCATAAACTATCAGCTCTCTGGTCATAACGACTGCCATCTTACGATAACAACGTGAACCAACGTCATGACGTGCCTCCTGATTTTAAATTTTCATTGGATTTTTCCTACTGCCTGTTTATATGTTATTATAAATTTAAAAATACACTGCGCTCGCATTCATCTCTACTGTTGAAATTCTAGAATCGACGTATCCATTTGTCTCGGCGAATATATGAAGGCGACATGGTAATATTGAAACCGTAAACCCTTTCGAGTGATGCCGCGCCGTTCCCGATCTGGGTCAGCAATGCGCAATGTTACCCGAATGTTAGGGACAATCCACATTTACCTCTTTTAAGGCAATAAACTGAGTGACAGCGGCAGAGGTGGCGGGAGGCGTGCGAGTGTCGAACTGTCGAGCGTTAAGCAACGCGATTATGGCCCGCTCTCGAACCGCTCGGCGAATTGAGACGTGGCGGGCGATTCTCAGAGGGCCTACTCTCTTTCTACTCCGTTTCCATTCCTTCTGAACGAAATGTTCATACAAAATAAGTTTGGTATTTAGATTATTAATTTTTAGAAAATTGTTTGAAATTTCAAAAATAATGGAAAGCGCTATAAATAGCAAACGAATATCGGCCAAAATTTCGTTTCGGATCAACAGAGGGGTCCCTTGCGTTCTTCCTGTTACAGTTCACAAGAAATTCGCTTACCGCGTCGAAAGGCGCTCGTACTCGTGGTCGACGCATTATTTGCCGACGAAATCAAGCTCAACACAACAGCTTAATATGAAATACTAAACGTCAGTAACCGAACAGACATGCGGATTGGTGATCACAAACCCGGGCTATGCATCGGAAAGATCCGAAAACACACTTTGCCCGACCTGGGAATTGAACCCGGGACCTCCAGATATCGAGCCAAGCGCTTGACCACTCGGCCACCGAGGCGTGGTATCTAATAATAATCAAAAAACTATATACTTGTAGGCTGCCGCCGCTAGCCGAACCGCTGCCGCTACCGCTACCGCTGTCATTCAGTTTAGGGCCTAATAACTGCAGCCATAAGAAAGAAGAAAGTAACGTAAGAAAATGTGCCGCGCAATTTTAAAAGATTCATCAGAATACGTGACTTGTATTAAAACATTTTTACTGTGTCTATCATCATGCATAATCAAAGTTACTTTGAAGAATTAACGGACAGGTTAAATGTAATGGATAGCCCGGTATGTAAAAATGAGTCAGCCTTAAATAAATCACTGTGTAAAAACAACCATAATTTTAGAAGTGTCAAAAAGTTAAAAAAATATATCCGTGTTAAAAGGTATATTTCTAAGACCCAAAAACTAGTTCATAGACAAAATCATTTACAGAAGCATATGTCACTTAGGAAGGAAAGGATTCAATTATTAAATAAGTTGAAATTGTATAGTAATAGCACAATTGATAGGAATGATAAACATGACAGCGACTCACATATCATAATTAATAAAATTGATAACTTAGAAAGGTCACTGAAAAGTATGTATGACAATATAAGCGATCTGTCACATAAACACCTAAATTATCAGATTGTTGCTGCAAATGACATGGTTGATATGTGCAACTATAATGCTGAGCGATTTGAATCCCTAAATAAAAAGCGTACTTGTTGTGTTGCTGACCACTCTTATAATACTGGGGGTCCGGTATTGGAAAAGCAGGAAATCGGCACAGAAAGGTCTGAGTCTTCGACATGTCCTTGTGACAACTTTTATACACCTGACCACTCTGCCCCGACATCGGACTCTCAGTTCCCCTTCAACTGTTCAGTTGTAGCGTTGCCTGAGGTTGCTATTGACCAGCCTCAATACCACGAAGAAATAAGAAATTCTGCCCACACCCTAGTTTTCACTGATGAGATTGGGAAGGACTTTGGCTCTATTTTGAATAACCATACAAGAGGTTCTGTGTTGAATAAATGTATGCCTGGGGCAACGCTGCAACAGATTGTAACAGAGGTATGTTCTGCAAATGTAAACAGTAATACTTCAATAGTTCTGCTTGTAGGGGACAGTTTAGCCTTGCAAACAAAACATATTGTTGACAGCTTTACGAGATTAAGCCAGATAGACTGTAAGAAACTAACATGGTGTACGTTTCCATATTCAAAGTCATTGAATGACAATCAAAATAATAAAATTTATAAACTTAACAATATGTTACATCACATGATCAGTCGTCACAGTGGTGACTTCCAGCTATTTGATAGCAATTTATTTATTAAAAACTTTTTCTTGACTAAAGATAATATGTATCTGTCTAGACGATGTAAACATAATATAGCTACTCTATTAGCAAATAATATCAACATAGAATGCAATGACAAGACAGTGACCAATAGTAGTACCACTAAAGGCACTGAGGCAAACTCTTTTTTAGGAATGTAAGGTTGACTAAAGAGAAGTGTAATAATAATTTTACTTTAGTTCACCAAAATGTAAATCGCTTCTCTGGCAAAATATTACATGTTGAATTAATGCTAGACAAATATAATGTGGACATATTATGTTTAACAGAAACCTGGTTGAAATCTGAAACTATGTGCTTTTCAGTAAATAATTGTAAAGTCGCTAGTGTGTTCAACAGAAACTCTGCTATGGGGGGCGGTTGCATAATTCTGGTCAAAGACTCCATTAAATGTAAAGAACGAAAGGATATAGTAAGTTATTCCGTTGAACGCGTTTGCGAGATAGCTAGTGCAGAGATCTATCTCTGCACTAGCTATCTCGCAAGCGTCTACGCTTTTCTTATAGTATGTATTTATCGACCGCCTTCAGGCAATTTTATGTCTTTCATTAGAATATTAGAAAATTTACTTGACAAGATATTTGCCTGCAATAAATCCATTGTTGTATGTGGAGATTTTAACATAGATTTACTTGCTGAGTCTGGGGATAAGGAAAACTTTATTTCATTGCTAAAATGTTATGACTTAGATTATGTTTTCAATGAGCCAACTCGAATTACACCTCAATCAGAGACATGTATTGATAATATTTTTGTAAATTGTAAAATCAAAAGCAAGGAACTGATAAATGGGGTACCCTCTGACCATAAAGCTCAAAAGATAGAGTTATTTTGCAAGGAAAAATTGTCGAAAAATAAAGTAATTACTTATAGGCCCTTAACTTGTAGTAGATCTGCAATATTTAAAGATAAAATTATTGAGAGACTCTCGTTATTTGATTGCAATGTTAATGAACCAAATAAATATTACAATAAATTATTTGGTGTGATTACTAAAGAATTTGACAAAATATATACAAAAAAAAAAGTTAATGTAAAGGAAAAGACAGTGTTTAGTGACTGGGCTACGAAGGGAATAAGAAAAAGTAGGGATTTTCTTTATGATCTGTATGACAAGAAATCTTTCAATTCTAATCCAGCTTTTCATGATTATGTTAGACGATATTCCAAAATATTTAAAAATGTATGTTTTATTGCAAAGTCTAAATTTATTAGCAACAAAATTATAAAGTCTAAAGATAAAGTCAAGACTACTTGGAAAATTATTAATTCAGAGACTGGCAAAGTGAGTAAAAATGAGTCAGGCTTTCTGCTTAAGTTGAATGATGAGCTTATTAAAGATAATCTTAAAGTTGCTGACATTTTTGATTCCTTTTTTGCCAATATACCTATTGAAACAACTAGACATTTAGAATCGTCCTCTACTGTAGCACAAAGTTTATTAAAACTTAATTTTAAGAAAAAAGTACCGATCTTTAATTTTAGAGATATAACATATTTAGACATAATAAAAACGTACAAAAGCTTGAATAAGAAAAGAACGGAAGATTTATGGGGTCTCTCTGTGACAGTTTTGGAGCCTATTATAGAAGTAATCGCACCGTTTTTAGCAGGAATATTTAATAAATGTATCGAAGTAGGTTCATTTCCAGATTTAATGAAAAATAGTAAAGTAACTCCCATTTATAAATCAGGTGATAAATTTAACGCTGCTAACTATAGACCGGTTTCTGTTCTTCCGGCACTTAGTAAAATTTTCGAATCTATAATCTATACGCAAATGAATGCACACTTTAGAATGAATAAAATTTTACACTGTGATCAGTTTGGTTTCACGAAAGGACGGTCAACTATAGATGCTGGAGCAAAACTGGTCAAAAACATACTTGACACTTGGGAATCTTCGCAGGATACAGTAGGTATTTTCTGCGACCTCTCTAAAGCCTTTGATTGTGTTGATCATTCAACTTTAGTTGGTAAATTATTTCAATATGGCGTTCGTGGTAATGCACTAGAATCAATAAAATCTTATCTGCACAATAGAAGTCAGAAAGTAGGTATAAATAATGTAGTATCAGGAGGTTCGATAGTCAAAATGGGGGTACCCCAGGGATCTATTCTCGGTCCCTTTCTGTTTCTTGTTTATCTTAATGACCTTCCATTCATGGTTAAGGAAATGTCGGAAATAGCGTTATTCGCTGACGACACTTCTTTAATATTTTCTTTAGATAGGAAAGACCCAAAGGTTGGAGAAGGAAAAATTAACGAAACACTTAACAGAGTATCACAATGGTTTTCTGTTAATAACTTAGCACTGAATGCTAATAAAACTAAATTTCTTAAATTTTCTCCACCTAATACACGGCTCAGTCATTTAAATATTGAATTAGATTCGGAAACGTTAGAAATTGTTAATGAAACGTCTTTTCTTGGTATTAGGATAGACTCTAAATTACAGTGGGGTTCTCATATCGAGGGTCTGGCAAAGAGGCTCAGTTCGGCTGCTTTTGCTGTTAAAAATATAAGAAAAATTACAAATCAGTCTACTGCTAGGCTGGTTTATTTTGCTTATTTCCATAGCGTTATGTCATATGGATTACTACTATGGGGAACGGCAGCAGACGTTAGTAGAATTTTCATTCTCCAGAAAAGAGCAGTTCGGTTTATATATCAGTTAAAAGCACGTGATTCGTTGAAGGAATTATTTAAAGATATAGATATCATTACTTTACCGTCCTTGTACATATTTGTAAATATTATGTACGCTCGTAAAAATCTACACCTTTATACCAGAAACAATGAGGTTCACGGATATAACGCAAGGAACAGGAACAAACTGTGTGCTCCGAAGTTCAGACTTAGCAAAAGTAGTAAATCTTTTATATGCAACTCAATTCGTTTTTATAACAAAATACCTGACGACATCACTGCATTGACAGACAACAAATTCAAAACGCACATTAAACGTGTGTTAATTGCGAAAGCTTATTATAAGATCAATGACTATGTTGCAGACAAAAATGCATGGAAATAAGTCTACTCTATACTAGTGTTTATTATTAGTATTTTTAGTCTATTATTAACTATTCTTTCATTCAATTATTATGAATTGTTGAAATTATTTAGTTTAGTTATTATTAATTTTATTGATGCGTACAAATTGTACTTAATTATGTTTAATAATTTGTACCTACTTAATTAGATCTATGACACTGTAAAGTAACATTGTTACTTAGAGGGAGAAAAAAGTAAGGCCTCCTGAGTTTCTTGCCAGCTCTTCTCGGTCGAAGGCTCTCCCAAAATCCGAACTGGTGGTAGATTGGTTAGGTAGGTAGATTAGGTAGGTAGAGTAGGTTATGGTCTGTGCCAGCTAGATGTGCATGAAGGGTCATTTACCCCATTTGTACCAGTGGGGTGCTGCAGTTTAGGTACGTTCGGCCGGCGTGCCTCCCAGGAAGGCCGCCTAGGCGTATGACAGTAAAGGTTGCCGCTCGGCTCTCACGCTCCACGTCGCGCGTCGTCGCTTAAGGCCAGGTATTTCTCTCTCGCGGCTTCTCTCTCGCTCTCTCGATGGTACGACGGTACGGGACGGGTATAACAGCGAAGCGGCGCGTTTTATAGGTTATATTGCCTATATTTATAGACTTTATATATAGGATTCTCTGCTAATTTATTTGCGAATTATTTGTCTTTCGTTGAGTACAAAAATTAAATGTAAAGTATCAGTATCGTATTTATATATGTGTATAGTGTGTATGAATGTATTGTATGTGTGTATATATATGTATGCATGTATATATATTATATTTTAAAATAATTTTATATCTTATTTGGTGGATTTGGATCAGTCGTATTCGGTTGCATTTGCATCACTGTCGATCGAGTTGGACTTGTGCCGATGCTGCGTCCCCGGCCTGGCTTCTGCTACCCTCGTCATTTTTTGTCCTCGGTCCTGTGGGGGTGGACCGGTGGCGCGTCGTGTCGCGTAGGCAGGCTGGATCGGAAGTGAATATGGCCGGCGCGACGCGACGCGATGTTGGTTTGCCCCCGTGGGATCGGGGGTGGGGAGTGGTGGGGGTGGTGGGGGTTGGGTTGGGGACGTGGCGTCGGTGCGGGTCTGGTTCGATTGATGGTGATGTGAATGTGGTTGAGTGTGATTGATCTAAATCTACCACTTATTTATTATTATTATTATTATTTTTTATCGAGTGATGTTATTGGATTTTGTAACTGAATGAGACTTTGAATAGATTGGATCCTTAACTAATACATAGTTTTTTTTTTTTCCAGAATTTAAACCATTATTTTCTATGTCTCAGATGGTTTGAAAAAACTTAAAGCGCGATCTATCTAGCCTTGAGAGGAAACACTGCGTCGGCGTGGCGTTCGGGATTCTCATGCGGGGCGCGGGGGAGCGGCGTTTCGTGGTCCCCTGTTTCCTCCTTCAGAGGTGGACCAATTTTTATTTAAGCGTCGGTTGGGGGAGGAGGTTTTCTGTGTCTGTGTGTTTGATTTTTTTTTTTTTAAACGAGTTACCTAATGTTTCTGAAGACGCCTTAAAACGAAGTGATTTCGCTTAATTTTGAAGGCTCCTGGTTATTAAATAAATGACTCAATGCAAAGGAATCAAGCATACGGACGTGAAGGGTCTCTTTCTTTAACCGTTGCTGAAGGGGTTGTGGGGGTTGGTCCGGTTTTGGAAGGGGGCTGCGGGGCGTCGTTTTTCTGTGTTTGGTGTGGGAGTTTTGTGTGCCGCGTCGGCGTGGTGTTTCCTCTTAACTCGTAATCCCTACGCGCGCGCGTAAACCCTGCGCTCCTGACGGACGTCAAATCGATATCGAGTCGGCTGTGCTTATCGGAATATGAACGCTCGGGTCACGAGATAGGTTTCAGTTTCGCGTGGGGGTCGTTGGAGGGTGAACCTTCTGTACAGTAGTAGTATTAGTTATTCTGTGCTTGTACCAAGACGAATAACGAAACAATTTTAAAACACACAAGTTTATGCTTATTAATTTTTGACGTTTTTTTATGCTTAAGTTTTTATAAAAAAAGATATTTGAATGATTAAAAATGTCAACCTTATTGGTTAGGTACTAATGTTTTCCAAAACTCATTTCAGCCGCTACTTTATTTTACTTCAATAACTCCAATTTATATTACTTACCACAGTATCAATACGATAATTGGAAATCATATTACACAATTCTATGACCACGGCTTATATTTCGGTTCGACGCGATTCTGTTTCGGCGTGCAGTGGTACTGGGGGTAGCAATGCGCATTTGTCTGGCACAGACTATAATAGCTCGTTAGATTAGTTATTAAGTCTTAACTATAAGTTAGTTAACTGTTTTTTTATTAAAATTAGTATTGACGTCAATAAGTGCCTGTAAAGGTTTACATTGAATAAATAATTTGACTTGACTTGACTTGACTAATAGCTATGAAAGTGCGAAGAACAGCCACCGCTATTCTGGTGCGAAGTGCCGGGCAAACTTTGTGAATCGCAACATTATTTTTGATTTTATTGTTACTGCAACAACATGAAAATTGTGGGATGTCGTTGATGGGAACTTCTGAGTTTGGTAAGTTTTAGTGAGAGAATTTTAAGCGCATAATTTTTATAGTCTTTGCATTATTAAACTACTTACTCTGGAGGAATCTGTCCAGAATCCAACTGAATGGCCACTCTAATACCTATTCTTGTTTTGCTGATTTTGGACGTAAGCTTAATTAAATTTTCTTAAATAAAAATACTTTGACTTGTTACGCGGTCGAGCGACGCGTTATCTGATGAGCTCGTCGAGCCTGAGACACTTTTAACGGACATGCGAGGAATATGCTTGTGGGCACGGCTTATCAGGCCTATTACATTTACAGTTGTATTTATCGTTTTTATCGAAATAGGATAATAAATTAATGCATAATATTACAAATCTCTGCTCTGCCAAAATTAGCTGAGTTCGGACGGCCGGCGCATCGCATTTTGTAGTAATTTTGCAGTTGTATTTATCGTTTTTATCGAAATAGGATAATAAATTCTTTATAAAATCTTTATCCTCATGTAGTAACAATTATTCTGGTATAAATTTTGCTCAATAATATGTATTATCGTAGATGGTAGAAATTCACAGTCAACTTAAAGCGATTTTCGAAATTTTTTGGTTCAAATTTTTTTTTCTATATAAAATCAATGATATCTCAAAATTCCGAAGCCGCTACGCACTATACGGCTATATAAGAGATAACATTCTATTTTTTTTATTTTAGTTGTTTAGAATAGTAGTTAAATCGATGAGCTCAAAAAAGTGCCATTTTATGGAAATCTTTCTCTGCATTTTGGGTTTAATTAAAAAGTTAAGCAAAAATATTATTTTTATTTACAAAAAGCGAGGCCGCTTTTTGTATAATAAGTCAAAATTGTTAATGTATTTTTGTTTCTGAGATCAAGAACGCCAAAATTGGCCATTTTACGCAAAAATCACAGTCGAAATGTAATAAGAGGCCTCTTAATGTATCATGTAAAAAAGTCAAGTATGGTTTTTGAGACTACCGGCGCAAAATGTTTTGGGAGCATGCCTGGTGGTCAAGCTCAAAGGTGTTCCTCTGGAAAGGGTTGAACAATTTAAATACCTATAGGGCATGTTCTAATTGTCGACCTCAGGGACCACGCAGATATTGAACGGGAGCGGAGGGCGTTGTCGGTAAAAGCTAATATGGTAGCCCGCAGCGCAGATTTGCGCGATGCTCAAAATAAGCAAAAATTAGGCTCTTTCGAGCATACTGTACATCACTCTACTCGTGCAGCTTGTGGGCTGATTATACTCAGAAAAATTACAATGCCCCCCGCGTCCAGTACAATAACGCCTTGAGGGCGGTGGTGGGGCTGCCCCGATACTGCAGTGCCTCGGGCATGTTCGGGGTATCGCGCACGGACTGCTTCACGCGACACTATGTGTCTATAGCCGCGTCCACACCGACCGAGCACGGGTCGCGAGGCAGACTCGCGGTACTCGGGCTGCCTCGGGCGCACGTTGCCTCAGCTGAACGTGCCTCGGGGTCGAGCCGTCGACCGTCGTTAAACGAAACGGGACGTGCTCAAAGGTGCTTCAGGGTGCGCTGTGCGTTCGGTGTAAACGGTGGTTCTCGGGGACTTCTGATGGCTCGGTCTGCCTCGCGGGGCTCGTCTCTGTGTTTCGAGGGTGCATCTCGAGTCTGCCTCGCGAGGCCATGCTCGCGAGCCACTACATCGAGGCTGCCGCGAGAGCCCATGCACCCGGTGTGGACCCGGCTTATGGTGCACAGAGTGCGGGCCAGCTCCACGGTGTTGAAGCTGACCCGCACTCTCACTCTCCTGAAGATGATCGCGGGAAGGCTGGACCGCCCATGGACTTATAAGTCCATGGGTCGCCCTTTCATCCGCCATTGTTCCGGTAGACATGTCGCCGTCCCGGTGCCGGGGGAGACTATATTGACAGCCGCTCAGACCTGTGTTGTCTAAATATTTTATTTATATTTTCTATGACATTTTATTAATTTTTGTTTTATATCTATTCTTGGATATATGTTTTTAAATTGTAACTATTACTTATTTGATTGATTATTTTAATAATATATTAAGCATTGAGCCGTGTCGCGAAGCGACTCAATATAAGAATACTACCACCCCCTCTCTTCCCTTGGGTGTCGTAAAACGCAACTAACGGACTAAAGACTGCACATACATTCAACAACATAGAGTGGCAATGGGCTCACCACCTCTCACGCTGAGCACATGCGCAGTCGCTATATTTGGTGTAAAGTGGACTATGGCGGAGGACTGCTTTTGCGGTCCTCATTGCCTAGTCTCTGACTAACCTTTCGGGGATGATAATCGTGATTATATGTATTTATGTATGTATTAAGCATTCATATTTATCTCTGTAACATTTTATTAACTATTTATTGAATTTAGATTGAACGATTTTAATTTCTTTTGAATTTTGATTTCATTTAGATTTTTTATTTTATTAATGTTAAATTTTATTGTAATTTATATGCGTGTAAATTGCCTGACTAAATAAATGAATTAATATTGTTATTGAGACATACCTAATATCTGAAGCTCCAGGGAAACGCGCGCGAGGTGCCCTCGGTGTCGCAATTGGATGGACTGCAGTGGTCGCTTTCCATTATGTAGGTGAGTCACTTTTGTTGTTGACTGTAGATATAGCTATTAATACGTAGAACATAGTAATTTTCTTAAGATTAAGTTTAGCGTGAAAACAAAGTTGCTCTACCCTATTGTCCGTACAATTATTAAGAGACAAGCTTCCAATACATCATATGGCTTCTACCAATTAAGGCTAATGCCAGCAGTAAGCCAAGGGTAGGTGTAACTTCATTAAAACAAGTAGTAACAATTGCGTTTATTTATTTATTAGTTTATTTATTTATTTATTTATTTAGTCCCTTAAGAAGAGCTCGATGGCGCAACGGCTAAGGTGTTCGGTTTGCTATCGTCACCGTTAAGCAACTTTCGCAATGCCGGGTCACTAGATGGGTGGGTAAACAATTAAAACCATCTCGAGCTCTCTCGTGCTTCGAAAGGCCCGTAAAACCGTTGTACCCGGTTGTTGTGAAAGTTGGTATGGTTGATTTTATCGTGTGTTCTACACGTAATTGTATATTTGTGTTCATGAAGATTTTTTCGAGTAGCGACATAGTACAGATTTTGAACTAAAGGCTTTCTCTGTGATTTTTCACTCGCTAAGCTACAACCTATACCTATATAATACCTACAAGCAAACAAGAGCGTGTGTACTTCGCTTAAGGCCATCTCCGTTCCTTGGAGACGAGCTACACGAGTTCGCCCGCAGTTTGTGAGTGACGGTAATGTCACAAGTGGTGTCCCAATACCACCCGCGGGCCAATACAATATCGACGTCATGCGCTAGGTCACTAACATCGAGAATAACATGATATTTGTTTACACTACTAACATTTCGAATGTGCTAGCTCAAATGGAAGTGTTTTGACAAGTGAATATAACGTTTCCACTGCAGCGAAAATACTTATTAACAGTCTCTGTTAGGTAAAGTAACGTAAGATGTCAAAGCGATGCGTCGCTTCATCTGCTGGCACAGATGCTTAGCACCTAACGATAAATTCTTATTTTAACATGTATCTTATCCTAACTAGTGTGGCCTGCAGAGGTCTCCCTCTCGCAGCAGTACGTCGACCCATTCTGATCTTTTGTGCACGGTTGCACAAAAGATCAGAATGGGTCGACCCCGTCCTATTGCTCTGCCTCCTCAGTGAAGATAATTGCCATAAGCTTGGCAATGTCTTTGAGGGCGCAGAGCCTAAAATCTTCTGGTTTCGAGTAGGCCGATCCTAGCAAAAGAGTCACAGTCACACAGTTGGTGCTGCATGGACTCCGTTTCCCCTCCGCATGCTCGCACAGGTTGTCTGTTGCTAGTTGCATTTGGAGCATTTGTTTTGTGGCATAGTGCTCAGTCAGGGCACCGGTGATTAATCGGGCCTGTCTTCTGCTACCTCCGCATATGGTCTTACTCCGTCCTAGGGCGCCATTGCCTCATGAAGAATTTAGAGTATCCGTGTAGCTCTTCCCATTCAATTTTATGCCTGTTTTGGATGTGGTCCTTGATGGTTTTGTTAATGGTACTTGGTACTAATGCCACAACCGCCTTAAGACCAACATATGGGGTCTCTCAAGCCTCCCTAGCAAGTGCATCGGCCATCTCATTGCCTTGGATTCCCATGTGGCCTGGTACCCAGATCAACCTCAACCGGTTGTGCCAACCTAGCTTGTTTAAGGCTTTCGTGGTTTCAAGCAGAAGGCTGGAGTCGATTCGAGGAGATATAAGTAACTTGAGCGTGGCTTGACTGTCACTCAGGATGAATATGTTACGCTTCTTGGGAGCGAGTTCTAGATTCTTTTTAGCGCACAGGAGAATTGCGAAAGTTTCTGCCTGATATACAGTACCAAACTTTCCCATCCTTTGATTGTATTTAAAGTCATTGCTAAAGATACCTGCTCCAGTGCCCGACTCCATTTTGGATCTGTCGGTATACCAGATCAGGCTGTCTTTCTCTGAAAACGGTGGCTGTTTCCATCGGTCCCGAGTTGGGCTATGTATACTGAATTTCTTTTCGAACTTGGGGGCAATCTTGTCGCATCTCATTTCCATGATCCTATCAAGGCATCATAGGAACCTATTTCGTGTGTCTGGTCAGAGGCAAAGATGTGTCCCACAGCCCAGCCACCTTTAGTCTGTGTAGCGCTTTCCTTGCCTCCGTCTCTATGACTCTGTGCAGGGGGAGGTCCGAGAGGACCTCCAGCGCTGCTGTCGGTGTAGTTCTAAATGCCCCGGTAATCGCCGGGCAGACTGTTCTCTGTAGTTTGCTCATAGCATTTTTACAGATCTCCAGCCTGGTCCTGGGCCACCAGATGATGCTGCCGTATCGGCCGCACCATTATATCATGTAGATCCTTAACCTGAACCTTATGATTTTCCGGTTTACTCCTCATATTTTGCCATAAGTGGACCGGCACATACCAAAGACCCTTTAGGCCTTGACGACAGTCGTATCCATGTGCTGTTTCCAGGTGAGTTTCTTATCTAGTGTTATGCCTAGATATTTCACTTCTCTGGACCAAGAAAGCTGAGTGCCGTGTTTCCCAGTTTCGTAAGGTTTTTCATTCTCTTAAAAGAGATGGCGGTCGTTTTTCCCGGGTTTTCCCACTGACCGTGATCATCAGCATAACCAACCGTTAAGAATGGGTCTATATTAGGTTGCATAAAATAAAGTGGCATATTTTAAGGCTGCATAACGTCTTTTGGCATTATCTTCGTTTCGCATAACGTTCATTTAAAATAAATCATTAGGCATACTTTATTTACCCATAACTTCTTTTATAATAATGATATATCAGCATCAAATGTTTATGCTTAGATGTTATTACAATAACGAAAACTAATCATAACATTTATTGGCAGTCATATAGAATACCATAATGTTACATTTAGGGTTACCTATCTTAAGTTCAAAATTTTTCACAATTGACAAAGTTTTGAAATGCCTATACATACCATACATTGTTATTTTTTATCAAAATCTTTATGTTTTGAAATCCCACTCTACGTTTGGCCGAAGCTATTAATGCTAGATGATTCATTTTACAGAAACACGTTTCCAATATTATAAAAATACAACATTTCAAATAATTGATTTTTTTTATGCTAAGCCCTGCAAATGACCCCACTCCACCTGATGTTAAGTGGAAATGAAGTCTAGGCGTGAGGACAACTGGTGCAGCGTAAGAGACGTAGCATCAGTCACCCTCACTCTGCCGGCCCACAAAGTGCTTCTTCACGCCTCGTTTGAAGGACCCTATGTCATAGGTAGGAGGGAATACGTGTGCTGGTAGACTATTCCATCTTTTGGAAGTGCGGCAAAGAAACGAGTCACCAAATTTCTTTGTGCGTGATGGAATGTTAGAGACTGTAAATTGGTGACTCCAGAGAACAGCACGCGTACTCCTATGGAGGAAGGGAGAAGGAGGGATGAGGCCAAAGAGTTCTTCAGAGCACTCGCCATGGTATAAACGGTAAAAGACGCTGAGTGACGCAATATCTCCACGCAATTGCAAAGGCTCGAGAGTTTTAGTGACCTCCGCATTGCCGATAATGCGCACAGCGCGGCGCTGCAATCTGTCCAAGGCATCGAGAAGGTACTTTGCGGAGCCGTCCCAAAGGTGAGAGCAATACTCTACGCAAGACCGCACCTGTGTCTTGTATAATAGACACAACTGATCAAGCGTGAAGAATCGCCGCACCTTGTTCAGGACACCGAGTTTACGTGAGGCATTTTTAATCACGGTTTCGATGTAGTCCTTTTGGTTCAGATCGCAGCGGATATTCATACCGAGCACGTTAATACTGCTTTGCAGGCCTAGAGATGTACCCTGAAGAGAGTTCCGGACCCGGAAGGGGAAGGAATGGCGACTTTTTCGCTATAAACGCGCACACACCTGTGTTTTCTTGGCATTGAACTCCACCAGATTATAGAAGCCCCATTTAGAAATGAGGTCCAACACCCGATCGAGCTCAATGACAAGATTTGCTCGCTTCATTTTGGTGTCTACCCGCCCAGCCGTTGGGTGACCATTATATCCCCCATGCACTGTGCTATCATCTGCATAGCAATGAATGTTTCCAAGAGGAAGCATGTCATTGATATGCAGAAGGAACAGCGTGGGAAATAGAACGGAGCCTTGAGGAACACCAGCGTTCACTGACATGAACCGCGAAGCGCGTTCATCCGAAAGGACACGGATTCTACGCTCATGCAGGAAGCTAGCAATCCAGGTACAGAACTGAGCGGGCAAACCGTATGCCGGGAGCTTGGAGAGAAGAGCTATGTGCCAGACCCGATCAAAAGCCTTGGCTATGTCAAGGCTAACTGCCAGTGACTCGCCACGCTTGTCAATAGCCTCACCCCAGAGATGTGTGACGTACGCTAGAAGATCACCCGTTGACCGTTTTGGCCGAAACCCATATTGACGATCGTGAATTAGGGAGTGATCTTCTAGGTATCGAATAAGCTGTTCGTTCAATATTCGTTCTAGGATCTTACACATCACTGAAGTTACAGCTATAGGGCGGTAATTAGTCGGATCTGACCGATCTCCTTTTTTAGAGATCGGTTGCACATTAGCTTCTCTCCAAGATTCCGGCACTTGTGTGCCGGAAAAGCCCGAAGAGAGCGAGAGACTGTACAGACGCGTTAACACAGGGGACAACTCCGCTGCACACATTTTCAGGACTATTGCTGGGATGCCATCAGGACCGTTAGCTTTCCGGACATCGATTGACTGCAGCTCCGCACGGACATCACTCTGCCTGATTTTAATATCAGACATTGTGTGGCCACAGTGAGGAATTGAGGGTGGCTGTGCATTACAGTCATCGATCCGGGAGTTAGCCGCAAAGAGTTTGGCCAGGAGATCGACCTTTTCCTGCGGCTTGTGAGCTAAAGTTCCGTCAGGGCATCTCAGTGGTGGCAGCGAGGGTTGGCAGAAGTTGGATTGCACGGCTTTGGCCAGACGCCAGTAGCTACGGCTGCCCGTAGGATGCGTCAGGAGTTCTTGGCCTACTCGTGCAACGCGCTGGGCATCTGCTCTAATGTAGGCCCTCTTACACGACTTGGTGGCATTATTATAGGCTGCTTTTAGCGAGCGAGTTTCGGGATCCCCATGAGCTTTACCTCTGATCCAAGCGCGGTATGCCGTCTGTTTGCTCTCAACAGCGCTGGCACACTCGCGATTGAACCAGCGGTTGCGTCTGCCTTTGCTGATGACATAGGAGTGTGGAATATAGTATTTCATTCCTAATACTATCTCATCAGCAACGGCAGTGGCGCTAGCGGTCGGGTCCTTCCCACAAAAGCAGCGCTGCCTCCAAGGGACGGATGCAAAATACTCCCACATACCGTCCCAGTCTGCCGACGCGTAGTGCCAAATCTGGCGTTTCGAAACCGCTGTTGGCGGGCGCAATGCCAAGGGCACTGTGCTTGATATCAAGCAGTGATCCGAGGAACCTAAAGGAGCTCGAATCTCCACCCGGTATCCAGCTGGGCGACTCGTCAGCAGAAGGTCGAGTAAGGAGGGCGCATGGCCATCTATGTCTGGGATCCTGGTGGGCTGGTTCACCAGTTGCGTCAGGTCATGCGTGAGAGCGAATACGTGGGCAGTTCTACCAGCATGGTCTGTTTTGGAGGAACCTAACCACAACTCATGGTGGGCGTTGAAGTCCCCCAAAAACAATAATTTCGCCGATGGAAACCGCTCCTGCGCATCATCTGCTACCCGACTGAGATGTTCAATTAGTCGAGTTGTCTCCATGTCGCCGTTATGGGATCGGTAGACGCAGACGTAGACACGGCAATGAGAGCCTAAGTCGACGTGTACCACTAGGAGGGAGAAGGAAGGGTCCTCCAGACAGCGCAGACGGCGACAGCAAACATCCGCCCGAACGAATAAGTAAACTCCGGCTTTGGCTTTGAAGGATTCTTCAAGCACAAAGCCGGGATAGTTCAGGTAGGTGGTATCAGCAGGGCGGATTATTTGCGTCTCCGTCAGGAACAACATTGCTGGCCGTGCCGTCTCAAGATGGTGGTGGACGGCATTGAGGTTTGCATGGAGTCCGCGGATGTTAGCGAACTCCACCTCAAACGGTAAGGTTGTGGTGGGGGTGTGCACCGCTGTAGTACCAGTTTTGTTGTTAAGCGCTGTCATTTTAGGAGTGGAAAGAGAGAGGCGTGAATCGAGAAAGTGATGCCGCGATGCGAATGGTCAAAGTGTGGTGGCCTGTTTCCCCAGGAATTTGCCCACAGACGAGTATTATTAACCTGCCGAACGGAAGGGCCCCCGAACCCCCCCGGGAATGGGCCCACCTTCCGGTCACCAACCGGCACGACGGACAACCCCGAGATTATGCGTGGCATGGTGAGGCAGCCTCACGAGCTGGTTAGGCTCGCTTGGGCCCCTGTACTGTGCCACGGGCGGCCAGCGGGACAACCGTTTCTACGGGTCTCCCTGGTCGGCAGGTTAACGAAGTCCTCCTGGCACTGATTTGACGGAAGCCTCCACAGACCAAATACATCGCAGCATCATCCTCTCGAGCTCTGGTTATACGCTGGCTCATCCCGAAACGCGACCGACAAGCAGTCACTTGACGGGTTTTACACCATGCGTACGGTGGTCACCAACCAGACGGGTTAAGCCCTACCACCAGTGGAGCAGATCATCGCTCGAAAGAGTTCATTAGTTGCTTCTTACGACACCCACCGGACGGAGAGAGGGGCGGCGATTAGTATTCTTTCTCCGTCACCGCACGGATATAATTCATAACATCATCGAACAACTTTTAATCGTAGCAACGTTTAAGCATGCAAGCAAGCACGCAACATGTAAGCAAGCTACAGCAAGCATGCAGATGGAAGGCAAGCATGCAGCATGCAAGCAAGCAAGCATGGAGCATGCAAGCAAGCTGCAGCATTCAAGCAAGTATGCAGAATGTAAGCAAGCATGCCGCATGCAAGCAAGCATGGAGCATGTAAGCAAGCAAGCATGGAGCATGCAAGCAAGCTGCAGCATGCAAACAAGTACTCAGCATGCAAGCAAGCATGCAGCAAGCGTGCAGAAAGCATGCAACCAAGCATGCAGCATCATCCAAGCATGCAGCAGGCATGGTTTCTGTCATGGCTCCGGCGCTGCGAGGCTCCGGAGGTCCCACGCGAGCTTATCGTCGCCTACGCGGGCTTAAATTACACTCTAGCGTAGGGCAGACAAGACTACGTGGAGTCGGTTTTGTCGCGATTCGTTTCTGTCACTGACTTTTGTAGCACAACCTTACCGAAAACACAAAGTATTAACTTTTTAAAACATTTTACTTTATACCTAGAATTGAATACTTATATGGAAAACATAAAAAAACGAAAATCTGGGTATGGTATTATGGAGAAAAAGTTCCTTCGAATTTTATTAATACAACGCTGCCCATCGTGGTTGTCTTAAATTTGTAACCTATCACATGACCTACAGGAGTAGGGCAGCTAGTATTTCTGTTGTCTAATAAAAAATTACCTCGAAATTCATTAAATCGCTACGCTGCGCTTCATCCATTATGCGTTTCGTATTTTATGAAAAATTTAATTTAGACGGATAGCCATTATGTTATTTACATTCACGCTGATTAAAATTATGATAAAGACAATTTGAGTAAGTTATAATTATGCCAATTAAACCATTATGGGTTTATAATACTCTGATTATCATGATTTATGCGAAAAAACTTTATGCTGAATCTGTTATGCCAAACTACATTATGACGAAAGAGATTATGCGACCGAAAGGGCTCCCGTAAAGAATGGTCCATGGTTCAACATTGCTATGATTGAATCAACCACAAGGCTCCATAGCAAAGGAGAGAGAACCCCCGTTACAGGCACCCTCAAGTTGTCTGAGCAAGTAAGCTTGTCACGTTGCGGAGGAACGGAGGAGTGACACGATGAGAAGAAATAGAATGAAGATAACAGCACGATGAGTTCAGACGAATATTATTTTAAATAAATGGTTAGTTATTATATGAAGCTCAATTTAAGCATTTGTACACACACGACTAAGTAAAGGTTTAGGTTATAACTTATTATTATTATCAGGACGTATGCCTGGAACTGCCTAGTTACAATAATGCACTGTTCGCAATTACAATAATACGGAAAGAAAACAATAATTAGAAGGAGCTCATTCTACTTCCGCGGATGAATCTGAACTGAATTTACACCAACGAGTAGAGCTATAATGAAAACAGAGGCTAGAAAGAGAATTCAAGTAAATATTTAAATTTTAAATTCAAAACTAAACAGAAGAGAATGTTATTCACAAAGAAGGTCACAAAAACCAACAAGGCTTTAGTTGCCTTGTTACAAGCTGTCCCCTAGTAGTTCTGAGTAGATGATTCTACCCTTTAGCATACATTCAACCCATTTGCAGATCGGTTGTGGCACGGAATGATCCCTGGCTGCCACATTAATAGAGTCAAAGGTTGTGCGATCGAATGCACCTTCAATATCTATGAATCTGCAACGCAATCTCTTTGTTCTCCAGGGCGGATTTCGCTTTGCTCACCACATGGCGAAGAGCAGTTAAAATGTTGTTAAAAATAAAGATTATAATATGTATTTTTAAATAATATGTACTTACCGGCAGAGCAGAAGCAGTGTGGTACAGGACATGACATGACTCATTGCTGCATTCTGGTAAATGCCTTATGTACTTAGGTACTTAAACAAATAATATATTATAATCACTAAATGCGCTGTTATTTGGTAAAAATAATCAAATGTGCTACTACTACTGTGTAATATAAATAAGAAAGTAGTTTTCAGTAAGAAAATTGAAAAGTATTTTTGATATTTGACATCGCAAACTGAGCAACATCGCTTGAAAGGCTAGCCGGACGGCAAATTTCCTGTTACGAAGGAAATAGAGACCGCAATCGGGATATCCACGTAGACTCGTAATGTTCATACTGTTGGCTCCTTAATAATTTCCAGATTTTAAAGGTACATTTAATTTTAGAAAAGGTAAACATGTACTAATGTACGAGTATAATGTTTGTTACCTTTATTTGTTAAAGTATAATAGGTAAAAGAAATAATATTGATGACCTCCGTGGTGGAGTGGTTAGCACGCCAGGTCTGGCGTAGCGCCATCTCTGGGATTTTAGCAGTTTGAGAAAAACTGTTTTTCTGAATTGATTTCGGGTCTGGGTGTTTTTTCTATGTTTATGTACCTACTTATAAATAACCGATATCTTACCATATTTACAAATTTCAAAAGAATACTCATCTTGGTCTAGATAATTGGTGTGAGCGTAAACAAATTAAATTTAATATGATTCATGTTCATTTATTAAGCTGTCGTGTACTGGTACTACAGTTTTTTTTATAAAAAAGGAGGCAAACAAGCAGGCCTACTACTACTACCTGAGCATAGACACTCGCAAAATCAGAGGAATCGCCGACACGTTGCCGGCCTTTAAAAAATAAAAGTAACAGAAGAAAACAGAAAAAACATAGCAAAATTAAAGCAGTAGGTAGGTACTTATCCTACTATCCTATCCTACTAATATTATGAATTTGGATGAAATTCGGCATACAGATATCCTATGTGTTATTCCAGGTTAATAACCTGGAATAACACATAGGATACTTTTTATTCCGATATTCCCACGGGAACTAAAAGATGGCTTGGTAACTACTAAGTTAGGTATCAATGAAATAATAAGCCGCCACCACACAACTTTAACATACAAAAAAGTAGTTTTATTATGATTCTCACGTGCATCATAGAGAAAGTAATAATTGCTCATGTGCGTCTGCCTGACAAAAAAATAAAAACAACAAATTAATCTCAACAGAAATCCAAGTTGATTCCATACCATTCATCATTTTAATTCGCCTAAAAACGCTAAAGTTTGTAGGTATGGATGAATGTTTGTTACTCTTTCACGTAAAAACTACTGAATGGATTTAGATGAAATTCGGCAAACAGATAGTTTATAACTTGGAATAACACATAGGATACTTTTTATCCCCATATTCCCACGGGAACGGGAACCACGCGGGTAAAACCGCGAGCGGCCGCTAGTATACTATAAAAAAATTTTATCTACTGTGTTTACCTAAACTCATAAAGATGGCTTGGTAGGTATAGTAGTTTTATAAGGATTCTCACGTGCATCATAAAAAGAGTAAGAATTACTAATCTGCGTCTGCCTGAAAAAAAAATTAAAAAAAAAACAAATGAATCGCAACAGAAATCACAACCAACCACCAGAAAGTGCAAAGAAATAACGTGTTTATGTATTTAGGTCGCTCCCGGGCGGTACCACCGATCCCGCGGGACCGCGAACATTTGAACTGTCAACCGTATCAATTAAGGCTAGGTGTTAGTGAAATATTAAAATAACTCGTTCTTAGAATTACGTTTTGAAGTAGTTAACAGTAAAATTAAAATCTGCGAAAATTATGAAATATTGTTGAGGCTTTATTCTGTGAAATACAACCGATGGAAACACGATTTGATAAAGTTGGCTCGATAGAATAAATTCACAAAGTTACATATTTTTTTGTCATTTTATCTTCTTTTCCAGGTTTTATTCTTAAAATAAGTGATTTGATATTATGAGTCATTTACCAAAATGAAGTTCATAGATGACTTGAGGAATAATAATCGATCGTTTTTTATTTATTACATCTATTAATTTTTTTAAATATAAAACGCGATTATTCGCGCCGCTTCGCTGTTATACCCGTCCCTTACCGTCGTACCATCGAGAGAGCGAGAGAGAAGCACTCGAAATACCTCCCCTTAACAATTTTAATTCGCACGAGATTGTATTGTTAACGTGTCGCGTAACGGTGAAAGAATACTACTACCCCCTCTCTTCCCTTGGGTGTCGTAGTCGGCTACTAACGGACTAAAGACTGCACATACATCCAACAAAATAGAGCGGCGAATGGCTCACCACCTGTCACGCTGAGCACATCTGCAGTCGCTGTTTGGTGAAAAGTGGACTACTACGGTAGAGGACTGCTTTTGCTGTCCTTATCGCCTTGGCATTGAGTAACCCTTCGGGAATAACAGTCGTGCCTAATGTTAAGCAAGTAACAACTAGTGTACGAATTAAAGATAAGAATGTGAATCCTGTGGACACCACTGTGTTTCTAGGCGTCACGTTAGATGCCAAGCTTCAGTGGGGCCCACATATAGCTAAATTGTCGAATAGACTTAGCTCTGCGGCTTAAGCAGTAATGAAGATCCGTCAGTTTACTGACGTTGATACATCTAGCTTAGTGTATTCCAGTTACTTTCGTAGTGTAATGTCGTACAGCATTTTACTGTGGGGAAATGCTGCCGACGTTCAAACTATCTTTGTGCTGCAGAAGAGGGCTATTCGAGCAATATATAACCTAAAGGCTGGCGACTCTCTCAGGGAGAGATTTAAAAATATAAATATAATGACAGTTGCATCACAATACATTTATGAAAATTTGATTTATGTTCATAAAAATATTGAAATGTTTTCAAAAAACAGTGATATTCACATTGTAACACCTAGAAGTAAAAAGAAATTAGCAATACCTTATACTAGGCTCCATAAAATAAATAGTTCTTTTAAGGGTCTGTGTGTAAGATTTTACAACAAAGTACCAAATGATATTCAGAAATTAGATTTTAATTAATTTAAAATCAAAATCAAAGAAAAGCTTTATAAAAAATCTTATTAAATAGTGTCAGATTACACAGAAGGCAAAACAGCTTGGATTTGAAATGCTCCAAGTACTCCAACAGCTATTTCTAATTATTATTGTCCATAATTAATTGATACTTACAATGTATTGTAGTTTTGTATTGCATCATTTACTTATTTTTTAAATTCATATTTTGTATTTTATGACCTGGTAACGACATATTCTTTTTTTTGTAAATGTCTTTGCTTCTGTGCGCTGTGGTTTCTGGCGCTCGTTCTTCGCCACATTTAAAAAATGACGTCCTGAATGGGTGGTAGGTTAAAAAAGATTTGGACGATTCAAAGTACTTATTAATTGAGTTTATTGAACAAATATATTTTGACTTTGACTTTGACTATATTTATGTATGTCTCATACATACATTAGATTATATCATGTAGGTATACATTCAATATATAATTGCTTCAATTTTGCGGTGGTTTTTGGTTTTTGACTAGAGTACTTACCTACCTAGTTGTAAGTTGTAAATCTTATTTAAGTACCTAATAAACTTTCATGGTCACTACAATTACTTTTAGGAAAAAACGGGACCATTACCTTTTTTGAGTCCCCGATATTTCGGCGCAGACCATGATCGCGGAGTAACTGAGTATTAAGGACGTAGTTATGCAAACCAGAACCAACCCACAACTTGTGTGAAAATTAGTTACCTATACAGTTGGAATCCTGATTATACAATTGCTATGCTCAAAAAAGATCCTGGCATTATATTGACTCCTTACTATAAATAAAAGATGTCACCTTAAATACCAACCCACATTATCAAAGTTTTTAAAAAACAAACGAGAATCATGCTGCCTATTTACTAATACAGAGCTGTTTACATATGCTAAATAGAACCACAGCACATGGTACCTCCTTTTCTTCATCAGATGTTTAGTAGTTCTATAATTCTATTATGCAAACTGGAACCAAGCCACATGGTTCTTGTTAATATATTATAAAAAAAGAACCATGTTACTTGGTTCTAGTTTGCATATCAAATACAGTTGACTATTAAAAACTAAAAAGCTAAGTTATTTTTTAAACAGTTGGTTGTTGAACTAAAGTTGAACTGAGTAGCTTTGATTTGTTTTGCATTTCACTCAATTGAATGATTTTAGTCGCATTAATCTATGTCTACCAAAAACTACTAAATTCACAGAGTAACAAAAAAAATTAATTAGCTTTCGAAACCCATCTATGTCTACCAAAAACTACTAAATTCACAGAGTAGCAAAAAAAATTAATTAGCTTTCGAAACCCATTCACATTCACTTCATTATATCTACTGTGTTATAATGAAGTGAACAAACGTACACGTTTGTTCTAAACAGCAAAACAATAGCAAAACAGAACCAACCTACAACATGTAAATTTCGAGATAATTAGACTCTTTTTGGAAAAACTTTTGAAGAAAAGTTTTCTGAATAATATTATGGAAATATGCGGAAAGACAATTATTTTCATTTTTCATAGTTTAAGTTTTTTTTCAATAAATTATCGGGTGGTTCTTTATCGCAAAAATATATTTTGTGGTTGGGCAAGGTTTTGTAAACAAGTAAAAAGAATAAAAACAAATGAAATAACAATAAAAGCACTCTTGTTTTATCACAAAAATTTAAAAACAATGGGCACAAATTGATAAACCCTTTTAAAATATAAAATGACATAATTCTTTTAACAAATAAAACAATTTACACACAATGGTTAGAGTACAATATGTATGTAAATAAAACCATTTACACAACACAATTAAAAGCTCTGCATATCAAAATCAGCATTCAATATGTTTATGCTGTCATGTTATTGGCGTCTACCTCTATGTTAAAGTCTAGTGCATCAGAAAAGCCGTCAATGTCGTCTACAACTACATTCCTATAACCTGTAACATTTGTAAAAACCTTGTGCATCTTTTAGTATGAGATACAATAAACTTTTCAGTAATTTTGTTCAGGGATAGATTTTCCGGTTGGCCAAAGCCAAATGTGCCTTAGATTATATCTTTGGATAATAATAGCATTGTTTTTTATCTTTATTTTGTTTTGGGCTTTTGTCCACGTGGATATGCCAGCCCCATTGTATCTTCCCAATTACACTCATAAACTAATAAAACACATGATTAATTGTTACAGGAATCACTGTCCAACTATCTTTACCAACATACAATTTTTTTAGCCTGACCTGATTTAGGTTTTGATAAAATATTCTGAATTAATCCAATGTCTTTAATATTTAATTTAAATTAATTAAATAGTGATTCCCCATCGGCTTTGTTCTTCCATCAGCATATGTTGTAAGTCTTCAATTTTGTTACAAGAACTGCAGTTAGGTGAGTTAGCTTTTTTCATTAAATATGCAAACTTCGCAGATGGATGTCCCGAACGCAAGCGTAGAGCAATTTTACCATTGTTGTCTCGCATGTTTTTTTAATCTTGCTTCTAGGTAAGTATATAGTTTTCATCCAGGTTGCAAGTCATAAATTTTCAACATTACTTCTTTTAAAACAAAAGGATACTTTTGAACCGACACGACGACAATAACATGACATGAGCGTGTAGAATGCTGATTTTGATAGTTTTTTAAGTGTGTAATTTGTTATATAAATAAAAATTGGTTAGTCATTTTATATCTATAATTGTTGGTAATTTTATACTCTAACCATTGTGTGTAAATGGTTTTATTAAAAAAGTATTGTCATTTTATACCTTAAAAGGGTTTGTCATTCTGTGTTCTAACTATTGTCAGTAAATTGTTTAATTAAAATATATTATTTCATTTTATATTTTAAAAGTGTTTGTCATTTTGTGCTCTTACTTTTTTGAATTGAATTTTTGAGATAAAATAGAGTATTTATATTATTTTATACTTGTTTACAAAACCATACATTTTGCTATTTAGAACCAACTCACAAATTATATTTTTGCAATAAAGAACCAACCGATAATTTATTGAAAAAAAATTTCTTACACTATGCAAAATGAAAATAATTTTCTTTCCCCACATCGTCCTTAATATTACTCACAAATGTGTAAAGATTTTATTCTAAAATAAATTACCCAGTCTTTTCTTCAAGCGTTTTTCTTAAAAGTCTAATTATCTCGAAAGTGACATGTTGTGGGATGACAATGAATTTTAAGTAAAAAAAAAAGTTTTTCATTATTTTTATTTAGTAATTTGTTTAATGCGAAATTGTGTTCATTTTAAACTCTAAACTTCCTAAAGTTTAAGAGCAATGCCAAAAACCACCGTAAAATTAAATCAATTCTATATTAAATGTACTTGCCTATTTTACGTCATGATAGAATCTAGTTCGAGTTAAAATTGTTAATTGTTACTGTTACATATCGAAATTTAGGAATGTACTGTCTGTCTGCACCTGTAATAAGTAGTTTTGCGTTAAAAAAGAGGGATCACGCATTTTGGTATCCCATACAACTTCCAAGTAGGTGCTTACAAAATTTTATTTCACAAATCAATAAAACAATACAGAAATCTACATACTATCAGAAAACATTTAAAAAAAGTTTATTCACTTAAGTTATTGCGATTTAAAGTTCACCTTATATACTTTTAAAACTCAGTTGAATAAAGGATTGTTTTAAAGATTTATTGATAACCTTTCTAGATCTCTGTCAAAGTATTTACACTGTCAGTCTATTTCTGGTTGTCTGGAAGTGATCGTTCCAAGCGACGAGACTGCCAAATTAAATTTTGTAAAGTATATATTTTTTTTCTGTGTTCTATCCTGAAGCCAGAAAGAGGTGGGAACTGGACGCACACCAGACCGACTGGCATGAAGTGGTTTGAAAAAGGAGACATGGAAAAAAAATCGGCAGCCTATTTTTTCAGCAACATCCTCATAGTTAGATTTATCGGTATAATAATATCTACGGTAGTAATAGTAACTACGGTGTTACGTGACAGGTAAATATTAATTCCGTACATCCCCTAAGTCTGTTGTGTACACCTTTCTATTGAAAATTCCAGCTCAAAGGCGACACAACACAATGCTACAATTCCCATAATAAGGAGCAAGCGGTTCAAAACCAGCATTGCCGGGAAAATCGCGTAGGCGTTACTGAACCCTCCATTCATAGCGAAACCGCATTTCAATGAATAACTCAAACAGAATAATACTCCAAAGCACCTACTCATAATCTGCATACAAATATAAATTGTTGGTAGCCGAATAGATATGGGGTAGGGTTGACTTCGAAAAGTCGTGGTTCAGTCCTTAGTTTTGTCTTATCGTTCGTAAACGTGTAATTACCTACCGTGTGATAGATGTAAACACTTCTGTCTATCCACAACTCCTGAACTGATTTTATTGCAAACTGCACACAGTTTGCAATAAAATCAAATTAAAATCATACAAGGATTATCGACACTGAAGAGATTGCCATTGTTGACTAAATACAATGAATCCTAGCTGTAGTGTAGCTGATGGTAGGTAGGATGATGCCACATTGAGGAAGGTAAAGGGAAGATTTTCCTCCGAGCTGGGTGGTATAGCTCGGGGACCGAGGTCCAAAGGATATTAGTTGGAGGTGCTTTATATAGCGAAGGAGATGGTGAAACTTCGCTACCGCAATGCAGGTTTCTCATACTATTTGATCGTCGTAGTATGGAGATGTCGTTGTTGGCTTTTTGTGGCGCCATCTGTTGACACGGTTGGGAAGGTGTTTGCTTTGTGTCGAACTATGTGCGGCATCATGCAGGTAGGTGGCGCTGCCACATTACTCCCCCCTTGAGACCGGAGGTCAGTGAGTCTGCTCAGCAGTCAGTGTGTCAGAGCTTGCAAGCGCCAGTGGAGAGTGCTGCTGCATGATGCCCCAGTCTATGGTAAGTCGAGACGGTGGGGTGAAGGCGCGTTGCTAGTGATGCAGTGTGCTGCTGCTCCTGTCTGTGGTAAGTCTAGACAGGTGATGATGGTGGTGTCCGAGCTGCTGGTGTGCAGGGCTGCCACGCCGGAGTGATGCGGCCGACATTAATGCACCGGTCGTGGGCTGCGGAGATCAGGTCGAGATGATGCCGTCGAGTGTGCCGGAGGTCCAGGAAGCGTCGTCCAAGATGCTCCGGTGGAACCTTGTGGCTTGATTGCTAGCTTGCTGTGTGACTGCTGGCGACGGTAGACTTGATGGTGAATGAGGAGTGATGGATGGGCGCTGCGACGATGTTGAAGGTGCTTCTGTGCTCCGTAGGGGTCACCACTGTAGGGAAGTCGATGGTAGGTAGGATAATGCCACATTGAGGAAGGCAAAGGGAAGATCTTCCTTCGAGCTGGGTGGTATTGCCCGGGGACTGAGGTCCAAAGGATGTTAGTTGGAGGTGCTTTATGTATAAGGCGACTGCTAGAAACCGCAAGAAACTTCAATGGCTGGTCAGGTCAAGTATTTTCAACATGACAAAAAAGAAATTATAGCTATTTTTAATTTAATAATTTACTTGGCGAATTTTAATTGGATAGTCTTTGAGTATCTTATTTATTTTAAAGCAATAACATAAGAAAAATACGCACATTTCGTAATAGGAAATTAAATGGTCTCATACTAACGTAGGTACTTATCGCCCGGCTGACGCGGACGGGTCAACAGACGGTTGGGTCAACGACCGGCCGTTGCCCACGCGTTGTAAATAATCGTTAATTTTAATTGTTCTTCATTTTATTTTTTTATGTTATGGTTTTAAAATAAATAAGATACTCAAAGACTATCTAATGAAAATTCACAAAATGTATTATTTAAATGAAAACAGCACGAATTTCTCTTTTGTCATTTTTGTCATGTTTATAACATTTGACCTGACCAGCCCTTAAAGTTTCTTGCAGTTTCTAGCAGTCGCCTTATACAGCTTGTATCAAGCGGGGCCAGCCATATTTCACGTACCTAATCACTTACTTTTAGTGAGCTGGCACACATAAAAACATTTCTTGATATCTCACGCATTGTGGAAGTACATACTTTTGAAAATAATACGAGTTTATCGACATTATGACAACACTATCAATCAGCTGATTGGAGTAATGAACTCTGTTTAGTGTTACTTCCTCCTTTGACCCTAGTATTTTTGTGCCTATTGTGCTGACTCCACCTGCTTTCAACTATTTATTTTTGATAAAGTTTAAAGGGTTCCGTGTTGTTATTATTTTCACTAAGAACATAAGTTACGACTACCTACTTTTATTAGTTAGAAAAGAAAATTGAGACGTTCATTTAGTCAATTATTCTCTGTTCTTACCACCAGGTCAGGTCAAGAATGTGTTATCTATCAGGTAAGTACTTTTGACGGTTAATTAGTATGGAGGTACGAATCCAAAACATTTATGATTTTTAGAAAATTAAATGTACTTAAATGTAAAGAGTCGTCTGAGTATTGTTCATGAATTGAAAGGCTACGAACGCACGAGAAATGTCTTACTTCGCATAGCATTTCTACTTTGCTTAGACCGCGATTTTCTAAGCGACACATAGACGCTGTGACTGCTGTCTCTTTCCGATTCTATGAATATGAAAGAGACAGAGTCAATTCTCAGCGCTGCGGCAGCCGCTACTACCAAGGCTTTAACTTAGAGAATCGCACTGCTGATCAATAACTAAAGCAGTATTGTTCTGAGGCTTAGACAAGTAAATGTTTGTGAATACGGTTTTCATTCAGCACTGTACCAAACTCACCCGTTTACACGCAGTTAAAAATAACAAAACAGAAAAATCTGTCACCATGTGAGTTTTCATTGTAACTTTTGTGTCGACTATAAAAAACAGAAAATAATAATGTTAATAATTTGAACAGTGATAAAAAAGACTTAACTAATTTAAAAATATTGCTTGTTTTGGTAACTCAAAGTCTAATTTACGAGCCCTAAAAAGTATGGGCGGTATTAACATAGTGGCGGTATTGGTACTATAAGTCACTCCTGGTATGGGTGGAGTCACAAGAAAGCGTGCGCGTGCGTCTTTCTTCTTAATGGGTTCTGTAGCTCATTTTATTTTTCTAACCGCTTTGGTTGACCCGGTATAAATGAATTTCATTCATTTATACCGGGTCAACATTCCTGAAATCCTACCTAGTATGATACAACATAGTTAAACTTTACTAACTAACTAAGTTTAACTATGTTGTATCACACATAGTTTCAATACTTAACACATTCGTTTTTGTTTACAATAATAATGTTAATAAAAATAACATTTTTAAACATTTGTGACATCATTACTAAATAAAACTTACGTGTGATGGAAGATTTTATCACTAATTGACTAAATTAATAGCAACAAACCTAAAAATAATACGCAGCGCTTAAGCCAGTTTACATTTTGGTAGTATCTTGTAATAATAAATAATAAATAAACTTCCCTACACTCACACCAATTATCTAGCCCAAGAGAAGCTTCGTTATGAAACTCGTTAAAATGGTTACTAGACAACGGATAAACATACTTAAAGTACTTAAATACATACTTATTATACATAGAAAACACCCAGACCCGAGACAATTTAGAAAAACAATAATTTCTAAATTGACCCGACCGGGGATCGAACCCGCGACCTCAGAGATAGCGACACCATGAAAACCGGCGTACAAACCACTCGACCAAGGAGGTCGTAATGAATTGATGAATAACTTAACTAATTTAAAAATATTGCTAGTTATCGTAACTTAAGTCTAAATTTTGAACCCTTTTGAAGTTAATACCGCCCATAACCCTAGTAGTTTTTACTACTAGGGTTATGGGCGGTATTAACTTCTAGAACCCCAAGCGGTCGCATGAGACCGCAGTTGACAGTGCGGGCATTACTGTGCCTTTGTGGGAGCGGGCGAACTACACATTTCCGAATTCTAAGTACCAGGGGTAGGCGGCACACCTCCGACATAGCAACGCCCAACGGTACGGTAGGTTTGTTTTCATGTTGTTGTTGTTTTCATGCCTACAATTTTTTCGCAATCGTTTGTGAAAGCTTGCAGAGTGCATACCTAATTTTAGTTATTTTTTTGCTGTTTGGTTTCGATTCGACTACCTATTAAATTAATATGGCATTTCTAAGTAATCAGGAGTATTACGAAATGATTCTTTGTGTCGGCTAATACAGCTAATGGCAGTCTCCGTGGTGCTCGTGCACTGTACAGCGAGAGATTCATCGACGGCAGACCAGAAGCTGAGCAGCGACGCTTGCCATCGGCGGATTGCTTTCGACGAATGGTTTTGCGTCCCCAGCAGACTGGATCCTTTCGTGGGACGAGTCCGGAGGTCCAGCCAAATAGGCGGGACCCGGGTTTTGAGGAGGCTGTGTTGGAGCACTTTCAAGAAAACCCAAGGACCAGTACACGTCGAGCTGCAGCTGTTTTCAACGTGGCTCACATGAAAGTTTGGCGTGTGCTCCGAGATGACGGCCAGCATCCGTATCATTTTGGCGAACCCAAGAACTCACGCCTACGGACTTCGTACCGCGTCGTGGATTTTGTCAGTGGTACTGCAACAAAGTTATGACGGTTCCTGGTTTTACTTCAACTGTACTGTGGACGGATGAAGCAGCCTTCACTAAGGGCGGGATAAGCAATATCCACAATGAGCATGTGTGGTCACACACGAATCCACATGCGTCAACAGAGTCCAGTTTCCAGCGCAGAAGAGTCTGTTTTGCGTCGGGCGCAAACTTGCATCCTGCGGCATTTTGAGCCATTTTCGTAAACTGTTTTTTGTGAAGTGCAGTGGACTACACGTGCTTCGCTTTACCTCTCAAGCGCCAAGCGGCAAAAAGTGAATCTTTGTGTGTTGTTTTTATAATTTATCTAATGTAAGTACTGTTTTTTATTAGAAAATTATTATTCTGACTAATGATCAGTAGGTAAAAAGTTGTAAGAAATACATCGAAATACGAGTAAAATAATACGTGGTGGAATCCGTTAGCATGTTTCCAATTTCCGTCTATTCTTCAGTCTATCCTCTTTATATCAGAAGGATCGTGTCTGATATCTGGTTGGGGTAAGTAGTTAGTTATGCACAACAGTTGCGCCAGTTCTTCTTCACAGCTAAAAGACGTCCTGCGTGGTCGGGCACCTATTATTGGTCTAAAAATTGTCAACTAACTTGCTTTGATTATTGTAATAAATAAATTATTAATTTTATTGTTTTTTATTGAAAATAAAACAAAATATTAAATGATGTCGTATTTTTATTTACTCATACTAAATATCTGACAAAAAGAACAACAACAACAAGGACAACAAAACTGTTCTAATCATCACTTTATTAATCAACTAAAAAAAATTTAAAAAATTATGACGCACCTGCTGTCATTATTTTTTGACATTTCGATTCCAAGACTGAGAGGTGTTGATTTTAGTTATTTCAAAAATAAGTCATTGTAATCTAGGACTTAGGGTACCTAGTTCTAAGTAGGCGTAGCTACCTTTAGGCCGAGTCCTGACTAGTCCTGAGTCACAGCGCATCGCGCAGGCGGATTGCGGAGCGTAGAAATAAAGTAGGTATGTAGGTAAGTAAGCGCCCGCTTACAGTTGAGACAAGTTCTTACCTTTGACTATATACATGTCTAGACGGAGTATCGCGGTACAAACGCTTCTCAAAATCCGTCCGGTTTTTGTATTGAATTTGAAGTGTGCGTGACAGCCGCGTATGACTGACACTAGTGCGAATGGTTGCCAGCGAATGCCTAATTTCCAATAAAGTAGGGAAAAAATATTTATGCACAATACAATTTTAAAATGATTCATAGTATAACATAACTTTTTAAATTAGGTATGTCTATCGTATATGTAGGTATAACGCATAAAAGAAGCTGGTGTGTTTAGAAGAAATGGATGATTGAAGGCGAGGGCGAGTACAATAAAATAATTAGCGATATATACGTTACACTAGATAGGCCCCTCCGAACACGCACTATGTTCCACTCATCTGCGGAGTCGACTCGGCACCTTGCTTTAGTGTGACTTTGACATTCACACGGCTTGCGCGCGTGCGGAGCGACGAAAACAAGTCTTTATTTCATGACAAAGTGTACTCCTAGACGTTTACCACAACTCAGCTGTCAAGTAAGTGAAATTAATTGTTATTCAATTCATTATTAGGTAGTTATATCGTATTTAATAGATTCTAAAAGATATTTTTTATTTCTGTGCCACGGCTTCTACAATCATAGACTAAAAACCTACAGATGTTCCCATACAAAACCGATTGTAGGTAAAATATGTGACTGAGGAGCACTGACTTATAGCGTTGTTTTAAAAAATATTTTAAGTTGTTTTAATTGCTTTTCAACCAGATTGATATTTTGAGTTTTTTTTTTGTCTTTGTGTTATCTACGTCATGACAAGAAGATCGGGAGCGCTAACTCCACGGTGATTTTATAGTTGAAGTATGGGCGATCTGTCATATTCCAGTGCTGTTAGTACTAAAAGTCAATTTGGGACCGCCAAGATGACAAAGTATTGTAGGCACAAAAGTTGTGTACCCTCTGTAGTGGACAATCTATTTGGGACGCCATCTTGACACGCCCTACGAATTGGAACAAATGGTTTCTATGGACGTTCTTGTCTATCTCTTTAGGTCAATGAAAATAATGCGCTTATGGAAGCCCGCGTGCGTGTGATATGTTTGTAATAGGGACGAAATAGAAGCAACAGGCAGGATGAATTACATTTAATACTTAATCAAAATAGATTTTTTAATTAGAAATTTGAATATTTTAAATTAAAATCAAAACAATTAATGGCGTTATCTTTGTATTTGTTTCTTAAATAACTTTAGTTTGAATGTTACATCATTTTTCATGTTCTCTAATTACTTATTATCTTGAAACCTTATACTCGTAGTTTAATATTTCGACAACGACTTCTTTCTACCGGATCAGTTGAAAATCTGAAAATTAAAATGTTTGCTATGTAGTCGAACAGTTGTAAAGGTTACATAATGTGATGACTGCTCATCAATATCCGTGTCATCAATAGTTTACATGGGCACAAACAAACACCCGCCTTTTCTCAAACATCGTCATCATTATCATCAGCCTATAAACGTCCTACTGCTGGGCGCAGGCTTCCCACGTGGAGATAGCACGTGGGGATATTGGGCCATAACCCACCACGCGGGCCCAATTCGTTTTGGGGGTTTTTATCAACTGTCATCTTACGACAACAAACGGGACCAACGGCTTAACGTGCCTTTCGAAGCACGGAGGAGCTCGAGATGTTTTAAATTTGGTCACCCATCCAGTAACTCGGCATTGCGAAAGTTGCAAGATCGCAAGCCGAACGTGCTAGCCGATGCACCATCGAGCTCTGAAGCATACATACTACCATCCCCTACATACATATACTTAAACACACACTTCTTACATAAATACTTACGTACATTCCATTTCAAACATAATATTTTTTTTATTCATTTCAAATATCGATACTATACCACAATAACAATTTATAATAATAGTATTATAAAATATTACAGTAGGTATTATATTTTTTCTTGTTTTAGAACGGAACCTATACTCCAGCCAAATTAGATGACGAATGTTTGTAAACAGATTACTGTTATACCTAGTTGCAGTAGGATTTTTCTTTTTCTTGAGATACATTCACAAGAAAACAGTTAAATTGTGTCTTTTTTTTTAAAACCAGTAAAAATCCTGGTGAAACTAGACACTTGCACAAATGACAGTAATATGTTTACAAACATTCGGCATCGAATAGGAACCGTGACATTTATTCACGCTCTTATAAATCAGACAACAGTTTTAAAAAAAAAAAAACTTTGAAAGTGTTCCAATAATAATTATATTTAATGTATTTACTTTATTTACAACAAGACCATGTATAAATACTAACTTACAAGACTGAGTATTTTTTTTCATACTTATTATATTTAAACCTCCTTTTATATTCTGCCACCAATAATGGGAATTCTACATTTTGATAACAGCAACACTACACATACATGGCCGTTATTATTGTTAAACTTTAAATTTACATTCAAATTTATCGATACTTACAGATGAAACGTAACTTTCCTTTTCGAAAAGATTTTTCCTTTGTAGTTTCGACAGAATTTCACTGAGCAAACGGTCATATTGAGAACAATTTCACCGAAACGCGAGAGGTAAATACTGCTTGACGGCACAATGACACTGACCGAAAGGATTGCGCGATAGGCCAATATTGGCCTATAAATTTTTCTACGTTTTTTTCGGCCAGGGTCTATCTAGACATGTTGTTTGATATAGAGAGTCTACATCAACTGACTTCCCTAATAGCGATTCTCTGCTACCAGAGAAGGCACGGTTCAGAGGTCCTGTTCCGGTGAACCTGTAGACCGCACCCTCTCGACTTAAAGATATACTAACTAAACTTAAATTATAATTAAACAAAACGACTTACGTACTATTCTTCCCTTGGTACACGCCGCTCAGCCCGGTGCAGTCTGCCGCGCCCAGGCCGCTGCTGTGTTGTTGAAGGTAGCTCGCCTCCCCGGCGACTGCTCTGGCTGCTGTGGTGGTGGAAAGGCCCTAAGCGTCCCGTGGCTACCCCTGAGAGCTCTCAATCCCAGACAAATACGTACCACTGATGCACAACAACACTTAGTCCACTTAGTTTAAACTTATTAAAGTTCACACTCCAACGCGAGTACACTGCGTGGGTCTCATAACCAAAGGGGTCAAAATGCCTCGTGCTTGACGACCGCCCCGAATCAAAACAATATGTGCCCCTCACAACAAATTATCAATTCAATATTTTTCTACGCGACCCCGCGATATAAAACTTTACCTAACCAAAAATCCAACGTGAGTCTGTGTCACACTGACACTGACAGTCGTCTGTCGAATATAAATTAAAACTACAAAAAAGGTTGCCAGCCGTAAGTGGCCATTTGTTCCGAACAGACCCCTGCCCCGATCGGAAGGCTCCGATCGTTAGCTCAATCCATCGGGCAAGGAGAGACAGTTGTTGCGGCTCATCGCGGAATCGAACCGCAGTCCCATACTCGCCAACAAACAACTTTACAATGCTGCCCTAGCTACAAGCAAGGAGAGCAAGTCATTCTCCTTCAACAACATAATAAATCTAATTAGCCAAATTAAAATAATATTAAATTATCTTATTTACCAAAGCTTATTTTCTAAAAATTTACAAACATCACTTAAATACACCCGTGCCCTTGCCATTTTGTGCCATTGTCGGATCGAATAAGTGAAGGTAGACCCTTACGCGACACGAAACGATCCAACGCGACGACGAAGGCCTCCGTGGACAACGAAGAAACTCCCAAGAGGACGGCCTTAGTAACCAGGCACAAAAAAAACACAAAAAAATTACCTACAACCCAAGCGTTGCGCAGTTGATCGGTTTTACCGAGAACGGTCCAGCAGAACCCGTTGCGTGAAACCCCAAAGAACGGACGAGACTGAGCGACTCGGTCCGAAGGCAGACCCCCCGTCTGCGGCTGCACGGGTGAAGACGTCCACTGTGACAAAATAAATACCGAAAGAGCACTACACAAATAAAGCTCTTTGGACACACAATATTCAAAATTACAAATTAGGTTACCTAGTAACACATCCAACAGACGTCAACCGTGACATACTGGCCTATTGAAAGGCTTCACAATCCTCATGGGCATGGGCTACCATGTAGACCATGGGAGTTTTCTCAATTTCCCAAACTTGTGCATAGTTATGGAAATGGTACACAAACGCAATGACTCTAGACTATGCGGAGTCGAGACGTCAAACTGTGTACATAATAGAAACAAGCCAAAATAGTTGGCACTGCCAGCAGTGTAGAGCGACCCAGAGCTATCTGGGTGCCTAGTAGGACCCGTCCTAGTACACCCGAGCCCAAGAGTAGGTCAATTGGGCCAGGTGACAAAGTGTGGGTCTGCCCGATCTAGACCAATGTCTGTGCCGTTATCCCTGCGGGCGAATTTCATTACCGTTTCCGAAATTGACATTCTCACACAGATGCATGTACCGAGAGGGTGACTTGTGTTAGCCCCGTCAAACTCCCGGTAAACATGCCACCAAACTGTAGTGTGTGTACAGTATAGCCGGCACGCACACATCTCTTAACACTATATATACTCTAATTACCAATATTAAAGAGGATTAAGATCACAGTCAGTCTTATTATTTACGTTGCGCCGAACCTAATATTGCATGGCGATCCTGCCAGTGCTGCCCATCGGCGGCGCTGGGCAGATAGTTAGGAATAGACTACATTATAATAATATGTGAAGTGAAAATTTGACTATTCAATAAATCAGATAAAAAAAAAACAATAAGTGAGCGTGTGAATTGTGGACTAGCAAACAATGACTTCATATAGGATTGGGCTTTATAATAATATAAAAGCGATTAATAAAATAAAACTCTTCAAAAATGTAAAGAAAATTCGTGTTTGTTGTGTGGTGTCGTTATTCTTCGAAGTTGTTGGCGAAGAAGATTTAGTACCCAATGATGGAGAAAATAACAAAACTTTGGCAAAAATACAATTATACTGATGGTTGCTGCAAGTGCAAGTTGGTTGCTGATGTGATGGTAGCGATGGTAAAAAGCTGGGTGCCGGGAGATGTAGGAGTCGGAAGTTTCTAAAATAATAGAAACTTTACTCAATTGAAGCAATAATGATCAATTCTAACACAAAATTAATTACCAAAACACTTTTTTTCTCTTTACATAATTTACATTTTATTACCAAACAGCACTTTAAACCAAAAACTAATTGAATTTATTATAATAATTTTATACAAGATTTTAAACAAAGAAAACAATTTTACCATTTTGATGAATTTAAAGTTACGTGATACGATCCATTTCAGAAAATAACACGTTTCAATTTGGCTGGAACATCTGCTGGCTGCGCAACTTCCGACTCCTACATCTCCCGGCACCCAGCTTTTTACCATCGCCACCATCACATCAGCAACCAACTTGCACTTGCAGCAACCATCAGTATAATTGTATTTTTGCCAAAGTTTTGTTATTTTCTCCATCATTGGGTACTAAATCTTCTTCGCCAACAACTTCGAAGAATAACGACACCACACAACAAACACGAATTTTCTTTACATTTTTGAAGAGTTTTATTTTATTAATCGCTTTTATATTATTATAAAGCCCAATCCTATATGAAGTCATTGTTTGCTAGTCCACAATTCACACGCTCACTTATTGTTTTTTTTTATCTGATTTATTGAATAGTCAAATTTTCACTTCACATATTATTATAATGTAGTCTATTCCTAACTATCTGCCCAGCGCCGCCGATGGGCAGCACTGGCAGGATCGCCATGCAATATTAGGTTCGGCGCAACGTAAATAATAAGACTGACTGTGATCTTAATCCTCTTTAATATTGGTAATTAGAGTATATATAGTGTTAAGAGATGTGTGCGTGCCGGCTATACTGTACACACACTACAGTTTGGTGGCATGTTTACCGGGAGTTTGACGGGGCTAACACAAGTCACCCTCTCGGTACATGCATCTGTGTGAGAATGTCAATTTCGGAAACGGTAATGAAATTCGCCCGCAGGGATAACGGCACAGACATTGGTCTAGATCGGGCAGACCCACACTTTGTCACCTGGCCCAATTGACCTACTCTTGGGCTCGGGTGTACTAGGACGGGTCCTACTAGGCACCCAGATAGCTCTGGGTCGCTCTACACTGCTGGCAGTGCCAACTATTTTGGCTTGTTTCTATTATGTACACAGTTTGACGTCTCGACTCCGCATAGTCTAGAGTCATTGCGTTTGTGTACCATTTCCATAACTATGCACAAGTTTGGGAAATTGAGAAAACTCCCATGGTCTACATGGTAGCCCATGCCCATGAGGATTGTGAAGCCTTTCAATAGGCCAGTATGTCACGGTTGACGTCTGTTGGATGTGTTACTAGGTAACCTAATTTGTAATTTTGAATATTGTGTGTCCAAAGAGCTTTATTTGTGTAGTGCTCTTTCGGTGTTTATTTTGTCACAGTGGACGTCTTCACCCGTGCAGCCGCAGACGGGGGGTCTGCCTTCGGACCGAGTCGCTCAGTCTCGTCCGTTCTTTGGGGTTTCACGCAACGGGTTCTGCTGGACCGTTCTCGGTAAAACCGATCAACTGCGCAACGCTTGGGTTGTAGGTAATTTTTTTGTGTTTTTTTTGTGCCTGGTTACTAAGGCCGTCCTCTTGGGAGTTTCTTCGTTGTCCACGGAGGCCTTCGTCGTCGCGTTGGATCGTTTCGTGTCGCGTAAGGGTCTACCTTCACTTATTCGATCCGACAATGGCACAAAATGGCAAGGGCACGGGTGTATTTAAGTGATGTTTGTAAATTTTTAGAAAATAAGCTTTGGTAAATAAGATAATTTAATATTATTTTAATTTGGCTAATTAGATTTATTATGTTGTTGAAGGAGAATGACTTGCTCTCCTTGCTTGTAGCTAGGGCAGCATTGTAAAGTTGTTTGTTGGCGAGTATGGGACTGCGGTTCGATTCCGCGATGAGCCGCAACAACTGTCTCTCCTTGCCCGATGGATTGAGCTAACGATCGGAGCCTTCCGATCGGGGCAGGGGTCTGTTCGGAACAAATGGCCACTTACGGCTGGCAACCTTTTTTGTAGTTTTAATTTATATTCGACAGACGACTGTCAGTGTCAGTGTGACACAGACTCACGTTGGATTTTTGGTTAGGTAAAGTTTTATATCGCGGGGTCGCGTAGAAAAATATTGAATTGATAATTTGTTGTGAGGGGCACATATTGTTTTGATTCGGGGCGGTCGTCAAGCACGAGGCATTTTGACCCCTTTGGTTATGAGACCCACGCAGTGTACTCGCGTTGGAGTGTGAACTTTAATAAGTTTAAACTAAGTGGACTAAGTGTTGTTGTGCATCAGTGGTACGTATTTGTCTGGGATTGAGAGCTCTCAGGGGTAGCCACGGGACGCTTAGGGCCTTTCCACCACCACAGCAGCCAGAGCAGTCGCCGGGGAGGCGAGCTACCTTCAACAACACAGCAGCGGCCTGGGCGCGGCAGACTGCACCGGGCTGAGCGGCGTGTACCAAGGGAAGAATAGTACGTAAGTCGTTTTGTTTAATTATAATTTAAGTTTAGTTAGTATATCTTTAAGTCGAGAGGGTGCGGTCTACAGGTTCACCGGAACAGGACCTCTGAACCGTGCCTTCTCTGGTAGCAGAGAATCGCTATTAGGGAAGTCAGTTGATGTAGACTCTCTATATCAAACAACATGTCTAGATAGACCCTGGCCGAAAAAAACGTAGAAAAATTTATAGGCCAATATTGGCCTATCGCGCAATCCTTTCGGTCAGTGTCATTGTGCCGTCTAGAAGTATTTACCTCTCGCGTTTCGGTGAAATTGTTCTCAATATGACCGTTTGCTCAGTGAAATTCTGTCGAAACTACAAAGGAAAAATCTTTTCGAAAAGGAAAGTTACGTTTCATCTGTAAGTATCGATAAATTTTAATGTAAATTTAAAGTTTAACAATAATAACGGCCATGTATGTGTAGTGTTGCTGGTATCAAAATGTAGAATTCCCATTATTGGTGGCAGAATATAAAAGGAGGTTTAAATATAATAAGTATGATAAAAAATACTCAGTCTTGTAAGTTAGTATTTATACATGGTCTTGTTGTAAATAAAGTAAATACATTAAATATAATTATTATTGGAACACTTTCAAAGTTTTTTTTTTTTTAAAACTGATGTCTGATTTATAAGAGCGTGAATAAATGTCACGGTTCCTATTCGATGCCGAATGTTTGTAAACATATTACTGTCATTTGTGCAAGTGTCTAGTTTCACCAGGATTTTTACTAACATTCACGAAGAAATTGAAACCTATTGATTCAGAATATCAACTGCGCGGGACATATTTGAAGAAAGTAGCAGAAATAAGGGATCTTGGGGTTGTTTTGGATGATAAGCTCAAGCTTACCTCCAACATTGATGCTATAGTTCAAAAATCTGCGCAAATGCTGGGCTTTTTAAAAAGACATCTGCAGGGGTTTCAAAGCAATCAAACGAAATTTCTTCTCTATAACAGTCTTGTTCGTAGTAGACTGGAGTTTGCTTCAGTTGCATGGAATCCGGTTTACGTAAATGCATCACAAAGAATAGAGTCCATTCAGCGAGCGTTTACAAGACATCTGGCGTTTATGACACCGGGAATACATCACAGGGTTCCGTATGACTTAAGATTGTCCTTTTTTGGTATGACTTCCCTCAAAAATCGTCGCACAATGTTGGATCTGCTCTTTCTTTACAAACTCCTTAACCATAAGATATCGTGTCCTGATTTGCTAGGCGCTATTAATATAAACGTTCCTCGCAAATGTCCTCGAAAACCCCTTGCTAGAACATTTGCATTGCCTCGCCATAGAACCAACTTGGGTCTCCACCATCCCATTGCTCGCATATGCACTATGTATAATGACATTAGCGCGAAATCTCCTGACTTAGATATTTTTGGTGTATCACATTCCGTTTTCAAGACTATATTGCTGAAACAGTTTCATTTAAGTTGATCCCAAGTTTACATCGAACATTATATATATTTATATTTTTTTTTTAAACCCTATATTTTTAAGTTCCAAGTTAGATTTATAATTTTCTTGCTAATGAATGCTGTGTAAGCAGATAATAGGCCTGCACATATGTAACTTCTGGCAATGCTTTAGTGATTCGATTGTAATTATGTGTTTGGCTGTATGCTTACCTTAAATAAATAAATAAAATGTTTGCCTACAATTTTTTCGCAGTTGTTTGTGAAAGCTTGCAGAGTGCATACCTACTTTTAGTTATTTTTTTGCTGTTTGGTTTCGATACGACTACCTATTAAATTAATATGGCATTTCTAAGTAATCAGGAGTATTACGAAATTATTCTTGGTGTCGGAGCAGCTAATGGCAGTCTCCGTGGTGCTCGTGAACTGTACCGCGAGAGATTCATCGACGGCAGACCAGAAGCTGAGCAGCGACGCTTGCCATCGGCGGATTGCTTTCGACGAATGGTTTTGCGTCTCCAACAGACTGGATCCTTTCGTGGAATGAGTCCGGAGGTCCAGCCAAATATGCGGGGCTCGGGTTTTGAGGAGACTGTGTTGGAGCCACTTTTGTAAACTGTTTATTGTGAAGTGCAGTGGACTACACGTGCTTCGCTTTACCTCTCAAGCCCCAAGCGGCAATAAGTGAATCTTTGTGTGCTGTTTTTATCAGATTTATCTAATGTAAGTACTGTTGTTTATTAGAAAATTATTATTCTGACTAACGATCAGTAGGTAATAAGTTGTAAGAAATACATCGAAATACGAGTAAAATAATACGTGGTGTAATCCGTGTTCAAATGCGTTTCTAAACAGGCCGCATAACATAAAACCTTTTTGTTGTTACCTTATAGTTTTTAATTCATAGTGGTTTATGGTTCTTGATTCAAAGGCTTGACACGTGTTGTCGAGGAAAAAATCTATTATTATTTTATCTTTATCTTGTTGTTCTTGTTGGTTTTTTATCGTATCATTTTTATTAAAGTATTTTTGATCTCGTCTTGAAACTAAATGTGTTTTCATTTATGGTCCTTCGAGCCGGATATTAACGACGATTTGGATTACGTGTCAGTGGCGCAAACAAGAAAGAAGTTACCTATATCTGATCACGGACCTGAAATATCTGATAGCCAAAAGTGAGCACAGGTTGTATGAACTGTAGGAGAATAAACTGTAAGTACCTTTACTAATTATACTTACCTAGAGCAGTTGACGAGTTCAAGTAAATTTAGTAACTCGAAACTAAAATGGATTCATTGATAAGAGTACAGGAAGACATAGAAAAAAAGATTCAAAGAAATTTTAACAATTTTAAAAAATCACCGAGAGAAAAATTAAATGCATCTTATATTGAAACTAGAATAGATAACATAGAAAAGCTATGGATAACTTTCAACACAACGCATCAAAAATTAATTCATGAGTTTGACTTCGAGGAATCTGTATACAATGGTAAAGATTTTTATGGTTTAGTGGAGGATTTGTATACAGATTATAAAACTGAACTTAAGGAGCGTTTAAAACAATGCAATAGCTCCCATAAACTGGATTTTATTCCGGCCTCCCATAAACGACGATGTAAGAACTGCGTCAAATATTCATTCGACCACCTTCGCCAAAAGTTTTGCAGCATCCTTTGAGTTAGTTGCCAACGCTTCAAACTGGAGACCGATGAGGTTTCGTAATTGTTGTCTGGTACCAAGAGCAACGGTTCCCCAATAAAAAAATGTCCAGGGGTAAGAGGTACTGAGTCCTGTGAGTTGACACTAATTTGGGACATTGGTCGCGAGTTGAGACATGCTTCGATTTGGCATAAAAGCGTGCTAATCTCTTCAAAAGTTAATGTATCTGTTCCTATGACGCGTTTTAGGTGGTGTTTGGTAGATTTTATTCCGGCCTCCCATATTCCACCGAAATGTGGAGCATGTGGTGGAATGAAATGCCATGTTGTACCGTTCGATGCCAAACTCTCCGCTATCTCTCTTGTTAAGGTTGACCTTTCCTGAGCCCACAGCGTCCTGAGCTCGCGAACTGATGGTGGGGCCCACTTTGCAGGCAGATCTTCGTCATATAGTCATGAGATAGAGACTGCATCCTATTTGCCTGGTGGCCGACATAATTAAAATGTACCTACAGATCAGAGTCGCGGATAGTGATGTGAACTGTCAAAGATTGATTTGGCGGAATACACCAGTCGAAAACTTTCAACATTTGCGTCTGTTGAGGGTAACATTCGGTACTGCGTCCGCTCCCTATTTGGCAGTTAGAGCTCTGCATCAAGTAGCATATGATGAAGGGAGGAATTTACCATTGGCATCAACCAGAATTTTAAACGACTTTTATATGGATGATTTATTAACAGGGTGCCAAACGATCGCAGAAGGTAAACAAATATTTGTAGAGATTAGTGACATATTAAATAAAGGAGGGTTCAAGCTACAAAAATGTTCAAGCAATAGTAAGGAGTTATTGAATAAAATAAATAACGAAAATGTAACTAAAGAAGATAATATGGAATTAAAAATAGACGAAATATTAAAAATACTGGGTCTTACCTGGAATCGACGAACTGATGGTTTTGAATACTCTGTGCAGCTACCGCCGGTCAGTGAACCTGTAACGAAAAGAAAAGTTATTAGTGATATCGCAAAACTGTTTGATCCATTGGGATGGATAGCTCCTATTATAGTCAAAGCAAAAATATTTATACAACGGCTTTGGCTTGCAGGAATTAGTTGGGATGAAGAGCTACCACCAAAGTTGTTAAGCGACTGGATTACTTACCGCGGAGATCTTGTAGCGCTTACAAAATTCCGCTTACCAAGATGGATCGGGATAAATAAGAATTACGTTACGTTTGAACTGCATGGCTTCAGTGATGCCTCCAACGATGCCTACGCGGCCGTTATTTACGCTCGCATCATAGATGAAGCTGAAAATGTACATGTTCATCTAATTACTTGTAAGACTAAAGTAGCCCCAATAAAACAAGTGTCTATTCCACGGCTGGAATTATGTGAAGCAGTACTGTTGGCTAAGTTGTTAAGAGAAGTTGCAGAAGTTTTAAAGGTACCTAAAGAAAATCTGTTTGCTTGGACTGATTCAACAGTTGTGTTGGCTTGGTTGAGTAGTCATCCAAGCCGTTGGAAAACATTTATCGCAAATCGAGTGTCAGAGATTTTAAATGTTTTGGACAGAAATCAATGGTCACATGTAGGTTCGAATGATAATCCAGCTGATTGCGCATCAAGAGGTGTCCAACCATCAGCATGTGATAAACTGGTCCAAGGTGGTTAAAGAGCTCAACTATAAATGATGTCAGAAAATTAGTTGATGACACAAATTTAGAAGAGAGATGTTTAAAAGTACATCATGCAGTGGATGAAAGTGAAAGTAGTTCGTGGACCAAGTTTTCATCGTTACGAAAGTTGCAGAGAGTAGTAGCCTACTGCAAAAGGTTCATAGAAAAAACAAAGGGATCCGTTGAAATGTTCCCAGTATGGTTAACTAATAAAGAATTAACTCACGCATTGCATATCTGTATCAGAGCATGTCAATCGGAATATTTCGTTCAAGACATCAAAGATATTAAGGTAAATAAGACTATAAATAAGAAAAGTAAACTTACCACATTGACTCCGTTTCTGGATATTGAAGACATCTTGAGGGTTGGAGGTCGCCTTGATAGAGCTGAGATTGATGTAGACAAAAAGCATCCAGTAATCTTACCTGCGAAAGCCCATTTAACGGAATTGATCATAGCTGACGCTCACGAACGAACATTGCACGGTGGTCCGCAGTTGATGATAATCTTTATACGATCTAAATATTTGATATTTGACATTAAAAATCGTACAAAAATGTTTGTCCGAAAGTGTGTTAAGTGCGTACGGTACAATGCACAGGCCAGCAATCAACTTATGGGTCAGTTGCCCCCCTCACGAGTAACACCAATTCGTTCTTTTTATCAAAGTGGCCTGGCCATTATGCCAGGCCCATTCATATTCGAACAACCAAAGGGCGGGGTCATCGATCATATAAAGGCTACATATGTTTATTTGTGTGTATGGCAACTAGGGCCATACATTTGGAAGCGGTGAGTGACCTTACATCACAAGGATTCCTTGCCGCGATTTGGCGTTTTGTTGCTAGACGAGGACATTGCGCAGATCTGTTTTGTGACAATGGTACAAATTTTGTGTGTTCAGCACGCGAGCTCAGGACGCTGTGGGCTCAGGAAAGGTCAACCTTAACAAGAGAGATAGCGGAGAGTTTGGCATCAAACGGTACAACATGGCATTTCATCCCACCACATGCTCCACATTTCGGTGGAATATGGGAGGCCGGAATAAAATCTACCAAACACTACCTAAAACGCGTCATAGGAACAGATACATTAACTTTTGAAGAGATTAGCACGCTTTTATGCCAAATCGAAGCATGTCTCAACTCGCGACCAATGTCCCAAATTAGTGTCAACTCACAGGACTCAGTACCTCTTACCCCTGGACATTTTTTGATTGGGGAACCGTTGATCTTGGTACCAGACAACAATTACGAAACCTCATCGGTCTCTAGTATGAAGCGTTGGCAACTAACTCAAAGGATGCTGCAAAACTTTAGGCGAATGTGGTCGAATGAATATTTGACGCAGTTCTTACATCGTCACAAATGGGCGTATAAAACGCCAGAACCTAACATTGGTGACGTAGTTCTCGTTAAGGAAGACGATCTTCCTCCAGCAAGATGGCTGTTAGGGGTTATCACAGATAAACACAAAGGTTTTGACAACATTACGAGAGTTGTAAGCTTAAAATGTAAAGGTGTTATAATAAAGCGACCCATCACGAAGTTGTGTGTGTTGCCGTATAATACCTAAACTTTGTAAATATTTTATTTTAAGGTTTAACTAACTATTTAGTTTAAAGATTTAGTTTGTTTAGTCTAATGCAGAAATATAATTTTGTTTGGTTTTTTTTTCATAATTTCTAGCCATTGTGAATGTTTATTATTTACATTCGAAGTTATTACAGTCCACTGTCTTTATTAAGGACGTTCACAGTGGGCGGAAGTTATGTACATTTTGTGCATGGTGGGCGGAATGTTCAAATGCGTTTCTAAACAGGCCGCATAACATAAAACCTTTTTGTTGTTACCTTATAGTTTTTAATTCATAGTGGTTTATGGTTCTTGATTCAAAGGCTTGACACGTGTTGTCAAGGAAAAAAATCTATTATTATTTTATCTTTATCTTGTTGTTCTTGTTGGTTTTTTATCGTATCATTTTTATTAAAGTATTTTTGATCTCGTCTTGAAACTTAATGTGTTTTCATTCAATCCGTTAGCATGTTTCCAATTTCAATATTTGTTTTGTTTACTGTTACATTGATAACTTTGTTATTTTTAATGTTTTGAACAGTTTTTAGCTTGACAATTTTTTTTTATCGACTGACCGTGAGTGAGTAAATTTCTCCAATGAATATTGATCCTTAGTACCTAACAATAAAGTTCAAAATTGATTGTACCGGCCGGTCAAGAACTGACGAGCCAGAGTGACGCCAGTGAGTGGGGAAATCTTGTTGGCGTAAAACCATTTGGAGTGACGCTACAGTTTTAGGCTGATTTCACAGTCACGCGTTTGATTGATCAGCGCCGGCCACACGCGCGCGCTACACTACATACCTAGTAGTTGCGCGTTTGAACTGCGTGATGATGACTATGCAACGCAACTACTATCTAGTGTAATGGGCGATTTTCTGACAGCCCAAATTAAAAAGTAAAAAGTAGTTCAAAAACACTCGATAGATGTCGTTTTATGAAAGCTGGGCTACTTATGGGTTGTAATAAATTCTATACTTTTACTTGTCTACCAAAAGAATAAAAAAATAGTATTTATTTACCTATTTATATTCAGGACATCCAGAACCTATTTCTATTTTGGAATAGAATAAATATTACGCAGCCATACACGTGCTCTTCATGAACCCGCCTTTTACTAAGCGCCATACTAATCTATGCTAAGCGCCATCTATGAAGTCATTTACGAACCAATTTCTTTTTTTTTTGATCTCGGAAAATCGCCTATTGTAAACGCGTGCGTGTGGCCGGCGCTGATCAAACGCGTGACTGTGAAATCAGCCTTACGCCAGGACTGACGCGCAAAACTGATCGTCAGTGGCCAGCTTAAGAGTAGTACGATTATCTATTCTGTGACCACACCTCAAAGTGCTTCGCTTTAGTTGTATTAAGTTATCAAAAATAAGTCATTTTAATCTAAGACCTACTCGTAGGTAAGCGTACCTATTTACTTTAGAGTCGAAACAATGTGACTGTAAAATGAAAATATTTTTATTACTTTGATAATAATTACTTAGGTAGGTAGGTACCTACATAATACAAATTATTAAATCACGAAAGTAAAATAGCTGCCTACTTAACTGTCTTTGTTTAACCCCTCAAACCCCAAGCGGTCGCATGAGACCGCACCTACAAAAACACACTTGACTTTGTACCGTGTTTTCATAGACTTACAGACTACTTTAGTATGAACAAGTTTGGTTATTTCGGTTCTGTGGTTCATCTTATGTATTGTTATCGCACAATATAGCATAGTCTATGCTCCATTCTGTCAAATTTAACGTTGACAGTTACTGTCAAAAAATTGTCAAAAAATCCAAGAGTGAGTGGTACAAATCCAACAAAAAATGCCGCCAAGCGACTGCCGACAAACAACCCAGGCGGGTTGTTTGTGTGAAAGGTGCCGCCATGGTCAAAGGTTTTTGATTTTCGCCGCCTGTCGCCGTCACAGTAAAACCTCTTGTTTGTAAAACTGTGCGCCTGGTAGGTAGGGAGCGGAGGCGTGGCTGACTAGGGCACGCAGTTTTATAAACAGGAGTTGCACTGTAGGCAGTATATCATACAGAGTTTATGACTCTGCTAGTGATGGCTTTAGCTTGTTGTGACTTTAAATTAACGACAGATTAACTTTGTTTGTAAATGCAAAAACAAATTAAATTGAGCTTATCTTACTAGGGTATATAAAGAAAGGGTCTATACTAGGGTTAATTTGAAACCCTGGATTAAGGCTGGCCCCGCTTGATACACGCTGTATGTACATTACTTGGAGAAGCTTCTGTAAAATGGAATGTAGATTATCTATATATTGTCTCTGCCCCTAGGGGTTGCCAGAGAGGAAAGTAATGTAACAGGTTAATTATTTCAAACAAAATAATTTGTATATAATAAAAAACGGATTTCACATTGCTTATCGTTGAATTTTTTCGAGTTCATGTAGTTTAATTAGTGACAGTTCTTTCAGTTTTAGGACGAGTTGTGAAAACGTCATACTTGACGTTTTGGTAGTTTGAAGGGAGAGGTCTCACAGGACAGAATGGTGATAATTTCCACATTTTAGGGAAAATTCCTAGGAAAAATAGAAGGCCATCCATTTTTAAGCCATCCGGTTTTTTGAAAGTCGCAGAAATGGCCCCATTCTCGTATTGGTCACGAAGCGAACTAGGAAAATCAGTTGCCTGAGGTAAGAATTAGTTGTAAATAAGTGTAAGTGGATTTAGAGCAGCTCTTCGAAAAGGTGTTATGAGAATATTGTAAACAATTTGTTGCTTCTTACAGGATTCCGTGCCGATTTAAAATAAGACTTGCATGCAGCCGCGTGGCTGACCACCTTACCACAGAGCCTAAGTATTTGCGTCAGGCATTTGGTTAACCAAATATCATAGTCAACTTTTTACTCTTTTTTTTTTTTATGAATCCAGACATTCGATTTTGTATGTTTTAGAATAAAATTACTCCTTAGCCATTGTAAGCCACGTGGTCTTCATATCACCCCTTAATATCAAGTCAGCTAATACTGTTCATGTCCCCGTAACAAGAACAAACTCATTGTTTAGTCGGATCTAATAGCATTGTTAAGCAATGTGTTCTAGTTAAATGTGGAAAACAATAGATTAAACAATGGTGGTTAATAGTCGTGGACTAGTGATTGAGTATAGTTGAATCACACCGCTTAGAGGCTTTTGAGACCCCAGTTGAGCAGCGAGTCCATGATTCTGATAGATTGCAGCTCAAATTTAAGATAAGGTCAGATAAGATTTATCGATACTGACCTAAGTGTGGGGAATGTAGTAATAAGGCTTCGTATTGTCAATTCCAGGTGCTTCAAGAGACGGGTATCTCGCCGCCAGAATTTAAAACAATTATTTTTTATCCATAAACATTTTTTTAAATTAAGGTTTTTGCACCTTAACTATTACTTTTTTTTTAGAATCCAACAACATCAAGCATTGGTAAACTTGTAAAACTTTGAGAATCTTCGAGTTCGACCATTGAAGTGAAATTATCTTATATCGTCGTCTCCAGATCCGGATCGAATCTACGGTCCTGGCGCCCATTATTATTTTATAATTATTTTGGTATAACCCCAGTTTTATACGGTTAATCTAGTTTAACGATTATTTTTTATATTCCGTATATTATACTTTTTTTTAAATGTTATACTTCGGACTGGCGCTATGCCATGCTTCTTGATTGCCTCGCCCCAGGAATGTGTAACGTACACCAAAAAAAGGTCCCCCGTGAAACGGCCCCGCCGAAAGTCATATTGGCAGTCGCTGAGGAGGTCGTGGGATTCAAGATAAGCCAAGTCAAGTCAAGTAAAATTATTTATTCAATGTAAACCTTTACAGGCACTTATTGACGTCAATACTAATAAAAAATAAAAGCAGTTAACTACTTGTAGTTAAGACTTAACAACTAATCTAACGAACTATAGTCTGTGCCAGACAAACGCGCATCGCTACCCCCAGTACCACTGCACGCCGAAACAGGATTGCGTCGAACCGAAATATATGCCGTGGCGATGGAATTCTGTGTAAACAAACGTATCTTGGTACGAGACAAAATGGTGGGCAAGTGTCTCTCCCCTAGTGACTTATAATTTATCGTTTTTGGGATAAAAGTTGAAGAATGATAAATCATAATGAATTAGGATAAAATGTTATACTAAAAAAAAACAACCAGTCTCAGGAAAGCTCGAAAAGGATTCAAACCCTTGACCTTTGGATTGCGGTGGACCGGCAATCCTATATCTACATAGCATTGTGAATGCAAAAAAGTTCAATAATAAAGATATCATAATGAATTGTTAACAAAACATCTCGACTGTGATTTTTGCTAAAAATTGACAATTTTGGCGTTATGGATCTCAGAAACAAAAATACTAACATATTTGACTTTTTGAATAGTGTAGAATAGCTATTGGATTAGTGCGTAGCGGCCTCGCTTTTTGTAAATTTTGCAATTATTACAAAATTGCTTCAAAATGCGATGCGCTGGCCGTCCGAACTCAGCTTAGCCTCGCAGAGAGGACATTTGTAATATTAAGCATGATTTTATTATCCTATTTCGATAAAAACGATAAATACAACTGCAAAATTGCAACAAAATGCGAAAATGGGCATTTTACGCAAAAATCACAGTTAAGATGTAATAGGCCTCCTATGTTATCACTTTAATGAATAAATGTGATTTCCAATTATCGTGTTGATATTGTGGTATTAAAAATAGGAAATAACTGAATTTTTGAAGTAGAATAAGCCTGATATGGATTCCACCACACAATGATCGGTCGTTCCCAGGGGAGCTGAGACCGATACTGAGTGTATGTTAGTGTCCGCGTTGCCACATTCACCATTTGGGTGAGTTCCTGCGATAACGTAAACTTGCACGTTTCTCGTCCAACATGGTCAGTTTTATTATACGGGAACAGCCACTCATTGGTGAGCATTAAATCCCCAAGAAAATTTAGTTCCGCTGCAGAGTACCTCTGATTGGCTAGATCTGCCGTCTCCGATAAATATTTTATAAGCCTGGTCGTCTCCTGGTCCTTGGTGTGTGAGCGGTAAACACCAACGTAGATGAATTTTTCCACTCCGGTGTTGACCAAAATCCATAAAGCAGAAAACCCTGGTTTTTCAAATCCACGGAGACCCTTACAGCAAACGTCATCGCGCAGAAACACACATACGCCGGCGTACTTCTTATACTTGTGTTCAAGGGAGTAACCCGGGTAGTTGAGGTACGACACGTCCGATGGTGTTGCTATCTGCGTCTCCGTCAAAAATAAAAAGAGCGGTTGGTCGGTTTCAAGATGGTGGTGGACCTTTTTTCTTTGTTTTAGTCGGAGAAAATGCTTCTCTGCACTGGCATGGGGCCTCGAGAGGAGCGTGAGACACCCCATGCACTGTCCGGGGCTGGAACCCATATGTCCCCACCTGCCCCCCCGTAAGGGTAACGGGTGAGTAAGGACATACAGGCCCGACCCGGTAAAAGAACCGACACCTTCCTTCAGAAGCGCAGCGCGGCGCCGCGGTACCGTGTTACTACGCCCCGCGGACGCCGCAACGCTACGGACCCAGCTTTACCTGGGTCCCCTGCCCCAGAGGAGCAGCCTGGTAGGTTCAGGCTGCTCCCAGACGGGAGGGGGGGCCGTGCAATGCGGCCTAGCGCTCCTCTACGCTAGGCCGCGGCCCACCCTAAAAGATGGTGGTGGACCTGTTCGAGATTGGAGTGCAAACCACGGATGTTAGTGAGGTGCACTTTTTTGAGAGGAAGTGCTGCCGTTGTTTAAACCTTTTTCCTTTTTCAACCGCCGTTGCCCGGGGTGGATCACTAGGAGGTAGTTATCCCCCACCCCAAAAGATTGTCTATTCTAACCAACTAACCTAATATTTAAGAAAATTTGATAATAACCTAACGAAATAGGGAAGTAAATTGAAAATTCATGTTTTTTTATTATAATGATACTGAATTTGATTTACTGTGATTTAGATTGTGTTCTTATACAATATATTACCTAGCCGTGAAACATTTTATGGTTTTATCTATTATCAAACTTACTGAATCTTGCGTTTGGGATTTTCTTCCTTTTCCCCAAGAGGAACTAAATCTTAAATGTAACAATATCCTGACGTTTAACAAATTACGATATTGCGGGTGAAAACTTATTTCAGCTCCTAGTGTTGAGGTTGTCTGTGTGGTAATTGATTTTTATGATTAAAAATCATTAGAATTATTTTAAGTTGAGACATGTTGGATTTTTTCTGTGTGTCTTACAATTTAGAATATTTACCTTTTATAGTGTTTAATTGAACAATAGACTGTGTAAGTACCTAGTCTATGATTTTTCTCGAGTGATATTATCGGTGGTTGTCATGGCCTGGTCTATTATAGTAGTAATGATTAAAATGATGCAGATAGTTTTGAAAAACAGCAGAGGAACGTTCTAGAAGGCATCAGCGGATATAAAAAGCTGATCGCCGCTCAGAAATTCCTCTCTGCTTCTCCAGACCTACCTAAACTAAAGGCCTTTACAGACGGCAGCTATAATGTAAAGATGTACCTATATTATAGCACGATACTTACGATATATATTATGGAAATCGTCAGGAGACCACACACGACACGACAGCTATAATGTATATTATACCTGTCGTGTTAAATCCCGAGATGTAAATGTACATTAATCTACATTATAGCTGCCGTGTGTGAAGGCCTTAATAGATAACGTACCTTCTTGCTGTCGATTTTTTTTATCTAAGTAAGTACGTAAGTAGTTAAAACACCGAATTTGGGTAAGTGTCTAGTCAAACAAACATACAAACATACCACTTACACTTTTGCAATACCATAGTAACTACCCACCCACCACTGCAATATTTGTATTATTAAAATTACCTATACTGTAATTAGGTACTTATTTAATTCTTTATACGCCTCGTGGCCGAGTAAACCGCTTGGTTATCCAACCTATCCATATATCTAATAGGGTTCAATTCCTAATCGTCGGGCAAAGTGTGTTTCATTTATATATTTTTCGATGCATCTAGTCACAATACACATAATAGAGGTCCGAAGTAAACTTTGCCCATTTCAAAATCCTTTGTCGCGTTTGGCTAACAAAGTTCACGCTAAGACTAAAAATGTTCTCGCTTTCAAAGTCGGTCGGACGGTCAAGTGGATTATTATTAGTAGAGTATATTAGAGAGATTATTATTAAGCAGTGCACTACGAAAGTCCACGTTCCACCAAATAACAATGCACATGTGTTTCAGCTTGACAGGTGGTGAGCCCATCGGCCGCCGCCGCTTTAAACATTTTGTATGTATGTGCAGTCTTTAGACCGTTATTCGCCTTTTACGATACCCAAGAGAATTATAATAAAAAAATATTTTTCCAAATCGGTGTATAAATGACGAAATTCTGAGAGAGTATCTCGAGTCGGCAGTATTATTTTTATGAAGAGCCGTCACCACACCACGTCTCTTTTGATGTGTCGGTTAAACGTCATAAGTTGTGGCAAAAGTTTCCGCAACATAGGTAAGTACTTACATCCCCATGCATACCCTAAAGGATTTATAGAAGGCTTTTCTTTATAACATTATGCCATAATATGTGCAATAATCTTGGTATTTAACACACATTTGCAACGCAAAGTAGGTAACAGATTTGCAACACAAAGTAGTGCAAACGAAGATGGGTAGGTACAGTCGACCAAATTGAATCATGACCCACCTTAAGGTCATTTTCCTACAGTCATTTTGATACGAGTAGGTTGAAATTCGCTTGAACATACATTACATGTAACGCATGTAACGAACCTGTTATCATTTTATAAGACACTGACAGCTGACAAGGCAAATATGAAAACCATTATGCGACGTTGCCGATTAGTGCAATTGACCATATTGTGCTGTGTTGTGCGGTGATAAGCGCTCTTGCCGTTCCGCTGTCGGTGACGGTGAGCGACTGAAACTCAGAACAATATTTAGTTATTGTTCTGAGGACTGAACAAACTAAATTATCTGAACGTCTATTCGAAAAACTACCTACATTATTTGTAAAAATTTATATGCCACAAAATCAAGCTAATTTGGGATGGTATTTTGGCAACATATTTTAGACAAATTCGTACTTGAAATTCCACTCGACACCGACAGTTCACATGTTGAACGCACGAAAGGTGTGATGTGATTCGTATCTTGAATGTTTTTGGGGTTTTTAGTACGAACGAGCCCATTGTCTGTCTTTTAAAATTCCAAAATTTCTTATATATCTGTCAAATCTCATTCAATACATTTTACTTTATTTGTTAAAGCGTAAAGACATTTACACAAACATACTCACTTTCGTAATAATAGTGTAATCGTAATAGTAGTTAGTTAGTGGCCTAGTTAGTGGGTATGAGTACGTTTAAAACGTTTTTTACCGAATATTACCGTATTTTAGCGGGGTAATTTTACCGCTTTACATCCCTAGTCTGTAACAGGCCCAGTTTCTTTATAAAATCACATTTGGAACATGTGGAGGTCACTATATAATAAAATAGAAAAGTTAAAGAATTATAAACTTTATTTTATTAATATCATCAATAGGTTTTATTAAGTTTAAAAAAATGGCATTCACTTGGTAAACTGAAAAAATAGAAAATAACTTTATAAAAACATTGTGGTTTTGATCTTCATGTTGGGTAAACCAATTGGAGACAATTCTGGCAGTATGCACTGGACAATTATCATGGACGTAGGAGAATACTGGCACTTCTTCACGCGGGTAAACTGTTCGCAAAGTCGGTAACATTGATTCTTCCAATAAATCGACATAGTTCTTAGCATTTTGACGAGGATAAATTTGAACAAGTTCGCCTACACTTCCAGCATCCATACAGGCCCACATGTTAGCTGAAATTCGGCCAGATAATTGGTTGGGCACTACGTGATCCTGTGTGTATCAAGTGTTATCGTAACGCCACAAAGTTAAGCGACCATATTGAGAAAAGCAAAACGATTTTTCGTCTGTAAAGATGGTGTTTGTCCAGTCGAAGTCTAAGTAATTACGTTCAAAATTTAATCTCGCAATTTTGTGTGCATCCGTTAAGTGAGCTTTCTTAGCATAATGCCTGTAATGCAGCCCAGTGCGGTGCAAATTATTTCTTATTGTTTGTAGACATACGTCGTAACGTGCCGCAAAATACCGGGTATCAGTAAAAGGATGTTCTTCGTAATGGTGTTGCATTTCCGTTCTCTGTTGGTTCGTGATCCGACGAACGCCATGATTATATCGTCGTCTGTCTTCAAGGGTACCTACCATCTTTAGCGTGCCTTCTGATCTAGGTTCTGACTGTGTTCCGACTTATATTTAACTCTCGTGATATTTCCCGAATGCTAGAGCCGTGTTCACTGAGCACTACTATCCGAGCTCTTTGTTCTGCCAAATTGGCCATTAAACGATTTGTTTTAATTCAATTCAATTATTGTTTCAATTTTTTCAGACAGACTACAACTTGACATCAGACGCAACGTCACTTTATTTTTAAAATTATAATACCTTTTCTCCGTAGTGAAAAGAGTTTGGATTATGTATGAATGACATCTTAATAGAAATTCAAATTAAGACTGCTTTGTCTAAAACATATCTAGTGCAGTGATAACAAAGGTTAAAATTGCATACATTTCTGACCCGTAATGACGCATTTTTATTCATATTTAAAACGTACTAAGTGCAACATGAATAAAAGCGAAGAAACCTAACTACATTTATGATTTTAAAGGAATGATCGGCGAAGTGGGTCATGATTCAGTTGGTTCGACTGTACCTACTCAATGCTAGACTCATACAATAAATAAACGACATTCCTTTTCTATTTACTTGCGCTATGCAATATATCGACTGGGTAGGTGTATACTTATAATAAATGATTAGCAGGAACATTTATTTATCGATAAAGGTAAGCTTCGTCGTAAACTACCGTGTCAAGGCAATATCATGCATCTTGAAAAACAGCGTTCCGAGAAAATCAACGTTGAAGTTTTTAAAAGTTTTTCTGTCCCTGGTCTTTCACATTAATATTTATTTAAATAGTTATGGTTAAATTATATTCTAAAATTTATCTCGAAGAAGGCTTTAATAATGTTTTTATCAATTTGTATTTTTTAAAGAAGTTATTAGGTACAGTTAAAAGACTTGGCCATTACAACCGTTTCATAGACAACCTGTAATGCGCTCTTTTGCAATCCAAGCGCCCTAAGCGCTAGTTGACGAGCCGGTTTTTTGCCGGGCCTACAGACGGTCATAAACCGGGTATACGTCCGGTCATCAGTTGGCTATGATAGACTATGAAGGTATGTTCACGAGCCGAGTACGTGTTCACGTATGACAGTCTATGAGGGTTTGTTGCGGTACCGGACGGCGTGTGTAGAAGCCACACTTCAGCCGGCTAGCCGTCATTTGCGAACCGGGCACAAACCGTGCTCGTCAACACGCGTAGCCGGCACCGACCCGACCCGGCGCCGGACCGGGTAGAAACCGGCTCGTCAACAAGTGCCCTTACGCTTTACAAACTTAACATGCGGCGGAGGGTGGCGGGCGGCGGGGTATCGCGCGGGCGCACACTGGAGCGCTCCCATAGAAACGCTTGGACACCCGTTTCTAGTTTTAGATATTTTCGCATAACTTAGTCAATACTCTATCTATAGGCATCATTTTTTTTTGCGGATATTTGTGAATGTGTGTTCTTTTAAATGCACTACACGCTAACATTTAATTTTGTTTAATTGATACCCAAAAATAATAATAAATAAATAACATATTTTTAAAATTTTCAAATTAAAAAACTAATAGATTATACTATTATTATCCCTTGCGATGTTCAAATATACAATCCAGGCACATAAGGTGTAGGATACGCGTTTTAAAAATTAGATTAAAATAGCGTCTGCAATGTTGTAGGTGCTTTTGCTATGCACAGATTTTACATAAAGTGTATAAAAAACCGCAGTAGCACAGTGTGTTGGATGTTCATTGTTTTTTTTTGTTATTCTCGTTAGTTAAATACACTGGCCTGCAAAAATAAGTACCATCACACTTTTAAAATTGCAATAACTTTTTAAATAAGTACACAAGATATACTTTCGAAACAAAAAGGACTCGAAAAAGAGTTAAATTTTGTAATACAAAAGAAAAGAAAGCTGATAAAAATTGCTATAAAACGTTTTTTTAAATCCCTTACTTCTATAGTTTAGATAAAAACTAAATTTTAAAGTGTGATACTTATTTTTGCAGGCCAGTGTATATAACATGATATACTATAGTTACATATAAATTAAAATATTTTTTACTGATTTGTATCAGAAATAACTGATTTAGGTATAAAAACGTATTTTTTTGATTAGAGAAATGCAAACATGCAAATCACTTACTATATCGCAGCTAGTAAGAGTGTTAGGATACTCCGAGATAACATACAAAACTTTTAGAATAACAGCCTGTTTGTTACCAATATGATATTTAAAAAAAAAGTATAAGTGTCGATTTGTTTTACATTAAGTTTTCCATTTTATCCGTTAAAAGTTAGGTACGTTTTTACAAGTTAATACAATACAAATGGGTTAACGATTTGCTCAAGATATGTTTAAGTTAGACAAAGTACCTTCATCATCATCATCAGCTAAGTTTGTGAAATTGCTCCGTTTTCTTAGCAGGCGTCAATTCTCGAGCATTAAAAATGCAATTTTCTAAAAAAACGCACAAAATACGCAGACTTTTTTTAAAAGTCTAATGTGTTTAATAATGAATATTATTTATTATTATTTAAATATTTAACTATGACAATATGTATTACTCTGGCATGAATCTTTTTAAACTTTTGAGTATTTCAAAACTCATATTACACACACACACTCACACACACACACTCACACACACACAAACGCGCGCACACACACATTTATCTTTACTATTTTTGTCAAAGTTATTTATTTTAATTTCCCTTTTGTCTTTGTTTTATTAAAATGTCACATACCTGTAAGCTATGACAAATTGGAAGAGCGGTGACTCCCTTATACAGGTATATTATACTTAACAGGAAAGTCACCTCAACATTGTAAACACCTAGTTTGTTAATGAAATAAAACATTTTTAATTTAATTTAATTAATGCTATAACGGGTTAACCTGTAAACCCGATTAAGTATTTGATTTACGTCCGTGTCGGTCCCTGTAACTAACATGTAGTTAAATCTTAACAACTAATCTACTCTACCTACCTAATGTTACCTGTATATTGTTACCTGTATGTTACCTACTGTTTCTGGTACCTGTGACCTGCTGTTGGTATGTGGTAGCCTTTAATGTACTATTGGTAACCGTATATACTCAACATACGTACACTACACTTTCAAAACATATACGCAACCTTCGGAATGATGCGTTGTTTGCTCTAACCGCGGTCTGTGCATCCGAACGCAATGAGTTGGACGGAATCCGTAAAGCTAAAGGCCCATTGTTTCGTTGCCGCACAAAAAAAAATGAAAAAGGCATATTCACAGTGCAACAAAAACTACAGTGTTGTTAGAACCTTTTAGTTCCTTATAATACATTGGAATAAATAAATAAATAAATACGAATATCATACTATTTTCTACTATACTATAGTACTTACCTACTTAAATTACTACAAAGATACAAAAAATATAGGATATCTCGTTAAGGAATGATTACGTACGAGTATGATAATGTCTCTTTTACTTATTTAAACCATATACTTACAATTAGTTTTATATCGTCCATAATTACACTGAAAATAAATTACTATAACCGATCCAAATGCATTCATAAGTCCGCAATGTCATATAGGTACATATATTATTTCTTTTATTTCTCGATAGGGCAGCGCTGGGATTTCGTTCAACTGATGGTAAGTGATAATAAGGCCAGATTTAGACCTTGTCAAGAAGAGGGTGAATTCGCCGCGAATCGTTCGAATATTCGCGCGTAAATCGCGCGTGAAACGCGCGATGCTTGTGGACGCAATGTATGGGCAGCCAGTACCTCGACAACGCGCGTATGTGTTCGCGCGAGACGATTCGCGGCGAATTCGCCCCTTCTGGACAAGGTCTAAGAGCGCTTTCACATATAGCTGCAGCGCTGCACGTCGAATCCCTTCACACCATAGCGGCTGTAGCGCGGCTAAGACCTTGTCCAGAAGAGGTCGAATCCGCCTTGAATTCGTCGCGGAACTCGCGCGATGCTCGTGGACGCAATGTATGGGCAGCCAGTATCTCGACAACGCGCGTATGCGTTCGCGCGAAACGATTCGCAGCATCTTCGCCCCTTCTGGACAAGGTCCGCCGTCGCTAGCGACAGCCGCGCTTCACAGTCGCGCTACAGACGCGCGTTAAACGTGGGGGTGACTAGCTCATTTTCAATATGGATTCCAACGGTATTTCTTCATTCTTCTATATTTTATTTTTTTCGGTATCAAACATGCTTAAGATTATGAGGTAGGTAATTTGCAACTTGCTACAGATGAGCTCGCAACACTGATCTAACGCCGATTACGCCGACTGATCGCATCGGCTACGCGGCGTTTCCGCCACCACAAGCTCGGAGCGCTTCTGTCGCGCGGCTGAAGCGCGACTGTCGTGCTGCAGCTGTGAAGGCTTTTAGACCTTGTCCAGAAAAGGGCGAATTCGTCGCGAAACTCGCGCGATGCTTGTAGACACGATGTATGGGCAGCCAGCCTCGACAACGCGCGTATGCGATCGCGCGAAACGATTCGCGGCGAATTCGCCTCTTCTGGACAAGGTCTTAGTGTCGAACACAACAATGGCACTCACATCGTTATTACGGCGACAGTCTTCGGTAAGATGGTGGTAACTAGCTAGCTGGACTAAGAACAGGCCCTACCAATTAATGAATTTGGGCCTCTAGGTCTGACTCCAGTCGCCTAACCTCTAAACCAAAAAGCCGGTTCAAAGCTTACTTATCTATTGGTTATCATAACAATGGCAAAACTTTTATCAAATTAACTCAATCTCCGTTATAACGAAAGTAGAGGTTGAAATGAATGGATATTCATTTGTTTCAATTAACAACCCAAATAAATAAGGCCTTTTTCATGTAATCTAATTAAATAACCTAGAAAATTAGTAATTTTAAAGGGGGTTGCCATAACAACCCTCTTTTACCTAGATAAAAGCTTTTTCCTCGAACCTCTTGCTCCATTTGTTGTTAAACAAAATGTTAGGAAGGAAATCATTCTCTACGATTTTCTTTTGTCATAATAAGACAAGCAGTGCATTGGCCAATTCACTCTCGGACAAAGAAATTAGGGTAAAATACGCCAAGGGACAGTCAGAAATTAAGCTTAATTTTTTCATTCGAGTAATAAAGCTTATTAGGCGATGGGCGGCGATGAGCTCACCACCTGTCTCGCAGAGCATATGTGCAGTCGCTATTTGTTGAAAAGTGGACTATGGCAGGGGACGCTTTTGCGGTCTTCATGGCCTAGTGTCTGACTAACCATTCGGGGATCATAGTCGTGACTATATGTATAAAGCTTAGTAAGTAGTTATGTAGGCATGTATTACCATTACAACTTGTTGCAGTAACTCATTGATAACATTACTGAAATCATCATTTGATAACTGTACACTTTGTTATGTTGGTAAGTATTTGGTTCTTCTTAATTATACTATTGTCTTCAGGTCCACATCATTTATTTGTCACACATTAGTTATTACAAACAGGTAAGAACAGCGTCCGTGATCGGCCGCTCTGAAACGAGTAATAAAATATAGCGGCTCTGTAGGGATGTACTACTACGCACAATCTATCTAGTGATGCACCTAATATACCCCTTCTTAGTTCTTATTACAATGTCAATAGCGTTTAAGTTACTACAATTTTTTATCAGTCTATTTCCTCAATCCACCTTCTAGGCGGTCTTACAACACGACCAGAACGAGTTACAGTTTCTGAACATGGGTCTTCTCGGGGTCTCGCCTCATCCCTCTCCTGCGATGAGCTGGACTGCATGGGAGGATGGTCACAGTCATTACAATTAAACTTTTGTCTCAGGTGAACCCTATTACGCCTATACCTGACGTTATTAACATCTTCTACAATATAAGACCTATTATTACCTTATCTTTGTTTTATTACTGCATGCTCCCAGTTAATTACAGGACTTCTCTTAAAATAAACATGATCTTTCGTGTGTAACAATGACAATGGCTTAATGTTTCTATTAAAGTATTTAGACTTTTGTACATCATTTTTTTATTTAGAATATTAGAAAATTTACTTGACAGGATATTTGCCTGCAATAAATCCATTGTTGTATGTGGTGATTTTAACATAGATTTACTTGCTAAGTCTGGGGATAAGGAAAACTTCATTTCATTGCTAAAATGTTATGACTTAGATTATGTTTTCAATGAGCCAACTCGAATCACACCTCAATCAGAGACATGTATTGATTATATTTTTGTAAATTGTAAAATCAAAAGTAAGGAACTGATAAATGGGGTACCCTCTGACCATAAAGCTCAAAAGATAGAGTTATTTTGCAAGGAAAAAATGTCGAAAAATAAAGTAATTACATAAAGGCCCTTAACTTGTAGTAGATCTGCAATATTTAAAAATAAAATTATTGAGAGTCTCTCGTTATTTGATTGCAATGTTAACGAACCAAATAAATATTACAATAAATTATTTGGAGTGATTACTAAAGAATTTGACAAAATATATACAAAAAAAAAGTTAATGTAAAGGAAAAGACAGTGTTTAGTGACTGGGCTATGAAAGGAATAAGAAAAAGTAGGGATTTTCTTTATGATCTGTATGACAAGAAATCTTTCAATTCTAATCCAGCTTTTCATAATTATGTTAGACAATATTCCAAAATACACACATCAAAAGTGTCTAGGGATCAAGCATTTTTATGCGGATTTCTTGAGATTGAGATGTGGCTTTGTAATAAATTTATGATTTTATACATTTATATGGATCCTTTTTGGTGCATTTCATAATTTGAAACAGGAACTTTCAATCAATTTCTAGTAAAAGATGAAAATCAGCTGTCAATATTTTCCCTATAAAAACATACAACGCATTGAAGACATTATTAGTGCTACTGTTTCCCTACTGCTGATTAAAACCAACGTTATTATGGAGCGGCGACGTCATTTAAGCAGGGAAGAAATGCTCAGAGCCGTGGGAATGATAGAAGCTGGTTCCCGGCAACGTACTGTGGCTTTAGCTCTGAATACAAGTCAGAGTGTTATCAGTCGACTTTGGACACGTTACCGAAGCACTGGTACCGTGGCTGAGCGCCATGGAGGACGGTATCGCTGCACCACACGGAGACAAGACCGATACATTCAAATCACAACTCGAAGAGCTCCAACAATAACCGCCATGATGTTAGCCGTGAGGCTTCATCACTCTTCAGGGAACTTAATTAGCGACCAAACAGTCAGAAACCGCTTGCATGAAGTGAACCTTCATTCCCGAAGACCGCTAAGGGTACCACCTATAGCAATGCACAATCGTAGGATTCGATATCAATGGGCTCTTGAACACAGAAATTGGGCAGAAGAACAATGGCGTTTCGTGTGCTTTTCTGATGAGTCTCGTTTTGGTATGAGACCGGATACAAGACGTATACGACACTGGAGAACCCCTGGACGCCAACAGCGATTAAAATCCTGCCAAGAAGTCCATCCTTATAGTGGTGGAACCATCATGGTATGGGCGGGTATTTGGATCGGCGGAAGAACTGAGTTGATTTGGATCAGAGGCAACCTCAACGCTCAAATTTATGCTGAGACGATTAATAAATAAAATAAATAAATAAATAAATCTTTCCTACAATCACACCAATTATCTAGCCCAAGAGAAGCTTCGAAGAAACTCGTTAAATGGTTACTAGATAACGGATAAACATACTTAAAATACTTAAATACATACTTATTATACATAGAAAACACCCAGACCCGAGACAATTTAGAAAACAATAATTTCTAAATTGACTCGACCGGGGTTCGAACCCGGGACCTCAGAGATGGTGACACCATGAAAACCGGTGTACAAACCACTCGACCAAGGAGGTCGTCCAATCAGACGTCATCGTTCCTCTACAAGTGCAAATCGGTCCCTTATTTCAGTTAATGCATGATAATGCACGACCGCACACCGCAAGAGTTGTAAGACAGACTCTCGCCGCAGCTAACATCAATGTCATGCCCTGGCCTGCTCAGTCGCCAGACTTGAACCCGATTGAGCATGCATGGGATATGCTACAGAGAAGAGCTCTGCCGAATATGGAGGGTATCCAGTCGCAAGAAGACCTTTTTTTGTTGTTGCAACGAACATGGGCGGCCATTCCACAGCGTGATTTGGATGAACTCATTTTGAGTATGCCAAACCGATGTTCTTGTGTTGTTAGTGTTCGCGGTAGAAACACGGATTATTAATTGTTTAAGTTACCCAATAAAATTTTAAAGAAAACTGTTATTTCAGTCTTTTTTTCGAACTTTAATGTTAGTGGTTCAAATGTCAAAAATCCCTTTATTAGGAAAATGGCAAATTTCTTTATTAATGCAAAGGTGACTTGGTTTATCGTTACTGTAGACAAACGAAAACACTTTATTTGATGAATCCTTAAAGAAAATTTTAATTAATATCAATCAGGGGAAAAGTTATTGCAAAAATATATGTTGATCCCTAGACACTTTTGATGTGTGTATTTAAAAATGTATGTTTTATTGCAAAGTCTAAATTTATTAGCAACAAAATTATAAAGTCTAAAGATAAAGTCAAGACTACTTGGAAAATTATTAATTCAGAGTCTTTTCAAAGTGAGTAAAAATGAGTCAGGCTTTCTGCTTAAGTTGAATGATGAGCTTATTAAAGATAATCTTAAAGTTGCTGACATTTTTGATTCCTTTTTTGCCAATATACCTATTGAAACAACTAGACATTTAGAATCGTCCTCTACTGTAGCACAAAGTTTATTAAAACTTAATTTTAATAAAAAGTACCGATCTTTAATTTTAGAGATATAACATATTTAGACATAATAAAAACGTACAAAAGCTTGAATAAGAAAATAATGGAAGATTTATGGGGTCTTCAGATCTCTGTGACAGTTTTGGAGCCTATTATAGAAGTAATCGCACCATTTTTAGCAGGAATATTTAATAAATGTATCGAAGTAGGTTCATTTCCAGATTTAATGAAAAATAGTAAAGTAACTCCTATTTTTAAATCAGGTGATAAATTTAACGCTGCTAACTATAGACCGGTTTCTGTTCTTACGGCACTTAGTAAAATTTTCGAATCTATAAGCAAATGAATGCACACTTTAGAATGAATAAAATTTTACACAGTGATCAGTTTGGTTTCACGAAGGGACGGTCAACTATAGATGCTGGAGCAAAACTGGTCAAACACGTACTTGACACTTGGGAATCTTCGCAGGATACAGTAGGTATTTTCTGCGACCTCTCTAAAGCCTTTGATTGTGTTGATCATTCAACTTTAGTTGGTAAATTACTTCAATATGGCGTTCGTGGTAAAGCACTAAAATTAATAAAATCTTATCTGCACAATAGAAGTCAGAAAGTAGGTATAAATAATGTAGTATCAGGAGGTTCGATAGTCAAAATGGGGGTACCCCATGGATCTATTCTCGGTCCCTTTCTGTTTCTTGTTTATCTTTCATCATCAACCTATATCAGTCCACTGCTGGACGTAGGTCTCTCCCAAGACGCGCCACTGAGCCCGGTCTTCGGCTCTTCTCATCCAGTTTTTGCCAGCTACACTCCGTAGATCGTCGCTCCATCTCGCCGGAGGGCGTCCTACACTACGCTTGCCTAAACGCGGTCTCCACTCCAGTATCCGTTTGCTCCAACGGTTGTCGGTTCTTCGGCAAACATGGCCGGCCCACTGCTACTTCAGTTTGCTAATCCTTTGAGCTATGTCGAACACCTTAGTTTTCTGACGAATAACATCATTCCGGATTCGATCTCTCAAGGAAATTCCGAGCATAGCTCTCTCCATAGCGCGCTGAGCGACTTTCAGCGTGTGGACCAGCCCCACTGTCAGCGTCCACGTTTCAGCAGCATAGGTCATAACAGGTAGGACACACTGGTTGAAAACTTTCGTTTTCAGACATTGACGGATGGAGGACGAGAAGACTTGACGAAGTTTCCCAAACGCAGCCCAGCCCAGCTGTATTCTCCGGTTTAGCTCTCTCTCGAAGTTGTGTCTACCTAACCGCAGCGTCTGCCCGAGGTAGACATACTCCTGCACAACTTCGAGAGGCATTCCGGCAACGGTGATTGGCTCTGGGGTAATACGATCATTAATCATGATCTTTGTTTTATCTAAGTTCATGCCCAGGCCAATCCGTCGTGAGGAATCAGCAAGACTGTTCAGCATCTGCTGTAAATCCTGCAACGATTCTGCCAATATGACGATATCGTCAGCAAATCGCAAGTGTGAGATATACTCGCCATTGATGTTAATGCCCATTCCATTCCAACTCAGCGTCTTAAACAGATCTTCCAGCGCGCTCGTAAACAATTTGGGAGATATGACATCTCCTTGTCTTACTCCGCGGCGCAGCTGGATAGGTTTAGACTGCTGGTTCTGGACTTGGACAGACATAGTGGCATCATCGTATAGGCATCTCAACACTTCGATGTATCGCCAATCAACCTGGCATCGCTGCAGAGATTGCAGAACAGCCCAGGTTTCAACAGAGTCAAAGGCTTTCTCATAGTCCACAAACGCTAGGCACAATGGCTGATTATACTCTTCGGACTTCTGTATAATCTGTCGCATTGTGTGAATGTGGTCTATGGTGCCAAATCCTCTGCGAAACCCAGCCTGCTCTGGGGTTTGGAACTCATCAAGTCTTCGCGCAAGACGGTTCGAAATAACTCTGGAAAACAGTTTGTAGACATGGCTCAAGAGTGAAATCGGTCTGTAGTTTTTCAATAAAGCTTTATTGCCCTTCTTGAAAAACATGATAACCACACTCTTGCTCCATGCCTTTGGAGTTCTCCCATGGTCCAGGACGGATTGAAAAACACGTTGGACCTCCCTCAGGACTGGTGAACTACCTGCCTTTAGGAGTTCCGACGTGATTCCGTCTTCCCCTGGGGCTTTTCCATTTTTTAACTGTCTCAGAGCCACTTCGATTTCGTCTAGGCTGATCTCTGGGAGATCTTCGGTGTAGTGGCGGGTTAATGTGGCTCTAACATCCTCATTACTGGATCCCGGACACGAAACTTGCGAGGCGTACAATCGGCCATAAAAGTCTTCGATCTCAGCCAGAATTTCCGGCTTGGAAACGACGGTATCACCCCTAGATGTCGTGAGCTGCGTCAGATGGCTCCTACCAAGTTGCTGCACAAACACTTTGGACCCCCGATTTTGCTCAATTGCTCGTTCAATACGAAGCGTATTGGAGCGACGGAGGTCGTAGCGTATGCGCTTAGCAATGCACTTGTTAAGAGCCGTGTGTTCTGACAGCGTAGTAGGGGTGAGTGGTGTCTGGCGTCGCTTTTCCATTAGCCGGAGAGTCTCGTCCGAGTACTTAGACTTTCTGCCCGTACGCCTTACCGAGCAAAATTTCGTGCCCTCTTCCCTGAGAATGTTTACCACATTGTGTAGGTCCTGATCTACGTCGTCGGTAGTTTCCAAGGCAGCGAATCGATTTTCGAGCTGAAGTTGGAACTTCTCTGAGTTCACAGCGGTTTGGAGTAAGTTTGGTCGGAGCTTAGACTTCATCAAGCGGACGCGTTCAAGCTTAAAATTGATATTCAGAGTGCCTCGTACCATTCGGTGATCGCTGCCGGTATTAAACCTATTGATCACTGAAACATCTCTGAATATATGCTTCTTATCCGCTATAATGAAGTCTATCTCGTTTTTCGTCACAGCGTCGGGGCTTCGCCAAGTCCACTTTCGCTGTGGACTCTTTTTGAAGAAAGAATTCATCAAAAAGAGTCCTTCCCGCTCTAGGAAGTTGACCAGCATTTGCCCCCTGTGATTCCTACTACCAAATCCGTGTGGCCCTACCGATGATTCGCTGCAAGTCTGTAATCCTACTTTGGCGTTGAAGTCCCCCATGACAATGTTAAAGTGTGCCTTAGTGGTGTTGTGTAAGGCTTTAGCAATGTCATCCAGGACAAACTCCACTTCATCATCCGAGTGTGACGAGGTCGGTGCATACACTTGAACCACCTTGAGGGAATACCTCTCGGTGAGTTTAAGTACCAGGTATGCTACCCTGTTCGACACACTGGATACTTCAGTGACGTTGTCGGCGAGGGACTTGTGGATCAGGAACCCAATGCCACCTTGGGAGATATGGTCGCCCTCGCGGTAGTACATGACATGTCCGGATTCTAGGGTTATGGTGTCCTCTCCCTCTCTTCGGACTTCACATAACCCCAGAACATGCCATTTAACCTTTTCAAGTTCTACCTCGAGTTGCGCCAGGTGTTCGTCTAGCCGTAGAGTGCGTCCGTTGTACGTAGCCAGGGTCAGTTGGGATGGGCAGCCTTCCGTAGCCCGGAGATTCTTCGCACCCCCTGTTCCGCCATTTCCATGACCGCCGCCTTGGCCAGGACTAGCGGAGCTGCCGGGAACTGGGGGCCGTCCTTTTTGTGTGCCAATCATATGGGAGGTTTTGCCCTAATCGCCACGCTGGGCTTGCGGGTTGGCGATCGCAGGGACACAGTCTGTCGCACCGCTGAGGCTGCTGCCCCTCAGCGGTCAGGGATTTGACTGTGTCTGGATGAGAAGGGTTATACCGCCGTCGACCGGTCGCCAGAGCCTCGTCGGTTACTGCAGGATGTACCGCGTGCAGGTGAGGTTGACAGTTGGAGCTAGAGGTCTTGTGTAGCTCCCTTACATCCCTGTAGCTCCCTTACATCCCTATTATCTTTATGACCTTCCATTCATGGTTAAGGAAATGTCGGAAATAGCGTTATTCGCTAACGACAGTTCTTTAATATTTTCTTTAGATAAGAAAGACCCAAAGGTTGGAGAAGGAAAAATTAACGAAGCACTTAACAGAGTATCATATCATAATGGTTTTCTGTTAATAACTTAGCACTTTATGCTAATAAAACTAAATTTCTTAAATTTTCTCCACCTAATACACGGCTCAGTCAGTTAAATATTGAATTAGATTCGGAAACGTTAGAAATCGTTAATGAAACGTCTTTTCTTGGTATTAGGATAGACTCTAAATTACAGTGGGGTTCTCATATCGAGGGTCTGGCAAAGAGGCTCAGTTCGGCTGCTTTTGCTGTTAAAAATATAAGAAACATTAAAAATCAGTCTACTGCTAGGCTGGTTTATTTTGCTTATTTCCATAGCGTTATGTCATATGGATTACTACTATGGGGAACGGCAGCAGACGTTAGTAGAATTTTAATTCTCCAGAAAAGAGCAGTTCGGTTGATATATCAGTTAAAAGCACGTGATTTGTTGAAGGAATTATTTAAAGATATAGATATCATTACTTTACCGTCCTTGTACATATTTGTAAATATTATGTACGCTCGTAAAAATCTACACCTTTATACCAGAAACAATGAGGTTCATGGATATAACACAAGGAACAGGAACAAACTGTGTGCTCCGAAGTTCAGACTTAGCAAAAGTAGTAAATCTTTTATATGCAACTCAATTCGTTTTTATAACAAAATACCCGACGACAGCACTGCATTGACAGACAACAAATTCAAAACGCACATTAAACGTGTGTTAATTGCGAAAGCTTATTATAAGATCAATGACTATGTTGCAGACAAAAATGCATGGAAATAAGTCTACTCTGTATTAGTGTTTATATTAGTATTTTTAGTCTATTATTAACTATTCTTTCATTCAATTATTATTAATTTTATTGATGCGTACAAATTGTATTTAATTATGTTTAATAAATTGTACCTACTTAATTAGATCTATGACACTGTAAAGTAACATTGTTACTTAGAGGGAGAAAAAGTAAGGCCTTCTGAGTTTCTTGCCAGCTCTTCTCGGTCGAAGGCTCTCCCAAAATCCGAACTGGTGGTAGATTGGTTAGGTAGGTAGAGTAGATTATGGTCTGTGCCAGCTAGATGTGCATGAAGGGTCATTTACCCCACTTGTACCAGTGGGGTGCTGCAGTTTAGATACGTTCGGCCGGCGTGCCTCCCAGGAAGGCCGCCTAGGCGTATGACAGTAAAGGTTGCCGCTCGGCTCGCACGCTCCACTTAAGGCTCGCTTAAGTCGCTTAAGGCTAGGTATTTCTCTCTCGCGGCTTCTCTCTCGCTCTCTCGATGGTACGATGGTATGGGACGGGTATAACAGCGAAGCGGCGCGTTTTATAGGTTTTATTGCCTATATGTATAGACTTTATAGGATTCTCTGCTAATTTATCTGCGAATTATTTGTCTTTCGTTGAGTACAAAAATTAAATGTAAAGTTTCAGTAGTTCAGTCATAATATTGAAAAAACATTACAAAAAGGGGTAACTTTGGGTTTTTTTTTTCTATCGAGTGAAGTTCATGGGATCTTGTAACTGAATGAGACTTTGAATAGATTGGATCCTTAACTAATACATACTTTTTTTTCCAGAATTTAAACCATTATTTTCTATGTCTCATCAGATGGTTTGAAGAAACTCAAAGCGCGATCTATCTAGCCTTAACTCGTAATCCCTACACGTGCGCGTAAACCCTGCGCTCCTGACGGACGTCAAATCGATATCGAGTCGGCTGTGCTTATCGGAATATGAACGCTCGGGTCACGCGATGGGTTTCGGTTTCGCGTGGGGGTCGTTGGAGGGTAGTAATATTAGTTATTCTGTGCTTGTACCAAGACGAAAAACGAAACAATTTTAAAACACACAAATTTATGCTTATTTATTTTTGACGTTTTTTTATGCTTAAGTTTTTATAAAAAAATATATTTGAATGATTAAAAATGTCAACCTTATTAGTTAGGTACTAATGTTTTCCAAAACTCATTTCAGCCGTTACTTTATTTTACTTCAAAAACTCTCCAATTTCTATTACTTACCACAATATCAATACAATAATTGGAAATCATATTTAATTTTATTCCATTAAGTAATAACTTAAGTTAACAATTCATTATGATTTATCATTTTTCACCTTTCATCCCAAAAAAACGATAAATTACCTACAAATTTTAGCCGTTTGTGTCGCTAGGGGAGAGCCACTTGCCCGCTATTTTTTCTCGTACCAGGATACGTATGTTTACACAATTCTATGACCACGGCTTATATTTCGGTTCGACGCGATTCTGTTTCGGCGTGCAGTGGTACTGGGGGTAGCGATGTGCATTTGTCTGGCACAGACTATATTAGATTAGTTGTTAAGTCTTAACTATAAGTTAGTTGACTGTATTTTTATTATTATTAGTATTGACGTCAATAAGTGCCTGTGAAGGTTTACATTGAATAAATAATTTGACTTTTGACTTTTTTGACTATCTTTGTTTAACAAAGCAATTTCAATAAATTTGGAATAGTAATCTGTCACAATTAAATAAGTTAAATTTTCAAAATACATTAAATCAATACCTACTTGTTGCCATGGATATTTGGTTATTTCAAAATTAATTAATGTTTCTTTCTGATTGCTAGGTTTGAATTTGGCACACACAAGACATTGTTCTATTCGTGGTTTTATTAAGTTTTTTATATCAACTGACATATTAGGTCAATTTAGAGATTCTTTAGCTAATTTTAAACATTTGTTTATACCTTGGTGACCTTTGTAAATTTTTTTAAGCATTTCTTTGTACATATATTGGGGGTACTATCAGTTTAGAACCTTTAAAAATTAAGTTTTTAATTACTTGAATTTCACCCTGTATTAACCTATTATTCCACCACCTTCCACACTTATTATTCCAATACGGATTAAACAATGGACTTATACTATTTTTGCTACTTGGCCATCCGTCACAATAATATTTTTTTAACAATTGCAAAGTTTCATCATTTTTGGTAGCTTGACATATTCTCTTATTATATTCTTGGCTTATTGCTAAATTAGAGTACATAAGGTTGACATGACATGACATTTCAGACTGATTTTTGGGTTCATAATTTTCCTTGATGGCTGCCTTAGACAATGTGTCTGAAATGTACATTTCTTTGCCTGGTACACGTATAACATTTAAATCATATTTTTGTAACGTTAAAATCATGCGTTGTAATCTAGACGGGACATCATGCAATGGTTTACTAAATAAATATACCAATGGTTTATGATCTGTATCTACAGTGACTCTATGACCATATATGTACATATTGGTGGGACTTTTCACATCCAAATTGTCTAGCTAACAACTCTTTTACAATTTGAGCATACCTTTCTTGCGTAAGAGACAAAGTTTTCGAACTATATGCAATATGTTTATTGCATTGCAATATCACTGCACCTAACGTTGACTTTGATGAGTCTACTGACAAAACTAATGGTTTGTGACTATAATGTGCTAAAACTGTTGACTGGGTGATATCATGTTTAAGACTGTTCAGACATTTGTCATGATTTTTATCCCATACCCAAACAGTGATTTTTTTAAAAGACTCCTTAATATTTTAGTTTTTTCTGACAAATCACGTAAGAGAGGTCCAAGATAGTTAATCATACCCAGAATTCTTTGTAATTCTTTGACATTTCTAAGTATGGGCATGTCAATAATAGCTCTGACTTTTTCTTGATCAACCCTAGCACCTTCTTTATTAAAAACTTAGCCTAGAATGCAAACTTTGAAGACTGAGATTTTACATTTTGGCTTATTAAATTTTAGGTTGACTTGACGAGCCCTTTCTATGACCTTACGTAGTCTTTCATCATGGAGTGACTGCGTGTCTCCATAGACAAGCAAATCATCTATGAAAATCAAAACTCCTTCCATGTCACCGAACAAATTCATCATGACTCTTTGAAAAATTTCTGTCGATGCATTAAATGCCATACGGTAATCTTAAATATTTGTACCTACCAAAAGGTGTCTGAAAGGTACATAAGTCTGAACTGAACTCGTCTAATCTTAGCATCCAAAAACCAGAAAATGCATCAAGATGCGAGAAATATGCTGCACCTTGAAGCTGAGACCTAATTTCATCAATTGACTTGAGTGGATAGTGTTCCCTCATTATATTTTTATTAAATTTCTAGGATCTAGACAAATTCGTAACTGACCTGATGACTGTGACCACAACAGAATTTACCCATTCTGTTGGCTTAGTTACCTTCTGAATGACCTTCATATCCCCCATGCGATCCAACTCCTCGCGTAGTTTATCCATCAGAGCAAATGGAACTTTCCTTGGAGGATCAATGCATGGTACCGCATCATACTTTAGCTTTATGCTACATACTAGAGGTAGACACCCGAGACCCTGAAATAAGTCACTATACTCTGTAATTACAATAATTTTGATTACTTATTGAATATACTCGTTTGATTATACCTAATTCTTCACAAGTTGGTAAGCCTAAAGCTTATATTTGCAATAATAAATGAACTATTTTCAATATTTCTGTTATGACTAAACTGACAGTTTAAGTGACATTGACCTGCAATGGTTTTTTTTTAACTAAAAAAAAATCTATTACATTCACACGACACATAATTAATTTATTGAACATATCTAAACTGTTAAGGTATCTATCGACATTATGAATAAGTGTTATTTATTGGATTACGTCTACTTTTATATTGTTACATGAAAAGGTGTTCTTACTAGACTCTAAGCATGCAAAAGTTTCATTTGATTTGTTTGATTCACAGACAAAGAATTTAAAATTGTTTTTATTTAACAAAGTTGATATATTACACGACTCATGACTTATTGTTTGACTAGTGTTACCCGTCTACTTTTTATTATTTTGTGGGACAGAACTCTCATCGCATTCAGCCTTTGCATTATAATCATCGAGATCTGACCGACTTACTCCTGCCTGACTGACTAATTTTTGACTCGTGTTACCTGTATGCTTCTTATTGTTTTTTAGGACAGAACTCTCATCGCATAAAGCATTTACATTGTAATCATTGAGATCTGACCGACTCACTCTTGCCTGAGCGACCGATCGATGACCTACCTTGTTGTGTAATGTGAACCTGTTGTTTGACTGACCCTTATGTGACGACGATGACAATTATAGTTATAACTTGACTGATTTAGCTTTTTGACTTGACTGACTGTGGCTGGACTGGCTACTTATAGTGCCTATAAAATAATTACTATTATTGACTGATTCAAAACTGTTCATGGAAGTAAACGACTCTAAATGCCTTACATTTTTATTTTGTAAACCAAAATTTAGCAAAATAACCAAAACAGTTACAAGACCCGCACTTTAATTCTGCAGCGGGACACTTAAAACAATGAAACTGCCCACAGCGACCACACGATGACTTTCCAGGCTGCCTGATTAGGCTTAGAGTCTTCTTGTTAGCCCATGTTGACGTCTGACCTGACCTGTTCCTTCACGGTGTTCGCTGTCGACTGGGACTGCGACCTCGCCTGGCGAACATGACATTTTCACTGATGCTTTCTTTTACCATTTTTTCGGCATCATGCTGAGAGACTATCAGTGTCTTTGCTAGCTCTCTCATCTTTTGATAAGACAGATTTTGTTCCTCCAACAATCTCTGCCTGACATGTGTATACTCCAAATTGAGGTTAGTTATAAAAATATCCCTAATGAGCGATTCTTTAATCGCGAGCGACCTCCCGAGTCGCCAGTGCATCGCTCGATCGCATCGCCCGCCATCGCTCGTTTCGTGCGCGTCACCATAGGTGTCCATGTTGTTGTATGCATCGCCGTCGCGTCGCCGTCGCTCGGCCGTCGCTAATCTTGTGTCCGCAGACTGAAACGCAACTACTATCTAGTGTAAAATAATTGCTAACGCGCGCGTGTGGCCGGCGCGCGGCGCCGATCAAACGCGTGACTATGAAATCAGCTTAAAAGGCCGGCAACGCGTCTGCGATTCCTCTGGTTTTGCGGGTGCCCATGGGTGGCGGTGATTACTCTCCATCAGGTGACCCGCCTGCTCGTTTGCCTCCTTTTTCATAAAAAAAAAACATTACATTTTAATTCATATAGATGTTATGTCGCTCCTCAATCGTGTTAATGCTGTTGAACAATCTTACAGTTTAACACGCTGATCTAGGGCCAGCCATTAGTGAATTGAAAAACCATTACAATCACCCCGTACCCTGTTGAGAATTACCAAAATTGTTCGCTCATACAAACTTTGTATTGACAATTACAAACACAACAAAGAAGAATTAGCCAAATAGATGCAGCCGTTCGGAAGTGATGCGCGAACATACAATTCTGTGCTGTTGGATGTATGTGCAGTCTTTAGTCGGTTAGTCGCCTTTTACGACACCCAAGGGAAGAGAAAGGTTGGTAGTATTTTGATGAGACCATCGCCGCTCTATGCTGTTGGATGTATGTGCAGTCTTTAATCCGTTAGTCGCCTTTTAAGATACTAAGGGAAGAAAGGGGTTTGTAGTATTATTTTGATGAGCCCATATCGCCACTCTAGGCTGTTTGATTTTGATGTATGTACAGTCTTTAGTCCGTTAGTCGCCTTTTATGACACCGAAGGGAAGAGAGAGATTGGTAGTAGGTATTATTTTGATGAGCCCATCAACGCTCTATGCTGTTGGATGTATCTGCAGTCTTTAGTTCGTTAGTCGCCTTTTACGATACCTAAGGGAAGAAAGGGAATAGTTATATTTTTGGTATAACTTCTCTTATTCTCGTATAAATTCAAGTTTAGTCGAATCCACCCTAAGTATTTGCGGAGACTTTAAAGAACAATAAAATTGATATTTGTTTAGACAATAAAGGTATTCCTACAAAACATTATTTATGTTTTGTCTCTGTTAAAAGTATTGGGGAAAGAGTGCGAGCATCTGTTTAAGACATCGACTAACTTTAGACATATTTTTCAAGTGACACCATAATATCCCCTTGTCTTTTACGAAGACTTCTAGAGATTGCTAACAATTTAATTTCCATTTATCTGGTATAACGTTTACGTATAGCTTATTTACTTTATGAATCTCACCGCGTGTCTGTCCGCAGGACTATTCTGTTCCCCTTCTTTTATGCAATTGTTATTTTTGTGTCGTCAGCAAGTCGCTGCTGAGGCGGCGGCGATCGATGTCAGCGTGCCGAGACAAAACGGCGCTGTAACAACACTTGCACCGACAAGGGTCTGACAAATTGTCCAATTTATGGACACCATCGCTAGATGTTCCTGTTAAACGCATTTGTAGTGCAAATATCGGTTTCCAATAAAGACGGGTGTGAGTTAAGTCGAAGTGTTGTTACGATTTTGATGTGTGTCAGTCATCATCATCATCATCATCTCGCTGCCCTTATTCCACTAGGTAGAGTCGGCACAACAAGTCTTTCTCTTTTCTTATTTCTCTATTAGCAAGCATTAAAAAAGAAAAAAACTTAGCAATGAGTAGTAGGCCAAAAATATGTGGACGTGGAGTATGTATTAAGGTTCCCTACAATTTTTTAAATGATCTTTGACTTTAACTTTGCTCTCACTCCTCTCTTACACTTTCTTTGGTCTACGCCTCCTCTTATTTTCATAAGAGGAGCAACTGGGCATCCATCATTGAAATATTGATTCCATATTGGGTAGCATATAAATTAAAGAGGAAACACTAAGTCAAAGTGGCATGCTAACTTCCCATACAAAACACAGAAAAACGACGTTTCGTAGTCCCCTGTTTCCTCCTTCAGAACTGGACCAATTTTTATTACTTTTTCAGCATCGGTTAAAGAAAGAGATTTTCTATGTCTGTATGTTTGATTTTTTTTAAACCAGTCACTTAATGTTTCTGAAGACGCCTTAAAACGGAGTGATTTCGCAAAATTTTGAAAGCTCCTGGTTATTAAATAAATGACTTAATGCAAAAACAAATCAAACATACAGACATAGAAAATCTCTTTCTTTAACCGATTCTGAAAAAGTAATAACAATTGGTTCAGTTATGTAGGAGGAAACAGGGGACTACGAAACGCCGTATTTCTGTGTTTTGTATGAGAATTTAGCACGCCACGTCGAAGTAGTGTTTCCTCTTCAGGCTGCATAACATTTTTGGCATTCATTCGTTAAACGTTCATTCAGAATAAATCATAGGCATACTTTATTTCCCCATAACTTCTTCTATAATAATGATAAATCAGCATCAAAGTCAAATTCATTTATTCAATTTAGGCTACAATAATTGAGCACTTATGAATGTCGCTATGCCATCGGTTCGTAAGTCCTAACTATGGGGCGGGAGCCTTGTACTGAGAAGAACCGGCAAGAAACTCAGCGAGGGCATTTCTTTTCTCTCTTTCTTTTACTGTATGTTTCTCAAATTGCAAAATAAAATAAAAATAAATTCTTAAATGCCGTCCTTATCATAGAAGGACATTTTCAATTACAAGACAACACAACACATACAAAAGAATATATTGCTCAATCTCTATATATAAAAATGAATCCCTATTTCCCTTGGTCACGCCATCACGCGTGAACGGCTGGACCGATTTCGCTAGTTCTTTGTTTTGTTGTGTTTGTTAATGTCAGGAGAAGGTTTTTATGAAAGAAAAAATTAAAATACTTGAACACTTTTTTGAGCGAGCATGCTCTCTCAAAGTGTCTCAGCGGTGGTCACACACTCGAGCAACTCCAACTAAAGCAATAAAACATTTAGACAACTTTATATGCAACACAAATTTTGAGTATTATTAATCAAATTGTTCATGCATAAATTTTTGAACAATATCGATATTAATGTTTTTATATATTGTAGCGTTTTATTAACGCTTAAATATATTTAAGTAAAATTTTTAAACACTGAAAAAAGACGACAACCTCAGGCGGGAATCGAACCACGCACCTTCCGCATTAACCACTTGGCTACCGAGGTCTGGTTTTCACCCGTCGAAATTTGTCAGTGCTTGATGCTTATGTTTTTTATTAAAAATTGCTTCATCAAATCTTAGAAGTTTGCACCTCTGAGATCCGAAAGAAATATTTCTACAAATATTTGAACATTCGGTTAAGATGAAGCTGCGTTTATAGATTAACGTTTTAATATATTTTAGCGTTTTATTAACGCTTAAATATACTTAAGTAAAATTTTTAAACACCGAAAAAAGACAACAACCTCAGGCGGGAATCGAACCACGCACCTTCCGCATTCCGGGCGGCTGCCTTAACCAGTTGGATACCGAGTAGAATAGCGATATTACTAATCATAACATAATTGGCAGTCATACATATAGAATACCATAATGTTAACATTTAGAATATCACAACTAGAGTACCTATCGTATGGTATCGTAATCGTCTACCTATCGCATGACCTACACAGGAGTAGAGCAGCGAGTATTTCTGTTGACTTAATTTAGCCGTAAAGCAATTATGTTCTTTAAATGTATCCTGATTAAAATTATGATAAAGACAATAATATACTCGTAGTAAGTCAAAATTATGCCGATAACACCATTATGGGTTTATAATACTCTGCTTATCATAATTTTGCGAATAAACTTTATGCTGAAACTGTTATGCCAAACTACATTATGACGAAAGAGATTACGCGACCGAAAGGGCTCCCGACCTCAAACCCATCGTGCCTCATACATCAAAAAATTTGCAACATTCTTTGATTGAACTGGGAATCGAGCACTCGGCAAATCTGCCATCGAGGCATTTGTGCATATATTTTTATGTAAGTATTACTATAAAAAAGACAATTAGAAACAGTCTGAATCATTTTTATATATAAAAGACATTTCTGTCTGGTATCTTATTCCTCCTGCTAATTTTACTGATAAGATGTGACTTCAGAACAGAAGAATCTCTCTTCTGTTCTGTGACTGAGCGAAACACGTCTTTTTTCGAGAGTAAAAATTACACAATGAATTATTATTTTATCAGTTATTACCTAATAAGAATCGTATCATTCATGTTATTATCTAAGATGAAATCTTCAATTAACATGATTCAATTAGCTAATACAGAAATAGCACATCCCATTCTGATAATGTACGAAATATCAGATGATTAACTGCGACAAGTGCTTTTAGGCTAGTTTCGTCCTTGTAGGGAAATTGCTATTAGCTATATTACATCGTTTAATCATACGCTGCGATGTTTCCGTAACATCTTAACAATATAGCAGTTTTAAATGTATATCTTGTCTATATATTGATAAAAATCAGGAACTTGGAATGTCTGTACACGCATCACTTGACAACGGTTGCATGTATATAACTAAGTAATTTTTTTTTTTGTGTTCATAATTGTGGGGACGAGGTTCGTGTAAAAGATTTGTATTGAAACTTCGTCTCGGTATACCGCGCCATTGTCCACGCGGACAATGCCGCGGCGGGCAGCTAGTTTATAATAAAATAAGCGGCCCATTTTTTGACAGGCAGTTTTATACAATGTGATCGAACCTGGCAGGTTACGAAACCCTAAAGTTTTATAACGGATAACATGTATTTTTTGACGTGACAACGTCTTAAATTAGGTTGCGGCTGGGAGTCACTTATGAAAAAGTGTAACGCTCGGTAACGTTACGATGAGTCACCGAACGAGAGAGAGGCCCGCCGAATGCCTTGCGTCTCTCTCCCACTCAACTATGATCGGTCTGCCGCGCGCGCAGCACTAGAGAATTTTTTAAATATAATTCTTTGTATAAATAAATGTTTTAAATTGTTACTATTATTTCATCCTTCTTCCTACTATACGAATGAATATTCACATTAAAATTATTTTACCACTCAAAGTCGTTGTCACGTAAAACTTTCGCCCGTATACCGACTTTACAGGCAACCAATTTTTTTTAGGCTGTGGATAGAGTGCCGCAAGCGGCATTCTAGTACGATCGGTTACGATGCCGTCATTAGGGCATCCTAGTACAAAGTGTAGGCAGTGAATAGAGTGCCACAAGCGGCAACATAGTACGATCGGTTACGATGCCGTAATTTGACGGCATCCTGGTACGAAGTGTATAGAGTGCCACAAGCGGCATTCTATCTCAATCGGTTCGGGAACCGTAACATACTTTTTATTTGTCGTAATGTTCAAACGACATAATATTCAAAAGATATTTTTGTACGGAGTTAGATTTCTGTTGTCTAATAAAAAAAAATAACCTAGAAATTCAAGACAATCGCTACGCTGCGCTTCGCGATTGTCTTAAATTTCTAACCTATTACGTGACCTACAGGAGTAGGGCAGCTAGTATTTCTGTTGTTTAACAAAAACTTTACGGCAGCTTAGTCGGCGTCACTATTATACCGCAAAACTTACGGTTCCTAACCGATGGAGATACAGTGCCGCTTGTGGCACTCTATACACTTCTTTTTTTTTTAACCATGTCGCGTACCGGTGAAGGAATAATACTACCACCCCTTCTCTTTTCTTCTGTGACGTAAAAGGCGGACTAACGGACTAAAGACTGCACATACATCCAACAGCTTAGAGCGGCGATGGGCTCACCACCTGTCACGCTGAACATATGTGCAGTCGCTATTTGGTGAAAAGTGGACTATGCAGGTTGGTGATTTTTAACGACTGTCATCTTACGACAACAACCGAGACAGCTTTAGAGGTGCTTTCCGAAGCACGTAGGAGCTCAAAATAGATTAATTTGGTCACCCATCCAGTATTGCGAAAGTCATTTAACTGGCAAGATCGCATACCGAACCTCCCTTCAATATATTTTTACCTGCACATAACCATAACCCTGTCGCATAACTGTGAAAGAATACTACCACCCCCTCTCTTCCCTTGGATGTCGTAAAGGCGACTATCAGACTAATCACTGCACATACATCCAACTGCATAGACTCACCACCTGTCACGCTGAACACATGTGCTGTTGCTATTTGGTGACAAATGGACTATGGCAGAGGATTGCGGTCCTCATTGCCTGTTCTCTGACTAACCCTTCGGGGATAATGGTCGTGATTATATGTATGTATGTATGTATGTACAACTGCACATGTGCTCAGCGTGATAGGTGGTGAGCCCATCGCTGCTCTATGTTGTTGGATGAATGTGCAGTCTTTAGTCTGTTAGTCGCCTTTTATGACACCCAAGGGAAGAGAGGGGGGTAGTATTCTTTCTGTGAACCGCTATACCACACTGCTCGGCATAATGCGTTAAACACTAACTAATTTGATATTGCTAGACAATTTTACAGTAACATGGCGACCGCTTACTCTATTCGGTAGCTACCACAAAATATGCAACGTGTTAATGAAATTACACAAACCCTGAAATTAGTTTGTTCAGAATCGAGAGAAGAATCGATTCCACTAATAAATTATGTGTCAGTTTTTATCAAAAACACATCGCACTCGCCAGCTTTGATTCCCCTTAATCACCAATGAGTTTTTAATTTGCAAGAAAAGTTAGAAAACAACAAAGCCAAACTATGCTTCGAAAGGCTAATGTCTTCCGAAATAATCCACGGAAACTTCTTGGCGGGAAAGTAAAGCGTCATGTCTGCAGTTTTGTTTATTATAAAAAATGTGTATTGTCGAACATTAATGTGATTTTTTTTATTAACCCACAGTGTCCCACTGCTGGGCAACGGTCTCCCCCACTTCCTTCCAGTTCTCTCTCTCTCTCCTTAGCCAGCTTTATTAATGTGAATTAATAATGGTAAATAATATAAACCGGTAAACGTGTATTAAAGGCGAATAAAAAAACAGTGTCATTTTTAAAATTCTCTTAAGTAGTCCTCGTGAGATCTCAGTAAAATCCCATCCTTACTGAAACACTGTTTGGGGGGTAAGTATATCATTTGACATTAAACATTTATATCAAATCAAATCAAAATCATTTATTCAACATAAACATTTACAGGCTATTATTGACGTCAAAAACAAAAATAACAGTTAACTAACGTGTAGTTAAATCTTAAAAGCTAATCTTACTAACTAATCCATCAACTTAACTAATCTACCACCAGTTCAGATTTTGGGAGAGCCTTTGACTGAGAAAAACTAACTATGGTCTTATCACTTTCTGTCATCTACTTGAGGCAGGTGGGATACTTAATATCGACAAGCAAAATATCAAAAATTAAAAAAAAAAAAAAAAAAAAAAATCATTTATTTCAGATAATGATGTCCATACATTTGTTAGTAACAATTGAAACTTAAACCTATGTTAGTAATTATGCTATTGTTAATACCATCTTAAAACTATGTTAGTAATTATGCTATTGTTAGTACCTTCTTAAAGCTATGTTAGTATTCAGCACATGAAGTCTGTAAAACTTCCCCAGCACTACCGGCTCCGGACTGTCAGCAATAAGCCCCAGCACAACGTTAGAGCTACCTCTTAGACGGGTTACAAGCAGGGACCGGATTACCGGTATTTTTCATATAACGTTACTAATATAACGTTAATGTAACGTTATACCCAAAATTTGTATCGTTATTAGTACCGTTAAAAATTAACGTTATTATAACGTTACCAATAGTTATTTCTCTTTTCAATTTGCGATTGCTCGCGTTTACACACTCAATATTCGTAATTCTTTCATAGCGTACTTAACAGTGTAACGTACACAGTGTGTTTTGGTTAAGTTTTGATGATAATTTTTTGTATGTCCCATACAGGGAGGGATACCGTTATTTATTTTATACCGGTAATGTACCAAAAACTTCTGTTCCGTTTTTGTTCTGTTACAAATTACCGGTATTTATAACGTTACCAATAACGTTATTATCGCGACGTTGCCATGTCGCTTACACGTGCCGCGCCACGCGGCGCGGCGCGCGGTCTCCGTTCGTGGCCAGTAAAGTACGTACCTATGGCAAGGGCAAGTTGGCAACAGTGTAGCGCCGAGTGCCGACCGACAGACTACACTTGTTTGTTTTGATTTTGTTGCGATATTACTCTAGCGCTCTAAGTTATTAAACGTATTATTTATTACTTGTGCATTGTACAATAATGGGACGTAAAAAAGAAAATAAGGTGTACAAATACTTAATTCAAAGTGCTCTATGTAATAGAACATTAAATGTAAATATTTTCATTTCTAGTTACTTGTTATCGAATCTTTTGTCATTACCTTAACTACCTATTTATTACCTACATATTTGCGTATTGGTTATGAGCTGTAGTTGGGCGTTTTCGCGCGAAGATGTCCCGGTTTCAAAGTGGATGTCATTTTAGTTTAGTTTATAAAATTATGTTATTTAGATGTAAGAATATTCCTTATATTTCAAGCTACCGATTGAACATAAAAGTTTCTTAGAAAAAACATAAGAAACGTGTGAAAAACGGATTCAAATTTGGTACAACACCATTTTGACTTCCACTTTGTAACCATACTGTTTTCTAATTAACAAGAAAACTATAGTGTTGAGATTTGCATTTTTACTGCATTACATTAGTTACGCATAGCTTGATATATTATATTTAATATTTTGTTAAAAAACTATGATGAAAATGGCTGAATCAGCTGAATTGTTAAAAATAAAGTAATGTAAAATTGTTAACAATTCAGCTGATTCAGCCATTTTTTGAGTCGGTGCCAGCCAAGGTAATCATATACATTAAAAGACATACCATATTATTATTATATTAGCCCTTATTGTCCCATTGCTGGGCAAAGGCCTCCCCCTCCCCCCCCCCCCTTCCAGTATTTGCGGTCTTTTGCGTGTGTTGACCAATCCTTCGCGTAAGCATCAAGCTTATCTCTCCACCTCCGTCTGGGTCGACCTTGCTGCCGTTTAAGCCCATTGTCGTTTTTATTTGTAAATATGTTTAATTAGCCTTTAACAGTTCATTAGTAAATAGATTTTATTAGGTATTGCTACATTGTCGTATTAAGCTGGCACCGACTCCAAAATATTTTTTAAGATTATAAAATTGAGTAAAATAAACGTTAATATTGCAAGTAAATTAAACAAACTAAACTACGCAATTATTTTTTACGTTTTAGTGCATTTATTTCAGTTGAATTTTTTGGAGTCAGTTTTTTTTGTAAAATTTTTTGTTTATTTGTCGCATTTTGGTGAATCATTCCGATCTATTTATCGAAAGCGAATATTGGTAAACCTACAAAACGCGCTACTTGTAAACGCGCTACGCGCTACGTTTAAATGCGACAAGCGAAGAAATCGAGAAACACCTATCACAAAGTAGGAAATCAACATCCAAAACAGACGGTAAGTTCCCGGATTTACTCGTGAACGCTGTATAGACCCTCCTACGATGATGACTTGCGAGTTACTTAGGTTCACCGTTAGGCAAACTAGAGGGACGTTTTTGACTTGCTCCAGTCGTAGATCGTAACAAAGTCACCATTGATCTGCTCAATCGCTTCTGAGAGGTTCTCAGCCGAGGCCTGAAACTAAATTTGTAAGTCATCGGCATAAAGATGTTAAGAAGAATTTAGACAAGAAGTGACAGAAATAATAGTGTGAATAGTGTATTTTAAAATCCTGATAGAAATGTTTTGGAAGGAGTGATAAAGAGTGGCCTATGTCACTATTGTTCTTCAGCTATCTATGTGCAAAATCAGGTCGATGCGCAAGTGAGAGACGGACAAACAAACAAACACGCTTTCGCATTTACAATATTAGTTAGGAAGGATTTATTGCCGGAGTGGATCTCATTTGACCTATGGCTGAAAATACCATAATCGCTATAGGATTCCACAATCAGAACTGAGTTCCGGTACCTGCCTTCTTTTAATTCGTCATAGTCGCTTAACTATCTTAATCGAGATATCTTATCGCCACCCGTGAAATAAATATTATTGAGGAGTTCCAATGACATTCTGTGGTCTTCTTCATCAGTTCTATATATCTTGGATATAAATATATATCCTTTCAAATAAAAAAAGAATTTTCTAAATCGGTGCATAAATGACTGAGTTCTAAGGTAACAAACATAAAAAACATACAGCCAAATTGAGAACCTCCTCCTTTTTTGAAGTCGGTTAAAAATAAAGTAATGTAAAATTGTAAATATGATTAATAAAACTAAATCAGTACTTATACCCACTGACACCACACACATCACCGAGACAAAGTAGGTGTGCAAAGCCAAATGCATGAAATTAAAACAATTGTCTTTTACAACGGGTCTGGTACCTTATCCCGAATGACAAATGCCCGAATAACAAATGCCCGAACACTAAGGCCCGAAGAATCAATTGCTCGAACGCTTAAAATCTCGATGGTTCATATGCCCGAAAACTCAAAAGCCCGAAACACTAATGCCCGAACACTATTCGCCGAAGAATCATTAGCCCTAATGCTTAAAATCCCGATCGTTCATAAGCCGAAAAACTCTTTAAATAGATAATATCAAAATAAACGACACAGTAGCTTGTTTCTTTTGGTGAACTGTGGACATTCCGGGCGCTGGCCTTTAAAATGTCTCTAAACACATTTTTGGGATTTCTGGGCGTGAGCTGTATGTATATAAATATGTACGTAGGTAACAAAATAAATACAAATTATTTTTCTTTGAAATCAGTATTATTTAATGTACAGTCGGCGGCAGATCAACCTACCCAAATCTGTCAAATTTCTCCAATGAATATTGATACTTATAACCAAATACTAAAGTCCAAAATTGATTGTAGAAATTTGACAGTTTAGGGTAGGTTGGTAGCCGTGTGTACGGTGGTACAAGTCCGACTCGCACGCACAAATATTGTCCTTTACGTAAGGTACCTACAGATAATTCAATTGGCATTAGTCTACAATTTTTAATTGCCTACAAATATTTTTTTTTTCTAAATGATATTGAATTGTTTAATGTTCAATAGAAAATTAAGAAAATATACTGATTTCAAAGAATAATTTGTATTTATTTTGTCACCTACGTACCTACATACTTTTAGACATACAGCTCAATACCATAAATCCCAAAAATGTGCTCAGAGACATTTTAAAGGCCAGCCCCCAGCATGTCCACATTTCACCAAAACTAACAAGCTACTGTATCGTTTATTTTGATATTATCTATTTAAAGAGTTTTCGGGCTTATGAACGATCGGGATTTTAAGCATTAGGGCTAATGATTCTTCGGCGAATAGTGTTCGGGCATTTGTGTTTCGGGCTTTTGAGTTTTCGGGCATAAGAACCATCGAGATTTTAAGCGTTCGAGCAAGTGATTCTTCGGGCCTTAGTGTTCGGGGATTTGTTATTCGGGCTTTTGTCATTCGGGATTAGGTACCAGACCCTTTTACAACACCAACTGTTATTATATTTACAGTACCTGGTTTGCGAAACATTTATTTTTAAAATAAAATACAACATGTGAATTCGACTTTATGTTTGCACTTTGTAACTTCTATTCCATCCAGAGGTTCCATCCTATATGTAACCAAACAAAGTGGAAGTAACGCTCCTCCATTTCGGCCGGTAATAACTGTAATATCTCGTAAAGTGTGAACCCAATGGTTTTAAATGTATTATGTATGCATTGTAGTTTAGTCAAACTTGCCTTTCAAAATAGGCCTTAACAGCAATTCCTTGAATAACTTTTATTTTAACGGTTACAAAGCAAAGCCAACTTTTTGTACCTCTCTCAACGACGAGTTAGAACCTGAACCGACAAAACATGATTCTTGTCAATCCAAGTAAAATGTGTTTGCCGGAATTGATTTAGTTTTACTAAACCGTAAAAATTGACATTCATTGGTATTTTTTATACAATTTCTTTGCAAAAAGGCGGTTACAAAATTGAATTCCATGTCAGCACCAAAATCCGAGTAATTAAATGAGTTTTATAAATAATGTACTTGTATTTTCAATAATTTACACTCCATTTCTTAAAATTCATTATTATATGCATCAAGTAAAATACTTCGCGACTGCATAGAGCTAACAATAAATGAACAATAATGTTCTAAACTTCATCTAGTCAGTATGGGACATGCAAAATTATCATCATTTTAAGTTAAAAAACTTAACCAAAACACACTGTGTACCTTACACTGTTAAGTACGCTATGAAAGAATTACGAATATTGAGTGTGTAAACGCGAGCAATCGCAAATTGAAAAGAGAAAGAACTATTGGTAACGTTATAATAACGTTAATTTTTAACGGTACTAAGAACGATACAAATTTTGGGTATAACGTTACATTAACGTTATATTAGTAACGTTATATGAAAAATACCGGTAATCTGGTCCCTGGTCCCATACTGACTAGATGAAGTTTAGAACATTATTGTTCATTTATTGTTAGCTCTATGCAGTCGCGAAGTATTTTACTTGATGCATATAATAATGAATTTTAAGAAATGGAGTGTAAATTATTGAAAATACTAGTACATTATTTTTAAAACTCATTTAATTACTCTTGTCGGATTTTGGTGCTGACATGGAATTCAATTTCGTAACCGCCTTTTTGCAAAGAAATTGTATAAAAACTACCAATGAATGTCACTTTTTACGGTTTAGTAAAACTAAATCAATTCCGGCGAAAATATTTTACTTGGATTGGCAAGAATCATGTTTTGTCGGTTCAGGTTTCGTTGAGAGAGGTACAAAAAGTTGGCTTTGCTTTGTAACCGTTTAAATAAATGTTATTCAAGGAATTGCTGTTAAGGCCTATTTTGAAAGGCAAGTTTGATTATACTACAATGCATACAAATACATTTAAAACCATTGTGTTCACACTTTACGAGATATAACAGTTTTTAGCGGCCGAAATGGAGGAGCGTTACTTCCACTTTGTTTGGTTACATATAGGATGGAACCTCTTTATGGAATAGAAGTTACAAAGTGGAAACATAAAGTCGAATCCACATGTTGTATTTTATTTTAAAAATAAATGTTTCGCAAACCAGGTACTGTAAATATAATAACAGTTTGTGTTGTAAAAGACAATTGTTTTAATTTCATGCTTTGCACACCTACTTTGTCTCGGTGATGTGTGTGGTGTCAGTGGGTATAAGTACTAATTTAGTTTCATTAATCATACTTACACTTTTAAGTGGCCTTACTTTACAATTTTACATTACTTTATTTTTAACCGACTTCAAAAAAGGAGGAGGTTCTCAATTCGGTTGTATGTTTTTTTTATGTTTGTTACCTTAGAACCAACTCAGTCATTTATACACCGATTTAGAAAATTCTTTTTTTATTTGAAAGGATATACTTCCAGATTGGTTCCATTTTATCAAAATCCAGTTCTGATGATGGAATCCTCAGGAATTGAGGGAACTCCTCAAATATTGTAGGCATACCTATAGCGATTTTGATATTTTCAGCAATAAGTCAAGAATTTGCATTCAGAAAGTATCATTTGATGAAGTAGAACTGATGAAGAAAACCACAGAATGTCATTGGAACTCCTCAATTATAAGTATTTCACGGGTGGCGATAAGATATCTCGATTAAGATAGTTAAGCGACTATGACGAATTAAAAGAAGGCAGGTACCGGAACTCAGTTCTGATTGTGGAATCCTATAGCGATTTTGGTATTTTTAGCCATAGGTCAAATGAGATCCACTCCGGCAATAAATCCTTCCTAACTAATATTGTAAATGCGAAAGCGTGTTTGTTTGTCCGTCTCTCACTTGCGCATCGACCTGATTTTGCACATAGATAGCTGAAGAAAAATAGTGACATAGGCCACTTTTTATCACTCCTTCCGAAACATTTCTATTAGGATTTAAAAATACACTATTCACACTATTATTTCTGTCACTTCTTGTCTAAATTCTTCTTAACATCTTTATGCCGATGACTTACAAATTTAGTTTCAGGCCTCGGCTGAGAACCTCTCAGAAGCGATTGAACAGATCAATGGTGACTTGGCTACGATCTACGACTGGAGCAAGTCAAAAACGTCCCTCTAGTTTGCCTAACGTTGAACCCAAGTAACTCGCAAGTCATCATCGTAGGAGGGTCTATACAATACAGCGTTCATGAGTAAATCCGGGTAACTTGCCGTCTGTTTTGGATGTTGATTTCCTACTTTGTGATAGGCGTTTCTCATTTTCTTCGCTTGTCGCATTTAAACGGCGCTGTCTCATACAAGTAGCGCGTTTTGTAGGTTTACCAATATTCGCTTTCGATAAATAGATCGGAACGATTCACTAAAAAGCGAGAAATAAACAAAAAATATAACAAACAAAAAAACCGACTACAAAAAATTTAACTGAAATAAATGCACTAAAACGTAAAAAATAATTGCGTAGTTTAGTTTGTTAAATTTACTTGCAATATTAACCTTTATTTTACTCAATTTTATAATCTTAAAAAATATTTTGTAGTCGGTGACAGCTTAATACGACAATGTACCAATACCTAATAAAAATTTATTTACCAATGATCACGACAACTGTTAATGGCTAATTGAACATATTTACAAATAAAAACGACAATGGGGTTAAACGGCAGCAAAGTCGACACAGACGGAGGCGGAGAGATGAGCTTGATGCTTACGCGAAGGATTGGCCAACACACGCAAAAGACCGCGAATACTGGAAGGGGGGGGGGGGGGGGGGGAGAGGCCTTTGCCCAGCAATGGGACAACATGGGCTAATATAATAATAATATAGTATGTCTTTTAATGTTTATGATTACCTTGGCTGGCACCGACTCCAAAAATGGCTGAATCAGCTGTTAACAATTTTACATTACTTTATTTTTAACAATTCAGCTGATTCAGCCATTTTCATCATAGTTTTTTACTAAAATATCTATTTATGTGTTTGTATATAGTTTTGTGTTTATAAGACACACATTTGAAACAATGGGCGATTTTCCTAGATCAAAAAAAAATAAATTGGTTCGTAAATGACTTCATAGATGGCGCTTAGCATAGATTAGTATGGCGCTTAGTAAAAGGCAAGTCCATGAAGAACACGTTTATGGCTACGTAATATTTATTCCATTCCAAAATAGACATAGGTCCTGGAGATCCTGAATTAAAATTTGTAAAAACTATTTTTTATTTTTTTGGTAGACAAGCAAAGGTGTAGAATTTATTACAGCCCTTAGGTAGGAACGGGTCGGCTTTCATAAAACGCCATCTATCGAGTATTTTTGAACTAATTTTTATTTTTTAATTTGGTCTGTCAGAAAATCGCCCATTGTATTTGCAACATTCAATAAACACATATATCATATTGTGTTGAATTGAATTTTGAATGTTGTTACACGACACTTGTAACAAATGCTTCGAATAATTATTTGCATTGTGATTGTGATTTTATAGGTATTTCCATTTTGTAGCTTCATATTCAATTTTGTACCCTGTCCCATTTTTCAAATACCCTAAAATTAAAAATTTCCTAAAAATATTACTATGTTGTTTTAATTGTTTTATGCTAAGGCAAAAGTAGATGCTAAATATCTACTATATAATATTTATTTAGTTATATTGAACGTTCTGAGTACAATGACAAAGAAAATCAGTGTCCATTATGGACCACTAAGTGAAAAGCGGATCTTATTTCACCCATAAAATTATAACTATAGCTGTCAGCGCTTCTGTTTTTGTCTAGTTTATCAAGCTATGCGTAACTAATGTAATGCAGTAAAAATGCAAATCTCAACACTATAGTTTTCTTGTTAATTAGAAAACAGTATGGTTACAAAGTGGAAGTCAAAATGGTGTTGTACCAAATTTGAATCCGTTTTTACACCCTTTCTTATGTTTTTTCTAAGAATCTTTTATGTTTAATCGGTAGCTTGAAATATAAGGAATATTTTTACATCTAAATAACATAATTTTATAACATAAACTAAAATGACATCCACTTTGTAACCGGGACATCTTCGCGCGAAAACGCCCAACTACAGCTCCTAACCAATAGACAAATATGTAGGTAATAAATAGGTAGTTTAGGTAATGACAAAAGATTCGATAACAAGTACCTAGAAATGAAAATATTTACATTTAATGTTCTATTAAGCTCGATGGCGCAGCAACTAGCGCGTTCGGCTTGCGAACTTGCCCGTTAAGCAACTTTCGCAATGCCTGGTCGCTGGATGGGTGACCAAATTTAAAAAAAAAACATCTCGAGCTCCTCCGTGCTTCGGAAGGCACGTTAAGCCATTGGTCTCGGTTGTTGTCGTAAGATGACAGTCGTTAAAACCCACCAACCCGCATTGGGCCAGCGTGGTGGGTTATGGCCCAATATCCCCTCGTGCATTGTCCACGTGGGAGGCCTGTGCCCAACAGTGGGACGTTTATAGGCTGATGATCGATGTTCTATTACATATAGATCACTTTGAATTAAGTTTTTCTTTATTAATTTTAAAGTATTTTTGTACACCTTATTTTCTTTTTTACGTCCCATTATTGTACAATGCACAAGTAATAAATAATAAGATAAGATAAAGATAAAGATAAAAAGTTATTTATTCAATAAGAACCATAAGGAACACATTGACACGTCAATTTTTTTGATTTACACCAATTCGTAACGCGACCAGACAGAGAAGAATTGGCAAGAAACTCTGCTTGGCTTATATTCTTTTGAACGTCTTTGTTACAATTATTATTCTTAACTATTACATTGTTTTTGTGGGAGTTGGAGATAGTTTCATCCCAAGCTTTTTTGTCGTTTAAATAATCAGAAACTTTATAATAAGCTTTATTACAGAGATTGCGTTTAACTACATTTTTGAATTTTTTGACAGATAGATTTAACATGTCACTTGGGATTTTGTTATAAAAGCGCACACATTGCCCTTTAAAAGATTGACTAACTTTATGGAGCCTTACAATGGGAACAGTGAGTTTGTCTTTATTTCTAGTGTTAACATTATGTTTATCGCTATTTTTCTTAAATAAATTAATGTTTTTTCGGACATACATTAGGTTTTCATATATATATTGACATGGAACTGTCAAAACATTCACGAGCTTAAACCTGGTTCGAAGCGATTCTCTGGGGCCCATATTATAAATTGCACGAACAGCCCTCCTCTGCAGCACAAAAATAGTGTTAATATCTGCAGCATTCCCCCACGACAAAATGCCGTAGGACATGATGCTGTGGAAGTAGCTGAAATAAACTAGTCTAGCCGTTTCTACGTCAGTAAGTTCGCGGATCCTTTTGACTGCGTATGCTGCAGAACTAAGTCGGCTTTGAAGGCCGGCCCCATTGAAGTTTATTATCTAAAGTTATACCTAAAAAGATAGTCGTGTCCACAAGATTTAAATCTTCATCATTTATTTTAATGTTAGGTTTAACTACTTTAACATTTGGCAATATAAATCTTATGCATTTTGTTTTAGATCCGTTCAATAATAAATTATTAACATCAAACCAGTTTACAATTTTCGATATTGCATTGTTTACGTCGTCAAAGTTGGTTTGCCGTCGTTTTAATTTAAATAAAAGAGACGTGTCATCCGCAAACAATACAATTTCATGGCTGCCCCTCACAAGTTGAGGTAAGTCGTTAATATAAATTAAAAATAGGAATGGTCCAAGTATTGACCCTTGAGGTACTCCCATCTTTACTACAGACCCCGGAGAACACTTTCCATTTATATCGACTCTTTGTATTCTGTCAGATAGATAAGAAGTGAGAAGGGCCAAAGCCATGTCCCTGACACCATAGTGATGTAGTTTCCTAATCAATGTTTCATGATGTACACAGTCGAAGGCCTTAGATAAATCACAAAAGATTCCTAAAGCATCATGTGAGGCCTCCCAGGCATCGTAAATATGCGTTACCAACTCAACACCGGCATCAGTTGTTGATCTGCCTCGAGTAAATCCGAATTGTTTGCCATCAAGTAAGTTGTTAAAATTAAAATGGCTTTGCAGCTGACTAAGGATGAGCTTTTCAAAAATTTTACTAAATGTAGGCAGTACTGATATCGGTCTAAAGTTAGTAGGGTCAGAGCTACTACCTGATTTGAACAGAGGTGTTATTTTGCTATGTTTCATTAGATCAGGGAACTCACCACAGTCAATGCATTCGTTAAATATAAACGCTAGTTCTGGTGCGATTACATCAATCAAAGATGTTAAAATGCTAACGGATATGCCCCAGAGGTCAGTAGTCTTTTTTACATTAAGTAATTTAAATGTTTTTATAATATCATTACTGTTTACATATCGAAAATAAAATACATTTTCATTTAGTAATGAATATGCAATTGTAGGAGAAGAGTTTAAGGATCTTGTGGTAGAGATTGGAATGTTTGTAAAAAATCTTTCAAATGCATTGGCAACATCACCATCTTTTTTGATAATGTTATTACCAATATTTAATTTGAACTTGCTATTGTTATGTTTGACTTTACCAGTCTCACTGTTTATAATTTTCCAAGTGGCTTTAATTTTATTACTACTGTTTCTAATCTTTGAACTAATATAATTTGCTTTAGCAACACGACAAACGTTTTTAAAAATGTTTGAGTAAATTTTAACTTTGTCTTTAAACTCCTCACTAAAATTATACTGCTTTTCATTGTAGAGCTCATACATTCTTTGTCTGCTTATGTGAATACCCGCTGTTGCCCACTCAGAGAATGTAGGACTGTCAGATACCATGATAGATTTTGGTTTAAATATTGAGTTGAATTTTTTGATAAAATTGTTAAAAAAGGAATAATATTTAAGGAAGGAAGGAATTATCTGAGTGGTAGAGCCACGCTGCGTTGCAGCACGCATTGGGCCGGCTCGCCCGGCGTAATACCACCCTCTCACGAATATTCGGCGTGAAACAACGGCACTTGGTGCTGTTGTGTTTCGTCCGACCAGTGAGAGTTCCGGAGGCCTCTTCCCCCCCCCCCCCCTCCCAATTCCTATTCCTTCCTTAAACCTATTCCTCCCTTAAAGGCCGGCAACGCATCTGCGATTCCTCTGGTTTTGCGGGTGTCCATGGGCGGCGGTGATTGCTTTCCATCAGGTGACCCGCCTGCTCGTTTGCCTCCCTCTTTTATAGAAAAAAAAAAAATATATATATAAATCATTTGGATTATTATTTTGATATGTACATAGTGGACTACTTTTCAAACTCAATTTCAATTTTTCTAATCTATGCGCAGTCACTGGTACAAAAGTTATTTCTCTTTTAACATTTTTCTTTAATTGATTTTTAATTTTTATAAACTGACCAAGGTGGTCTGACTTTATGTTACTTATTACATTTTTACATAATATAGTAACATTTGAATTTGTAAAGATATTGTCTATACATTTGGCCGAAGTGTCAGTTATTCTAGTTGGCTCCATAAAGAGAGGTATCAGATCAAATGATTTGAATAAACTAGTAATTTTTGTACTTAATGAGTAAACTTGTAGAAAATTAATATTAAAGTCTCCGCATGTTATAATATTCTTGTTTGTTTTAGATACTTTAAATAATATTTCATCCATGACTTTTTCAAAAATATCATATGAGGCGGATGGTGGGCTGTACGTACTTATAACAATAAACTGCTCCAACTCTACGCATGCTATTTCAATTTGGCTTTCAACTGACAGATGAACAATGTCCTTACGTTCTTTAAATTTAATTTGTTTATTTAATATTATTAATGAGCCTCCTCGTATCGCATGCGATCTGCAAAAAGAGCTACCAACTTGATGGTTACTGAAATTGAACATGAGCTCGTAGCTTTTTAGCCAATGTTCTGTAATACAGATGATGTCTATATTATCAGAGTTCATGAACAATTCCAATTCCAACAATTTGCGACCCAGGCCTTGAATATTCTGATGCACCAGGTTAGTATGATTTACAATTTCGTATAAATTGTTTGTTCTAAAATTTTTATTTATTTTACAATTTTTACTATTTTTATTTGACTCTATATTAGTAAAGCTAGAGGCTTCCTCTATTGTCTTGTAAATTAATTTAAATGACATGGAGAACTTTCCAAAGTCTGTTCTTTTATGTTAGAACAAAGCTCAACAAAAGCAGCCTTTTTAGCCAAGTTCTTGGCTGTTATACTAAAATAATAAGATAGCGAAACAGCTATCTGTCTTTTATAATAGTTGGAAAGGTAATATCTACCTTTGGTCAAATAATATTTTTTACTAACTATAGTGTTAGTGTCTATCAAATGAATCAAATTATTATTGCATGCAATTGTATGCAAGGTCATATTTAATTTATATCTGAGGTGATTTTCAGCTTGTGGCAAGCTAGAACTGTTGGGGAATGTAAACATTACAATTTTATTTAATTTTAAGGAAACTAAAGTTTCAAAATATTTTATAAGTTCTGGCTTATTTACATTACCCCTATCTCCCAGTAAAAGTATCAAATTAGTTTTACAATTGAAATTGGATTTTGTTATTATTTGCATGATTTCGTGCAGGCTAGAATCTGGCATGCAGTTGTTTATAACAGACTGTCCCATGTCCATACATAACAATTGGCCCATGTTTTTTCCAATTTCATCACTAAACATTACGTAAGGAGTTTTGATCCTAGGTGGTAGTGGACTGACATACAGCTGAGGCGATGAGGCAGCACACACCGGTTCCGGAGCCACAGATGAGTTACATTCGCAAATGTGATTTGCCACAAGGGAATCATAACGCTCCTTGTTACTGTGAGATAATTTAAGCAACTCATCCATGGCCAGCGAGTACTCTCTTATCACATCCTGAGACTTCTCATAGTGGAAAGTAATGGACCTCAATGAGTCTTCGATGCTGGCAAGTTCAAATTGAAGCCGCTGTACGTCAGTTTCGTATCTAAGTTTTGTGCTTTCTAACTGCACAGTACACATTTTTAGTTTATCTAATATTTCAAGTTTTGTCCTCTTATTTTTGTACTTACTTACAATACTTTTTTGATTTTTTAACAATTTATTGGTTTTTTTAATGTATCTACTCATTTTGGCATATTTTTTAAGTTTATTTATGCCTACATTGTTTCTATTGCATGCAGCAAATTTAAGTACTGAGTCGTCATTAGTCAGGTCAATCGTTACAGTAGGCAGCTTGCAACATGCAACAGAAACTTGGCAGGGTGCTCTATCAGCTGATATAAGTTCATCAAATAAGTTTTGAGTTTTCACGGTGGCCGAGCAATGCGATGCTTCTTCGAGGAGTGTGATTTGTTGGTGGGCATTACACAACTCCTTCTCCAGGGCAGAAGATCTCTTCAGGGCATACTCATACTCGTTGTCACATTGTTTGAACCTATCTATTAACACTTGAAGCCTATCCCGTTCTTCAGTTAGAGAATTACATTGTGAGTGCAGGGTAGACAACTCAGTTTTAAGGTTTTTATTATTATCTAAAGCTTCTATTAATATTTTTTCATTGTCCTCACGCTCAAAAGTCAACTGGTCACACAGTCTCTTGGAAGCCTTGAGTTCCTGCAAAGCCTGGTGGAGCTGAGACTCCTCCTGGCGAGACAAGGCTTTACGGGTCATCATATTGAATTGAATTAACTACCTACTAAATGTGAAATTGTTACCTACTTACCAAGAAAATGCTTGTACACAGTTGAGGTTATGAATTCAAAAATGCTTGGACTTACGTGCTTAGTGTGTACTTATTGAGTCGGAAAATGTATTTCAACGTCAGAAATCCACACAAACACTCAGCAAACACTTCCAAATAGAGGTATCAATGATCACAATAAAAATTTTTACCGAAAATGCACCAATATTTTAGTTGGCCAATCACTAAAATTAACATTATATTTATCGTTGTAAACAATGGTACATATTATTTATAATATTTTTTAGCGATGAAACTGAAATGGGCTGCGTAATTAATGTGAATTAGTAATTTTATCAAAACTTAAAATAGGAACAAATTAAACAGCTGTTTTCATCTGTCAAAAAAAAATAAACTTCAAATTAAACTTCAAAAATAAAGTTCATATTGAATACGTGCCGCGAGCGTATCACTCAAACGTTAAGTTAATTGAAACGGTTACACTCGCGCACTGCCTATACAACGCACAGACGCTCTTCAGAAACGGAACGCCGATCTTCGATTATCGCACGTAAACACAGGTGCGAAGGACGTCTCTTCTGTGACAGGGACGCTGTTGATTGGGGTTAGCGACTGCGCAGGTAGCCGGCAAAGATACGATGGGCAAGACAGTGCTCGTACAGTAGACAGGCCGACAAATTACGATTACTCATAAGCTATTGAATGCTTATGTAAACTGATTACTGCTTAACAATCCTTGCAACATAAGCCTCACTTTGCTTTAAAATACGGCACCAAATTAGCACTTTTTGCCGAACTTTTGCAATTAAATATACGGAGAACTGGATGTCAAATGTTTACGCTACGAATACCCTCCGAAGAAAAAAAAAATACGTTTAATAACTTAGAGCGCTAGAGTAATATCGCAACAAAATCAAAACAAACAAGTGTAGTCTGTCGGTCGGCACTCGGCGCTACACTGTTGCCAACTTGCCACGTGTAAGCGACTTGGCAACGTCGCGATAATAACGTTATTGGTAACGTTATAAATACCGGTAATTTGTAACAGAACAAAAACGGAACAGAATTTTTTGGTACATTACCGGTATAAAATAAATAACGGTATCCCTCCCTGGTTACAAGTGAAGCTAACTTCTTACGCATTATTGCAAAAAAGTCATCTACCCCTGCATCGGCAAACATGCCTGACGCACTACAAAATTTTGGCAATCTCAACAATCAAAATTTTGGCAATCTCAACAATATCCTAAGGCGTTATTGTACTGTACCCTTAGAGCATTGTAGGCCCTCTGCGAATAATTGGTCCAGAGAGAGCAGGTATAAAAACCTTGACAGAAGGCTCTAAATAAAGTAAGCTTAACCGCAACAGTACACCCAGCAAATCTATGGGCCAACATATTAGCACGCACCGACAATGCCCTACGCTCTCTTTCAATATATTTATCATCAGACAAGGTTTCAGTGGTAATGTGACCAAGGTATTTAAACTGCGAGACTCTGACCAAAGGTACTTTGTTTATACAGACAGATGGTACAAAGTCTGGTTGCTTGTTATTACCTCTTATAACCATAAACTCACTTTTTCTTTCATTATATATTAGACCATAATCCACAGCATAGTTCTCACAAATATTAAGCAGTTTCCTAAAACCACCCACCGATGGACTCAACAGAACCATATCGTCGGCATAGCTCAAGTTATTGACGCATAAGTTATTAATGTGACAACCGACCATGGAGCTGTTAAGCTCCTCGATGAGCTGGTTGATATAAAAATTATTAAAAGGTCAACACCATTTAATGAACAGTTAAATTATTCAATAAACTTCAATCTCAATGGTATATAACATAAACGGTTCAAAATGTCAACACTATACATTATCAAAGAATCATAACCTAAACGGCTCATTTGTTAAATGATCTACAATGTCAATATTTGAATAACCAACTTTCAAAAAAATTAACAATCAATACAAATCAATGATAATTAATGCTGCAATTATATGCAATTTTTTTCAAGAATGTCACAACATCTAATTATTTTCGTTGATTCATAAATTTCTTCAAGTTGTCTTCATAGCGTTTAGTTTTCTTTTTCGGGGGGGTTAATGGGACATCAGCTAAAATTCTTTAAATTTTCTGGGTTACCTCTATCTACTCCTTCATTAATTTTCTTATAATTGTAGGTAAATTCCATTTTTTCCCATTCAAAAGTGAGTTACATCTTCTGTGCCAGGATTCAACAATATTTTGTGTACCTACGAGGCATATACTATGTTACCCTAATTGTCAAAAACTGACCAGAATTGTGGAGCAAACAGAGGTTGGACTTGTGCATGGTTATTGATATTTCTCCCGTTCGTTTGCTTTTAAAACTCCCGTTTACATAATAACGGTCAAACTACTCCACGAGGTCATTAGCTCTCTCAGGAATCACATCGGATTTTAGTTTGTCATTTGTTTGTAATTATTTATTGTTTTCAGTTCCGCGCTTACGATACACAACATTCAAGACTCGAAACATTCAAGTACATGACGCGACGAGGTGCATTTTTTTGTACTACCCACAAGTTGACTATTAAATTATTATGTTTTAAAAATTAAGTACCCCATATTTTGAAAATAATTTTATTATAAATTTATAAAATGGCATATAGAATAGCGGGTTCCCTATTTTATCTAATTTTTTAATATCTATAAGCCGTTTTACCGATTATCATTTCAACGAAAACTATTAACCGATCACTCAATTGAACGATTCCCTAGTTTTAGGAATTTTTAATTTACCGATGTAACGATTCACCGACAAACCAATTACCGAAGTTCATTTCAGCGACCATACAAATAACCGACACATTATTTAACCGATGTAACATTTCACCGAATTTTAAGAGTATGTATGTCAACGCCTCGGTGGCCGAGTGGTCAAGTGCTTGGCTCGATATCCGGAGGTCCCTGTTTCAATTCCGATGTCTGACAAAGTGCGTTTCGAATTTGTCGAAAGAATTTAAGCAAATTATAACAATTTAATTAAAAAATATATACCTATTTAGTTTATGACACCATTAAAAAAATATGATGTCATAAACGAAATCATTTATTTTTAATTAAATTGTTATTATTGTCTTTAAAAATATTAATCATCCCAATTTTTATACTTTATGAATATTTTAGATATTTTGTTTCTATAAATCATAATTGATTATTAGAAAGGCCAATCCACCCGATTTATTCTTAGTGAACACTAGCCTATTGATGGGTATTGGCTTAATCACCACCCTTGCCAAATGCGGGTTGGTGATCAATAGGCCTGGGCTAGGAATCAACAAATTCGAAACGCACTTTATCCGACATGGGAATTGAAACCGGGACCTCCGGATATGGAGCCAAGCACTTGACCACTCGCCCACCGAGGCGTTGACTTACCTACATACTCCTAAAATTCGGTGAAATGTTACATCGGTTAAATAATGTGTCGGTTATATGTATGGTCGCTGAAATGAACTTCGGTAATTGGTTTTTCGGTGAATCGTTACATCGGTAAATTAAAAATTCGTACAAATAAGGAATCGTTCAATTGAGTGATCGGTTAATGGTTTTCGTTGAAATGATAATCGGTAAAACGGCTTTCGGGGATAAAATAGGGAACCCAGAATAGCAGAGCTATCTAAGCATTTATAAGATTCAGGAAAGTCGAATCATATTAAATATGTACACACAAGGATGCACCCACAAGGAAATACCTACACATTATGAACTACGTTCCATTAAATTGCATAATTTATTGGTATTTATTGTTAATTTTTTTGAAAGTTTATGAAATTAATATTTATTCAAATATTGTTATTGTAGATCATTGAACAAATGAGCCGTTTATGTTATAAGTCATTGATTATGTGATTCTTTGATAATGTATAGTGTTGACATTTTGAACCATATAAGTCATAGAGCACAGAATCGCCGAGTAGCGGGCGGGCGCGCGGCAATTCTGTGCTCTGTGGTTTATGTTAAACTCGTATAGCATTGATATTGAAGTTTTTTGAATAAATAAACTGTTGATTAGACGGTGTTGTCATTTTAATTGTTGATATTTTGCTTGTTGATATAAAGTATCCTACCCACTTGAAGTAAAGAAACCTACCACATATCACGCTGAATAGTTGTAATTTGGTGAAACGTAGAGTATGGCAGTGGGCTGCTTCTGCGGTTCTCATTGCCTAGTCTCTGACTAACCCTTTTTCCTTTGGGGATAATAGTCGTGAATCTATTTATGTATCTCTCTTATTATTTGACACTGGCTGAATGTGCTAACCGCACAAAGCCATTATTTAAGGAAAAAACAATCTACTTTAACTTTAACCGCCTCTGTGGTCTAGTGGCTAAGCTACCTGTTTCAGACCCAGAGGTCCCGGGTTCGATTCCCAGCGGGGGGTACATCTTTGTGTGCTCGGTTTGGTTGGTGGTAGGGCTGTTAAGTCCGCCTGGCTAGCTACCACCATCTTATCTAAGTCTGTCGCCATAACAACGATGTTTATAGCATTGTTGTGTTCCGGCAGTTTGAGATAAGATAGCCAGTTTCTCAGTGGTTGAGGATTCCGGGTGAAGCGCGCTTCCACCTTCGGCCTTATCGTCACTTACCATCAGGTGAGATGAAGGCCAAGCGCTTACCCGTGGCCAATAAAAAAAAAAATTGAATGACCTGATGTAATGTTCATGAATTAGCTCTTTAAAGTTTTATCATAATTATAGTTCTGTTATGTTTTCTTTTAAATATGTACTGCAATGTAAGTATATCTAGTGTGTCATGCTGTCTCAAAGTGTGTCTGCGGTGGTGGCATGTGCGTCGGGTTATTACGTTACCTAAAACAAGGTTGAGCGAAGCGATGGCTGATTTACATGTCATACTCGTGAACGGGTGCCGCCTGTGGAGGCTGGCCTGCTCTTGCAATTTTTTTTTTTTTTTTAAAACATATAAAAACCATATATTTTTTAAAACCTAAATCCCTCGTATTTGAAGAACGTCGCCATAGTAAAAAAATATATATCCTACTAGACCCTTCAAATGACACTAATTTCAAATCTAGGATGGTGGGGACGTTTCTTCCCATGATCCTTTCTGTTTTTATTTCACTTCTAGCTGGTTTAATTGATATTTTAACCTAAATATAACGAGTGAGGGAAGTGCGCCATAGTTATTATTCAAATGGCGCGCTTGCCCCCTTGCAGAAGTCGTAAACTTTTTAAGACAGGTTATTAATTATTTTAAGATAGATTAATTTAAACAGGAAACAATTTTTTTTATCAAACCCTACGTGTAGTGTTATCTATGGACAGGTCTTCAAAAATGATATTGAGGTTTCTAATATATTTTTTTTAAACTGAATAGTTTGCGCGAGAGACACTTCCAAAGTGGTAAAATGTGTGTGTGTCCCCTGTAACTTCTAAAATAAGAGAATGATAAAACTAAAACGAGATCTAGTAAGTACTTTTTTTTTAAAAGTCATTAATTAATTAATTTTAAAAAAATACACTATATTAAAACATCGCACAAGCACCATGGACATGGCTAAAGACCTTGTACTGAGAAGAACCGCCAAGAAACTCAGCAAGAGCATTATTTCTTTTCTCCCATTCTTTTACAGCGTCAAACAGAATAAAAAAGAGTCGGACTCGCCCTTGAAGGGTTCCGTAGCAGCAAGTAATATCATATAATAGTTCTTGTAGTTCGTTGTAACTTTGATCGATGTCATTACATTCATAAGTGCTGTAGCCTATGGCCTAAGTAATTATTTGCTTTTTTTCAGTATTTTGGGGTATCCTGTGTACTACGGGCATAAAAGATATAAAAAATAATAATTTAACGACTAATAGCACATGGTTATTATGTAGGTAAGCATGTATAGTTTGACATATCGCCATATATCTATCAGGAAACTGAAGTGTAGCAGTTAATAAATTATTATTACTTAACATAATTACCTATGTATCATATTGTAGGAATTACTGCACGCGTATGACGTTAATTCTTGTTTATTTACCTACATTCCTGGTATTACATTTCTTATCTGTTCATACGATTACATTGACAACTCATATACTTACGTATTGATAGACTTAAGACAACTTAAAGAACATCTACATGAATGAAATTAATTAATGTAAATTAGTTTCAAATATCAATCAAATAAAATAACATAATCCTCATCATCATCATCATCATCTATGAACGTCCCACTGCTGGGCAAACAAAGGTCTCCTACATGCAATAGCACGTGGGGCGATAATAATAATAATAATAAAAAAGAAAAAGCTCTTGTCACTGTCACAACGTGTCATTTCTTACAGAAAATATTTTTTGGTTTTATTGGTTCTAATGTTGTTTTCGTCGTACAAAATTTCCGTAAGCAGTGAAATAAAAGCAGTAAGATCAATATCAAAAATGCAAAACACTGATTTGGTTGTTTTTAAATTACTTTTACAATAGAACACAATCCCGAACCTACTGACATGTTGACGTACAACGTCAACAAGCAAACAACATTATGAAAATCAAAAAGAAATGATAACGAGAAACAGAGCTAAACGAAGTGCACGCCCTCCACCATCGCCTACTCCGCCGACTTCAAGCTCCTCGTCCAATGATGACCTCAACAGGGTGTCAACCGACGAGTCGAGCAGCGCCAGTGGGCGATTGCCGTCTCCGCCGCCACAACGACCAGCGCGACGTGGACGACCACCGCTGCCGGCACGCTTGGGATCAGTGGGGCAACCTGCCCCGCGTACGACCCCCGCTACCGGTGGTGTAGTGCGCCGCATGCGATGGACTCAGCCTATAAATGAGAACTGCATGCGCGCTTACTATGGGGCAACAGAGGGAGGAACTAACCTTACTGCGTATTGTCTTTGTTTCAGACCCTTGAACCGACCATCGACGTGTCTGCCCAACGATTGTCGGATCAAGTGCGGGTAATCCAGCGTAACAACTTGCTGGATCAGTCAGCACTTGATCGGCTACGCCTGGAGTCACTACGTATTTGTACGGCTTCTTCTTCGGTGCAGGATCGCCCTGCCCCAAAATTACCGGCCGTGACGCCGCTATTGGTGGCGCGAGTAGATCCGGTACCCGACGATGAAGACTATATAAATACAAATGTAAGTACACAGGCGAATGAGCAAATGAGGAGCGCTTTGAACGATGCCATTCTACAGTATCGTGACACGCGTAACTCTAGGCCGCGTATACCTTGTTTGCCCACGAATAGGCATAATTTGGCGTTAATGAGTGCCTTGAACGATTTACTGGTTCCTTTTCTTGGAACCAGTGAAAGTTTAATCGATACCCACTCGATCCTTTATTGTGGGGCCATCGCGGTGTGTCGCGTTGCTCGTGTCAAATTCCAGGATTCTGACCGAGTACCGCGGCGAACTGGGACTGCCCCTGCTTGGCAATTGAGGATCGAGGGGCGTATTAATAAGTTCAGGACACTCATTGCAAAGCTAATTTGCTTCAGAAATGGCAATAATCGGCCTCGCGTCATGCGATTCGTCACACAAGCCTTTGTTGGGACTGATGTTCGTCCGGAAAACTATATGGCTTGTGTGACGGAACGTATTGACTTTCTGAAGCAAAAAGTCTATGCGTGGGCAAACCGTATACGTCGCTACAGAGTGCGTGTGGACCGATACCAACAAAATCGCCTCTTTCAAAGTGACCAAAGAAAAGTATACAGACGTTGGGAAGGAGCTGATCAACGTGTGAGCGACGGGCGGCTACCAGATGTTGATGCCATGACAAATTTCTGGCGCAGCATTTGGTCGGTGCCCGTCGAGCACACGGAAGGTGAATGGATGAGTGTTGTCAGTGACGCGTGTGAACCTATCGAGACCATGCAGCCTATAAATATTAGTACAGCTGACGTAAGAAGTGCAATCCGTACGGCCCAAAATTGGAAATGCCCAGGACAGGACGGATTGCACAACTTCTGGATCAAATGGTTTCGATGTTCACACGAGTTACTGGCAACACAATTCCAAGAAGCCATAGAGCTCGGCTCACTCCCAAGTTTGTTGACTACTGGTGTCACTTTGCTGCTCCATAAATCAGGTAGTACCACGGAACTGAAAAATTATAGACCCATCACGTGCTTACCTACTTTATACAAGCTCCTTACATCCATTCTGAGAACAAAAATTAACACGCACATTGTTGCAAACAATATTTTGGACATGACTCAGAATAGATGTAGGGTTGGGTCCCGTGGTACTAAGGAGCTTCTCCTCATTGACATGACCATATGCCAGAAGGTCCGGCGTGGCAGAGGGACTCTCTCTACAGCCTGGATTGACTATAAAAAGGCCTATGATTCGGTGCCGCATTCATGGTTGGTGAGGATTTTAGAGTTATATAAAATTGACATGACTTTAAAATTATTTTGATGTCATGCATGCGGCAGTGGACCACGGTCTTGTGTCAACCAGGATGTCGAGATAGTGTTTCTGCCACGCAGGATCTTATAAGGATAGAGCGTATCATATTACGGGGCGACATTCTGAGTCCTTTATGGTTTTGCCTAGCTTTGAATTCTCTCAGTACTTTGTTGAGAAATTCAAAGTTAGGCTGTCAACTGCGGAGAGGGGGTGAAGTTATGTCGCATTTGTTGTGGATGACCATGGATGACCTCAAATTGTTCGCACTAAACCGCCAAGACTTGGTGAAACTGCTGAAAATTACTGAGACTTTCAGCAGTGCCATCAAGATGGAATTTGGTGTGGATAAGTGTGCGGTTATGCATGTACAGCGTGGGAGAGTAGTAAATTCAACCAATTTGCAACTCTCCGAAACGATAAACCTCAGATCTCTCTCCGAAGTTGAAACATATAAATATCTTGGTATGTCACAGGCTTTGGGTGTTGAGGACAGGAACATAAAACTGTCATTACGGGAGCGATTCTTTTGCCGCCTGAGAAAAGTACTTAACAGTCTTTTATCGGGTGGCAATAGGACGCGTGCTTTTAATGGCTGGGTTATGCCTCTCCTCACATACTCCTTTGGCATACTAAGATGGACTCAGACCGAATTGGACGCCTTGGATAAAAGAGTCCGTCAAATGCTCACGACTTCCAGAATGTTACACCCGCGCTCATCTGTTATGAGGCTGTACATCCCGCAAAGAGGTGGGGGTCGCAGCTTTTTAAATGCCAAGGACCTACATAACCGTGAGGTGTGCAGTCTCAGGGATTATTTCCTTAACAGTGAGTGCGGGATGCATTTGGATGTCGTGGCAGTTGATAGACACTTTACGCCGCTCTACTTGGCAACAGAAAACTGGCACAAACCAGTGGTGCTAAGCACTCTCGATCGCAAGGACATATGGAAGAGCAAGGTGCTACACGGGCGCTACTATCGGGCTCTAACTGGGCCTGATGTAGATTTGCCTGCCTCGGTGAACTGGCTACGTTTCGGTGACCTCTTTGGGGTAACCGAAGGTTTTGTCTGTGCTATTGAAGATGAAGTTATCAAGACGAATAACTACCGGAAATATATTATGAAAGACGGTACGGTCGACATCTGTCGGGCATGCCGCCGTCCTGGAGAATCACTCCGACATATTATTTCCGGTTGTTCTCATCTTGCTAACGGAGAGTATTTGCACAGAAACAACCAAGTAGCCAGAATAATTCACCAGCAACTTGCTCTTCAATATGGCCTTGTTGAATCAGAGGTGCCGTACTATAAGTACGCACCTGCGCCGGTTCTCGAAAATGGTCATGCAACGCTCTACTGGGATCGCTCTATCATCACGGACAGGACTATTGTGGCAACCTAGGTTAAGTTTTTTATAATTTTTTATGTTGTAAATATATTTTTTTATATAAAATATTCTAAAAAAATTTACTTACTTAAGATTATATTTTAAATAAAGAGCATATTAATAATAATAATAGAAAAAAGCTCTTGTCACCTGTCACATCATTTTTATTTCAAGTATTTTATTTTAGTAACAAGTCTTTTGACAAATTACAACAGTTTATAAACTTATTTATCGAGAAAACCAGCTAAAAAATATATCAAAAACATATAAATATAACTACCACAATAATTTAAAAATGAGAAAATCAACAATAACAAAATTGAAGAATGGTGACGTATGTCAACACAATATGCCATACAAATATTGATCAAACATACAATCACGGACCTGAAACAAAAAACATAATGTACTAAAATAAAAATGAAAGTATGATACTACGAAGAGCAAGACGAAGCGCACGCCCTCCATCATCGCCCGCTCCGCCGACCGTAAGCTCCTCGTCTGATGATTTTACCAGAGACGAGTCACGCAGCGTGAGCGGGCGATCGCCGTCTCCGCCGCCACAACGACCTGCGCGACGTGGACGACCCCCGCTGCCGGCACGCTTGGGATCAGTGGGGCAATCTGCCCCGCGTACCGGTGGTGTAGTGCGCCGCATGCGATGGACTCAAGAAATAAATGAGAACTGCATGCGCGCCTACTACAGGGCAACAGAGGGAGGAATTAACCTTACTGCGTATCGTGTTAGGATGCTGTCTTTGTTTCAGGCCCTTGAACCGACCATCGACGTGTCTGCCCAACGATTGTCGGATCAAGTGCGGGTGATCCAGCGTAACAACTTGCTGGATCAGTCAGCACTTGATCGGCTACGCCTGGAGTCACAACGTATTTGTGCGGCTTCTGCTTCGGTGCAGGATTGCCCTGCCCCACAATTACCGGCCGTGACGCCGGTTTTGGTGGCGCGAGTAGATCCGGTACCCGATGATGAAGATTTCATAAATACGAATGTAAGTACACAGGCGAATGAGCAAATGAGGAGCGCTTTGAACGATGCTATTCTACAGTATCGTGACACGCGTAACTCTAGGCCGCGTATACCTTGTTTGCCCACGAATAATATAATTATATATAATACATAATTTGGCGTTAATGAGTGCCTTGAACGATTTACTGGTTCCTTATCTTGGAACCAGTGAAAGTTTAATTGATACCCACTCGATCCTTTATTGTGGGGCTATCACGGTGTGTCGCGTTGCTCGTGTCAAATTCCAGGATTCTGACCGAGTACCGCGACGAACCGGGACTGCCCCTGCTTGGCAATTGAGGATCGAGGGGCGTATTAATAAGTTCAGGACACTCATTGCAAAGCTAATTGGCTTCAGAAATGGCAATAATCGACCTCGCGTCATGCGATTCGTCACACAAGCCTTTGTTGGGACTGATGTTCGTCCGGAAAACTATATGGCTTGTGTGACGGAACGTATTGTATACTGTCTCCCCTCTGTTGACTATTTCACTGATTTGGAATCGGTTTTAGAATCTTTGGGTTCTGAGTATGCGCATCACATCATCATGGGTGATTTTAATACTAATCTCCTAGTATCCAACTCCCCTCGGTCCTGTAAGCTCCGTCACATCATTGAGTCAGCCAGCCTTCACGTTTTACCGTTACAACCAACTCATCTTAACATTGATGGTGATGACACTTGGCTCGACTTAATCCTCACCTCAAATCCTTCCCTTGTCCCGTCTCATGGTCAACATATCGCTCCTGGTTTTTCGCATCACGACCTTATTTTCCTTTCCTATACGCTCAAGCCTCCAAAACCCATCCTTAAGGTACTGTACCGGCGCTGCTTTGCTTATATTGATGTTGACAAGTTACAGAGCGAAGCATCTGAGATCAGCTGGGATGCTTTGGTTCAAGCATCCTCTGTTGACGAAAAGGTTGATATATTTAACGACACGGTGATTGCCCTCTATGATCGTCATGCGCCTGTTAGGAGGATCAAGGTGAAACGGCCACCAGCGCCTTGGATGTCAAGGGGTATTCAAATGGCGATGAGGCGTAGGGACCGGGCCTTCCGTAAGTTTAAAAAGGATCGGCTGGAAGAAAAATGGATTTTTTTTAAGACTGCCAGAAATCGGTGTAACCAGATGATACGTAACGCAAAACGTCGCCATATTCTCGATAACATCTCGTCTTCTTCTTCTGCCGACATTTGGAAGTTTCTTGGAACTCTAGGTATCGGCAAACCGCGACATTTAGACCTGCCTAACACAATAGGACTAAACGATCTGAATCTCCATTTTACTGCTTCATCAAAATTAGATCCGAGGTCTATTATTACACGCACCGTTGCTTCTATAGCTGGTCTAACGCGTCCCAACATAGTCCCGTTTCATTTTTCTCCAACCAGTGAGACAGAGATCAAAAAGATTATCCTATCCATAAAATCCAATGTTGTGGGATGTGATAATATCAGTCGCCGTATGATAGTCACTATATTCGATCATCTTCTCCCTGATATCACCCACATCATTACTTCCTCCTTCAATTCCGCAGTTTTTCCTACCCTATGGCGCAAAGCCTATGTCCGTCCTCTTCCCAAGGTTTCTAATCCAACGCTCCTTAATCATTTCCGACCGATTTCCATCCTTCCCTTTATGTCCAAGGTGCTCAAAGCCTGTGTCCATAAGCAATTCTCCAAGTTTGTCTATCACAATTTTCTCCTAGACCCTTTGCAATCTGGTTTCGAACAAGACACAGCACTGTTACTGCCCTCCTTAAAGTGACTGGCGATATTAGGGCAGGAATGGAGGACGGGAAAGTAACCAGTTTGGTTCTTATTGACTTCTCCAATGCTTTTAATACCGTCAGTCACGACATCCTTCTATCTATACTTATCTATCTTAAGATGGGACTCTTATGGTCTCTGGCGAAGTGGTGGAATGGTTTTCATCCTATCTTCGGGAACGTCAGCAGTCGGTCCAATCAGGGGAATCATCCTCGAACTGGTGTAATCTAAAAACTGGCGTTCCTCAAGGCGGCATTCTTTCTCCTCTTCTTTTCTCAATTTTTATAAATTTTATTACTCACAAACTTCAGTGTTTGTATCATCTTTATGCTGACGATCTGCAATTATATGCCCAGGCAAGTGTGGATCGGTTGAATGATGCCATTGATGCACTAAACAAAGACCTTAGCTACATTAAAATGTGGTCTGACAATTTTGGTGTTGTTGTCAACCCCGCTAAATGCCAGGCTGTACTAGTAGATAGTCCCCGTATGATGTCCAGAGTAAATTTCAACAATCCCCATTAAATACTCTTTGACGGCACTCCAATACCTGTTTCTGAAAATGTAAAAGATCTAGGTTTGTGTATCGACTCCAGGTTGAAATGGCAGGCTCAGGTAACTAATGTTTGTAGGAAAGTAACTGGAGTGCTTCGTTACCTTTACCGCCTTAAAAACTTTTTGCCTGTCAACGTTAAGGCAATGCTTGTAAAGACCTTAATTTTTCCTATTATCGACTATGGTGATATGTGCTGCCTCGACCTGAATGCAGATCTACTCAACAAGCTCGACCGTCTCTTGAATAACTGCATTCGATTCGTCTTTAACCTTCGGAAGTATGATCATGTGTCCGCATGCCGATCACAGCTTAAATGGTTGCCCATTCGGCTGCGTAGAAGTATGCGGGCCTTGACCACTCTTTTCTCTGTATTATTCAATTCAATTCAATTCAATTCAAAGTTTATTTCAGACAAAGTCCATAGAGGGTTAGTTACAAAGGTACTTAATTCTATAGGTTAGTAAACAATAATATAATTACACAAAATTACTTACTTAAATAACATACAATTACTTAAATAAATATAAAAATTACAACATGATTGCAAATAGACTGTGCGGCACTGCTAGGGCTACTTTTCTGCGTGCAGGCGCACCCAGCGCGCGAGCATCGGACAGTCCCACCGCGCCGCCAGTGCACTCAGGATGCCGTTGGGGCTGGCGCGCAAGCGCTGTAGCATGGATGCGCACCGTTTTCTTATAATGGCATGGAAGCCGTCAGTCTGCGCCTCCGCGAACATGCCTGATACGCTACAAAAGCGCGGCAGCCCCATCAGCACCCTGAACGCATTGTTGTATTGGACGCGCAAGTCGCTGTATGCCCTCTGCGTGAACTCCACCCAAAGGCTGCAGGTGTAAAAGGATTGGCAGTAAGCCTTAAAAAGCGTCACCTTAACCTGCTTAATACACCGTGCAAACCTGCGGGCGAGCATGTTGCATCGGACAGCAAGCGACCTGCGCTCCCTTTCTAAGTCTACGTTGTCACGTAAGTCTTCTGTGACCCAGTGACCCAGGTATTTAAATTTGCTGACTCTGTTTAGCTGAGATCCACAAAGTGTGACTGGTGGCACAACGGAGTAAGTTTTTGTATCGGCCTTAAAAACCATCATCTCACTTTTTGCAACATTATACCTGAGTCCATGGGCCGCCGCGTAGTCTTCACATATATTTAGCAGCCGTCTCAGTGCCCTGATCGAGGGGCTCAGCAGCACCATGTCATCGGCATAACTGATATTATTGACACAGACACCGTCAACATGGCATCCAACTTTGGTGCTGCTGAGCTCCTCGATCAATCCGTTTACATATACATTAAACAAGGTGGGCGAGGTCAGCCCCCCCTGTCGAACCCCGCACTCCAAAGTATACTCCTCCGAGAGGAAATCTGCCCATCTTACACGGTTCTTTTGGTGGCTGTACCAATGCCTGAACAAGGCCGTAATGTCAGCAGGTAGTGTCGTGTCATGTAGCTTCTTCCATAGCGTATCGTATGACACTAAGTCAAAAGCCTTTGACAGGTCAAGATAGCAAGCATAGATAGGAGTCCCTCTCGCTTTGTAATACTGAACGGTCTGCTTAACTGAATGTGCTTATCTAAATGTTTTCCAAGCAGACCGTCAAGCACCTTAGCGATTATGGTGGCTAGAGAGATCGGCCTGTAATTAGTTAAATCCGACGTATCACCGGTTCTATTCTTTATCACTGGCACAACCACCGTATACATCAACTCGTCAGGCAGGTACGAGTGTCCCAAACAAAGAGAGAAAAACATAGCAAGAACCCTAGGCAGGTGTTTCCCCGCGTGCTGCAGGTGCTCGATGCTGAGTCCGTCGTGCCCCGGAGATTTACCTCTTACCATACCGTTTATGACTGCCGCAACTTCACTCGCGCTGAAACGAGTACTTCTCTCCGCGACACGACACTCAGAATCTTGCTCCTGCCGCGCACCTCCCAGCGGTGAGTCCACTCTGAAGTGCTGCCGAAACACATCAGCAATGGCCCTCGGCTCGTGCACTCCTGCCACGCTCACAGGTAGGCTCGGCTTACGATTAAAACAATTCGTTTTTTTCCAAAAAAATGTTTACAAGTTTTTTTTTAAAAGTAATTTTTGACCTTATCAAATTAAAATCTGTCTCTAATAGTAATGGATAGTGGTCCGACCAGTACGTATCATACAACACAGACGCACTGAGCACAGTGTCCCTAGCCGCGTACGTCATTACACAATGGTCAAGCCACCGGCGGCACAGGTGAGCGTCGCTCACGAATGTATACGAGTCAGCCGGCAAAAACTCCAAGTCTATACATGACCACAACTGTTCAATACAAAAATTGGATAACTCACTTGCAAATCGCTCGCCTGGGTGTGCGTTGAAGTCCCCCCAGCATGAACACCGATTCTACATTCTGACTCTCAATAATAGCACTTACTTCGCCTAAGCACTCGGAAAACTCGATCAGGTTGTCACTACAATCGGTAGGCATGTACACCGAGAACACTAAAACCGCACTGTTGGATAACTGTATCCTTATCGCAGCCAAGCGCACACTGTTACACTGAAGTACCGTGACCGCGGGGAACAGTGACTTCCGCCAGAGCAGGGCCACGCCGCCGTGCGGCCTCCCACGCAGTACGCCAGCGGAAGTGTCCACAGCAGAGGTGCCAGCGAAAGCGAACTCGTCATCTATACTTCCCAAAAATGACAAGTCGTGGGGCAGCAGCCAAGTCTCCTGGAGCGCTATTATGTCGGCGTCAGTACATAATCGCCGCACACAGTCTACCGATCGAATAACATTTTTACAATTAAATGTTACTAATTTAGTCGTACTATTCATTGAGTGTATTTTTGTCGACCTTACTCCGAATAATGTTTCGATCTAGCTTTCTATGACTAAAATCAATAAATCTCCTATAAGCCACACCTTCCGGCCAAAAGTCATCTTGCATAAATATTTCTAATTTATGTTTCGGTACGAAGATTTTATAAGATTCATAATCTTTCGATACCTTCATACTCATTTTCTCGATATTAACATTTGTATTTGTTTTACTTTTGATGTAACTAGTAATGTCACACACGGACAGCTCCTTCGCAACATTATAGATGTAGATTGGAACTTTGAATTCAGCAGCCCTAAAAAGTAAATTTTGATCTAAAACCGCTTTTCCTCTGTTTCCTATAAAGCGATTTCTCAGCCTTCTTCTCTGTACTACAATAAACTCATCGCTTTTTGCTTGCGGTTTCCATTCACCCTCCTGAACAATGTCAGCCAGCGACTTTTTTCTGCGCTGGACGTCCGTGTGTCTCATAGCGATCTCTGTAGATAAGGCGGCCGGCAGCAGGCACGGCGCAGGCAACGCAGGCGGCACAGGCGGCACAAGCGGCACGGAGGACGGCGCGGGTGGCGCTGGCGGCGCAGGTGGCGCAGGCGGCGCACGCGCAGGCGAAGCAGGCGGCGCGATCAGCTGATGCGCGTGAGCCACCACGCACTCGCTCGCTAATTCGTTATTCACTTGCGCCGTAACCGTCACTTCTCGCATTTTATTGACCAACCCGCACTTTGGTAACAAAGTTGGGTGCGTCGTACTTTGATCCTTACTCTTTGGAGACGACGTGGAGCAAAGGCTGTTCGAGAGAGATTCATGCAGCAAACCCATTGGGCCACTATCGCACATATAGTTATCCAAGAGGCAGGCACCGCGCCTATTGTTAACATGACATAGATCATTGTCAAAGTTGTTAACTATTGATGCATTCTTTAATGCATGTAGCTCACTTTTTAGCATATCTAGTTGCTCATTTGTCACATACTGCTCCTTGACTAGTTTTAAATCATGTTGCATTTTCAAAATGTCTTTCAGTAATCTAGTGACATCGACATGATCAAACAATACGGGAGGTAGTTTTTCAAGGTCTCGAGCAACAAATACAGGAATACTCTCAGGGTCGGTTTCCTTCAAAAGACATATTATGTCATCTATTTCTCGCAGCGTTTTACCATCTCGTTTACGTATCTTCTTGCGTTTAGTTGTAGTTATCGCTCCATATAGTAGATTCTTGGCGGTAGTTATCTCAGTTTCCGAAAAGGCACTAACACATATGCGGCTCAGGCTTACTGCATCCATCACATCGATTTTGTTATTCACGTAGGCAAGCACCTCATTAATGACGATGTTGCAACTCGTACATTTTAACACTTTAGACGACATTGTCTTACACATTTACGCAGTACCTACGCAACGCGTCCGCTCGCCACGTTTCGCGCGGCACGACTGATTCTATTATGCTCTCCTAATTCTCCTTCTTATCTTTCTTCGCACTTTCAATATTTATGTTCAAGTCACGACAAAAATCTCCGTTCTTCTTTTAATCGCTTGCTCATCTGTCCCTCTCACCACTCTGACATAATTCACTCTTCCTTCTTTATTAAACCAACGTAAAAACCTTCTCTGGAATTCTCTCCCTCTGAATATCAGAATGTCCACCAGTCGGTATGCGTTTAAAACGAAGTGGCGCAGCTTTCTTACAGAACAAGATAATGCTCCACATTACCAATCGTCTAATAATTATGTGATATTGATGTATTTATTTCTTATATATGTAATAGTATGTCTATGTTACTATGTATAGCGTATATGTATGTATGTGAATATAATCGTATTGTCATTTTTTTTTTTTTTTTTTTTACTAGGTATGGGTTTGCTCTTGATCCCAATCAAGCCCAGGGGCTAAGACAGGATCTATGATGGTGCGAGTTTACCCAGAAGGTGCCTATTTACTCTTACTTTGAAGATGGACGGGTTATATGTACTCGGAAACACAGACGCAGGGAGGGAGTTCCACTCCTTTGCTGTACGCAGTATAAAAGATGTTGAGTAACGCTTTGTGCGACATTTAGGAATATCCACCAAGAAAGGGTGGTAGCCCGCAGTGCGCCTGGATGTCCGATGGAAGAAGGGGGATGGCGGTATGAGCTCATGCAGCTCCAGAGCACACTCTCCGAAGTACAGTCTGTAAAAGACCGACAGACAGGCAACTTTGCGGCGGTGCGCTAGGGTGTGAAATTTGCTCTTCACTAGTTCTTTGTCGCCAATTAGCCTCTCAGCTCTGCGTTGAATCGTGTCCAGTGCAGCTAGTTGGTATTTAGCTGAGCCGTCCCACAGGTGACTGCAATATTCCATGCAAGATCGGACTTGAGCTTTATAGAGAGTTAAAAGCTGTCCCGGCATGAAATATCGCTTGACTCTATTTAAGACGCCCAGCTTTTTAGCTGCAGTTTGTGCCTTGGACTCGATGCTGGTGCCGAAGTTGAGGTCTGAAGACAACTCCATGCCCAGAAAGACGAGACTATCGGTAACAGGCACAGATGCACCCCGAAAAGTAGGAGTCAGGTTAAAGGGACTCCTTTTAGCGGTGAATAAACACGCTTGCGTTTTGGTGGCGTTGAAATTTACCAGGTTAATGTCACCCCACTGGCAAACGTGAATTAATGTCTGGTTCGTTCGCTCAACCATGGCCTCTCTCATCAACATCACGTCATCACCACTAGCTTTTGCATCCGAAAGAAATCTCTCTACGACAGTACTGTCATCTGCATACCCAACAACTCCCGGTATCAACAGGTCATTGATGTGCAACAGGAAAAGCGTCGCAGAGAGAACAGACCCCTGAGGAACTCCGGCATCAATAGCCACTGAGTCAGAGGAGCAGCCATCGATGACTACTCTGATCGACCGTTCCGTCAGGAAATCAGCTATCCAACTACAAAAGTCAGCGGGGATACCATACGCTGGAAGCTTGTGCAGTAGACTTGCGTGCCAGACCCTGTCAAAAGCCTTTGAGATGTCAAGTGATACGGCGAGTGCTTCGCCGTGCATCTCGAGGGCCTCACCCCAGTAGTGCGTCAGATAAACTAGAAGATCCCCAGTCGATCGTCTTCGGCGAAACCCATATTGACGGTCACTGAGGAGGTCATTAACTTCTAGGTATGAGAGCAACTTACAGTTTAGAACTCTTTCCATGACCTTACAGAGTATGGAAGTGATGGCGATCGGTCGGTAGTTGCATGGGTCGGCACGACTTCCTTTTTTGGGTACTGGCTGCACATTAGCAAGCTTCCAGCATTTAGGTACGGTTTTTGCCTCGAGAGAAAGGCGATACAAGCGCGTTAGCACTGGTGACAACTCAGGCGCACAACACCTCAGTACCCTTGCTGGTATGCCATCAGGACCACTGGCCTTGTTCACGTCCAGACTAAGCAGGGCTCTACGGACCTCTTTATTGTGGATTGTGATCTCCGGCATCGAAGAATCACAGCGAGGTAAATTTGGTGGTTGTTGAGAGCCGGTGTCTAGACGCGAGTTGCTCGCAAACAGAGAGGCAAATAAACTTGCTTTCTCAGCAGCAGAATGAGCCAGCGACCCGTCAGATTTCTGCATGGGTGGTAACATAGGACGGCAGAAATTCGCCTCGGCTGACTTCGAAAGGGACCAGAACTGTTTACTACCGCTCGGGTAGGATGACAACTTTGTCCCTATTCGGCTGATGTGATCGAATCTGGCCTTTCAAATAACCCTTTTGCACGACTTGGCAGCCGAATTAAAGGCTCTCTTCTTTGCTCGGATTCTCCGTGCACGGACTTCGCGATCCCGGGCTTGCACCCAAGCCTGGTAAGCAGACTGTTTTCGGGCCTCAGCACGAGTACAGTCCGCATTATACCAAGGGCGGGACTTGTAACCGAGCGGGATGTCGGAGAATGGAATAAAAAACTCCATTCCCTGCCGGATTACATCCGTAATCGCATCGGCCGTACACGAAGGGTCGTTAGAAGAGAAGCATGTTTGCCGCCAGGGATAAAATGCAAGGAAAATACGCATCTCGTCCCAATCTGCTGACTCGTATCGCCATACTCGTCTCGTGCCCCTAGGGCTCATATCCGGAGGAGAGCAAATCGATACGGATTTCACCACACAATGGTCGGACGTTCCCAGCGGGGCTGAGACCGATATCGAATGCTTGTGTGGATCGGTTGTCAGCAGTAAGTCAAGACAATTGGGTGTGTGGCCAGCGATATCCGGAATTCTCGTCGCTTGATCCACCAGCTGAGTGAGATTTAGTGCTAGGGAAAACCTTCGCACTTCTCTCCCAGCATGGTCAGTCTTCTGGAACGGGTACAGCCTCTCTTTGTGGCGAGCGTTGAAGTCCCCCAGAAAGACAAGCTCCGCCGCTGGATACCGCTGAGTTGTTAAGTCTGCCGTCTCAGTGACGTAGTCAATGAGCCGAGTCGCCTCCTGATCACCGCTGTGCGATCGGTAAACACAGACGTAGATTATCTTCTCTACCCCAGTGTCCACCAGAAGCCAAATAACGGAGAACCCGGATTTTTCAAAGCAACGGAGACGCCTACAGCAAATGTCATCGCGGACGTACACACAGACCCCTGCACGCTTTTTGAACTTATGCTCAATTGAGTAGCCAGGGTAGTTAAGGTACGCCACGTCCGACGGGGTTGCTATTTGCGTCTCCGTCAAGAAGAATAGGTGTGGCTTCTCAGTCTCAAGATGGTGATGGACCGGATCGAGATTTGAGTGCAATCCTCTGATGTTCGCGAGGTGCACTTTTAATGGGAGGAAGTGCAGCCGTTGTTTACACACTTTCTTCTTGCTTTGCCTTGTCATGTTTTGTGATGAGTGTTGGGGGGAAGGATTTTCAGTCGAGGCGCTACTTAGTCGACCATCGATGTTGCCCTAGGCAAATCTGACCAAAGGGGAACTCACCTGGAGACTGCGGGGACGCCCGAACCCCCCCGAAATGGCCACCGGGTCCTCCCGTCCAGTCGCCAACTGGCACGGTGGAGCATTTCGGGATTTTTCGCGAGTTGGCGGGGCAGCCTTTCACACGTGGCTAGCGCGCTAGTTGGGCCCCCTACTAACTGCGGTCGGCCAACGGCTAAAACCGTGCTTCGGATCCCGCTACCCTCCAGAATGAGTTACCCGGTACAGCAATGCTAAGGCTTCAAGACCGGTCCTAATCTGCGCAACTGACTTCTAACCAACCCCCATTGGCACTGGCACTCCCGCACGCCGCCGGAACGCAGCGGACTGCTTGGCGCCGGATTTCGGCAGGATGGTGGTCGCGAGCCAGGCGGCTCCTTGCGGAGCCTACCACCGCCACTGGGATCTTCAGCCGTCACCACGGGCCATGTTGGTCCGTGATGTCGTTGCCCGGGGTGGACCGCTAGGAGGTAGATCCCAACCACCCCAAAAAAAAAAAATTAATTTGTGCACCCTACCATTTTTTGTCTCTGCACCACCCTATGGTTGACTGGAAGAGAATGCCTAAGGCATTAAGTCCGCCTCCGTACGTTAAGTGCATAAAGTGTTTTAAAAAAAAACGTATTGACTTTCTGAAGCAAAAAGTCTATGCGTGGGCAAACCGTATACGTCGCTACAGAGTGCGTGTGGACCGATACCAACAAAATCGCCTCTTTCAAAGTGACCAAAGAAAAGTATACAGATTATATAAGGAGCTGATCAACGTGTGAGCGACGGACAGCTACCATATGTTGATGCCATGACTAATTTCTGGCGCAGAATTTGGTCGGTGTCCGTCGAGCACACGGAAGGTGAATGGATGAGTGTTGTCAGTGACGCGTGTGAACCTATCGAGACCATGCAGCCTATAAATATAAGTACAGCTGACGTAAGTTGTGCAGTCCGTACGGCCCAAAATTGGAAATGCCCAGGACCGGACGGATTGCACAACTTCTGGATCAAATGGTTTCGATGTTCACACGAGTTACTGGCAACGCAATTCCAAGAAGCCATACAGCTCGGCTCACTCCAAAGTTTGTTGACTACTGGTGTCACTTTTCTGCTCCATAAATCAGGTAGTACCACGGAACCGAAAAATTATAGACCCATCACGTGCTTACCTACTATAAACAAGCTCCTTACATCCATTCTAAGAACAAAAATTAACACGCACATTGTTGCAAACAATATTTTGGACATGACTCAGAATGGATGTAGGGTTGGGTCCCGTGGTACTAAGGAGCTTCTCCTCATTGACATGACCATATGCCAGAAGGTCCGGCGTGGCAGAGGGACTCTCTCTACAGCCTGGATTGACTATAAGAAGGCCTATGATTCGGTGCCGCATTCATGGTTGGTGAGGATTTTAGAGTTATATAAAATTGATATAACTTTAAAATCCTTTTTGATATCATGTATGCGGCAGTGGACCACGGTCTTGAGTCAACCAGGATGTCGAGATAGTGTTTCTGCTACGCAGGATCTTATAAGGATAGAGCGTGGCATATTCCAGGGCGACAGTCTGAGTCCTTTATGGTTTTGCCTAGCTTTGAATTCTCTCAGTACTTTGTTGAGAAATTCAAAGTTAGGCTGTCAACTGCGGAGAGGGGGTGAAGTTATGTCGCACTTGTTGTACATGGATGACCTCAAGTTGTTCGCACCAAACCGCCAAGACTTGGTGAAACTGCTGAAAATTACTGAGACTTGCAACAGTGCCATCAAGATGGAGTTTGGTGTGGATAAGTGTGCGGTTATGCATGTACAGCGTGGGAGAGTAGTAAATTCAACCAATTTACAACTCTCCGAAACGATAAACTTCAGATCTTTCTCCGAAGTTGAAACATATAAATATCTTGGTATGTCACAGTCTTTGGGTGTTGTGGATGGGGACATAAAACAGTAATTACGGGAGCGATTCTTTTGCCGCCTAAGAAAAATACTTAACAGTCTTTTATCGGGTGGCAATAAGACGCGTGCTTTTAATAGCTGGGTTATGCCTCTACTCACATACTCCTTTGGCATACTAAGATGGACTCAGATCGAATCGGACGCCTTGGATAGAAGAGTCCGTGAAATGCTCACGACTTCCAGAATGTTACACCCGCGCTCATCTGTTATGAGGCTGTACATCCCGCAAAGAGGTGGGGGTCGCAGCTTTTTAAATGCCAAGGACCTACATAACCGTGAGGTGTGCAGTCTCAGGGATTATTTCCTTAACAGTGAGTGCGGGATGCATTTGGATGTCGTGGCAGTTGATAGACACTTTACGCCGCTCTACTTGGCAACAGAAAACTGGCAGAAACCAGTGGTGCTAAGCACTCTCGACCTTGCGATCATATGGAAGAGCAAGGTGCTACACGGGCGCTACTATCGGGCTCTAACTGGGCCTGATGTAGATTTGCCTGCCTCGGTGAACTGGCTACGTTTCGGTGACCTCTTTGGGGAAACCGAAGGTTTTGTCTGTGCTATTGAAGATGAAGTTATCAAGACGAATAACTACCGGAGATATATTATGAGGGACGGTACGGTCGACATCTGTCGGGCATGCCGCCGTCCGGGAGAATCACTCCGACATATTATTTCCGGTTGTTCTCATCTTGCTAACGGATAGTATTTGCACAGACACAACCAAGTAGCCAGAATAATTCACCAGTAACTTGCTCTTCGATATGGCCTTGTTGAATCAGATGTGCCGTACTATGTTAATTGCTCAGATTTCCCAAACTGAGGTGAGTACGCTAGGCGTAACCTACGCCTAGCGTACTCACCAAACTATGTCTATAACTTTTGAACCATAAGGGTACTATTTATTTCCTTTTGGCACTATTTGGTACTATTTGGGCACAGTTTTTTGGCATTCTTGAAATAACAGAATTCCATGGTGAGTACGCCAGGCGTAGGTACACGATCTGCAGGCGTGTGTGCAATCGCTTTCTTGATCGCTATCATAAAAAAGAAAAAAAAACTTTAAGTACTCACGTGAAACAGAAGCCGGAGGTGAGTACATGCCACGAGGAGATGAGGGAGCCAATTCAGTTCAAAGTTTGTGCAAAGTGGAATACTCCCAAAGAAGAACCTGTGGTATCGTTATCTGCGATCTTTTCCGGTTATTTAACACTAAAATTGTATACGATTGGCTTGCATTATCTACCCACATATTGTTTACAAGTTTAAATCAACATTGATCAGTACGAAATACCCTCAAGAAACGTAACATTTGAAGTGTCAAAATCAAATTGACAACGTCAAATTTCATTTTGACAAGTGTACCAATTGTCAAACTCGACTGACAGCGTTAAATTTCGTTTTGACAAGACGAGTGAGTTGCCATCGTAATAAAGTTTGTCCAGATTGGGTAAATTTCCAAGATGAACATCTGTAGCAAATGCGTTAAACTAATTAAACCTAGTGAACTGAAAGCTTGCTCCAAGTGCAACGCCACGTACCATTATTACTGCCTGGAATTGCCCATAGACAGTTTTGCCAAGGAATCAAAGGCCTACAAGGCTGCGTGGAGGTGCTCGGAGTGCAAATCTGCTGAGAAGCGGGGCGACGGCTTCATAACACCATCTCAACCCAAGACCACCGTCCAGAATACAGAGTCCCCATCCGACAATAACGAGGATTTAAAAAAATACATCGACAAAAAGCTCGAAGAGTCTTTGTCACGGCTTCTTAGCGATATCAGACGTGACTTCACTGCCGAAAGCTTAGATACCCGCAGCAAGATTCAGGAACTGGCTTGAAGTGTTAATTTTATGACGTCAAAGTGTGACTAGCTTAAGGCAGATCTAGACACTAAAGCCACAAAGATTGAAAAATTGGAGGTTGAAAACAGCACATTGCGGTCACAAGTTACTGACCTGAGCAGCAGACTAAATCAATTCGAACAACAATCTCGAGGCTCCAACCTCGAAATTCAGTGCGTCCCGGAGCACAGAGCCGAAAACCTAAATACAGTAATACGTCAACTGGCCACCACCGTGGGTTACACCTTGGCAGAGCACGAGCTACTTAACTACCACCGTGTTGCAAAAATAAACCAAGAATCGACTAAACCTCGCTCCATTGTGGTAAAACTGTCTAGCCCCTTGGTCCGTGACAAAATCATAGCTGCAGTCAAATTCTTCAACAGAGCCCACGAGAACGACAAGCTTAACTCATCGCATCTGGGCCTTGCCGACAAAAGTAAGCCAGTGTACGTGTGCGAACATCTGTCTCTCATCAACAAGCAATTACACGCATCTGCCAGAAAAGCTGCTAAGGAATTAAAGATCCAGTTCGTGTGGGTACGAAACGGCCGCATTTATATGAGGAAGGACCCAACCTCTAAAAGCTTTGTTGTCAGGGACTTGGACTTCTTAAATTCTCTTAAATTCATTTAACTTAGAATTCATGGTATCAGTGTTTAATTATACTTCAAAATGTAATAATATTAGTATACTCTATCAAAACGTGAGAGGTCTTAGGACCAAAACTGAAGAAGTGCTTACTAATGTACTAAAACTAGATATGGATGTTGTTTTGTTGACCGAGACGTGGCTGAATGATTCGGTGTTTGATCATGAACTCTTCGACAGCAGGTACACGATATTCAGACGAGACCGTGGCTCTACTAATTCCAAAAAAACCGAGGGAGGCGGTGTACTCATAGCAGTTTAAAAAAAACTAGAACCTGTCCGAAAAATAAAATGGGAGTCCGTAGGTGAAGATATATGGGTTGTAATCAAATTAAAGCAAGGCAATTCAACGAACCCACTCTGCATTTGTACTCTGTACCTTCCTCCTCCAGTTACCTATAACGGTCTTGATTGTCTGGTATCCAATTTAACAGATGTTATTCAGCACAAACTACCTCAGAAGTCACTACTCTTGTTGACGGGTGATTTCAATCTCCCCAATCTTCAGTGGCAAAGCGAGAAAAGTTCGCATTGTTTGGTCCCCGTTCATACATTAAATCAGATAGATAGTCTACTTATCGACACCCTTTCCTTTAACGGCCTCTATCAAATAAATCAAGTCAAGAACGCTAATGGTCGTACACTTGATTTAATTATCACTAATTTGGGCAACTTGTTTGCGGTCACCAATTGCACCACCCCACTAGTAAACTTAGATAGTCACCATCCTGCATTGCGTATAGTTCTAAAACACAATGCCTTCAAACCTCCCAAAATTAAAAAAACTACTTCTTTAAATTTTTCCAAAGCCAACTATACTAAAATTAAAGAAGAATTAGAAAAGATAAACTGGAATGACCACTTTAACACAAAACAAACTGTAGATGAAAGTGTTGATACATTCTACAATTTATTATGCCCGATAATCACTAACAATACACCAATAAGCCACAAAGGCAATAAAAATTATCCATTTTGGTTCAGTGGCTCATTACTGAAGGCTCTCAAAGAAAAAGCTAAATTCCACAATAGATACAAAAAATACTGTAATCCTAGGGATCGCGCGGTCGCTGCGATAAGATGATGCAAGAGTGTATAAATAAACTAAAAACGGAAGCTAAAACTCACATTAAAGACAATCCTAAATATTTTTGGACATTCATCAAATCATTAAGATCTAGTAGCAGTGAAATTCCAGATGACATGTATCTCAATAGTCAGAATGTTCAAGGTGGGCAAAATATATGCGATCTCTTCTCCGAGTACTTTCACTCAATTTACCATAGCAAGCCAGCATCAATAGCTAAGGTTTCAGAGCCGGTGGCCAACAGTCATGGATCACTCGGCACCTGCAATCTCTTAGAGGTGGACATATTGAAGTCGCTTCAACTTATAGACACCAACAAGGGTCCTGGTCCAGATAACATCCCTCCCCTATTTTTAAAGACCTGCTCGTCTCAACTAATTAAGCCACTGCATTTTATTTTTAATAAATCCCTCTTGTGCGGCATCTTCCCTACAAAATGGAAGCTTGCCCACATTACCCCCATTCATAAAAAAGGTGACCTAAGTGATATTGCGAACTATAGGCCCATTTCAATCTTATCTTCCATCGACAAATTGTTTGAGTCAATTATTCAAGAACGAATTTACTACCATTTGAAGCCTTTGTTCGAACCTTGCCAACACGGATTTTTGCCGGGCAGATCAACCACATCAAACCTACTTGGCTACGTTAGAGATATTTCTGAAGCTTTAGAAAACAAATATGAAGTCCATGCCATCTACACAGACTTTTCAAAGGCGTTTGATACGGTTGATCACGCTCTGCTCATCCGAAAGCTGGGGCACGCGGGAATCTGTGGCTCATTGCTACGATGGTGCGAGTCTTATCTCCTCAATAGATCCCAGATCGTGATGATTCGAGGTTTCAAGTCTGCCGCTCAGCTAGTGCCATCTGGAGTGCCTCAAGGCTCTCATCTCGGACCCCTGTTCTTTTTGGTGTTTGTTAATGACTTGTGTTCCACAGTCACATCAAAATATCAAATCGAGAGCACGAAGACACAATAGCACTGCAAAATGATATAAATAGTATTAGAAAATGGTGTTCTCAAAACAAAATGGTACTCAACACTTCTAAATGCTACCACATCAAATTCACGAGAAAGCGTGATCCTCTTCCTGCTGTTTACCACATTGGCAGTACCCCAATAAGTGAAGTTTCGCGCATGCGTGACCTGGGTGGTATAGTTGACACCAAAATGGACTTCCGTGGGCATATTGACTCCATTATAAAAAAGGGAGCTCGTTTGGCAGGATTTGTTTTAAGAAAAACCAATTTTTTTAAAGACTTTCAGATACCTATTATTATCTTTAATTGTTACGTTCAATCTCTTCTAGAATACTGCAGTCCAATATGGAGTCCCTCATACGCTGTGCATATACACTGATTGGAAAGATTACAAAAACAATTTCTGTACCACCTATCTTACGCTAACAACCTATGCCGCAGTCTAACTTCCTATGAATCTAGACTTGTACACTTTAAAATGGCCTCATTGGAAAGCAGGCGGAACGTCGCTGATTTAATGTTTCTACACAAAATTATAAATGGTAAAATTGACTGCCCTGAGTTACTTTGTAAAATCAATCTCACTGTGCCACGTTCATGCAGTCGTCTCCATAACAGAAGAACATTCAATCTTCCTTCTTCTCGCACAAATTACGCTCACCACTCTCCGTTAAATAGAATGTGTTCAGATTACAATAGAATATGTCACGATGTTGACATATTCAGCGCATCCATAAACTATAAAAAAAGTATATTATTTCAAAATCTTTAATTGTATTCCTTAATTTATATATGCCTAAGTATTTTGTCTCAAAAATGTAACTAGTTGTGTAATTTTAAATATTAGTCATGTATTTTATTATTGTCTCCATAAAAATGAGTGTAAAATTATTATTTAGCATGTAGTGTTCACCTCAAGAAGGTCGCACACTCAATGTATGTACCTATATTGTAAATTTTTGTTAAGGAAGCCTTGTGTGTTGTCCAGTTTGGTGAACCATTAATAAAAATAAAAATAAAAATAAAAAAAATCTCAGCGCCAAGCAATATTGGTTGATATCACCATACCTCATGACGAGAACCTCGTGAAAGCCGAGAAGGACAAGCTCAGTAAGTACCTTGACTTGGCTCACGAGGTTACCGCCATGTGGGATGTGGATTCAACCATTATTGTACCGATAGTCGTTTCGGCACACGGCCTTATAGCGAAGAGCCTCGATGAACACCTAGAGAGGCTCTCGCTAAAAGGTTGGGTCAAGGGTCAGATGCAAAAGGCAGTACTCCTTGAGACGGCACGTATTGTCAGGAGGTTCCTCACTCTGCAGCCCTAACCACCGATAGCTTGGGTCTATCCCCGCTGCCGGTGGCAACCTAGGTAAAGTTTTTTATAATATTTTATATTCTAAATATATTTATTTTATATAAAATATTGTAAAAAATTAAACTTAAGAATTATGTTAAATAAAGAGGATAATAATAAAATCTTTATTGAATAACTTACTTTACAACATATCCAGAATACTAAACATACCTACTATTAGTTACAATAATACACAAGTTCCTGAACTAGGATTATCTTGTTTTCCAGACAAAAATAAAGGACTTACTAAATACTTAAATTACCAATGAAATATACATTTTTATTCTTAAAATAAAAAAAATCAAAACTATATTAATTAAAAACTTATCTTCCTAATGTATATAAATTAATCATTATTTATTTCAAACTAGGAACCTTACTAAATTCTTAAATAATAATGTAAACTACTCTTTTATTCTTTGTGGCTAAATAAATAAATAACGAAAACAACATTCATAAACTTAAATACTTAATGTATAAAAATTTAAACAATATTCATTTTAAACTACTGGGTATAAAGATAAAATCAACATTCATTTTATGACAACTAATAATTTTTATGTATCCCCGTAGGACATATTGAGAAGGGCTTCTTTGAGTATATTTTATTTGTTTTACTATAGCAACGATGATATATGCCTAATTTAGCGTTTAACCTGTTATAAAGAAGTGGACCTAAGAACAAGTAAAATCTAGAAGAGAAGGCATGTTTTGTTACTGCATTTTGAGGGCAAACAATACTTATCTTTTCGTTTTTTGTTAGTAGTTTCAGTGCTTTATGGAAGTGCGACGTGTTGTTTGTAACTGTGTTTATTATAAATAACTGTCTAACCGTTAATACCTTACAGGATTTGTAAAGTATGTCAGTGGGGAAGAGGAAAGGACGAAAAGTAGAGACTTTTAATATTGCTCGTTGGGCTCTCTCAATGGTTATATACAGTTTATTTACCCCATGACGTAATGCAGTAAGTTATTATTGATTGACATAAAGTTAGGTAATAGCAATATCCGAACAATAGCGCAGTAGATGGTCCTTGTACATTGGTGTGCATAAAGTTTAGGGTTCGTTGGAGCCGATTTTGATTTACGCATGTAAAACTGTATGTAATTAGTTTTAACCTCGCTCAGTGTTAGTAGATGTTGCTGGAGCCAGTTATTAATAATATTGAAGCCTAACAATATAGAAGATACAAATAACTAAATAATCGTGCGTAAGCTTTACAAGGCTAATAATACCACAATGAAGAAACATATTCTACTACATTCTAAGAAAACATACATCAAAAGATATTTAAAATGAAATGAAATCTAACGCAATGCCGGAAATAAAACATGTTTTATTTTGACGAAAAAAAAACTAGATATAAACACCCGCCCGCGTCTTCGTCCACGTGGACACGTACTTATACGTCGTACCTTAAGTCGTACCCCATGACAAATTTCTAAAAATTTTCTTTAATAAACCTTGTCATTACTAATTCAAACAGACCATGGACCACCAGGTCACCAATCATGGCTTGCTTGAACTAGCTGCGATACGCAGCGGTTAACGTTTTACTAACTAAATTAATACTAAACTTAAATACTATGTACTCACCGAATGATGCGATGGTTGAACCGCCTTGCAACCTGAGGATAGGACAGGGGGTGAGGAAGGAATCAGGATGGTTGCAGCCCAGCTGCTGTGATGCGATGTGACGCCTGCCTGGTGGTAGCGTGCCTCGCCTGCCGACTCCTCGAAGGCTCGTCCAAATCGCCTCCGTACACACGTCCGTTCCACCGACCCGTGCACACCCAGTCCTCCTGGCCTCCGATGGCCCGGTATCCCACAAGCACTCACAATAACGCGTGCTAATCCGCCAAAGATTTGCGACATATACGCTGCCGCCTGCGTTCGTCCGTCCGATAACTACCGCTGCCTCCGATGGCTATTTACAAAGAGATTGACGAGATTTAAACCGAATAACTGTTAATTCACAATCTCACTCGCCGACCGTGGCGAGTTTCTCAACTGATCACATCGAATTTACAATAAACGCGAGCGCGTGGTCCTGTCGTCAGGACTTCATACGCAAACGATTTCGAAGATGTGACGCTATTCTACCGACAGAATTCAACCAGCGTCCCGTAAGCCGACCGTTCCGCCATGACGCTTCCGTGTCCCGATCCGAAACTGAACTGAATGCCATTGTCTATTGTACCGCCATGACACTTTTATTTTCCTACCCTGTTCGTTGCAGGTTTGCAGTTTTGCAGTTCATTGCTGGTATTAAACACAGTTAAAATAAACACAGTATTCTATAAACTGTAAAAATATGAAATGAAACACTTTTTTATATTATCCTGACTTTTCAAACCCTTTACAGGGTCCGTGGTCACAGGGAGACTGAGGTGTTGGTTGAGGCTCCGCTACGTCCGATTGTAAGCCAGATCGACTCACTAACTTACCGTTTGGCCCGGCATGTAGCAAAAATACTTTCCCCACTAAGAGGTAATACAACAGCTTATGTGAAGGATTTTTTACCAGTTTGTCAGTGATATTAAAGACCTACATCTTGCTGACAATGAAACCATGGTTAGTTTTGATGTCCAGTCCCTATTTACATGTCTACCAGTACAGGACTGCATTGAAATTACTAAGAAAAGACTAGTTGAACAAAATATCCCCAACGAATATGCAGTACTATTAGAGCATTGTCTAACATCTGGCTACCTTTTGTGGAATGAAGTTTACTACTTGCAAATAGAGGGTGTTGCTATGGGGTCCCCTGTATCACCCGTTGTCGCCGATATTTTCATGGAAGACTTCAAGGAGCGGGCCCTAAGCACAGCACCCGTAACCCCAAGGTTCTATAAGCGGTACGTAGATGACACTTTCACTATCTTACCAACTGATAAAGTATCTGCTTTTCTAAGTCATCTTAACTCCATACACCCTAAAATACAGTTCACAATGGAGTTAGAGGCAGACAACAAGTCAGCTTTCTTGGACACTTTAATCATCAGGAATCCTGACCATAGTTTGAGCCACACTGTGTTTCGTAAAGTAACCCATACAGATAGGTACCTCAATGGTGATTCTCACCACCATCCTAGACAGTTGGCTACTGTAGGGAAATCTTTGTTTCAGAGAGCACGCGGCATCTGTGACACCCAACACCTGGCTGCTGAACTTCAGCATGTCAAGCATGTACTACAGGATAACATTCTGCAAGTACCGTGGCTTCGTCACAAAAAACGCAAAAAACCAACCACAGTCGAGCGCCAACCTGCAGTACTTCCATATATGAAAGGCGTCACTGACAAGATTGGTCACATCTTGAAGCGAGCTTCAATCAATACTTACTTTAAGCCGCCAAAGAAGATCAACCAGTTCTTACGACCTGTCAAGTGCAATATACCCCTTCAAGATGCAGGCGTGTACAAACTGGACTGCGACTGTGGGCTCTCGTACATCGGGCAAACAAAGAGAAGTGTAGGAACCCGCGTAAAAGAACATATAGCCGACGTCAAGCATAGGCGCGAAAATAAGTCTGCAGTGTGTGAACATGCTCTCGAGGGACCCAACCATTACATCAGATTTGATAAACCTCAAATACTCGCCAAGGAACAACGATTCATCCCTAGGATGATCCGCGAGGCTATTGAAATTAAAAAACATCGTAATTTCAATAGAGAGGATGGTTGGAATTTACCACCTGCCTGGGACCCCATCATACAGGTCATCAAATCCCAGCCCCAACAGCAACACATTGCCAGACCTAAAAATATTGTTAGCTCGTATTGTGTAAACTTGAACGCACCCGGTTAAATATAAAAATTATTGACGGTAGGCAAATAACTGCTAACAATGAGCCGACCAACACCTCAGTCTCCCTGTGACCACGGACCCTGTAAAGGGTTCAAAAAGTCAGGATAATATAAAAACTATGTAAATAGTAAATTAAACGCGAGTTAATCCGTAAAAAAGTGTTTCATTTCAATGTGTAGTGCTCGCTTAAACCTCAGAAAACAATCTGTAAAAATATATTAAAATAAATGTTTAAATATTCAGCAACTAAATTATGTTCTTTAAAGGTATAAACTAGTTAATTTTGTGCAAAGAACGGCTTGATAGTATGAACTTTAGCATAAACTACGCTTTATCGTATATATTAATTTCTACAGTACTATAAGTAATGTTTCAAAACCATGTCTATTTATTTGGCACATAAAATAGGGTTTCTTTTTCGGGCTGCATCCCAAAACGTATTTACATCGGTAGGTACTAGGTACGTTAAAACTTGAATAGCTTCGTTAACTCTTCGGTTATTTACTTATTAATATGAAATGAAAAATAATTGTAAACGTAATATGTTAATTTATTTATTAAATGGTTATCTATTTAATTTACATGATTTATATAAAGCGGCCATAACCAATTAATTTCAAATATTTTGCTATGTATATTATCCTCACTGCAATATTATTATTTTTTTCAGCATAACTTTAAGTAGGTAGTCATGGATTGAAAATAGCATTGCGAATGAAGCAAACTGATAAAGGTTTATAATAGCAATATTTTTCCTAATTAAAAAACACCCTAAAATGTCATATTTATAAATTCATACAAATACCTTTGACGGTTGAAATACAGAACATTACGTCGTATTTTTTATAAAATCGTTTTCTGATTTAAATGAAATTAATAGGTACCTACGTATTATAAATTACATTACTATCTCCGCCTGGGGTGATACTAACCAGTAGCCCAATTCACGTATTTCGTAATAGTCAAATTGTCGCTTACGTTTAGAAGTCGTCCTATCTAAAAACAGCCATAAATCCGTTTTCACCTGTCTATTCGATAGAACGATTACTCGATAGGATCGCAACTCAGCGATTTGTCAACAATTTAAACTTAATGTTGCCATTAAAATTCTACCAAATAAATTCAAATACTTTTTGCTATCGAAAACATGCAGAAATGTTGATTATTCTGTAGAATTATGTTTTTGAAGAAAGTTAGAATGCATCTAAATAATAGGTGAATACCGCGGAGGCAACGATTGAACTTCGATTAATGCACGTGAATACGAAAAGCGACTTCAGCGACCAAATCGCTTGGCATGTCGTTGAAGTTTTGTTACGTGGATTAGGCTACTGGTCGAGTTCAACGCCACCAAAACACAGGCGTGTTTATTCTCTGCCAAGCGGAGTCCTTTTCAACTCGCTCCGACTTTCCGAGGTGTATCTGTGCCGATATCTGACCATCTTAGCATCCTAGGTATGACTATCTCTGCAAACCTAAACTTCGGCCTCTACATAGAGTCCATGGCAAAAACTGCAGCTAAAAAGCTTGGCATCCTTTCCAAGGTAAGGCGGTATTTTGCACCGGGGCAGCTGCTTCAGCTTTACCAAGCACAAGTCCGATCCTGAATGGAATACTGCTGCCACCTCTGGGATGGATCTGCCAAGTATCAGTTAGCCGCTTTAGACTCTATTGAGAAGCGTGCTAAGAGGGTCATTAGCGACTCTTAACTCGTCGAATCCAAGCTGCAGAGTCCCACCCTTACACTGTCAACATACACAACAAACATAACAACAACAACTACACGCACAAAGCGCTTCGCGTTATCATTTTTAATGCGGGCAGCTAAGGAGTGGAATTCCCTTCGTGCAGATCTGTTTCTTGACACGTATAACCTGGACATTTTCAAGGCAAGGCTGAACAGGTATTATCTAGGCAAGTATGCTACATCCTAGGCCGGATCGCGGTCAAATACTTGCCTATAAAGAATAAAAATAAAAATAAACAATAAATACATTTATTATATATTTCTCATCACATAACTACTTTATCATTTATCATCTTAATATCAACGTGAAACGTCTCTACGCCATCTGTTCAAGTCTTTATGCTGGGAGACCTCGATGCCAAACGCCTGCTCAAAAAGACCCGTCCCAAGCCTTCCTATTCCCATAATACAACTCCTCTAGGCCAGTTACACTGTGCGTGACGTGTCACGGCATACTTTATATTGTGACTGCGTTAACTGTGTGCCCTGAAACAGGGTGTTTGTAACCAGGCTTTGCTACGAAGAAAGCCGCGAAGGAGATTAGCAAGGGCATTACTTTTCCCCCTTTCTTTTAGAGCGTCATACAAAGGACATACGTAGGGTCAACGTTAGGGACACAGTCTTTCCATAAAACATTATCTCTAAAATTTAAGGAAAACCATAATAATGCACTTATTAGTCTAAAGTTTGGTGTTTGTAACGTTTAAATATAATAGTTTCTAAGACATTACTCTCATTTCGAGCAACTAATTAATAGTTCAGAATGTATAATTTGTTGTTATTTTATCGTTTATTTGCCATTTAAAAATAAAAAGACTTTGTTTTCATGGTCCTCCTTAAAATCATCTTATCAAGATTTTATCATAATCGTTGAGCTTTCGATTAGTACAATAAATAAGATAATGTGTTATTACTGCTTTAATAGGTAGCTGCTTCTATAAAAGGCAAGTTTTTTATTCGATTATTACTATGTATTTAATTTAGTATGCTATCTTCACTATTGGGGTACGGTTCGCTTCTTTCATCCTGTATACATAACATAATGTTTTCAATTATATTTTATTACATTATTAAGAACTGCGCAATAAGCAAGCTTATCTGTAATTTATTTCTCAATGTCTATTTGTATCTTCACATATCTCAGTCAATAACTATATGGCAAGAAGGCAAGGTAGCTTGTGTACTGTACACTCCCGCTTCACATATTTACAATCTTGATTTGTGTAAGCGGAGTCAATAAGTCAAATAATAATATGTCGTATCACTTTGTGCTAATAACACTTGGTATCAGCGCAGGTTTATCCAAGTGTGACAATGACATAAATCCTTTATTCTATCCGACGAATTCATCAAGCTTATCAACGCCAACAAAAGTTCTTGTCGGGCCGGACGCAATTTTAATAAAGGTATGTAGGTATGATACTTTTGAGTACCTCAAGATCCTCATGAGCACCCTAAAAGACAATAGCACTGATCCTCCAGATGTCATCGAGTACGAATTATTATTATTTATGTTAATTAATGGCTTCGCGTTTAGAATTAATTTGATTTTTGCGTAAAATGGCCAATTTTGGCGATAAGGATCTCAGAAACAAAAATACATCAACAATTTTAATTTATTGAATAGTGTAGAATGATGTAGAATAGAAATAGTGTAGCTATTGGAATAGTGCGTAGCGGCCTCGCTTTTTGCATATTTTGCTTAAGTTTTTAATTAAACCAAAAATTGCAGAGAAAGATTTTATAAAATGCGCGAAGACACTTTTTTGAGCTCCTAGATTGAACTACTGTTCCAAACAAATGAAATAAAAAAAATTGAATGTTATCTTTTATATAGCCGTATAGTGCGTAGCAGCCTCAGAATTTTTAGATATCATGGATTTTATATAGAAAAAAAATCTTATTCTAAACCAAAAAACTTCGAAAATCGCTTTAAATTAACTCTGAATTTCTCCTATCTACGATAATATTATTGACCAAAATTTATACCAGAATATAGTGAATATAGTGAATTTATTATTCTATTTCGATAAAAAAATATAAATACAATGCAAAATTACAACAAAATGCGAAAATGGGCAAAAATCACAGTCGAGATGTAAGCCTCTTAAGCCAATTTCAAGTACTTTATGTATATTTTAAAATTATATTTAGTTTTGCACGGTAGATTGAGTTAAAATAGAGTCTCACAACACGTGCTGTTGCTAAAAAAACACGGGAGAAACTCATCGAGTACGAACCTGCTCCAAACTTGGCCCTCCCGAAAAAAATCGATGCAAGACCAAGTGGCCAAACTGTCGGACTTTGAATGACATCAGAGACCAAGGATTTTGTGGGAGCTGTTGGGCAGTCGCCGCTGCCTCCAGTATGACGGACCGAATCTGCGTCAACTCCAACGGACAAAGTAATTTCTATTTCTCAGATAGTGAAATTTTGACAAGCTGCACTAGCCTTTCTTAGTGCTCTCCTACATAATGCCAGTCAGTCATTAATCAGTTTTTCCTTTAAGTATAATATATAAGATGACTGCTAGAAACCGCAAGAAACTTCAAGGGCTGGTCAGGTCAAGTGTTTTAAACATGACAAAAAACACAAAAAAAGGAATTCGTGTTTTTTTTCATTTTTAATTAAATAACTCATTTTGTGAATTTTAATTGGATAGTCTTTGAGTATCTTATTTATTTTAAAGCAATAACATAAGAAAAATAAAACGAAAAACAATTAAAAATAACGATTACAACGCGAGGGCAACGGCCGGCCGGCCGACCGTCTGTTGACCCGTTCGCGTCAGCTGGGCGATAAGTACCTACGTTAGTCGGCAATGAGACCATTTTAGTCATGTTTAAAACACTTGACCTGACCAGCCCTTGAAGTTTCATGCGGTTTCTAGCAGTCACCTTATATACAGCGTGATCAATTGAAATGGATCCACAAATTTAACAACACCTTAGAAAATATTTTAACACAAAAATACGAAACGCAATATTATTGCATTCGTTACCCAACAAAATTAATTAATCTTTGCATCCAGGAAAATGGCTACTATTTTAGACATTTAGGTGCTTAAAAAAATAATTATATAATTTTGGGATTTTCTTTAAATTATTTAAACATAATTTCATAAAAAAATGTGTTATATACAACATACTATTGACCGGGTTAGATTCTCGGGTATGTATGAGAGTTAACAAAAAAATATTAACGCAATTTTCATGAAATCTAAAGTGTCCATGTTTATTAAGAACAGATTTACCTATCTCATATATTTTTTGACTCATTTGGATTGATCACCCTGTATGTACAGATGTAATAATATAATTAGGAACGGAAGAAATGTTAAAATTTTATCAATATTTAATAATTTCTCAAAACGTTAACTAAATATATTTTTTTAAATTCGGCCATAATAAAGGTTTCTGTCAATAGTGTCTTTATCTTTTACAGAACCTACAACAAAATGTCATAATTTATAAAATAACTTTTAAACTTTATCTATTGGGTACAAGGATCAACATCGGTTAGAGAAATTTTACAGTTTTAAATAGGCGTTGTTGACGTGAACACGCTTGGAAGTCGCCTGGGAAGAAGCCCGGGTAAAGAGGTACTAACGCCTTGGGGCCCGAACCGGCCTTGACCGATGACATCCGCAGCCAGCCAGCAGCCTGCTAGTCAACCTATCTATCTATAATCTAGCACCACCCTAGCACGTGTACTCTGTTTAGTTGGTGGTAGGGCTGTTAAATCCGCCTGGCTAGCTACCACCATCTTCTCTAAGTCTGTCGCCATAATAACGATGTTTATAGCATTGTTGTGTTTAGCCAGTTCCTCAGTGGTTTAGGATTCCGAGCCTTCGGCCTTATCGTCACTTACAATCAAGTGCTCTGCAGGTGCAGGTCAAACGCTTACTCGTTGTAGCATAAAAAAGGTACCTAGTACTATTTTCTTTATACGGGAAAAATATTAGGTTAAACTAAATTAAATAATGCGAGATAGTTATAAATCATCATAATTAAACACATAACCCCGTAAACAAACCTTGACGGCGTCATTATATAATATATTTAGACTTTCCTCAATTAAAATTTAGTTATTTTTAAACAGAATTTTCCAGTTATTAATAAAATGATCTAGCAGATGCATATGGAGAACCCATATAAATAAAGAAATCAGATCACTATTATTCAGTTGTGCGGTGAGCTTCAAGAACTTGAAGTCGAAAGTTTTACGAAAATGCTGACATTAAGTGCTGTTATCTGTTTTATAACTTTTCCAATTCTGCTGTGCGCTGCCAATTCCAGTAAACATCATCCACTGTCCGATGAATTCATTGAACTCATCAACTCCAAGCAAAGTCTGTGGACAGCTGGTCGTAATTTTCACAGACTAACACCTTTAAGATATATTTACAGACTTGCAGGAACAATAAAAAGCCACAGATTAAGTAATCACACAAAAACAAAACATTATTATGAATCTATTGATATTTCTGATATAGATCTTCCTAAAAACTTTGACTCCCGCGAGCACTGGCCGCATTGTCCCATACTGAACGACATCAGAGACCAAGGAGGCTGCGGCAGCTGCTGGGCCGTGGCGGCGGTGTCGGCCATGACGGATCGAATCTGCATTCGTTCCCAAGGAGAGAAGAATGTCTATTTATCTTCAGACGACGTCCTCAGTTGCTGTAAAGATTGCGGATACGGTTGTGAAGGGGGGAGTTTAGAAAAAGCCTGGAGTTATTTTAAACGAGTTGGCATCGTTACTGGTGGGCATTACAATTCTAAACAGGGTTGCAAGCCTTATCCGTTCCCACCGTGTAATCATTATGAACCTAGTATAGGGAACAAGTGTAGCTCAAGGACGAAAACACCTGATTGTAAAAAACAATGCATTGCAGATTATAAAATTAATTATAGCATTGATCTACACAGGGGCAAAAATTTCTACAAACTAAAGAGCAATACACAGATACAAGCAAATATTTATAAACATGGTCCGGTCACAACTTTTTTTGATGTACATGAAGATTTTCTCAGCTATAAACACGGTATTTACAAACACACGTCAGGTGGATTGATCGGCGGTCACTCAGTAAAGCTCATCGGCTGGGGCGAAGAGAATGGCCTCAAGTACTGGTTGGCAGCCAACTCCTGGAATACAAACTGGGGGGACAACGGCTTCTTCAAAATAATACGTAATGTTAACCACTGCCACATCGAAGAAAACGTTGTAGCTGGATATGTTAGAAACTAAAGTCATTTCAAAATATTCTATGAATCTAACTTTTATACTAAACCTTCATAAGCAAACACATTTCGATATCCCATACAAACGTGCAAGTTATAAATTTTACAAATCAATCAACCAATTTTATTGAAACTGTGCATGCAGAAGGAATATACAGATATCTATATTAGAAAATATTCAAAAATATTTGTTATGAATTCATGCGATTCTACCTTAACATTTAAAATATCTATATATTATATACTATTATAACTATAAACCTTCTTTTTTAATGTTTTGTAAAACTACCTATTTAGATCACTGTAATTTTTCTCTAGCATGCAAAGTTTTATTAAAATTGGCTGATAGGTTTGTACCATTTAGAAGTTTGAAACCGAATAAGTACCGAAACTAATACTGAATTTTAAAAACCCAAATTTAATTCTGTCACTGAACCTGTGGTCTCCTTCCTTAAAGAATTATAAAAAAAACATAAGTACTTTAAAAAAGTACCTATTCAACATTCAAAGAGAGCGGCGAGAGATGCTGGTAAGCGGCTATCTTGGTAGAGCGCGTGAGCGGTGCGGACGTGTGCTTTGTAGTTGTAAAAATATTAATAAATGTATGTTCTAGTAATTGTTGTATTACTTCAGGTCCGTCGAGAGGGATCTAATTATAATAAAGTGGTAAGAAATTTGGAGAACGCCCATTAAGTGAAAATGAAAAAATGTTTATTTTGTTAACAATTGTTACGGTTTAACAATAATCAGAGTTGGGATTAGCCTCATCAGTTGTAGTAGCACACCTGTACCAGGAGAATCCACTGCTCCATATCCAGAGCAGGGTATAAACGAAATAAACATAAATTTAAAAGTATAAATAGTAAATATTATATTTAAACTGTTTTACCAGTCTTTTTCTTTTGTTTTAGTTTTCCTCATATCTAACAGCATTATCTGTTCTTCTTTTATAATTTATGCTTGTATCGAATTCCAAAGATTTATGTATATTTAAAGTAGTCTTCGATCATAAAAACTATAGATACACTGCTGCTTAAAATACGTAACCACGGAACAAGGCACGAATAAAAAACGTGCCTTCTATCAAAATTTCGAATTGAGGACTTTGTTCAACCAGCTTGATTCTAGCGAGCCTATTTCCAAAGTGATGGAACTCCAATGATATTTTTAAGAATTTGTACTTTACTGCCTAAAGTTTAAGGTTTACTTTACAATAAATGTTTATCTATAATCTCGTTTCATTTCTGATGTTGATCTGCATAAAATAAAATAAAAACCATTTTTATTTTGAAATTGACAACAATTTAAAAATAAAAATGGTTTTTATTTTTTTTGGCCTGAAATCTAACGAGTGCGCCCACTATGCAGTATGTCAAAAATTCCATTACGTTAAATACTTTTTCAATTACTATTATTGATACATTAATTGTGTATTGTTACATAAAAAAGGAATATATAATGAAAAGTGTTATAAAATAATAAAAAAATAGTATTTTTTATAATTAAATCTATATTGATTA